>CM060709.1:326133724-327333724 GCA_030686995.1 Artemisia argyi
CCTGCAGAACCAAAAAACCAATTAACCGGGACGATATATATTCTACAAATCTGCTTAATGCTTCAAAGTATTAAATTTTTTGTACAAAAAATCGAGAGGACTACTACACCTGCTAACTCGTCTGAGTCTCTACTTGCATAAGCATTTTCTTGATAAGACTTGTTTGGCAAAAGATTTTGTTTTGAAAGACCTTCTCTAATCACATCCCTGAGCTCTGCATAACAATCTCTTGATGACCCATTTGCTGATTTTCTTTCTTTTTCATAACCCGTATCATAATCATAAACTCTAAAACTTTCAAACCGATCCGAACCAATCCTACTAGAAAGCTCCTCACTTGGCTTCTCCTTTTTCTTCAAACTCGTAATATAAGTGCTTTCTTGCAATTTCCCAAGCATCATTAAAGACTCTTGAAGATCAAGCGCGCCTTTTAGCAAATCTTTCGCAATATCCTTAGGTTGACCTCTAAAACTAGCCCCTTTCGACCACGAATCTATAGCTTCATTTAGCTTTTGAGCTCCATTTTTCACCTCAACAAGAGACATTTTCTCCTTCTCTTTCGAACTCTTTAAATGTGACTTATTTTCGGCTCGTTTAGAACTCATTTTTGTAGGATCACTTTTGGATATTCTTATTGTTTTTCCTTCAACTACACCTCTTGGATCTTCACAAGTGACAAATGATCTATACACAACTGATCTCAGGCTTTCTTGAGGCATATTCTATTCACACCAAAACAAACATTGATAAAGTCAGAAACTTTATTAAAAACTATCAAAATTCCCATATGGGTTACATTTGTGCTTACTATATCACCATTTCACAATCCAACAAAAACACAAACATATCAAACAAACATAAATATATAACTAAAAGACTCATTAAACCACCAATTTGCCGCCTTTAAAGAAACAAAAACATAACTACACACATTAACAGATCTAAATATAAGTACCTTATATTTGCTAGCAAACTGCAGTAATCACCATTGACAAGCTAACCAAACTCAAAAACTAGCTCAAAAAGTTAAAAACATAGCTAAAAAAAACAAGCCCATACACCATTAATGATCACCAAGTAACATTAAGATACTCACATGGTTTCTGTTATTTTTTTGGTGGTGTGAAAATGAAAAGATAGCAGACTAGATCCACTAACAAGAAGAACAAAAAAAAGGGTAAGTGTATCTTGACTTTATGGAGTGAACCCACCTCTAAATATGAATAGTTTCCATCAAAAACACAAAAGAGTTTAAGAAGCTAATGCAAGTGTGCATGTCTTAAATGTGTGAGTAAAGTGTTAGTGAAAACTAGTAGGAGTAAATCTTTTCAGGTGGTCATGAATCATGTAGTTGATGGTGTTAAAAGCATGTTTGCATATGAAGCAACTTATTAGATGAAGAGTTAATGGTTTGTTTCATACATATATGGTTGTAACTTGTTATGGTGAACTAGATATTAATAGTTACTTGTACTGTGTTTATTAAAACGTAATATAGTTACTAGTACCAAAGCGCTTGTGTCCCGATGGTACTTTATTTTGTGCGAAAAGCTCTTCAACCAAATAAACGTAAGTTCAAGTTGTGATTAGGAAATGTTGTGAGATAGTTAAAATTGTCGTTCTAGATTTGAAATAAATAAATAAATAAATAAAACCGTAATATATGTCTCGTTTATGTGGAGAGATGATATTTTTAAGCTCAACGAAGATGCATAGTTAAAAAAACGAGTAAATGTAATTTATGTGGCAAAAATACGACTTCTCGACGCATAAAATTTGTCAGCTTTATGTAAGTAACGATTTACGTAAACTTTATAAGTATACACAGATTAAGAAAAACGAGAGAATATAAGTTATTCACGCGGTGTAAAATAAAATTATTGACTTGAATGTAAAATAGGATTTTTTGGACACACAATATTTGTCTATTTTTTTGTCAATCTTTCATGTGTCTTTTTTGACAAATGGTAAAAAATAAAAATTTACTTGCTAAATAAAGTATCTTTTTACTTGCTAAATAAAGTATCTTTTTTTAACGTATATATATATTTTTCCTATCAAGATGTACAAAGTTTTTTTTTTTTTTTTTTTTTTTTTTTTTTTTTTTTTTTTTTTCTAAAAAATGTGGGAAGATGAATAGTTAAAGAAGATTAGGTATAGTGAGCAATAATTGGAGTTTAAGAAAATCTGTGATTTATGTTCTCATGGGTATAATCATCATGAATTCAGAGCCTTTTTATTGGGTATCCCAAGAAGTTATACTTTCTTGAGTGAATAAAGCATTAATTATTTGTATAATCATGTTTACATGTTAGAAAATCATTACCGTTTGGCTCCTAGCATGTGATTATGAGGCCCTTCAATAATATTCAACGTACTACTAATTGCTTAGATAATCTAGAAGTGTGACTTGTGTTATTTGACAAACAACCATTATATTCATAATAATATAAAAGGGTTTTTCTAATGTGTGCCCTGGGGGCACACGTTAAGAACACCAAAAGGACAATGGGACCCACGAAAAAGTACATCCGGACCCACAGAAAAGTACACTTTTCAGATAAAAGGTGTGGGTCCGGATGTACTTTTTCGTGGGTCCCATTGTCCTTTTGGTGTTCTTAACGTGTGCCCCCAGGGCACACATTAGAAAAACCCAATATAAAAATATGAGAATATTAAATTAGTATTATTAAATATTAATAATAAATCAATTGGTCAATATTTTATAATTATGTTTTTTAATAGTGTCCTATGCACCTGGTTAACATTTTTTTTTATTTGATATAAAACGCGTAACTTAGATTATGATCAATATAAGAAAAGATAGAATAATATAAACATTAGGCATTGTTTTTGTGTTCACATGTAATGTTGTTTTTATGACATTAAGATGAATTATAGACTGCTATTTTCTTGTGGGATTAACTTGCAAATGGATGAGGTTTTTTTGTATTTATGTTATTTGAAGATAGTGAGTTTTCAACATAGATGTACAAGGCATAGCAACACTATGTTATGACTAAAAAAATATGTTTCTTTATTAAATATAGGGGTGGACTTAGAGGGTTCTCGGGGTTCATGAGAATCCGATATATGATAACCGCCTAATGTAAATTTTCTTAATAAACACGATTTTTTTTATATAAATCTGATCCCTATATTTTGTGTCACATAAATATGTCTTATTAAGTTAGTCTACTAATTTATCCAAAGAAATACATGTCATTTTAATTTGTTTACTAGTTTTAATGAAATTATACCTAGTAATTCATTTTTATTTTCTTTATACACGTTAAAAAATAATTTGTGAACCTGATGACTAGAGTCAAGGGTCCACTCCTGTAAATACTCCTTTCAATACCTTAACCATCATGGATCACATTCTTTTCAAAAAGATGGTAAAACAAACTAAAAAGATGGTAAAAAAAAATATGACACTTTAGAGGTAAATTCAATTTCACCACGTTCACTTGGTTTGTCTATTTGTCACCTCATCATAAACTATCTATGTGCCAAATTTGAATAAACATTAGTCCTTTATTAGTAGGCTTTCTGTCCAACTTTATATCTATAACCTGCATATATCACGTCGACATTTAAATCATAGTAGTAGCTATCTAGTAATCCTCAAAGTTAAATTCATGTCTCGAAGGTAAATACATATTTTAAAATTAATAAAAATCACAAGAGTCTTGTTTGTCTAAATTTGGTATCTTTTTGTGGTGGAGCTTTAAATGTAATTAAATCCTCACCAATCTTTTGTTTGCCTCTTGTCTGTTGGACATCAATTTCAAAATCCTGCTTTAATTTATGACATGTTGGGTCCAAAAAATTTAAATTTGAGCATCATTTCCCTACGTAATTTGGTACTACTATTATTGTTGAGGGTGTGAAACCATAGTACATGTCGAACGTGTGTCTAAATGCATTCATTGACAAAAATAGATGACTTTACAAAACTATGAGGGTGGGAAAATGACCGTCATGGGTGGTCCGTGGCGGTGGCGGTGGAGACAGGGACGGAACCAGGGTGGGTCCCGGGACACCTATGGAATTTTGCAACGTAGTGTTAATTTTTGTAAAAATCCTCGATTTTTCCTAAATGCACCTGGTCCAATAAAATTGTGTTCCTCGTTTCGTACAATTTTTCATAAATGCACCTGGTCAAATTGTGTCTTGGTTTCGTCCCTGAGTGGAGATGATATGCGAGGTGTGAATGGTGTCAGACTGTCAGGGACGGAATGGTGTAGTTTTTGAGTTGCAATAGCTTAAATATGCCAATAGCGTGTAGCCCGATTAGTAATGCATTAGACATCTTTGCACCTAATAAGCACAAGGTCAATAGTTCAATCATTGACACCTCACAGCCATAACCTATGAGTGAGTCATATATGTCCCTCACATTATTGAAAGACAGCTGTGTGAGCCTAACTATTTGTGCCAAACATAGCGTACATATTATGTATAGAAAAACGTACTTTTATGTTTTTAATCTAAATTGTAATGACATCCATAAACTTCGTATAAACTTTGTAGTTAAAGCGTTTGGTTATTTGATATCGAGTTGTGGATCTGGTATAAAACGACATATAACATTTTATATTATTAGCTAAAAGTTGACAAACTAATTTTTATTTTTTTATGGGAATCAACCCTTGTCCATTAACAGAATATACAAGCAATCTACCCAATCAACAAGAGACAAAAAATTATTCTCTATTTTTCTCTTATAGAATACGTACAAGATGACTACAAATTCGGCTTTGTTAAATTATTTAATAATGTGAAATCAAAAATGAACTTTTGTGTCTAATAATATCAGGAAAAAGAAAAAAAGAAAAAATTTAAAAAGTCAAATCCTTTTTTTTTTTACTCAACATTACGAGCCGACTAATCTCACAGCAACTACCTTATAGAATGGCAAAGAAATTCTACCAACTACTTTAGATATATCGGCAAAGAAATTCTTTTCATTATTTCATTTTTTTAGTTATGATAACTTTTATTATTTTGTTACTAATACAAGTAAAACATTAATGGTTATTTTTTTTAAAACAGAAATTATGTATTTCCATTTTGCAGTACAATGAAACAAAAAAAATCTCTATATCTATACTATATATAAAAGAAAAACCGATATTCTTGAAAGTGAAAAATTAGAAAAACTATATGAGTCGAGTTATTCTACAAACCAAACATTCCTCACATACCAAGGGACTCATCCCCACCATCCATCTAGAAAGAAATCAATGGTTGAGATTAAAAGGATTTTATTATTTCACCCATTTTTTATAATTTAAATATCTCTTAAACCGTTAATCGTTAAGCGAAAATAATTACACCATCACGATGGGCATTTAATTATCTTTCTATAGACGGGCACTTTGATATACTTTCAAAAAAAAAAAAAAAAAATCGTTTTTTTCACGTTTTTTTTTTCTGGCCGAAAAAAAATCATATATGATATTGCATATCATATATGATATACATATCATATATGATATTACATATAATATCATATATGATATTATATGTAAAATCATATATGATATAATATCATATATGATATGCAATATCATATATGATTTTACATATAATATCATATATGATATTACATATTATATATGATATGTAATATCATATATGATATTACATGTAATATCATATATGATTTTTTCGGCTACGAAAAAAAAACGTGAAAAAAACGGAAAAAAAAAATTTTTTGTCGAAAATATATCAATTAGCCTATCTATAGAAAGATAATTAAATGCTCGTCGTAACGGTATATTTTTTTTTTCGCTTAACGATTAACGGTTTGAAAGATATTAATATTTGAAAAAAAATGATGAAAGTGGGTTTTTTAAATTGTTGGGATTAATCTCATCCATTATATCAAATAAAGATGGAGAAAAGATGGAGGGTGGAGATTAGTCCCTTGGTATGTAAAAAAAGTTTGATCCTCAAATGATCTTTACTCAAACTATATATGAAAACTATAAACTTTTATTATTATTTTCTTTTATAACTATATATTATTTTTTATCACTATAAGTCTACAACTATCTGCTGCTATAAAATCTAATTACTATGCACGGATACTTATTTAGTATTACAAATGAACACCAAAAGTACACCAATAAGGCAATAATGCTCATGTACAAATATCAATTTGAATAGACGAGTACTTAAAGTTTCTAGCTAACTTCAAATCTAAGCAATAATCCGTAACATCTAACTCGACAATGAGTTTATGCTAAAGGGAACACGGCCAACTTAATCAATACCATATTTGAATTGAAATCAATACTTGTATTTCTTAACTAGACAACGTTTAAATGGAATTGAAGAACCAACTGCATATACGAGTAATTTAGCATCAAGGGCTAGGAGCATCGACAAGAGGTTTCAAAGTCGGTTTTCATAAGTTATACTCACTACGTCTCAAATTGATAGTCGTCAAATTTGATGATACGTTTTGGGGATGTTACCTATCAAATAGAAGGCCCACTAGATGATCAAAATTTCCATGTTTGTTTTTTTTAATGTTTCAATTTAATTGTCTATTAATAAAAATATATACGAAAGTTTGATCAAGTTTAATATATTACCTTTAAGTAAAACTCTTACGAGTATTACACATTTTAAAGTATATATTAATTAATTAGTTAAATGTAAAACGTTAATTTTATAAAAAAAATAATAAAAAGAGAAAAAGTGTTAAACTGTTTATTTTTTTATTGTGAAACAAATAATTATTTTGAGACGGACCGAGTAACTTTTAGAATCCTGGCATTGCCTTGTGATCTAGATGCGGACCAACTAGTGATTGAGTAGGTTACATGTGTATTGCATGGTGGTATAAATAGTTTGGAGATAACCAAAAATGACTAGAATATAATTTATTCTCTTAAATAAAAAAGATCAAACATAAATTTATTTTGCAGACTAATTTTATTCAAATGATGGATACGACTTAACCTATGTATACTTTGTGTTTGAACAAACGTGTGAGTCGTTATTGATCCGTAAGTAAGTGGACCACATTTTCATAACCAAGAGACACATGACGTGTATTTTTCAACACAAAATTAAGCATAAGTTTAATTATATTGATTAAGGGAAAATAATCTCTGCTGCAAATAAAGTCTTCACTGCTGGACAAATCAAGGACTACTTGTGTACAATCATAAAAGTTGGAAGGCTGTAAAATAAACAATCAAGTACCATTTTCAATGTTTGCAGCAAATAACTCCCTGCAAGATGTTATCTCCATTGATCAATTCTAAACTAGTTTTATTACTATATATATAATAATTGACCAAAGTTTACTATTCATAAACTAAATAGGTAATTTGTTAATATATAATTGGAAAATAATTAAAAGAACTAAATATATGACCACCTTTAATCCTTTATGCCTAAATTTGTGTGGCAAACTCAAGTGGGAGGAAACATAATTCACAAGAACATTCTATAGTCTTTGTAAGAGGTGTTCCAGATGTCGGCCCCAGTGGGAGCCTACATAATGGGAGTCAACATTTTTTTTTTTTTTCAAAAACTGTCATTTTTTATATGTGCAACACCTGATAAATTTTTATATTACTTTCAGTTTTTAGTATAAATTTAGTTAGCCCAACAATTATTTTGTACAACATCTTTTTGAAAATTTTAGGTCCATCCTTACTTTTGACTGCAACCAACATTATAATGTCAGGAAAGTTTAGGCATATATTTATAGATGCATGGTATGTGAAATTAGTGTTTTAGCGGTAAAACACTTGTAATTTAAAAGGATCTTTTGATTTTGGTTTTTTGGTTTGTATCTTTTGTCATTTATTTATAAAGTTATAATTTAGCCTCTAAACATCTACAAGTTATACTTTTTGTTTGTAGTATCTTTAATTCCAAAGTTACACACTTACTATTATTTAGACTTTTAGCTTTAAGTAGTATATTTTAAATATTTTTAGCTACTCACTATTTATTAATGTTATTAGTATGTGCAAATGGTTTATGGTTATTGATCAATTGCTTACTCTTTTTTCTTTCACAAGTATAGTTGTTAATCCATAGTGAATATAGAGATATGTAAAGTTCATTATAAATACTACTACTTTTAAAATATTTATTCATGGAGTGCTAAAAAAATATAAGTCATATTATCGTTATAATGATTTTAAGTTTAAAGTCCTTATCAAAAAGCTATCTAGCAAAGAAACTTATATCGCAGATAGCCAGATAACCATAACTTTTGTGTCAGATAAAAATTATACGCACCCACAGCAAAGCGCGATTTTGACAGCCCTAGTTAATACATATGAATCACACATGACATGACAATAAAATGCATACACTCGTTTCATGGTCTCGTTTATTATGCTTGCTGCTTGTTAGTTTCGTTCCTTTCTCTCATACTCATACTTATGTACAACATTGATCTCATGAAAACTACTATAGTTTCGAAAATTTATCGATTACTCTTTCGATATTCATATATCTTTATGATGTTTGGTTTATAGTTAGTAACATTGTACAACATTGTACTATTATTTTACCCAAATAATTTCAAATTTCAAAACCAATACACAAAAGTTATTTTCACATTCTAAGTTAAGTAATATGGCATGGGCCATGCATAAGCCAGTAATTATTTTATGTGTAGTTGGGTTAGATGAATATAAATGAAAATACTATTGTGGGCCCCATTTGGGCCATTAAAAAATGGAATTTGTATGAATTTGATACTCTACCTTTTAATAACGGCCCCTACTCACCGACGCTAATATCAAATCTATGTTCTTGATTCGTTTGCGTGGCCCCACACGCATTTGGTTCACCAAAACCATTTAACAAAATGAAAATAACAAATTGTGTTTTATTTATATTCCATAAGTAGAGTAGTATATTTTTTAGTATTTTAGAACCATATTCGAGCATATATACGTTGAACTTTTATACTATAAAGAATCAAACTCTTGTACATGACGTGGAAATGATAAGTCTTTGAATCAGATGTAGACAATTTAACTGACGGCATTTGATATATGCAAATTGTTGATGGAGAGGACAACTTGAAAATTATTTATTTTAAAGAGGTCGATATACACTACGTTGAAAATTTTGTATTAAAAATGATTAAAACTATATATAAAATGGTAAAATTTAGCAGTGTCAAAAAAATTTACGGGCCACCACAACCCCTTTGGTCCCATATAATTTCTGTCCCTGCTAACTCATGTTCGTTTTTGTTTTCTCAAAATCGAAATCGTAAAATCGGATCGGGACCCTAAGATCCTACTATATTGTCTACTTCTTAATAGTGTTAATAGTCTTTATAACATTAATCACATCTAAAAAATTATTATATATTATAAACACAAAATTACATGAATGTTTTATGAAATTATTGTTGTGAATTTTGATTATGGAATATTTAAGAAGATTAACATGTTGCTTTTTAAAATCTATAAAACATAAACGATAACTTTGTAGTTTTTTAGTTTGCGTTTCGAGAAAATTAAGATTAGATCGTATTAGATCTTAAGATCCTATGATTAAGATTAAGATCTTATAAGATCTAAAGTTTGCTAAGATTATACGTAAGATCCAGATCATTTTTTGATTTGTAATATCGTAAAAACGTAATATCCTAATATTAAAATCGAGATGTTAATAAACCAATACATGTGAAATTTTTTTTGCGATGTAGGGGGTATATAGTTTTCGTGTAGAAAAATTTCGGTATATTCCGTTTCGACCCCCCAAAATTTCGGTATTACCCGAAAAATAGCTTTAGAAAAAAAAAAAAAAAAAAAAAAAAAAAAAAAAAATTAGATCCCGACCCCCACTGAAAAACTTCTAGCTTCGCCACTGTTCTTACCAAGAGAATTTCAAACTTAATCAATAGGTCACCTTGGTGGTTACATAATCCGAAAGTAACTAACGATTGAGTGACATTTTCTTAGAATCGCGACTTATGTGTTGCTTTCCCAAGATTAGGTGGTTTAAAGTCTAAAGGTCTATTTAGTTTCAACTAAACTTTAACGACTTGATTCAAATCATACTTTTTCACGACAGAAAAAAGGCAAAGGGACAATAATTCATTGGGCAATGACACCCCTTTTTTATCACCATGAAATGTTTTTTTAATTTACAAAAAGTAAATTACACGTTATGCTTTAAATTATTTGAGTGTAGTCTTACTTCGATAATTTATTAAAACAAAATAAAATATAATCCAACCTGGTCCTATTCTTCAAGATTTGTTGACTCAACAACTTTTTGTATTAAACTTAAAAGGGTCCTTTTCTTTTTCAGTGGGCTTTCAGAAACAGCTTTTAATGTGTACCAAATAAGCTAAAACCCAAACATCCCATAAATGTTGGGACGTATGAGTTTCAAGCCACAACGATGTCGCAAAAACGTTTAACCATTTGGCAACCCGAACTAGCCCATGCCCGACCGTCTAGTCCCATCGTGTGAGCCAGTGGCGCAGCTTTTAAGGGGGGGGGGGGGGGGGGGGGGGGGGCGGGGGGCGCCCGACCCCCCGAAATTTTTTTTGCGATGTAGGGGGTATATAGTTTTCGTGTAGAAAAATTTCGGTATATTCGGTTTCGACCCCCCGAAAATTTCGGTATACCTGAAATTATAGCCTTAGGAAAAAAAAATTTAGATCCCGACCCCCCACTTAAAAATTCCAAGCTTCGCCACTGGTGTGAGCAGGAGCGGTTCTAGCCGGAAATCCAAGGTGGGTTTCTTGATTTGGTCAAGTTGAAAAATGCAATGGTTCAACCAACCAACTGGTCAATTTTTCGGGTCGGATAGGGTCCAATTTAACAAGATGCGATAATTAAAAAAAAAAAAAAATAAAAAAAAACTTAATCTAAATAATCTGACAATCAAACAATACTAGTAATAAAGTATTACAATTAGATAACATACTTTATACCCATTAGTTAGTCATAAAAACTTAAAATAACAAATAAACTAAAAAATAAATAACTTACAATTGAATAGTTGGATAAATTATGTGTCAACTATCCTATCTGACTGAGTATCCGTCATCCGTTAATGGATTTATTATAAATTTTTTATTATTTTATTTTTTTGTTTAAGCCAATAATTATAAATGGGCTAATCTTATTGGGCTATTTGGGTTTAGACTAAGAATATTTTATACTAAAAGTAAAGTATTTTTCTAAAAAAATTTCTATATAGCTTCTAAAAAATTTCGTTGTCCAAAGTGATTCCCGGGCACAGCCTGGCAATGCATAGATCCGCCTCTGCGTGTGAGAGGTACATCTGATTCATTTAACGGCCGCTCATGATGACCTGACCAACTGATCCATCCCACGTAAAAGTTTTTTTAATAAGTTTTAGGGTGACTGAACCCGGAACACTTATAAGTTCCTACTAGACAAAATTAACTTTAGAACATTAGTTGCGAAAATTTGTCACTCTTATATCACATCTGTAAAATGAATACGTCGTTATTCACTTCATTTTGATGATCTCATAAACGATGTAGCATGTTGTACACATACTAATCAACTTTCTCAAAACTAAAAATAATTTGTACTCTTTTCGCCGCAATTTGATTAAAATATCAACGGTACCCAATTCCGTCTTTCATAAGTTATGTAAGATGTGAGATGTAGATAGCCTTACCTCTACCCGAAGGTAGAGACGCCGCTTCTAGAGGACTTCCGACATTTTTGCAAAGAGTAGGGATCGAACTTTCACCTTTGTCTCCAAAAGAGAGGAGTTTTTCCAACTGATCCAACGATGCTTGTTTCGCCTCAATTTGATTGTCTTAACAAATTTGTAAATTTCATTACTAACGTCTCATAACTCTCTTATAGCCAACTTAAACCCCTTAAATTTCAGAATTGACAACTTTAACCCCTCTTTATTGTCAAACTTTGTCCACCTTTTAGAAAAAAACATGCACCCCACGTTCTTCTTTAGCTCAAAAACACCAACAACAATGTATACAAAACACAAGATTACCAAACTAATCTCTTAGGAATTAACCAAATCAAATTCTTTTTAACCTCTCAATTAGGTGTAAGAAAATTGAGCTTTACTCACATTTCCTATTTATTTTCAAGGTCATTTTTTTAACAACTTTTTCTCATTCCATGGGTTCTTGTAAATCTTTCTTGCAAATGCAGAAAACATAAGAATCAATCAGCAACATTTTAGAAAGTTGTCAAGAGGAAACAAACATGACGTCGACGGATGAACAAGAAACTATCGTAAATGGCAATGATCCTGTTTCTCTCATTAAGAGAAAGCGCGCTGGTAAGTTTTTTGGTAATTTTCATGTTTGCATACGCAAATGTTTGGGGCGAATACGTATATTTGTTGCTTGTGTAGAGTTGGAGCAAATGAAAGAAAGGTTTGCTAAGCTTCTTTTAGGAGAAGATATGTCTGGTGGCGGGAAAGGTGTTTCATCTGCTTTGGCTTTGTCAAATGCCATTACAAATCTTGCCGGTAATCTTAACCGTAATGCCAATATTGTTTATGTAAAACGTTTGTTAAGATGATGGTGTTTGATTGTTCATTTTGGCGTTTTTGGAAATATGCAGCTTCTGCATTCGGAGAGCAACATAAACTTGCTCCAATGGCCGAAGATAGGAAAAAAAGATGGAGAAGAGAAGTTGGCTGGCTTTTATCCGTGACTGATTACATTGTTGAATTCGTTCCCTCTCAACAAACATCAAAAGACGGATCAAATATGGAGGTATTCTGCATATATGAAACCTATTAAAACTCATATCCAAACACCCTCTTAATTTCTCTCTAAATATCAATCCAAATTTTGACTGATGTTCTTATAGGTTATGAAGACAAAACAAAGAGGCGACCTACGGATGAACATTCCTGCTTTAAAGAAGCTAGACGCGATGCTCATTGTAATAACTCAATTCCCGGCTCCTTTTTAACAATTTTTTGCCTACTTTTGTATAAAACGAGATGATCATATGAATATATGATCCAGGGTTGTCTAGACAATTTCAGGAATCAGAATCAGTTCTGGTATGTGTCTAAGGATGCAGATGAATCAGAAAAAGGTGTTCAAAGAAGCGACAAATGGTGGCTGCCAACGGTTAAAGTTCCTCCAGAAGGACTATCCGAAGAGTCAAGAAAATGGATGCAATATCAAAAAGATTGTGTCAATCAAGTTCTTAAAGCCTCCATGGCTATCAATGCGGAAATCCTTGCAGAAATGGAGATCCCCGAGAACTATATCGAAAATCTTCCTAAGGTACATTAACCCCATCTTTACAGGCGGCCTGGTTCTATCCCGACTGACCGTTTTCAACACTCATAAACGTTACCCATTCTGACATATTATCCAACCTACGTGTTTTACGACATCTGCTTATGGCCTTATGGGTATATACATCAGAAAGCCTAACTGCTCTAATTTGCTAAACATGACAGAATGGTAGAGAAAGCCTTGGAGACGTGATCTATAAGAATATTACAGTGGAGTTTTTTGACCCCGGGCAGTTTCTGTCAACCGTGGATCTCTCATCAGATATAAACGTTCTCGATCTTAAGAACAAAATTGAAGCCTCTATTGTTATATGGAAGAGAAAGATGCATCAAAAGGACTCGAAATCCTCTTGGAGCTCGTCTATAAGTTTGGAGAAAAGAGAGCTCTTTGAAGAAAGAGCGGAAACCATTTTACTCCTCTTAAAACAGCAATTTCCAGGACTTCCTCAATCATCACTAGAAATTAGCAAAATAGCATCCAATAAAGTATGAAACTTTTCTGTGAACTTTTATATTTTCTTCTCTTTTTCTTGTTCAATTACTAATCATGGGTCAATCTAGGTTCTACTTTATCTTAAACGGGTCAAACAAACAAACAAAATGACTGCATGAAACTGCTTCTGAAATCAAAATTTAAATACATTAACAATTACTTATTTTTTTGTAAACTTGACTAAAAAGATAAGAAATTTTTGGTTAACCAAACCCAATTTGGCGTGTTTTGACCAGAACCAATAGGATCTGCACACACTGCGAGTTTAACCTCTAACTAAAAGGGTACATTTATTATCTATTCTATGACGTCCGTAGGATGTTGGTCACGCTGTCTTGGAAAGCTATTCACGGGTGTTGGAGAGTTTAGCAAGTGCAGTGATGAACCGCATTGAGGATGTACTGTATGCAGACAAAGTGGCACAAGACCCATCATTGCTAGCAAAAAAGAGGACAATGTCATCACGAGTACCGTTGGAAGAATCTAATAGTCAAAAAATATCAGGTCACACACCAGGTCAAACTCCTACAGGGTCACCTTCATCGATGACATTATCAGATTTTATGGGATGGAGTGTCGAGCAAGAAACAAGTTCTAGTCCTAAATCAGAAGATACCGAAAAGTATACAAGCAAATCAGCCAAGATTTTAGCAAGAACGAAAAACTCGTACATGGAAAAGTTAGAAGCTTACAAATTAAGAAGCCCGACAACCCGTCATTAATTGAGATCAAAACTAGAATTGGTAAGATTATGTAAACATAGTCCTACTCTTCCTAACAGATCTTGTATATGATTTTTCTGATATGAATACTATATTTTGAGTAGCGAATACTGAATAGTAATTGTGATGTTACGACAATAGAATTAAAGACAACCAAGAGAACTCATTTATATAATGCGAAATAACTTCCACATTAAGCAGTAAACATGCCGGTTTACAGATAATCCAAGAAGACATTTATTTGAGCTTAAAACAAAATATGGTGCCAAACACAAAAGATGATTGACGGCAGTTGATTTATGACATACGGGGTGATAACACAACCTAAATAACTCATCTATATTCTTGACATACGAGTAACAGCAGCATGCACAGCTTCCGCAAGATGAGGGATGGTTCTTGTACTGAGACCAGCCATGCTTATCCTCCTACATAACGGTAAAATAAACAAATTATAATTTTTGAATAAACAAAATAGCTGTTTAGATAGATATTTTTATTTGATAAATGCTTACCCGTCAGAAGTCATGTAGACGTGATATTCTTTAGTCATGAAAGCAACTTGTTCAGCATTTAGGCCTGTGAACGTGAACATCCCGATTTGCTTTATAATGTGAGTCCAGTCACCAGGTGTTCCTGTCACATGTGAAACCGATCACAAGATTAGCATACACAACACAATAAAGTACACTTTTTATTAAAAATATACCAGCATAGTAGTATTACGGTATTACCTTTTGCTATCAGGGCCTCTAATAGTTGCTTACGCATGCTGATAATCCGATCAGCCATTGCTTTCAGCTCAATTGTCCACTCATTGTACAGATTACTATACAAAAGACGTTTTATTATTAAATAATGTACCATCTTATAAAAAGTTCAGAAATTAATACCGAATTAATATAGCTTATTTTTGCGTGTTTTAAGAATCAAGGGTGGGTACCTGTCTTTGAGTATAGTTGCAACAATAGATGCACCATGAAGAGGTGGGTTGGAATACATTGGCCTGATAACGAGTTTAAGTTGGCTTTCTACTCTGCTTGCAACATCTGCTGATTTGCAAACCTGTTAAATCAGCAAAATCAGTTACATTTTTATTTGGGTAAAAGTATAATAATTCGGATTTTATATGGTCAAAATAATCAGATTTAAAGAAACAGATAAAACGTTATCAAAACTTGATTATTTAGATAGCACTAATTTAGTGCTTACAATACTAAGGGCTCCAACACGTTCAGCATAAAGTCCCATGTTTTTAGCATAACTCTGAGCTGCAAAGCATTCGCCACCATCAGCTACGAACATGCGAACAGCTTGTGCATCTGCATCAAGGCTGCCACTAGCAAAACCCTGGAACACGAAGATATAAAATAAAGATTTTTCTTACTGCTTCACAACTATAGATAAACGAAATAGTGAAAAAGAACTCGAGATTCAGAACTTTTATGTACCTGATACGCACTGTCAAAAAATGGCAACAATGCTTTCGATCTCATTAACTTCCTGATCTCCTCCCACTGTTCAACAGTTGGATCGACCCCAGTTGGGTTGTGAGCACATGCGTGAAGAAGTACTATCGCACCTGATGGGGCATTACCCAAATCCTCCAAAAGGCCTATTTGTACATTCACATATGCCATCAATTTAAGACATAATCTAACCAAAAAAACAAGAGCATGTATACATATGTCATAACAAACGCTAATGTTATTTATATACCTTGGAAGTCAAGCCCACGGGTGGCGGGATCATAGTAGCGGTATGTCTTCACTGACAATCCTGCCAAGGTAAAGATCTTTGGATGGTTTCCCCATGTTGGAGATGGAATGTATACCGTTTTCTGAAAAACAATATGATTGAATCATGATGTTTCCCATCGTTTTGTAGATGAAATAAGAGTGAATGAAAGATAAAGGATTAGGTTTTGCTTACTTCATGATAGTGCCTTGCGAGAAACTCTCCACCGACCCTAAGTGAACCAGTACCAGACAAGCATTGCACAGTAGCAACTCGATTCTCTTGAATAGCAGGGCTATTTTATAACCAAGAAAATATCAATTAGGTCATTAATTATTAGATAATAAACATGGTAAATATGTGTTATAATTAATTTGGGGCATAATGTTTTAGTAGATTGTTACCTATCAGCACCAAAAATGAGCTTTGCGCTACCTTTGTTGAAATCTGCAAGTCCAACAATGGGAAGATACTCCTTAACCCGTGCCCTAATTAACACAAAAGTTTAAAACTTTACCATCGAGTAACAACAAAACTAGTATGAAACTTAGGTTATGAATATAAGTTACTTACGGGTCATTAACAAGCTTTTGTTCAGCCTGCCTTACAACATTGAGAACAAGTGGTTTTCCTTCCTATTAATAACAACAACAAACGGAATTGTATAATGAGTTAATTTTGATATCCGTAAATATATTTAATCAAGTAAAAACTAAGAGTAATTACCTCAGTTCGATAAGCACCGACACCCAAATTCAACTTTGACGGGTGCGAATCTTTGTTATAAGCAACAGTAACCTGTTTTTTGTTTCATCATAACAAAGACAAAAACTTGTACTTAGTATTCACACAAGAAAACAAAAAACAGACGCCCCTATCATCAAATCAACTTCATGAATAATTACAAACGTACAATATAAAACCTCTCAAAACCCAAATGCTCGATATTATCCAAATGGATAACAATCAGTGTATTTTGGTTTAGTAGTCATATTCGCAAGATTATAAACCCTTAAACCAGGTTAGTGATAAACTTACACCTTGATCACTAAAAATCTAAACAAAAACCTTATCAACCAAAATACCCAATCTCAAGACAATAGATAGAAGTACAATCTTTCGCTTTCGCATACTGTCATCATTACACAGGACAGAAAAAACCCAAAATTGCATTTGTGTCAAGATGTCAACTTGATCACTAAAGATACATTATGTAGGCTTATTGTTTAAGCTTACTTTTTGGACTTATGAGCTTATTGAACTTTTGAAAAGCAAATAAGCTCAATTTTGGGCTTATGAGGTTATTAACACATATAAGCCATAATTTCAAGTTTAAGCTCATAAGTCCAAAAAAATGAGCTTATTAGCTATTAAAAAGTACAATGAGCTCATAATTGACATAAAATAAGCTTAAACAAACACCCCCTTAATATACAAGTTGCATAGACGCTTATGATTGACATAAACCATTAGGTTCATTCAGGGACCGAAATATTGACCAAGTGCACTTATAAAAAAGATATACAAAACTAGAAACACAATTTTTATTGACTTGGGTTGTTTTTATCAAAAATCAACACTACGTCGCAAAACTTCATGAGTGTCCCAGGGCCACCTGGACCACTCTTGTTACGGGTTCATTAGATTATACCAACCGCCCCTCTCCCGGTCCCGGGACCACTTGCCACCCCCCCCCCCCCCCCACCCCCCAAAAAATAATAATAATAATAATAATAAAAAAAAAAAAAAAAAAAAAAAAAAAAAAAAAAAAAAAAAAAACCAAAAACCTGGGCTTATCTCTAAATCCAAAGTTGGATCAGTAAAAGTACATCAAATCAGTTTCATATATGATCATAGTACAAAACCCTTAAATAAAAAAACTAACTAACTAACCATCATGATCATAACTTCAAAACCCCAAAACTATGTTTACATCAATATCTCAATACAACAAAACATATAAACATGATCCCATATACTAAACACACTTTCATCAATAACAAACACATGCACATATCTAAATATATCAAATACCAACTTATAAAAAAGTTACAAAAACAAAAAAGTTAAAAAAGTATACCCCCAAAATAGGATCTTCAGGAGCTTTAGCAATAGCAGAAAAGATCGAATCAGACATTTTTAAGAAAAGGGTTTTGCAAGATTTGTGTAATGAAATTGTGGGTTAGAATTGTTTTTGTGTAAAGATGTGATCTTTATATATATATTGTGGGCGCATATGGTTTTTTTTCTTAGTAGACTTTGGGAACAAGATACTGTAAAAGTGTCGCTAAAAAGGTATGGATTTTACGACATTTGTTTTGGTAATATTCCTATATACTGACATAGTTGCGTATTTTTAAAGATTTCTTTTTAACGTTTTTGGTTTTGTGGATTTTTATGTCATAATTTATTTATTTGAGTGTGACATTAGATTTGTCATTTGTACATGTCAAAGTTTTTTTTTTTTTTTTTTTTTTTTTTTTTTTTTTTTTTTGAAAGGTGAATTTCAACTTAGAATCGACCACCTTCGCGGACAGTGAAGGCCCCATCGCCACCCCGCCAGACTATGTTGTCTGAACCGGGTCCACGCTGATCTCAGGTGGTAACGGGTTTCCCCCGGAAACCGTACTGCCTCCACACAAGTTACCTTGCTGGAGAAACAGCCGGATGAAAACCGGGCCATGCTCAGGATTCTAACCCCAGCGGCTTGGTCTAAGGGCTTCGAATCCATCATTGCAATATATCTCCGGAACAAATGGTCTGCAAGTGGACCACAAGTGAGGACTTCCCGGGTGGTCACCCACCCGGTACTACTCCCACTTGTGGCTCGCTTAACTAGTTAAGCCCCACCCACTAGACCACAAGTCCTTTGATTGTACGTGTCAAAGTTAAATGGTTTAATGCTTTTTACTATTTTAAAAATTCTTTTAAAAGTGTTTTTTGCATTGAACTCAAAGCTTTTTGAAAAAAAAAAAAAAAAAAAAAAAAAAAAAAAAAAAAATCTACAAAAACTTGATAAAGCTCAAGTCTTTTTTTTATTTTAAATAGTAGAGAAGACCTACCAAAAGTAAAAGTATAAGGGATGGTAGGTTTTCTCCCTCACACACTTTTGTTAGGAGTACAACATATCACTTTTTCTGACAAAAACTACACCTATATATTGACAAAACTCTGCTATTGGTAAAACAGAGAAATTATCCCCTTTCAACAAGATCAAAACATTACCTTTATGCACCATTAACCATCTAGCTATATTTCCCCTCCTCTCCTTTCCATGACCACTCAACCAACATCCACAGTGACCATAGAATGGAGAGAAAAGGCATCACTAGGCACCCATAACCCATCCATGGGGGGCTCTTCCAAGCAACCTACATTTCCCTCTCAAGAAAGGCTTCAATTGCTTGGAAACACACACCCTCCATGATGACCAACCATTACCTCCTTTGGCAGTGTATTGGGTGGACCAAGCAGGTTCATCTTTCACTCATCGCTATTCCACCCATCATACACTGCCCACCCAAACCATATACCCTTCACAATGGGTTGCTCTACATTATGGTACATTCTTATGAATTAGACCTCTCACTGATCCAACAATCCTACACAGTCCCCTCCCAAGGCCAAACTGAATAGAACTAAGTCTCAAGTAAGTACAGTCACACCATTAGAACTCCAAGGTACTAGAAACAGCCCCATTGTTATGGTTTGCAAATCAATACTTTGATTCCTAGCATAGGAAGACAACCTGAGAAAAACTGCCATAGAACCAAACACCCCTTTAAGAGTCAACCATTAACTGTCTGAAGTTGCACTTCCCAATCTTTACTAACTTGATCAACTGCTTTTGATTTCTTAACTTTTAAACTTAGCAACTGCAACTTAACACTTTCCATAATCCCATTTAGCAAGCTTTTACAATCTCTCTTTTTTTGATTAAACAATCTTTGGTTCCTTTCTTGCCAAATAAAATAAACTGTTGTAGCAAGAACAAATCTTTGCAAAACACTGATGATGTTATTACCACATTTTCCAGAAGCAATCATTGTAACCACATTCCTCCAGTCCATATCCCAATTCAACTTCCTGATCTTTTCTCTCATAGCCTTCCAAATTTCCTGTGAGTACTCACATTTGAAGAATAAATGTTCATGTGAATCATTAACATTTTTACACAAAGAACATTTAAGCCCAGTTTGAGAACTCCAAGCCATTACTCTATCTTGTGTATTTAATCTGCCATGTAAAGAAAGCCACAAAATGAAAGTATGCCTAGGATTGCATTGAGGAAACCATACCACATCTTTCCAATTGACCTCATTACCCTCTTCTTGAAACAGTACCCAAACACTTCTTGCAGAGAATTTTTCTTCTTTATTATTCCTCCCCATCCATACTATTCTATCTTCAATCTCCTCAGTGAATAAAGGCACAATAATATTTCTTAACTGAACAAATTGTTGCACCCAATCACTTGGCCAAATCCAATTCCCATTAATAACACATTCAGCCACAGTCAAGTTTTCAGGAAACCTAGCTTCATATCTCTTTTTAAAACTGATAAACTCACTCAAAGGCCCACTTTCACTCCATTTATCATGCCATACATTAGTGTTCCTACCATTCCCCATCATGTGCCAAACAGTGCTTCTGATTTTGTTTCTTATATTTGTCAGATATCAGTTGTAGTTATGGTTGGTTGTATGTTCAGAGTTGTAGTTATGGTTGGTTGTATGTTCAGTCTTGTATCTGATCTTGGGAATGCCCTTATCAGTAGTGTTTTATGATGTACAAGTTGGTTGATAGTAATATAAAATTTACCTTTGCACCAAAAAAAAAAAAAAAAAACATATCACTTTTTCTCTCTCACACATATATACCTTCTTTTATTTTTAAATAATAATTTAAAATCAAATCTTATTATTAAATTAATAAAATAAATATAATTTATCTCTCATAAACCTACACCAAATCAAAATCCTATTCAAAACCCACTTATAAACCAAACGGACCCTTAATGTTTTATGCATTAAATGCGTCAAGTCTTTAAGACTTAATTCATTGTAGATGCTCTAAGTAATTGAAGTTGCTATATAATTTTAGTTTACACTTAGTTCTTGTTTAAAAATAAGAAAAGAGTAACTACGAGGTTAAAAAAAAAAAAAAAAAAAACTGGTTTAAGTTTGTGTTTTCAAGTTAGAAAGAAAAAAAGCGAGATAAAATCAAATTATGTTTAAAAATAATCTTTTCTTTAAATCATCTCAATTTAGAAAGAATATCAGTAAGAGAAATTTGTTATAATTTACTTTCTTCTTATCCTCTGATTTCTTAAAAAAAAAATGAGAACATGATATTTTTAGTGTGTTTTCTTCACTTATTTTTTTTTCTCTATCCAATAAAAAACAATAAAAACTCGAGAACCGAAACTCAAATACCATTAAATTAATTGCTACATTATTGATAAATTTGTCAAGAATAGAAGATGTACCAACCAGCATCTGTAGCACCCAAACTATAATATAAGTTAACATGGTTTTACTTTGCTTAACTAATGACCACTTTAATGAGATAATTAACATATTGTATCAACAATAAACAGGTAAATGGATAAAGTTTTTTCTTGTTCGTGTTATCTCGGAGGCGATTGTTTTTTACTCAAATGTACACATTCTCATTGGAATAATTCTGAGAAAATTTCTGACCCTTTCCTGGTCACCCCTAAATATACACACTTAGTGAGATATGAACTATTGACCTCTTGTGAGAAAACCAATACCTTACCACTAAAAGATTTTATGATGGTTATAATTAGTTATTTAAATTTTAGTGAAGTTTGAATCCTTGATTATATCAACAATATTGTGTTATAATTAGTAATGAATTATATAAAATGAAAGTTTGGTTCTATTTTAATTGTTTTGGGTTATTTTTGACTTGTACTTCTTCCATTTATATTTATGGAGAGAGATAATATATAATTGGTAATAAGTATAGTTAGTGGTATTAATAGTTGTTTGTATATTTTTAAAAGGTTCATGTTTGATTGGGTGAGTAGTTTTTTACGTGATCTTAGACCGCGTGTTATGTTGTTCATTCACCATTCGTGGAGGTGCTCCACCACGCGCCAAACTTATGATGGGGTGCCTCCAACACGTATGGTGGTGCTACGTTTGGTGTGGTTTGGTGGTGCAAACCACCTAAAGAAAAGCACATTTTGTGTGTGTTGTGAGTGTGTGTGTGGTATGTTTATATTAATTGAGATATTTTTATGTGTTTTGGTAGGTGATGACCACTACGCCTCTAAAGATGATAATAAGATGATGTGTTGAAAAGTTGATGTAACGCTGAAGTAGAGGTTATAATTGGGTGTGAGTGCGGGTAACCATTTACAACTCAAATAATAGCGAAAATTACTGACATACCCCTGCATGGAGGGGTGTGTCCCAATCTACCCCAAGCTAGCGCCGTTTTCCAAAATACCCCAACATTCCCCTAAAATTCATACGCGACATATGGGGAACACACGTGTCAACATGCTACGATTGGGACAAAAAAAAAAGAATATTTCGCGTACAAATATAAGCGACATTATATATATGTACACGACATGTACATGTGGAGCAATTTGTGAAACAAAATTTTAAAAATTTACAAAAAACACCCTTTAACTTTTTGATAATTACAACTTTTTTATATAACAAACTTAATTTGTCAAATATTTAGCAAATATCTAGCAAATTTGTTAATAAAAAAATATCGTTACGAAGAGCTCTGAATTACGAACAAAACGAGCCCAATATTGATATGCTTTTGACGTACGTACGATTTTATAAAATTTCAAAATACTGTTTATAGGTTTATAAAATTATACAGTTTTTGATATTCAATTTTAAGAACACGAATGCAGATCTCTTTGTTTATCCACTCATATAACATTAAAAATGACCTCGGTCGGTACCAAATTTAACCTAACAATATTACTTTGAGCAAATGTGTAGTTTGTACGTAAGTTTGCACTTATTAAAAAACTAAGAGCACGTACATATTAGAACCACATTGAACATGTTAGCTTTCAATGATCAACTTACTTTTCGTAAAAGCACGTATATTACTAAAAGTCTAGAACAACTTTTTTGAAAATAAACTAGTCACTTATATACCTTAAAAATCTTCAATTTAGAAAATAACAAAATTATAAATACTTCCCCGATAACAAAAATAATAATTATATAGTGTTATACTCTTGTTAAGTTTTTAGTAAATGTAATTAGTTTAGGGTTATAAACCAGAGTCGTGATCAAACTAGACGATTTTATAAACTTTTAAAACATACGCTTAAACCACAAGGGACAAAGACGTATAATTCTATGAAATATGAATATCGTTGGGAAATATAAACGTAAATATTCATAAATTAAAAACGGTATAATTTTATAAACCTATAAACGGTATTTTGAAATTTTATAAAATCGTACGTACGTCAAAAGCATATCAATATTGGGCTCGTTTTGTTCGTAATTCAAAGCTCTTCGTAACGATATTTTTTTTATTAACAAATTTGCTAGATATTTGCTAAATATTTGACAAATTAAGTTTGTTATATAAAATAATTGTAATTATCAAAAAGTTAAAGGGTGTTTTTTGTAAATTTTTAAAATTTTGTTTCACAAATTGCTCCACATGTACATGTCGTGTACATATATATAATGTCGCTTATATTTGTACGCGAAATATTCTTTTTTTTTTTGTCCCGATCGTAGCATGTTGACACGTGTGTACTGTTCCCCATATGTCGCGTATGAATTTTAGGGGAATGTTGGGTATTTTGGAAAACGGCGCTAGCTTGGGGTAGATTGGGACACACCCCTCCATGCAGGGGTATGTCAGTAATTTTTGCCAAATAATAAGTTAAAAGATAAGTGTTTTTTTTTTTTTTTTTTTTTTTTTTTTTTTTTTTTTTTTTAACAAATACAAGATAAGCATTGACTAAATGCTTTATGTATCGGGTATTATTCAATGTTTGCCTTTAAATGTCAATAGCGACCATGAAAAAAGATCAAAGGTCAGAAGTTTTAAAATGATGTAGACGTCTTGAAGAGAAAGCAAGGGTCGATTAATGCCACATTGAAATAAATATTTTGAAAACAAGTTATAGAATTTGACCCAAAAATTATTTTTTATTGTAGACCTCAAAGAGGAGCCAAAATAAAATTCAGTACGTCAACAATGAACAATGTGTGACTTTTCACATTTGCAAACTAGCTTCAGGCATTGGATCAGGCCCAACCATTTACCTGATAAAGTATTATGACCAACTAGTCGTGATCCGGACCGCCGCGTTGCGGCGGGGCATTATAGTTACCGAAGCTTTCAATTGCAGTATAAAAGCTAAGATCGTGATATGTTTTTTGCCGACACGTATTGCATTGTTTGAAATGAATGTTGTGTCAAGCTATATTTGTAGCTGTCGTATGACTTTCTTTTGGCTATTATTTTTTTTATTCAAGAAAATTTTAGGTATCTGTTAGATATTTGGCAAATAAAGTTTGTTATATAAAAAAATTGTAAATATTAAAAAAAATTCGTCCCTTGCGTTTACAAATTGCAAATCGTCCCTGTGTAATATACAAATCGCCCATGTGATAGATATATTACAATTCGTTCCTTGTTGGTCTTGAGTAATCCACTAAACCAATTAGCAGCCCAAGAATTCCAGTAGCCCAATAAGTATATTCATAGATAGCACCGAATACGGCGTCGTTCGTGATGCCGTATTATATATATAGTAATATGCACCTTTTGGTCTTAACCCACTTATGCTCTTATATAGGCCATGCAAATTTGTCACATAATAACCCGCCAAAATCGCCTAATAAATAAGTTATCTAATATCCTCACAAAAAGTACAAGTATAATGTTTACTGGAAACACATCTGAGAGTTTAAAAACAAGATATATCAGTTAAACCAAGTAAATATTTAAGTCAGTAACTCATCTTCCTCAAGTAACCTGAATAACAGGCTTAATAGCTCACATAACTGTATACTCCGCATATCGTCTTTTCTAAGCCAAATACTCACGCATCCATTATATATCTTTGTCTATTATTGATCGCTATAAGCATTGATGCATTTTTGCTTTAAGTGATTGAGATCGTAACTAGTTAGTTCTTTAGCAAGTTAGCATTATGCCATAATGTACAATCCTAGAATTCAATATTAACCTAAGCAAAACCCTCGATCATAAAGCTTCACTTTGATAAGTGTAGTATATCCAAAGCAAATTGGGAAAACAAAAAACTAATACTCCGTAATTTTTTAAAGCAAATTAACCATTTTAGTGTTTGCATAAAAATGTTTATCTACTTTACTCTACAAACAAGGGTGGTACTTTGTCATAAGAGTGTTCAGTAAAGACCGATACAATACCAACGCACACAGCTTCAAAAGTAAAATTTGAAAGTAAAAGTAAAACACTTAAAGAACCACTAGATAAAGATGTGTAACAAGCACATTTCCAATGCTGTTGAAGGGCTATATGCATCACCCAAATAACCGCTAGATAAAGAGGTACAACCGTAGGGGATAACAATAACGAACACAACCGGATATAATAGAATCTCTGAAAGGCGTGTAAACACTTTCAGATCGAATCAATTCGGTGGTTCTCCCGAATTATTCAATCGGATACAATTCAGAGATTGAGAACGTTTTGTATGGTTTTTGTTTGAAATCTTAAGAACCAGAAAAAAAAAATTGACCAAGAGAAAACGTATATGTATCAAAAACGGGATTAGGGCCATCATAACCGCCTTTTTGGCAGGTTTTAAAGTTGCCAAATTTAGTCCCTCAATTTCCGAAAATTTGATTTTCCGAAAATCTTTAGCAAGTTAGCGCCGCCCCTTGGACCCTGCCAGGGGCTGCCGCCCCTTGGACCCTGCTACCAGGGGCTGCCGCCCCTGGAACCCCGCTCCCAGGGGCGTTGCCCCCGGACCCCCGTCCTTTAGGGGCTTCGCCCCTAACATCATAATAAATTCACATAGGTGTGCACTCCGCACGTCCAAGCCTAAATGATGTTTTATTATGACGAAATTGGTCAAACAAGTTAATCCAATTACACTAAAATATCCAACATTCCTCCCCTATTTTAGTGCAATCCTTGATTAGTTCACATATAATTGTTTACTATGAATTCAAGAAACCCTTGGCACATATTGGCATCCATGCAACTTAGATTCATGTTTGATGTTTGATTACTTAACCTATGAAACGGTCGTCATAAAGCATCATGTTAATGACTGTAGTACATAGAAAACAAGTTCGGGAAAGCAAAAAGAATACGAAAAGGATCAGTTTCAACATCGACAAAAAATCTACATTGAATTCAACAACAAACCTAAAGAAACTATTGAAATAACTAGTAGTGCTTCATAAGAGATTACACATAACATATGCCAAAATAAATCGACAAACTAACATATAGACTATGAAATAATTAAGGATAATCCAAATGAATGGACTGTCAATAAAAAGCTTCATGGAGCTTAACCAAAGACTTCGAAGTATACATAGAAACTTGTATCAAGAATCCTTGAAATGACATATTCGAAAAACCTTAACATACATATATAGCTGTTTTTGAGAGTTGGCGACCGCCCAACTGCCCAAGGCCCCTAAATTAACTACGAAGATTTGACCGTAGATTTTGAACTAATAATATCAAAAAGATTACACTTTGTACATAATATATAACTAGCTGCATTGTATCTGATATAAAATGAAACTTTTTATTTACCGTTATATTTTAAGGGCCTCATTTTTATATTCGCTCAAGACCTCCGGAGGGACGACCCTGCGTACATTCCTCACAGAATTTATGTCATGGTGCACTCGCCGTATCAATATATAGTATCAGGAAGATAGCTTTATCACAACAAAAAGAAGTCAAAAAATCTGTTTAATATGTTTCTATGACGCTACTTAGTGAGCAACATTACCTTGGCAGAAGTTTCAAAGTAAGGAACCTTTCATTTGGAAGCACACCATGCTTTTGCTGTTTCTTCTAAGACACGTAGAAAAATGGAAGTCATTAAAAATGTACTAGGGCGTTTGGGATTTACTTATTTAAGTTCTAATCGACTAATTTTTTTAGGCAAATTAACCATTTTAATGTTTGTATAAAAATGTTTATCTACTTTACTCTAAAAAACAAGGGTGGTACTATGTACTTTGTCATAAGAGTGTTCAGTAAAAACCAATACAATACGAATGCACACAGCTTCAAAAGTAAAAGTAAAACATTTAAAGAACCACCGGATAAAGATGTGTAACAAGCACATTTCCAATGCTGTTGAAGGCTATAATGCTATATGCCTCACCCAAATAACTACTGGATAAAGAGGTACAGCTAATGCATTCAATGGTGTAGAATCCAGTGGTTATTAAAGTCTCATCCGCTCAAGATCGAGTATAAGACTATTACTAACGGTGACTGTAGGCACCGCGGTCATCACAAAAAACATACCTCACAAAAATCAAATAAAAAATTCACCCCACACACAAACCATTTAGTCGACTGCCGGACCGAATGTTCAATTTTTACAAGGGGGAACACGTTCGTTGATTTGCTTGTAGGGGAGAGGGACGCGTTCTATGTTGCGACCGACCACAAGGTCGACCGCCCATTACGACTAGTCTAAGACGATGCGTAGTAAGGTCCAGAGACAACGCTTGACTGGTACTAACGATGCGTGAACACCACTAGGTGGCTTACGAGGATGCGTGAAGAGTCAAAAAATGAGTAGTTTAGTGGTGTAGACCACTGACACCACCAAACCTTTTTATTTTTATTTGTTTGTGTTAGTGTATTGTGAGATATATTTATGTAAGATATATTAAAAAAGTGATGAAAGTGGATGCTAATGTGACATTCATGTTCACGCCACCAAGCTACCATATTGTTACGTTGAGTCCGGTGCAATAAATTAAACACATGGTCGATGTTTTCTTTGTTCACTTCATAACACCTATGCACATTCCATAAACACTTGTACTATACACATGGGCTTAAGCTCATTCCATAAGTACTCAAACTCATCCCAAAGCAATTGTCCTCATCCCTGCGTTGGAGAGTCGAGACCAATAGTTTTTCATCTTAATGCAAGATTAGAACAAATGTCTCACACAAGACCGAAGCTTTAGAGCCCGTCACTAGCACTCTATCGGAATTCTATGATTAGAAAAATCCTAATATTCCTATAGCTAGCTAGTATTTAAACCATTTTTCGAACTATTTTATCTTCCTCTTATATGAGTTTTATAATGGCTTGATAATGTATCATAGTTGTCATGATTTATTTCTATATCTATAAAACATTTTTTTTTTTTTTGTTATTAGATGTACAAACTTTTTTTTTTTTTAATTTTTTGTGTATTTTATGACCATTTTGCCCTTCATTTTATTAACCGGGAGGGGCAAAATGGTCATAAAATACACAAAAAAAAATACCAAAAATGCAAGTTTAGTACATAGAATAGCAAAAAAATTTCTTTGATACATATAGAAGGAAATCATGACAACTATGATACATTTATATGCCATTAGTCCTATATATATCTAGGCCGGGAAACTATGAAATGAACTGTTAAAACATCGTGGTAAAAGCAAAAATACTTTCAAAACAAAACCTTTTTTCTCTACGTCGAAGCTCCTCATATCATGTCTCGCCAACCAACAATATAACGTAATTAAATCAAACCAGGATCAAAATATGCAGTTCAGATCCATCCAGGTTTGAAAACTATTTCTCTATTGTCACCTTTCACCTTTTTAACTCCTTTGTTCATGCAACATCTATCACACATGCAAATATAGATACATCAACTTTATGACTAACTCTTTACTTTTACCTTAACCTCAACCACCCTCATTTTTATCTCATCCACATTGAATTTTTTTTTATCCAACCCTTTTAAAATCGGACTAAATAACAAACTCTCCTGGTTCAAATTCAACCAGTACGTTTTGGTTTGTAAATGCACCACCTAACATGCACTACTTGTGTGTTAATGCAACACCTACCACACACAAGCAAACATAAATACAGACTCATCTTGCTTCCAGTTCTCCCATCAACAACATCCATTTTTCTCACAAACATTAACAAACTGAGGTATTTTTTTTGTTTTTTTTGGCAGTGTTTTAGCATGTTACTTGTTACCTATTCATAGATCTAACTTTCCATGTCAACTTTGTAAAAATGTGGAAGTAAGTTTTTTATTTGTTGTTTTTTCTAGGTTTTTATTTGAGTTGTACCAAAAAAAATCATCCATGGATTTTGGCCATGAAAGGTGTGTGTGGCATGTGGCATGGCGATTTTCTTATCATCTTGTTGAAATAGGTGGTCTCGGAATTATAACATTGAGGTAGATCTAATTTCTTTTTGTTATATCATGTTTGTTATGAACTGATTTACAGTTAGAAGGTTGAATATGCCAATATGTTGTTGATGATGATTTTATATAATTTATTTGCTATAATATCATGTTCAAAATGAATACAATATGACTCATGTTAATTTGATATAATTTACAGCTTTATGAATCTTTGTCTTGGTATAAATTTCTACAAACCAAAATTAATAATTTTAAGTTAGTTGAACCCTATGTCTCAAAATTAGGCATTTCGAAAAAAAGTTATAGGTAATTACTTGAAAGTAAGAGATCTAATATGGCTTATCCAAGGTCATCAAGGGCTAAAGTTCAAACTTTATTGATTAAATCATGTGTTTGCACACGAGCAAATGGATTACTATTGCAAAAGTTTTAGCAAAGGTAGTTGCTATGTAGGAAAAGAAAGGTGTTTTTTCAATGCAGTGGCAAGGAAAATAGGTTTTTATTTATGTATCAAACAGTTTGCTTTGAATTTGGATATATGTTACATATCTTGCTTTTGCTTACAACAAAGTGATATTAACAAGAAGCCATCATTTGAAATTTGTAGCACACGTATAAGACCGGATCTTGTCTTCTTGTCAACAAAACTTGGAGGATTGAGTTTTTTTGTCAACCAAATTTGTAGCACATGACCGGAATTTAATTGTTGTTTAATTAGCAACTGGTGATTGCTAAAAGGTCTCACTAATTTTGTTAATTCCTGTTAAATCTGAAGTTGCCGCGGTAATGGAATATTGGAATTGGAATAGATGAAAAGCGGCTAGAGAAATACAACGTCTAATAAATATCTCTTATTGTGTCTCGATATGCAAATTTAATTTTCTCATACATCCATAAACCATTTTTTGGTGCTCCCATCCTAACAGAAATATAAGTATTTAGAGGTCAGGTAAAGTTTATTAGGTCACTGTAATATTTTATTTGTACAAACCCAGTCACTAAACCAAAAGAATGTGGTCCATCAATTTCTGTTTGCAGTCCGTTGGGAAAAATGTCATAGCGTGGCAACCTATTTTTGCATGTGTTCCACCTAAGTCATTACACATTCTTTGCATGTGGCATTTTAGATAAATAATTCTGCATGCGTTGTTTGTGTTTTATTTCGGCTGGGCTTGTCTGTGACAGTTCTTTAAAGCTGTTGGAGCTGGCTGGGAATGGGGGAGGGTTTGTGGGGTTGGGATGAGATATTTTACTAATGTAGGCGTGGAGCATTGGAAATAATAAGTTGCTATTCTATGACATAATCCGTAAAAGGTAGGTTGTTTAAGAGTCATATAAACTGAATTACATTTTCATCACATGTCAGTTACGCCCTTTGGTTTCGGTAGTAGGACTAGGGGCAGTATAGAATAGTTAAATAGGATCCAGTATTCCGGTGTGTGCCATAAAATCTTTGATTATGTTAACTTGCCTAGGTCCTCGTGGTATTTTACTCATGTTTTGTTTTTTTAGACCTTTCATGACATGATGCTTACTTGTTTTAGGTGATGTGAACGTCTTCTGATTACCGACGTTCACAAAGGTGTATATTTACTACGTGTAACAGAAGATGCTTCTCACATTGAACTTGGAAGTGTTAGACTATACTTTGGGTGGCAAATTATGTTTGTCATCCGGTATACTCGGATTGGGACATCCAAGTATCACGGTTTCAAATGATCAGAAGCAAGTACAGGTTAGCTTATAATCCCTCTTTTAATTGTCTATGCAATGTTTTGATCGGTGTTGGTTCTTAATGTACATTAAAGCAGAGTATCATCACGCACCTTTTGAGAGGTTTTATACTTCCATTTGCATCACATATTCTGAATTCTCATATGAATTATTGCTATGTTTTGATGTCTGCTCTGAATTGCCTCATGAACCATGATCATTTATATATCACTGGAGGGGGAAATCTTAAGCTTTTTTTACTTAGGAATTAGTTGATTTAGGTTATGTTTTATCTGTAATGGGTCAAACCGTTTAAGTTTAAATTGTTTTAAGGGAAACATGCCAAAATTTTAAAGTCTGAAATTTTGTGTCTCAAGAGGAAGGGTCGAAAGTGGTCCAAAGTGTATTTCTTATGCATAGTTTATTTTATTCAAAAGATTAGATTCTTAACAAAACAATTTATTTTGTCATAATATTTAATGCACCACATTGAGTCTGCCCAACCCGGTATGCTTCTAAGTACACAAGAAATTACCTTTCCCACGATTAAACCACTCCTAATATGTTGGAACATGGATTTAATAATTCTTTTGTAGAGATCTTATTAATGGTTTAATTTTCTTGCATGAAATTCAGGAAGCTGAAATTCGAAATGAGGCATCTTGCTTACGTGGTTGTGTGGGCTGGTTTTAAGTCGGCGCACATGTGACCAAGTTTCTAGAGTTTTTGATGCCGGATTTAGATGAAGGGTCTAGGATGGTCTCGCTGTTTTGCACCGAGGATGGCAACATTGGCTGTCTTACACCTCTCTCGAAAAGCCTATCTATTAAACTTCGTTACCTGCAAATCAAATTATTGGCAGAGATACCTCATATTAAAAGGGTCAGATCAAGCAAGCACGTGTAAGCTTAGATAAGGATGACCATAATAATTATCACCGGCCAACAAAAGCTAAGATTACAGACCTTGAGGTGTTGTCCCAGTAAGTTAATTTGGTCTCTTTTTCACTAGTTTTTCCTCTCATATGTAATAGGTTTAGTAGATGTTGAAATATCGATGAGTGATTCGCTTTTGGTAATGGGTCAAAACGTTTTCTACTTTGAATAGGTCGAATGGGCTAAATCAGTCAACAGTCTAATTCCTATTTAGATTCTTAACAATTTAATCCGTATATATCACTCGTTAACAATTTACAAAATTCATAAAGAAATGAGCATCAAGTTTTAGTGGGTCGGCACAACCTGATCCGAACAATGACCGTTTATAAATTTTTCCCTTTTCCATAGTTTTGTTGAACACAAGGTTGATCCAACTCCTCGTTTGGCTTCTGACAAAATTCTTTTTTTTTTTTTACCCTTTTGCAGCTATAATATGCTTCAGTTTGAACGTCAAGCAGAACTTGCTAAGGACGTGGAGATGACGCCATCACAAATTATTTCAACTTCGGACGACATTGTTCTTGAGACTTATTTCTTGTGATAGATATCATCACTTATGGTTTGTTTGGTCATTGGCATGTAGTTATTTTGTGTCATTGTAATATGCACACTACGGGAGTGGTTATTGTAAGGCTAGATGGGTTGACACACCACTTAAGTAGGATTGACACATCTACTTGAGGATAGTGAACACACTTTACGTAAATTTTGATTCGAGTAAATTGCAAAACTCGTCCGCGTGGTGGCCATATTGCATGTACAGTCCCTAAACTTTTTAAAGTGCATATTCAATCCCTAGCTTAAGTTAGATGACTAAACCTTAGTCTTTTTCTCTTGATTTTTCACATAAATTTAAAATTCAGTCATGTTTATTACCTACTCAAATAGGGTTAGCAGAGAGAAGTTGTGTAAAATTCAGTCATGTTCATAAAGAAATGAGCATCAAGTATGTAGAAGTGAACAATCCATAATTTTTAGTAGAGATTTGTTATGGTAGAACTTGAGTATGTGATTTGTTATGACTTATATATGTATTTTTTTAAATGTTGACAGTCCGATTTATCATTAGAAGAACTAGGCATTCACCCACATTTCTGGCCGTGTCGTGTGCGTCTCGGATATTTACAAGACGTTAGTAACCACCTAAAAGAGGGAAGCCACGTTGTTCGACTGCAAACTGATTTATAGCATCTTCAGATGGTGGTTTTTGCGTCTTCTGCGGTATTTGGTTCAGTGAATTGTATGAAAGGTTTTCTCCACCTCACTCATTTTTCCTCAGTTCTTGCAACAATACCAGTTCGGGTTGGAGCCTGGTATTGCTGCAAGAATTGAGGAAAGATGAGAGTAAGGTGGAGCGAACCTTTCTTACAAAGTTCCCGCGACTACTCATTGAAGTATATAACATGGTGGCAAACTATCACTCATGGATAAACAAGCTTAAAAAGTATTATTGGTGAGTAAGTAATGGGTCTTGGTGTTCGGGGTTTTGGTCACTATTGAGCTATGTGGTGGTCATGGTTTGTGGTTCATGTTAGACGATTAGTATTGGGTGTTAGGCCTGTTATGTATAGCCCATATTTATGCATAGCCCATATTGTATCTTATATATTCTCATGTACCGAAGATTATTGATCATTCAATAAGATCGATTCACAGAAACCTACATGGTATCAAACCTAATCGATCCACACCTTCCGCACGTTTAACCCTTACCTATCGTTTTTTTTTCCTTTATTCGTTTTAAGATTCCAGTTTGTCGACCAAAGTGAGTTGTCGACGGGTGTGTTTAATTTGTTTGTCGACCGTGTGTGTTGTCGACCTGCTATTGTGTTTGATTTACCTGTTCGTTTTGTTCGTTACATCAATAAACCCTACCCATCACAACCGTCGCCCTAAACCATAACATCTGTTGCTATCGTCTTTGGGTTCCAGGCTGTCTTTCTTAACGTTTTTAATTATCGAAGTACAAAGGTAATATATTCCTTATATCTCTTGCAAACTCAGGTCCACAAATTTTCTTCAATTAATACTTATAGTGGGACGGTGGTGCTTTTGTTTTTGTTGGAATATTGCTATTGTTATTGTTGGAATATTGCTATTGTTTCATCCCTAAACCCCACTATTCGATATCCCTAAACCCTAAGCTCACCTGTTGTTTCAACATGACTACGGATACAACTCCTCCTGCACCCACCCTCACCTTATCGGATAAACTTATGGCAATGAATCACCTAACCACCTTTGTGCCTATCAAACTCGATGTTGATGAGATGAATTACTCCTCATGGGTGTACTATTTTTCTCATCTTTGTCATGGCTATGGAATATTGGACCACCTTGTTGATCCACCCGCATCCTCCTCTACTACACCTCCTCCACCACCGACTAGGGACCCGGAGTGGCTCAAGATTGATTTTATTATTCGCTCTTGGATCTTTTCCACACTTGCTTCAAATCTTCAAAAGCGTTTAGTTGTACTTAATCCCACAACTGCCAAAGAGGCGTGGGTATATCTCGAGACGATTTTTCAAGACAATAAACGTCCACGAGCTATGGCTTTGAAAGCGGAACTACGGACTTTGAAGCTTGGGGACTTAACCATTGATGCATACTTTCAGAAAATTGAGTCAATTGTTTCAGTTTTAGCTAGTCTTGGTTCTCCTCTTAGCAATGATGATATTGTTACTTTTGCACTTGAAGGTTTGCCAAACACGTATGATGTGATTTCTACAGTTATTGCTAGTCGGGAACCCTTTCCCGATCTCAAGACGGTTCGTTCTTTGTTAACCACGCAAGAGATGCGTATGAAATCCAAGGTTCAAGATCCGCTTGTTAATGCTACATCTGCTTCTCCTATGGTCCTATTGGCAAATAACAATGCTCGGCGTTCGTCTAATCCTTTGGAAAAAGTAAACAAACCTTGTTTTCTTTTTGCTAAAGGTCATTGTCGTTTTGGTGAGGCGTGTCGGTATCTTCACAATGGTGTTCATGGTAAGTCTACTTTACTACCTCGTACTTCCAGTTCATCCTCTCCTATGTCGGATATGGATACCTTACGACAATTGTTGGCTAAGTTGGGGTTTACCCATACATCTAGCCAAACTACTACACCCGTTGCTTATACTACCAATACCTCTCCTGTTGCCTATACTATGAATAACCATCCTTATGGACCGGCTCAACTTCAATACCAATTCCAGCCTCTATATTCGGCCCCAGTGTTTCCACAGGGGGTTCATGGTTTACCACACGGGGCGGGTCATACTGTTGCTCATGGGGTTCACGGTCTACCACAGGGGGTTCATGTTGCGCAGGGGGTTCCGTTTGCTACAGGTTCTCAGCAGCCGCAGGGGGTTCAAATTCTATCACAGGGGGTTCAGTTTGCAGGTTCACAACCTGGGGTTCAGTTTGGTCCAGGTATGGTTCAGCAAGGCCTCTCACCAACCGGTTTTCACCCAGGTCAACTACCAGCATCAGGTTCACAGGGTTCGGGTCAAGAGACTCTTTTACCAAATGCCTTTAATACCACCACTCTTCAGGAACCGGCTGCTGGCAACTGGAATATGGATACAGGTGCGAGCTCTCATCTTAATGATTCTGTACATAGTCTTAGTTTTATTCTTAATGAGTGCATTTATCCGTCTGTTGCGGTTGGTGATGGGCGTTTCATTCCCTTCACTAACTCTGGTCATAGTATTTTGTCTACCCCTTTTCGTCCTCTTCGTTTAAATAATGTTTTAATCACTCCCCACATTGTCAAAAATCTAATTTCTGTTCGTCAATTTGTTCGTGATAATTATTGCACTGTTGAATTTGATCCTTTTGGTTTTTCTGTGAAGGACTTCATAACTCGACGGGTACTCCTCCGTTGTGATAGCACGGGTGATCTCTATCCTGTTACGAAGCCTTCTCCCATTCCTCAAGCGTATCTTACCAGTCAGTATACGTGGCATCAACGACTTGGACATCCAGGGAGTGAAGTGTTGCGGCGTCTTGTGTCTAGTGATTCTATTTCTTGTACTAAAGAAAAGCTTCCCGTTCTTTGCCATGCTTGTCAGCTTGGTAAACATGTTAAGCTTCCGTTTGTTAGTTCGTCTAGTTCTGTTACTTCTTGTTTTGACATTGTTCACTCGGATTTGTGGACATCCCCAATTCCGAGTCTTTCTGGTTTCAAGTATTATGTTTTATTTCTGGATCATTATTCTCAATATGTTTGGGTTTATCCGTTAATGAATAAATCTGATGTTTTGTCTAAGTTTCAGTTGTTTCGTAGTTATGTTCGTACTCAGTTTAAGTGTGAAATTAAATCTTTTCAGTGTGATCATGGCGGTGAGTTTGATAATACTGCATTTCATAAATTGTTTTCCACCAATGGCATCCAATTTAGATTTTCTTGCCCTCGTACATCTCAACAAAATGGAAAATCTGAACGCATGATTCGTAGCATAAATAACCTTATTCGCACTTTATTGTTTCAAGCACACCTACCACCCAACTATTGGACTGAGGCACTTAATATGGCTGTTTATTTATTGAATATCTTACCTTCTCGTGCCATTAATAATGAAATACCCTTTACTCGACTTTTTGGTGCAACACCTGATTATAGTGTCCTTCGTGTTTTTGGATGCCTTTGTTACCCACATATCGATACCAATCATAAACTGGGACCTCGTGCCACACCTGCAATATTTCTGGGACACGCCGCCAATCATTTTGGCTATCGTTGTCTTGATCTCAACACCAACAAAATTATCATCTCTCGACATGTTACCTTTGATGAAACGGTTTTTCCGTTTCAATCCCCTCCTTCCAAGCCCACACCCTCATATGATTTTTTGGATGATTCTTCCAATCTCATTTCCACTATTATCAACACTACACCAATTGGTTCACCTTCTAACCCAATTCCTAATCCACATGTCAATATACCTGCATCAACTGCACCACCTACACATCTTACACCTCCACCCACTCCACCAGATGATCCTGTTCCCGTAACCATACCTCCGCCCTCTTCACCACATGTTCCTGTTCCTACACCTGCACCTGTTATGTCTACTCATCCCATGGTCACACGTTCTCGTGTCGGGACTACTCGTCCTAATCCTAAGTATGCTGGTCATGTGTCTACTGTTTCTCCTTCCCCTAGGTCATATAAGGATGCTTTTAATAATCCAAATTGGCGCAATGCTATGTATGAAGAGTATAATGCACTTGTTAAGAATAAAACTTGGAAACGTGTACCTCGACCTGAGGGTGTCAATGTTGTCAATTGTATGTGGTTGTTTCGTCATAAGTATTTGGCTGATGGTACTCTTAGTCGGTATAAGGCACGTCTAGTTGCCAACGGTAGCACGCAGATTGAGGGAGTTGATGTTGATGAGACATTTAGTCCGGTTGTTAAACCGGGTACCATTCGGACTGTTCTTAGCTTAGCTATTTCTCGACATTGGCCTGTTCATCAGCTTGATGTTAAGAATGCGTTTTTACATGGAGATTTAGCTGAAACTGTTTATATGCATCAACCTCCCGGTTTTCGGGATCCAGAGCATCCGGATTATGTTTGCTTATTACAGCGGTCTCTTTATGGTCTTAAGCAGGCACCTCGTGCATGGTTTCAGAGGTTTGCTACTTACATTACTACTGTTGGGTTTACTCCGAGTCGGTGTGATTCTTCTTTATTTATTTACAGACAGGGTGATGATACTGCTTTTCTGTTACTGTATGTGGATGATATTGTGCTTACTGCTTCCTCTGAAAGTTTATTACAGCAGATTATTGCTTCTTTGCATAAGGAGTTCTCTATGACTGATTTGGGTGCTCTTAACTATTTTTTGGGTGTGTCGGTTACGCGTGACTCTTCTGGGATGTTTTTGTCACAACGTAAGTATGCTATGGAGATTTTGGAGCGTGCACATATGGTTGGTTGTAACCCCTCTCGGACTCCTGTTGACACTGAGTCTAAATTGGGTGATGATGGTGATCTGGTTTCGAATCCTAAGTTATATCGGAGTCTTGCAGGTTCTCTTCAGTATCTCACATTTACTAGACCTGATATTACTTATGTTGTGCAGCAGGTTTGCCTATATATGCATGATCCTCGTGAGCCTCATTTCTCTGCTCTTAAGCGGATTTTACGCTATGTTCAGGGGACTCTAGCATATGGTTTACAGTTATTTTCTTCTACTACTGACTCTTTGGTTGCTTATTCGGATGCTGATTGGGCTGGTTGTCCAACTACTCGCCGGTCTACATCAGGTTATTGTGTTTTTCTTGGCAACAACTTATTATCCTGGTCCTCTAAGCGTCAACCAACGCTTTCTCGTTCCAGTGCTGAAGCTGAGTATCGTGGTGTTGCCAATGCTGTTGCTGAGACGTGTTGGCTTCGGAATTTGCTTCGTGAACTTCATACACCTTTGTCCTCAGCTACTATTGTTTATTGTGATAATGTGAGTGCAGTGTACTTGTCCTCTAATCCTGTTCAGCATCAGAGGACAAAACACATTGAGATTGATATTCATTTTGTTCGTGAATTAGTTGCTACTGGTCAAGTTCGAGTTCTACATGTTCCTTCTAGGTTTCAGTATGCTGATATTTTTACCAAGGGGTTACCGTCTGCTCTGTTTGCTGAGTTTCGTGACAGCTTGAGTGTTCGGTCTCCTCCCGCTCAAACTGCGGGGGAGTGTTAGACGATTAGTATTGGGTGTTAGGCCTGTTATGTATAGCCCATATTTATGCATAGCCCATATTGTATCTTATATATTCTCATGTACCGAAGATTATTGATCATTCAATAAGATCGATTCACAGAAACCTACAGTTCATGCGTGGTGATTTTGTGTCCGTGGTGGTGCTCGAAGTCATGATAGTATTACTTAGCCTTTTGGTATCTCTAATGTTATATTCGCATGTTCAGTGTTTTTAAGCACTAATTTTTTGCAACCTATCTAAAAGTAATATTATTTCAATGTATATGTCATTTACTTTGTTTCGCCATTATGCCTATGGAGGTTACAAATCATAAAAGGCTTGAAGTGGCTACAGATTTTGTGATTGTGTTAAGTCTAAACAATAAGTTATCCGTAGATGGATTGTTAAAACTAGTCTCTATGAACATTATTATTATTGACTTGGATTGCGCCATAATGCATATGAGTACTTAAATTTCCTCAAGTTTTAGGGTATGATTGGTGAAAATAAAGATAGTAGGAAGCATTAGTGGGATCTAATAGAAGGAAGAGTCTTGTAACATAACAACTATATTTACTAATGTAAAAGCTAATTGGTAGAAAATGCTATACGAAGTAGCATTTTGATTTGAATCTATTAAAAAAATTACAAGCAAGGGCGGAGCTACTAAGGAACCGGGACCTTGGCCTAAGCTCGTTAGTGTATTTTTTCACGATTTTATGTGTTAATTTTTTTCCATCTCGGTACTCACATCTAATGTTCTTCCGAAAAAATTGTTTCGGCCCTCCCAAGAAATTTTTTCTAACTCCGCCACTGATTACAAGCACAAGTTGCCAAACAAGTATTATATACAAAACACTAACGCTTATTACCAGTTGCTTAAAAACACTCTTAAACGGTTACTACCAAACACACCTTCAATGTTTAAAAGCATTTTTAGCTATGCATTCAAATCTACTTTAACATTGAACCCTTCTTTGGCAGTAATTACAATGTAAGGAATAAGAAATATTTTCATTCGAAGCACTTTGTGATTTTTCTTTCTTCTCAGACACATAAAAAGAAGTCATTGAAAATGTAAGGAGTTTGACTGTTTGAGATTACTTATTTAAGGGCTCTTCCACTTAGATAAACCACTTTGAGTGTTTGGATATCACGATTTATCATATTCTACTTTAAATAAGCAAAATTGGAACCAACCTACTTATATTTAAGCACATGCCCGCTTTAAAATAAGCAAGTCAAGACATCCCCCGATTCTATTTCTTATTCTTGGTTTAATTTAACTATTACTCGTAACATCTTTTACGCCTCGCTATTACGACCATCAACATCTATCTTGCTCCCCGAGTGAAAAAAAACGAAAAGTTTCCAGGATTAAAAAGAAGTCTAAATCAGATTCGAAACTCTTCCCGCAAATTATTAAGGCTAGCAAAGGACTTCATCACATTGACTGATTGATATCATGCATGTTCAAGCGCACCAACATAAAAATCCCACAATGTCCTACATAAGGGGTACGTTATTCTCACGGGCCCTATTTCTATTAACCGGACCCCCCCCTTTTTTTTTCTTTTTTTTTTTAATTTTTTTTTTTTTTTTTTTTTTTTTATAATTTTGTTTATATTAAAAAGCTATAAACCTGAAAGTGCGGAACAGAAAATATAAAGTTTAATATGTCAAACACTTAAAACTGTCAAAAATACGGAACAGAAACTGACAAAAAGCTGTGCTGTACTGGAATATTTAAGGGGGACAAAGGGGACAGTGGGTGGGCCAGACGGTGGGCCAGACCGTCCGGTCAACATAACCCCCTACATAAATGCAACCATAACAAAGAAAAAGTAGTACTTTTGTCTACATAAATGTCTCACCAACCCATGCACAAAGCTTTTTAAAATCAAACCAAAGATCAAACAATCTAGTTCTAATTCAACTAGTAGCTTCGAATATTGTTCCTGGTATGATCAATACATTCAACATACACCTACCACTCTCCAAACATAAATATACTTCATTCATTTTTGCTTCCATCTTTCCGGTAAATGCTTCATCCACCGTCCAATTTACACTCTTAAAAAAGTAACGGCCACAGATGACGATCCGCATGAACCTCGTATCCACCAATCACATCCTCCTTCTCTTCCTATATAAACAAATCACCCACACTTACATTTTCATCGTCTAACCATTTTCATCTTCACAAATATCACACACATAACGATTTAAGAGACTCCTATACTTGTTTTTCGTTCTTTTAAATGACCATGGTCATGTTAAGAGTCAAAGATCTCTGCCGTATGATGCTCGAACGACGAGGCCGCCAACCGAAACTCAGGTATTTTTGTTTTGTTTTTTTGGCAGTGTTTTACTTATATCTAGTTTTTCATGCAGTCATCTTTATAAAAATGTGCAAGTAACTTTTTTATATGTTGTTTTTACTCTAGGTTTTGTTTGAAGATAGGAATATTTTGCTATATGTTCTTGAGTTTCAGAATCAACTACGTTGTGCGACGTGGTGGAATGCAGTGTTGTATACGCTTCATGATAGAGATCCTCCTTATGCTGGGTGTTAGGGTGTATACTATCTGCATTTGATGTCACGCCACACTCGGTCTAAGATGATAGACCTTGAGGTGTTGTCCCAGTAAGTTAATTTGGTCTCTTTTTCACTATTTTTTCCTCTCATATGTGTAGATGTTGAAATATCGATGGGTGAGGCGCTTTTGGTAACAGGTTAAAACGTTTTCTACTTTGAACAAGTCGAATGGGCAAAATCAGTCAACAGCCTAATTCGTATTTAGATTCTTAACAATTTAATCCGGATATATCACTCATTAACATTTTACAAAATTCATAAAGAAATGAGCATCAAGTTTTAGTGGGTCAACACAACCAAATCCAAACAATGACCGTTTATAAAATTTGCCCTTTTCCATAGCTCTGTTGAACACAAGGTTGATCCAACTTCACGTTTGGCTTATGACAGAATTCCTTTTTTTCCCCTTTTGCAGCTATAGTATGCTTCCGTTTGAACGTCAAGCAGAACTAGCCAAGGACAAGGAGATGACATCATCACAAATTATTTCAGCTTTGGACGACATTGTTCTTGCGACTTGTTTCTTGTAATACATATTATCACTTTTGGTATGTTTGGTCAGTGGCATGTAGTTATTTTGTGTCATTGTAATATGCACACTATGGGAGTGGTTGAAGACTTTTTACATCAGTTTTGATCCTAGTAAATTGCAAAACTCGTTTGTGTGGTTTGGCCATATTGCATGTAGAGTCCCAAACCTTTTTGAAGAGCATATTCAATCCCTAACTCAAGTTAGATGACTAAATAATTACCCTTTAGTCTTTTTCTCCTTGATTTTTCACATGAATTTATAATTCAGTCATGTTTATTACCTACTCAAATAGGGTTTTAGCGGACAGAAGTTGTGTAAAATTTAGTCATGTTCATAAAGAAATGGGCATCAATTATGTAGAAGTGAATAATCCATAATTTTTAGTAGAGAGATTTGTTATGGTAGAACTTGAGTGTGTGATTTGTTATGACTTATATATATATATATTTTAAATATTGAACAGTCCGATATCATCATAAGCAGAACTATGGATAAATGTATCGTTGATGAGTACTTTCAGTTTCATGTTGGAGGTACATATGATTTTGCTCCACAGTATTGTGTGTCTTTGTATTGGTTAACAATAAATTCAAATTAACAAAACGGAGGGAAATTTTAGGTTTGATCATTTGAATTTTTGTTCAAATCACAATCATGGTAGATAGAAAAAATGCAAAGTTGAAGAAACTCACCAAAACTATTGATTACAATAAAATCATATTATCATGAAGACAATTTAAAACTCTATTTGACTTTGAACCACCCTTGTGTGTTTCAATATAAGATTGTAAATGTCAATGGGTACTCTGAAAATGATCAAAAGTTGAAATTAGAAAATGATTTTGACGTCTTGCAAGGAGGTCGATTATGACCGCATTAAAAAAATGCTTTGTATAGATGTTACGCAAACACTAACTAAAATTGTTGTAGACTTGTAGTGTTATTAAGTGAGATAGCAAATCTTCAAGAAATTGAGAAAGAAACAGACTACTCTGATCAGTTTTCGGTTCTATGTTAACAAAACAAATTACAGCTTAAAAAGAATGAAATTTACGAGTGCGTGCCTAAACTTAAGAACCAAACTAAAAAAACATGGGAAGAATTATTCACGAGACATGGACTACATGCTCCTAAACACATGCAAGGAAATAAACCAACTCTAACGAGTAAGTTGAGTTCGCTTAGTTGTCACGAAACTCGTATCATAGACCTCAAGGACCAGGCACTACCAGCTATCTGATCAAATGTTGTGACTTTTGACCAATATGCACCTATTGGGCTTGGTATTAAGGACCGAAGCAATGAACCCCCTAAATCGATATGAGCCTTGGGCTTAAGTATAGGACGGTTATTTTTGGGCCGGTCTCATGCTGGGCACATAAATGATTAGTTCACGAATTAATGTATATTTGTCTGGCGGAATTGCATATATACCCAATGAAACTTGTATATTTGCAATACATTTTTAATACATAATCTACAACGTTGTTTAAGCATGTTTTGGGAAAATATGTAAATATGCAAATTTTAGCGGGTATATATGCAATTTCCCCGTTTTTGTTTCCTATGAACTCAGAAAACCCTTCGCATATTGGCAACCATGAAACTGTGATTAGTGTTTAATGTTTGATTACTTTACATATGAAAAGGTCGGCATAAAGCATTACGTTAATGATTGTAGTACATAGAAAACAAGTTCAGGAAAGCAAAAAGAACACGAAAAGGATCAGTTTCAACATCAACAAAAAATCTCATCGAATTCAACAACAAACCTTAGAAAGAAACTATGGAAAGAACTAGTAGTGCTTCATAAGAGATTGCGCATAACATATGCCAAAACAAATCGACATTCTAACATATAGACTATAAAATAATAGCAGATCTTCCATATATATGGACGAAAAATAAATAACATAATCATACAGCTGAACCAAACACTTAAAAATATACATAGCTTAGCAGCATCTTAACATTCACATCCCGAGGATTTTTGTTGTTGTCGTGCAGTGGCCATATCAATAGTATCTGGAACATACCTACATCCCCAACAAAAAGATTAACAAGCGTTAAATGAGTTCCACAAACACTATTTATTAGATGAGATTAGATTAGAACGTATAAGATTACTTACATTTCTTCCTCGGGTTCTTCTTTAAGAGCGTTTCTAGCTATGCACTCAAAAGCAGCTTCAACATTAGAACCTTCTTTAGCAGAAGTTTCAAAGTAAGGAATGTTTCCTTTCGAAGCACACCATGCTTTTGCTTTCTTCTCAGACACCTAGAACGAAAAAAGTTATTGAAAAAGCATGTATTCCATTTGTTATTTTCGCAGTGAGATTAACAACTATTGATATTTTACCACTCGACTATTGCCACCATCAACGTCTATCTTATTCCCAAGCAAAACAAACGGAAAGTTTTCAGGATCAGTAGGATTAGATTGGATCAGAAACTCTTCCCGCCAATTGTTAAGGCTATCAAACGACTTCATCACATTAACATCATGTACAAGAACACAACAATCCGCACCACGATAAAACGCCACACCAAGGCTTTGAAATCTTTCTTGTCCAGCCGTATCCCATATCTACACCAACAAAACCAATCCTCATTACTTAACCATTCACCCTCATTATACACGTAAATTTAAAAAATACTTAAAACCGCGTTTTTAACTAGACCTGCAACGTAAAAATCCGATCCTCGACTTGTATCTCCTTAGTCAAAAAATCAGCTCCAATAGTAGCTTTATACTGATTACTAAACTTCTTATTCACATATCTAAATTCCCACAATCAAAGAAAAACAACACCATTACGCATTTACGCGAAAAGCACCAAACTTTACACATCATTTGGCCATAATTCACAAAACCCTTTCTGGGTTTTGTTTAAAACACAAAATCATATCTGGGTTTCAAATTTTTTCATCATTCATCCAACAACCAAAAAAAAAAACCCAAATTAAGCTCAAATCACAAAAACAGAGCTTTTTTATACAGTAAAAAATTCAGAAAATTAAGGATACTGATTCATAATTGATGTCTTCCCAACCCTGAAACCAATAAAAAAACATGAAAAAAAAAAAAAAAAAAAAAAAAAAAAAAAAAAAAAAAAAAAATTACCCACTGTCACCAAGAATTATGACTTTGAGAAGCATACGCCTGTGAGAAGCCATTGATTGATCTTGAGCTTCAATTTTGCTTTTCTTGAATTTTGGGTTAGAGTTTAATACTTTATAGTGGTGTATACTAATTGAGGAGGATAATTGTATTTTTTGTGATTTGAATTTGAAACTGGGAAAGTGGGAAATGGTGGTGTTTTGTTTCGTCTTATATAGCCGGTTTATGGCTTATTTAATTTTGGGGCTTATGTTTTATAAGCTTATTTTTGTGGCTCATTTTGAAACTTTTCGGCTTGTATAAGTTTCTGTATAAGCCGAAAAGTTTCAAAATAAGACACAAAAAGTGAGCTTATGAAACATAAGTCCAAGCGAAATAAACCATAAGTCAGTTATATAAGCCGAAACAAACACCCCCATAACCCAAGATTCTATGTCTGAAAAAATCTTTTTTTTGTCACATGAGTAACTACATGTCATTGTTGTTGCTATTAATGCCTTGCATTGTTTTTGTTGTATATTGTGACGCCCTTGTCGACTTGGTTGGTCGATAACGACGTGGTATGTGAGGTGATTTGTATACAATTAAAAATTTAAAATTGAGTTGTGCGTTATTTCCTCCGTCACATATTAAATGTTCACTTTGACTTTTTTTAGTTTTTCTTGTTCAACTTCGACTGTAAATATTTTTATTTGTAATATACGTAGTATAATACTTGATGAAAATTATACAAATAAAAATACATTTAAAAACTCAATCTATTCATATATTTTGCATCAAGTATTATATAACACAAACAATAGAATTTTAAGGTCAATGTTGAACAACAAAGACTCCAAAAAGTCCAAGTAGATATTTAATATGGGACGGAGATAGTATTTTATAAAGGTAGTTTGGTGCATTACGTGATATGATATCGGTGTTAGCAAATAGTATGAGTAATCAGCATCATTCAATAAGTCGCATTGTGTTTTATATACATGTGGTAGAGTTATTGGCGTATCTATGTGGAGACAAAGTGGGTTTCAAATAATAAATTTTCTCTTTTATATTTTGACTTTTCTATTTCATACAACTTTCAAATGTGACTCTCACATAATAAAGTGTCAAGCTCCGCCGTTGAGTAGTGTATTAATTTTTTTTGGCTAATCATTTATTTTATTTGTACGTTTTTTGGCAATAGCTTTACTGATTAGTTTTTTATTACAAAAGTTTGATGAAATTTTGCTTAGTTTGTATTATTTTATTTATTTATTATTATTATTATTATTATTATTTTAGTAGTTTGCTTGGTTTGTACAATATGTGAACATATTTTAGTTTACTATGTTCTTTTTGACAATAAATTTACGGATATCAAAAATTTCGTTTAGCTCGTGTCCGTTCGGGCTCGAGTCCGTTTGACCCGTGCTTGTTCGGGCTCGAGCCCATTGCCCGTTTGGGCTTGAATATTTGTATAATATGATTTATTATTTATATTAGTGACATTTAATGGAGGAATTGTGTTTAAGTTGGTTGTACAATATGCTTGATAATTTGTATTTCTTATGTAAGGGGTGTTTTAATAAGTGCATTAATTGTATTTATTGACCAGTTAATTAATTGTATTTAATGTACATAATGATTTATTTATTGTATTTAATGTTAGTATTAATTGCTGGAATTAAATATGAAAGGAATTTCTATAAGTAGCATTTGTGTTTTAATCACTTGTACTTTAAGCTTATTAACTTGTAAGGCTTAATTTTAAGTGTTCTAATATTAGAAGGCTTTCTTCCATTATAATATAGTATCATTATGAGGAAAATAGGTGTCACTCGACTAGTTTCGACTTTCGAGTGTATAATTCATGGAATTATACAATGAGTTTCAAGTATGAAACACCAAAAGGAGGTTGTTTCTGATATCTAAAAGATCACTAAACGAATACTAAAAATCTTGTTCACTCAAGTCACAAATCTAACAACTTTTGTACTTTGACATTTCATTTTTTTTAACTTATTGGCTTTTCATATTAGAATAATGATTGCTATACATAATATCTTCGCCCAACCACCATCTCTTTCGCTCCCCACGTAATCACATTTGCCATTTTGATCTCTAAGATGTCGATATGCTAGCCACGGATAGTCGACGAAGAAACATACATGTTAGGCTATGTTTGGCAAGAGGCTTATAGGATCTTATCGGTGCATGAGCTTTTAAAATAAACCGGCTTATAAAATAAGTCTTGTTTGTCACACAGGCTTATGGAGTCTAATGGCTTATAAAAATAAGTCATTAGCTTATAAGTCATTAGCCTCCATAAGCCTAAGCCATAAAAATAGAGCTTATAGAGGCTTATGAATAGCTAAATTACTTAAATACCCTTAAAAATATAATGAATTATCACGTAAAAGCTGAAAATATATTTTGATTTTAGGAGTTAATTGCATTTTTGGTCCCTGTAGTATGGCTAAATTGCAGGTTTGGTCCTCAGAACTTTGAAAGTGTAGTGATAGTCCCTATTTTCAAGTTTGAGTTGCATTTTTTGTCCCTAAATAAAGTTAAATGACTAAAATACTATGTCTTCTTCAAAAAAGACAAGAGTAATTTAGAAAAGACAAGAGTAATTTGGTCATTTCACAACAATCAAGGACCAAAAATGCAACCAAAACTTCAAAATAGAGACTATCACTGCACTTTTAAAGTTTGGGAACCAAACTTGAAATTTGACTATACCACAGTGACCAAAAATGTAATTAACTCTAATTTCATTTGTTGTATTTTTATGTGATTTTATATTAATAAACTTCAGCTCCAACTAATTCGCCAAACAACTTTATAACAATATAAGCTTCAACTTTCGGCTTATAATATAATCCCCAGCCCCAGCTCCAACCCATTGCACCAAACATACCCATACTTTGTTTTTAAAACGCTAGATTATACGGCCATATGCTAAAATCCCATACAGACGTACGGTCCATACACAAATATTGTCCAAAATTCATTATTAAGAATCAGGGGCGGAGCCAGAACTTTTTTGTCGATGGGGCAAAATATGATAATTTTTAGAAACTACACTAAAAATTGGTTCGTTGGGGGGGGGGGGGGGGCAAATTACAAAAATAGCCGAAAATTTACACCACAATTTTTTTCGCCGGGGGTCACGTGACCCCCCGGACCCCCCTTTATCTCCGCCACTGATTATAAGAATACAGTGAGTCATGTTTTGGGTTCAAGTTTGACATGAGGTTACATACTAAAAGCTTATTTTGAGGTATCCTAAGTATATTAGGTGCATAAACATGTAGCATAGTGACATGAAACCTCTTCATAATTTTTAAATAAGTGTATGAATTGTATGAGTGACCTTTGGGTAAGGACGATGTAGATTTGATATGGAGTTGTTGTTTAGCTTATAGACGTTCAATGAGATAAAGTACTATGTACTAATTTAATTAGCATGATTGCTATGATATAACCTCATAGTCAAGGGCGTAGCTAGACTTTTTTTTTGAAGGACCAAATATGAAAATTGTATGAAATAGAAGTGCTAAAATGTAAATAGTAAAATTTATTACATGAAACTCAATAAAAGTTACATTATGTGACATAGTTGTGGGAGGGCCACAACCCCTCTATGTCTTCACATAGCTCCGCCAGTGCTCATAGTAGCAGTCTGTAATCGAGAATTTTTTTAATTGTTAGTGATATTTTAAGTGTGAAGATATATACATATAAGTTGTGTATTTTTACACCCTTGTAGACTTGGTTGGTCGACGACGTGGTATGTGAGAAGCATACGACTTTGAGAAGCATATGCGTGCGTGAAGCCATTGATTTTGAGCTTCAATTTTGTAAATTTAGAGTTAGGGTTTTAGTGGTTTATTAAAACAAACAGCTACTGCTAACTGCTACAACTAACTATCAGTGTTAGTTTCACCAAACATACCCTTATACCGGGGATTTTTTTTTTTATTATTTTTTTTATATGATTTAAATTTGAGAATTTGGATATACCAAGATTCTGTGTTTGAAAAGATTTTTTCTGTAACATGAATAACTTATCTATCATTATTGTTGGCATACATTTTCGCCCCACCACCATCCATTTCGTGCCCCGCCGGAACCACATTGGCCATGTACTCTTTAAGAGGTCGATATGCTAGCCATGGATGAAGAAGTCGACAACGAAACATACATGTTAACTTTTGTTTTATTCAACATCTAGAACTAAAAGTGTCGACCGTGACACTGGTTTTTTTTTAACTTAAGTATCTAATTACATCCTTAAGCTTTTAGACAAAGATATGAACAAAAATGGAATCAAGAGATTAATAGCCTCCTTTAATACACTTAAGTATACAAAACTTAAAGTTACACCTAAATGTAACATGATTGTGATTTGTGAAACTCATTAGAGTACTTGATCATAATTCAATACCCTTTATACTTACAACAACAACAACATACCCAATCCTGCCGGGGCGGGGTATGAGGGAACAACAATAACAACATACTCAATCTCACCGGGGCGGGGTATGAAGGAGGTGGAATGTAGACAGATCCTACCTCTACTTCAGGATACACATGAAGGTAAAGAGACTGTTTCAAGAAAGACCTCCAGCTGGAATTGAATACCCTTTATACTTACTTCACCTTAATTATGAAATAAATATTTCCCAAAACAATTAATTAAGTAGGAGGTCCCTTTTAAACTGTTATAAATTGTGCCTTCAAAGTCTTGTAACATGACCCACAAACTGTAACTGTTCAAAATTGATATCAATAAAACCGTCTTAAATTCAAAGCAACATGATAACAATTATATTCAAATAAAAGAATTTCTATTGTATAGAACAAAATGAAACAATTAATTAAATACAATCAAACTCACAACAAATCATACTACCAGTACTATTAAAAAAATTTCAGCAAAACATACCAATTTTCTCACAATCTTTGCTGTAACATACAAGAAAATATCATCAAGAATTAGCAAGAATCTTTATACACAGACTGTATTATCATCAAAAACCGTCACTATAACCCCGACCTTCTCTTTTATACTTGCTCATTTCCATTTCATGGGTATCTTGTCCTTCGCTGGATCCAGATGGATACAACCCGTATTCACTTGTGGGCCGGCTATATTCACTGCTAGCATACTCTTGTGTACCTAAAGCCATTTTCCTGAACTTAACCATGTCGTCATTGTACTGTGCTGTGTCGTAGTCTGAGCTTCCGTGGGACCCAAAGCCCGAGCTGTGTCCTGGTCGGATACCTTCGTTTAGATCAGAGAGTGAGACGTCTCCTTCTAAGGCGCGAACCACTTGACTCATCCTGGGCCTGCGTCTGGCTGAGTGGCGAACGCAGGCGGCTGCACAAGAAACCATCCGGGCCATTTCACTGTGGCTGTATTCTTTACGTAGACGTGAATCGGCTATGGAATCAAAGTTCCCATCATCCATAGCTCGTGTGAGCAAAGGTCTTGCCTGCAATTTAATTAGATGTTAGCATTACAAAAAGTTCGGAAGCTTTTTAATTATAGATACTCCGTAATACGCTAGAAGCACCCGTCCAGAAAATCTTTAAGCGATAATTATGGTAACAATCAAAATCGGGCCAAACACATAAATTCCCAACAAACAAATAAAAACTTTCATAACTAAAATGAAATCTGGATAGGTTGTGTTTCAGATACGACCAGTGAACGAATTCTGTTGAAAAATTCTTATCCGTTGTCCATTTTCCTAAAAACGCATTCTTGACTAGATATTTCATATGCACGTGCCAAATACAGACTCCCAACAATAATTTCCAAACATTTTTAAATAAAAATATCTTAACAAACAAGTAGGCTTACCCAATCCACTAAACTATCATCCATAAACGTTTGAGCTGAATCCACAGGTCTGCGTCCGGTGATCAATTCTAAGAGCATGACCCCAAAGGAGAAAACGTCTGATTTATCTGTGAGCTTTCCTGAAGCAGCATACTCTGGAGCTAAGTACCTATGCATGTTGATTTCATGTTAAAAAATATTTTAAAAACATATATTATAGAGCATTAAATCGATATGAACTCGAGACGAAAAAAATAAATAAATAAATTTTACCCAAAAGTTCCCATCACTCGGGTTGAGACATGAGTGGCAACTTCAGAAGTAATCTTGGCAAGCCCAAAATCTGCAACCTGTGAATTTAAGTGTATCGTGAAATGTAAGGTTTAAACTTACAGAAGACATCTCAAACATAATTAAGAGCTGACGATCATAAAAAGGTACCTTTGCTTCGAAGTTGAAATCAAGAAGGATATTAGCAGCTTTAATATCTCGATGAATGATCTTAGGATGACCTGCAAAAAAGATGAGACGTTAATGACTACTGAATCATTGTGAATGTACGAGACTTTGTTCAGATTTTGCATTTGAAAAATAAAATGAGCTTACAATCCTCGTGGAGATAAGCTAGCCCTTTTGCAGCTCCAAGTGCAATTCTCAATCTTGTGGGAAACTCCATAACAGGGCGATTCTTTCCTGAAATTAATTTTTCATTAAAGCGTTAAGCATCTATCTAAAAATGGTTATAACTTTAAGGACAGTGTATTCAAAATTTAAATGAATCAAGCGTTTCAATGTATCATCATTGCACATACGTTTTTTCTTATAGTTAATTAACGTGTTAACTATGACAAAAAAACCAAGAGGAGCTACAGAATTTATCAACGTCATTGAATAAAACGTATGGTAAAAATCTAATGTGCGAGGTCCATGGCTAATCGATAAAAGATCAGTTAAACTAAATTCTTAGTAATTATCTATAATTGTGAACAGTTTTGTTACAAATGGAAAGTAAAAGCGTACCATGCAAGTGGAACTCCATTGTGTTATTTGGAACAAACTCATAAACCAGCAATCGTTGAGCTCCAGTCATGCAATACCCGACCAACGAAACAAGATGTTTATGATGAACACGGCTGATAATCTCAACTTCTGCCTGAAACTCACGTTCGCCTTGACCACTACCCGTTTTCAGCTGTTTAACAGCCACTTCTTTCCCATTTGGAAGCACTCCTCTATGCACGTATCCAAAACCACCTTGTCCAAGAAGATTAGCCTCCGAAAAACCATCGGTGGCCATTGCTAATTCTTCATACGTGAACGTGCTTTTAGAGAATCCTAATGACAACCCAGGAGAAGGTGGTGGAAGTGGAGTTGACCCACCTGAGTAATTCGATCCTGAACCACCACTACTGCTAAATGCCGGCGGTGGTGGTGGTGGAGGCTGAGCGGAAGCAGCATGTGGTGGTCGTGCGGACGTTGCTGGCGGTGGAGTGGGTTTCGATGGTGGCATTGAAACGAGATGATCAGAAGGTGGTTGTGAATTTTGTTGCCATTGTTGCGGTGCACCACCATAAGGATCAACTGTACATATTAAAAAACGTATAAAAGTTATAATAATCCAACAAATACAATTAAACAATCTAGACCTTACCTAAATAACAAATTTTAGCATTTGGGATTGCTTATAAAAACTACATCTTATTCAAACAGCTTATTATAGGCAATATGAAACACCCTAAAACCACTCATCCACGGTATCAAACGCAATAAACAATAAATATTTTTGTTAAGACCTGCTTAGCTTCAAACAATTTACTCAAAACAGCTTAATTTTGCATGCAAATAAATAAATATAACCACATAATCCAAAACACCTTAAAAAATCCTTATCCATTGCATCACCACTAAATAAGCAGATAAAACAATTCTAACAACAAATCACGAACACCCTCAAAACTGCTTATCCATTGTATCCACACTATCATATATAACCATTCAGAAAAGCAATCTAAACAGCTTATTTCAAAATTTTATAAAATTATGAATATAATTACACTTTATTCGAAACAGCTTATACATGCAAATAAGTGAATATAATTACATAAACCAATCTGAAACACCCTGAAAACCACTTATCCATTGTATCACCCCCTACAACATTACGATAAAAACTTATAATCAAGATCTATGAACACAAAGACTGCTTATTAAACATCTAAACCTGCACAGATTCAAACATTTTGTCCAAAACAGCTTATTACACATGCAAATAAATGAATTTAATTACACAAACCAATCCGAAACACCCTCAAAAACTACTTACCCATTGTATCACCCCTACAACATTACGGTAAACTAATGACGTTAGTCTTTAGGACTGCTTATTAAACATCTAAACTTGCATAGATTCCAACATCTTATCCAAAACAGCTTATTTCACATGCAAATAAGTAATAACTGAATATAATTACATAAAACCTATAATGAAGATCTAAGAACACACAAAATTTTATAAAATAATGAAAAAATTATATAAATTTATAAAATTATTAACCTTTGGGTGGAGGAACATAATAACCAGCAGGGGTTTCATTTCTTCTTCTTTTCTTCTTACAACAAAGAAACAAGATACTAAAAACCAAAAGAATCAAAACTCCACCAACAGCAATCCCAACAACCACCCCAGTTGATATCCCAGACGATGAACTACCCGGTGGTGATGACGTCACCGGTGGACCACCAGACCCACCACCGGACCCACCACTTCTTGGCGGAGATCTTGCCACAGGTGTCGGAGGACTGTTTCTTGATGTGGGTGGGGCCGGAGGTGAAGGAGGGGTTGTGGATGATGGTGGTGGCGCCGGTGGTGATATCCCCGGAGGTGCATTTGCCGGCGCAGGTGTCACCGGAGCTGGTGGAGGAGAAGTGTCTGCTGGTGGTGGAGTGGTTGTTGGTGGTGGAGTGGCGGCTGGTGGTGGTGAGGTGGCGGCTGCTGGCGGCGGTGTGGCGGGTGTCACCGGAGCTGCCGGCGCCGGAGATGTCACCGGCGGTGGTGATGACATAATCAAGATTCTTCAAATCTTAACCAAAAGATTACAAATTTTTATAAAAATTGGTTTTTATGACACCCTTTTGGATTTTATACAAACCCTTTTGATATTTTTATAAAAACACACACTAATGTGTGTAAACAAGATTTCTAAAAAACTAATCAAGATTGTATCAAATTTGAAAAAAGATTGGTTTTTAGGATACCCTTTTGGATTTTATACAAACCCTTTTGATATCTAATGAAAGTGTGACATTAAGAAGTGGTAATGTGTGTGAAAAAGTGGCCGGAAAGAGGAATACTCCGGTGGAATGAAGGGAGAGTGAAGTAGAGGGTAAAAAGTGTAAATATTTTAGTGGGAATTTAATTGTTTTTTTGTAATGAGGAAAAGTGGATTTGGTTTGATAAGCACATGGAGGGGGAGTGGTTTGAATGCAAACCCAGGTTGTACAAAGAAGTATGGTATGGCCCACATAAGGTTTTTTGCTTTTTCTAATTAGTTTTTAGTTTTCTTTAAAAAAATAAATTAAATATGTTAAAGAAATTAAAATTTTAACCATGTGGATTTGATACTCTTTAGGTCAAAATAATTGTCTCTAACAAAATATACATAGGTTAAGGATTTTTTTTTTTTTTTTTTTTTTTTTTTTTTTTTTTTTTTTAAGAATGACACTTTAGTAATTAATTAATAATTCTTTCATGAAAGCTTGTAATACGTAGAAATAATTTTAAAAAAATAATAATATAATAAACTCGATCAAACTTTTCTTTTTATATTTAATAATATAGTAAACTTGATCAATTTTTTTTATATTTAATAATAAATAATTAATTTGAAACTAATTTAAAAAATTGTGAACAATCAATATGAGACGGATGAAGTTAATGACTATAGAGTATTACCCGTGACACTCGGATGATGTTTAACTACACAATAATAAAAATAAAATTGAACTCAAATCAATTTCCAAAAAAGCTATTAGATCAAGTTGTGTTGAAATAATGATAATACCAACAAGGCAACTATAATGCTCCATTGTGATTATTTTAATAGAATTGATGTTAATCCTTTTTGTAATAATTGTATTGATAAAACGTTATGATCGTATGGGTCCATAACCGCATTTTGCGTTTACATGTTTTCACCGCTTTATAGTTTACCTATTCACGGAATTTTTTGTTAGTAAAGTAAAGTCAAATTAAACAAAAGGATTGTTTCTCTTTTCAGCTTGATTATGATAGATAAACATGATTAGCGTTAAGAGTATATTTCACAAGGTTGCAAAAATCACGAATCGCTAGTCGGGCGGTTGACCATCTTGTAGCTTGTAATTGGTCTAGACGGGATTAATCAGTGATTAATCGGATTGACATTTTTGGCAAATTTTGGGTATTTCCGTCAAGTTTTTGGTATTTCTGGCGAGTTTTATGTATTTCCGACAAGATTTTTTTTAAACAACAACTTGTAATAGATTTAAACAGTTACTATAAGTGATTAAAATAATTTTACGGTAACTTTTGGGCACTTTCGGTAAGATTTTTAGGTTTATGGCAAGTTTGACCATTATTGACCGCCGCTGATCGCTGTTGACCACAGTTGACGTATTTGTTTAACCCAGTTACATAAATCAACAAAGTTTGTGGCCCTGTAACGTCTAGACGGCGATTAATCGGCCTTGTAAAATTTTTTTTGCAACACTCATATTTCATATCCGATTTTTACCTCCTTGTCATAAGTGAAAGAGAAAACATAATGTTGCCATAAATATACGAGTTACGCCACGTGCAATAACCTATAAAATTTATGATGTCAATAATAAAGTGATGTTATTTGACATGTAAAACATCAAATAGTATGATCGCAACAATCCAATATTTCTTCTCAAATTGTCACAACAAAATGGAAATTTAGACTTGCAAGTTTAATCTAGTCACGAGAGCACATTAAATACTCATTCAAGAAGTATTTTAGGGTTTGCTTGAAATCTTGAATCATATTTGAAGCAAACGTCTATATTGATGACAATGACTACTATTTTATTACAAGCGGAAATATGTAAATATGAGATTTTTTTTTTTTCTTCATTCATTCATTCATTTAAGTTTATATAAGTTACCCTGTTATATAGTTAGTACTTACACTAATAATAATGGTGATCCTAAGTGTGACCAGTCTAATATGTTATCTCAACGCCACATTGACTTTTCTTTTTAAAACCAAATACATGACAACCCCGATCACAACAAAAAAACATACCAAAAAAAAAAAAAAAAAACCCTCACACACAAACCATATGCACACATTCGATCGGTTGAGCCAGCCCAACCAAGCAAAAGAGGGGGGCCGTGTTCGTATGAGACTCACATATGGGGGTTGGGTGGGGGGGGGGACACGTTCACGATGAGTAGATCGACTAAAGGTTTGGTCACCATTACGATCAACCTTATAAGGTAGCTACAATCAAAAATCATGAACTTCATTCGTAAGAGTTTTGTTATATTCTTCTACAATTCATTCCTACATATCCTTCTACACTCACACTAATATTTTATGTTTTTTCTTCACTCATTATCTTTGAACATCTAAACCGTTAATTTTGACATATGTCATGATGCTGTGAGTAAAAATATTTGTAGTAAGAATTAGTTGAAGGATATATCGTTTCTTTATTCGAAAATATGTCAAACATAGCGTGCAAATTTTATATCCCTAGTCAAATGCACATCACTCCATCAAATAGGGATCTTCAATTGTTTTGTATTGTTCTTTTAACATTGTTCCAAGTATTATTATTTTAAGACCATGCTTTAAATTTTTTTGAAACAGTATTTTTTATGAAAGAATCAAGGCACCTAAATAGAGGTGTATCATGTATGGCTTCTTTTGTAAGGCAAGATAAAAATGCACCATTTGGCATCGTTGGCTGGCAGGCAGGCAGGCATCCTGGTTGGTTGGTTGCTTATCTTTTCATTTTCACATGCTACCATCACCATGTCTTTCTATGACTTCCTATCCTTTTTAAAGATTCTTTATTTCTTTTTCATATTTTTAATTTGGTCTTAAAGAGCTTTTAAAAACATTCAAATTCCAAAGCTACTTAGTCACATGCTATATTACGAGAAAAAGTCAGTAAATGTTTTGGTAAGTCAACTTTAAAAAGTACGAGTAAATGTAACAAACGTCTATAAGAGCACTAGGTGTAGGCTCGTCGTTCCTTTTCGTCATTCCCACGTGAAGGCTCAGCGACGAGCCGTTCCTCGCCACTACACCGTGTGAGGCTCGCCGTTGGTTACTTCTCCGTGGGCATGGCGAGGCAATTGCCTGACAAAAAGGCTTGTGGACGTTGGGGTTTGCAAAAATAAAAACATATATATTACCGTTTATTACAAACGGTCGTTTTTTTTCCTCCTTCTCTCTTTTTATACACACAAACTCTATAAATACTAACTTATTTTCACTTCTCCTCACTACATTTCAACTAACTAAAATAAAAACTTCTATATCTCTTCTCCAAATAAACACAAAAATGTCTCAAAACCCGAATGAAGGAGGCTATTTCACAAACCTCTTAACGTCAAACCAACATCAATACGGAGAGCCTCAAACTCTTCTACTCCATCGTCGCAAAATCCAAACCCTTCGTCGCCATACGGTTCGCAACCATTCAATACGAATGAAATTTACCGTAACCAACAATATGCCTTTTAACAAGGATTCGCAAATCAAGCCCAATTCAATCCGACACCACAATTTTATAACCCGAATAAACAATCCACGTTTCCTCCATCACAACCACAATCGAATCACAACCATCTCAACAAACGTTTAAAGTACCTAAGGCACGATCACCGGCCAAAAGTAGAGGAAAAAAAACCAAAGCCTAAAAAGTAAAAAACTTCGTAAATTTAGACGCTGACGATGATGATGACTTGGAAGAAGCTGGTCAAACGCGTGCTCGAAAGTTATGGTCCAAGGAAGAAGAAAAGCTTCTTGCGAAAACGTGGATAGAAATTTTCCAAGACAAAGATATGGGAAATGACAAAGAGATTGACTTCTTTTGGAACGAAATTCATGAAGTGTTCAACGAGTGGACTACTGCTGATCCTCGTACCAAAAACATGCTATCCGGTATATGGTCGAGGCTTAATGGCGACTGCCAAAAATTTCACGCTATTTATCGCCATATAGAACGTCGAAGTGGTGAAAATGAGCATGATCATATCGAGAATGTGAAAACGAGCTTCGAAGAATGCTTTGGTTCGAGGGTTTCACTTATGTTCACGTTTGGGAGATCTTGAAACGCTACCCGAAAAGGGATGCTGAAGAACCTCTAGACATTACATGTCTTGAGGATATATTCGGGCCCGACAAACGACCTCGTCCCGAAAGAAATAATAAACGAGCTGGAAAGAAACAAAAGTCGACAGAAACGTCGAGTGCGACGAGCTCCGGTGGAAGTCAAACGAGTACTTTTTCGGGATAATTATCTGAAAAGTATACGCAAGCAAAAGACGCTCAAACGGCTTGTTACGAGGCGCGGAGGAAGAGGGAAGAAAAGGCGTTGAAGAAAGAAGCAAGGGCGTTGGAGTGGCAGGATATGCAGATGCTAATGCTCGATCCCAGCTTGGTTACTGACTCGGTAAGAGCCGAAATCATTCGCAAGAGACAAGTAAGAATAACTCAGAAATACCAAATTCTCGACGCCGAAGATGACGCATAAAATGTTTAATTTTCATATTAGTGTCGGGGTGTTTTTCTTTTTTTTTTTTTTTTTTTTTTTTTTCCATATTGTATGGGGTTTTTTTTTTCCTTCTTCGTATCGTATGGTTTTTTTTTCGTATCGCATGTTATTTAATTCGATGAAATAAAATTAGTTTGTTGTATTATTTTTTATAATTTGTGAAATGAATTTAATTTATTTAGTGAAATGAATAAAAAAATAAAGTTGTAAGTGGCGGGGCCTAAATGAAGAAGTTGAGGTTAGTTGTTTAGTGAGGAGTAGGTTAGTTGTGAAGAGGTGTTGGATAATATGACACATGTAAGGCCCAAATGAAGAGATGAACCTTGTCATCCACACCTAGTGCTCTAACAAACATTTGGATATGGTGTCATACTTGAAAATCGGGCACATGTTACAAATTGTAACATGACAACACATTAACATGTACATGTTGAAACACTTTATAAAAGTTCATTATAATTTAGTAATTTACTCGTATTTTTGAAAGTTTACATATTAAAACGAAACAATAGAGAAAGTTCATCGCTATTTTTTTACAATTTATATTTCTAAAACTTGATTAAATGATTAATGAACCGTAAGTAAAACGTTAAAAATCGGCTGGCGCACCTATGAGCCGGCTAATATGAGTTGTACTCAGCTAGGTTAGTCCCTAAGGTATCTTAAATAATCACTTATTCACCCTATAAATGTCGATTGTTGTGCTTTTGGTCCCTTAATGAGGTGTCGTAAAAAAGGGGCTGTGGTCCATGGGTCACATGGGGCAAATAATATGATTGACTGGCGGCGTGACATGCGGGAAGAACAATGAGTATAGAATGTTTGACCATGGTCTTTCATCCCAACATATTTTCTGTTTTAAAATTTTGGTTAGAGTTTTTTACTGATTAGATTAGCTAATTAATATGAAATTTACCTTTCAGAAAAAAAAAAAAAAAAAAAAAAAAAAAAAAAAAAAGAGATTAGCTAATTAAGTACTAGTATAATTTATTGGATGATTAGATATCGATATTGTATTACTCCTTCCGTCTCAAACTAAGTGTCTAGTTTGACTTTTCAGAGTCAACCTCGTTCATTTTTTTATTTCTTATTTTTTTTTATTTTTTAATACTTGATAATAAATATACCAATAATTTTGAATAATGTGTGGTACGACAATGAGTATATATATTGTTGTTGTTTGGTTTAATAATTTTGGTATAAGTTTCATAGTCTACCAACTACCAAATAAAGTTAATGGTGCGTTTGGTACTTTGGTTGGAAGGTTTATAAGAGCATGCCCAGACGTAACTTTTTTCCCCACGTTAAGGCACGTTAATGTGAGTTAAGGCACGTTAACCGCTGCACATTCCAGCGTTAAACCCACGTTAACGTGGGGCGTTAACTGGGTAACGCAACGTTAAAGGGACGAACGGTGTATAAAAAAAAAAAAAAAAAAATTCATTCAACCCCCTCCCCACTTCACAATAACGGCTACTTTTTTAAAAAATTTACATTTTACCCCCCTAACGTAAACTAACGTAAAAAAACGGCTACTTAGCCTAAGAAAAACAAAACATTTTCCAAAACCTTTTTTCAACCGATATAAATACCCATTTACCATACTTCTTTTTCCCACACTTTCACTACTCAATATCTTCTATCTACAACTTCTAATCTCCAAAAAAAAAAAAAAAAAAAAAAAAAAATGTCTCAAGGCAACAACAACAATCCTAACTTGTTTACGAACCTACTCGGTGGGTGGGGGAACCCATATGCGGGTTCATCATCCAATCTGAATCCGAATCCGAATTCGGACAATCCAAACCTATTCGGTATGTCGAGCCAAGAACTTTACCAACAACATGAAGCTTTACGATTTTGGCAAGAATCCCAACAACAAAACACCTTAAACACCAATTTTCAAAATCTCCAATTCACTCAACCATCCCAACAATCCCAAACGGAAACTAACGAAGTTTCCGAAACACCTACGTCGCCTCAAAAAAAAACAAAAACTCGTGTTAAACGAAAGTCCAAAAAATCGAAAGAACCAGTCGATGATGATGAGGAGGTCGAACCAATCGTATCACGTTGGCAAGCAAATGAAGAAAAATTACTTGCAACGTGTTGGGTTGCTGCAAGTGAGGATGAACAAGTCGGTCGGTCCCAATCCAAAGATACATTTTGGCAGCGGGTTATAAATGAGTTCAATAAGCATAGTTATCATAGACGCGGGAAAGATATGATACAATCGAAGTGGAGAACGTTGAACCGCGATTGCACAAAGTTCAACGCGATTTACAAACGTGCCGACCGCGATCAAAAAAGTGGGGAAAATGCCATGGATATACTCACACAGGCCAAGGAAATGTATCAAAACGAGAACAAAAACGCGTTGTTTCATAATGAGGAGGCTTGGAGTGTTTTGCGTAGTCATAAGAAATGGGACGCACCGGACATGGTTGATTTAACCGGTGATGTCCCGAGTCAAGCAAACGAGGTGTTGTTTGGTAATGATGTACAACCACGCCCGATGGGGAAAAAAAGGGCTACGAAGAAACAAAAGTCCGAGACAACGACAAGCACCGGGGGAGCGAGTACCGGTGGCTTTGTTTCGTCAGCCCAATTCGGGAAAGCTTTGCGCGAGGAATATCGGGCTAAACGTGAAGATGCGGCCTTGGCTTACAAAGCAACCGCTGAAAACCAATACGCAGCAATACGCTCGAGGGACTTTGAGTTTTTGTTGCTCGACACTACCAGCAAAGATCCTTATTACGTGACAATAGTGAATATGGAAAAGGATCGTATCATTGAAAAATACGGGTTGCCAAAGCGTACGGAATAAATAAATATGTTGTGGTTTAATTTTTTTTTTATGTCTTTTTATTTTTTTTCGTATTGTATTAATGTATTTTTTTTTTTTTTTTTTTTTTTTTTTTTTTTTTTTTTTCGTAATGTAATATATTCAAGAATTAATGTTATGGTTTTTAAAAAAATGAAGTACTAGTTTTAGTTTAGGGTTGAAATTGAAAATATTTAAAAAAATTGAGTTAAGGTTGAGTTATGAATAGGGGTGTTTTTTTGTAAGTTAAAGTTAAAGTGGTAAAGCTGATGTGGCGCTGACGTGACGCTGAGTTATAAGTTAACTCAGGTTACGGATGGGCATGCTCTAAGGGGGTTTGAGTTGAATCCAAAAATTGTAGTCTGTTTTATTGGGTTTATTATTTCGAAACCCCTCACAAAGGTTTTCAAATCTTGGCTAAATGGTAAGGTTTTAGTTTAAACTAGTCATTCAGACCCGTGCGTTGCACACGGGCTCTATCTAATTGGTCATAGTGTAATGTGTGGTATTGATTTTCGTCATTAGGTTTGTAAGTTGTGATGGTATCACAACTTTTGTAAGCATCGCATGAGTTTAAGATGAATGAGTTTAATTAGTTGTTTGTGACTTTTATATTTAGACTTAGTCATTCATACTCGTGCGACACACACGGGCTTAATCTAAATGTTCGTTAGTGTATTGTTCAACACTAATTTTCGTCATTACATGGGTTGTATTTAAGTGTTCATAGCGTAATCTTTGACACTTATTTTCCTCATTATATATCTAAGTTGTGATAGTATCACACATTTTCTAAGCATGACACACATTTAAATAGTTTATTGACATTAAAAAAGTATATGTGAAGAGACTTTTTTCAAGATGCTACATTTAAAAGAGTCTCTTCACATGTAATTTTTTAATATGTATAAGTTATATACTAAATGTCAAAGGGAGGTTAAATGCATATGGTTTTTTCAAAATAAATGTAACCCTTATATAAAATCGTAACAAAGTGGGTATTCTCTATATTTTGAGATCCAACTTGTGACAATGAATTATCCTTTTGGTTTATCATATCAAATACGGTAGCTCCACATTACTACGCTTAGTTACTCGAACTTTAATTTATCCACAAAACCATTTAAGTTTCAATACTTTTTTATTGTTGTGAAAATCGGTCAAATATTGTTAGTATATTTAATTTGTAGCATATTGCATATATAAATATATTTCAAGACATCAATCTCAACATATAATTTTTCTACTCTTAATAACTAATATAACAATTTTAATTTTGCCAAATTTGTTTGTCATTCTACAAATGAAACTAAAATCATATTAAGATAATCAATTAATCTCAATAGTGATATTAACACACCGCAAGACAAAAAACTACATTAAGAGCAAATATATTAAAATGCACCAACAAAGTGTAGTAATAATTATTGATTAAAAATTGAATGCTCGTCACATTTTCAAGAAACTTACTTGCTAACGAATCAATAGTATCAGCCCGTTTATCGGTATTACATGAAGTAAAATATTGCATGTTTAATTTGTAATGTACAATTAATATGAATGATAAGTATTCATCCCACCGATGACCATGGCGTTGTTATTGTTTTTGTTGTTGTTGTCTTTGTTGTTGTTTTTTATTGGCCTTTTGCATGTTTTGTTCTTGATACAATTTTTGTGACTTCTCGATATCTTTCTTTAATGATTCTTCACGTGCTACAAAAAATAATTAGATATAGTTGATCGTTAGTAACTTAAATACAATTAATCAATATATTTTATTTTGGTTCAAAGTAAAAATGTTTGTGCATGTTTCACTTAATTGATTAGACAACGATGTGTAGGATCTCTTAAACCATTAGAGAAGATGATGTTACTACCAAACCTCATAAGCACCATCTTTATGTCCTACATTGTTACACACACAAAACACACAGGAAATTTACATGAAACAATATAAATCAATATGCTAAATAAGTAAGACGATATGATGCTTACTTTACTACCATAATAAGTTGTAAGCCAATGTGCACGCGGTGTGGAGGAAGTTGTAGCTTGTTGTGTGTGATTTTTGACACATTATATAGTTGATAAAATATTTGTAACTCATGGACAGGAAGGTAAAAAGACTAACCACTAATTAGTGTGTTTAATTTATGCATTCATGGCACCAAACACTTCATCTCCTATGTACTTATCCTTATGCATGACTATTAAATCAATGTACTAACACATGAAGCATCCATATTTCACTTTCAATTCATGAGCCATTTATTATAACCACTTACATTTATAAGGCTACTTAAGCTTTTAGTATATAAGATATGTGTGACCCTTGGATCTTCACTCTCATCATTAACTAGTTTAATATTTAAATAATATTTTTCATTTTAACTTTATTATAATATATATAAAAATACAATTTCACTTTTTTAAACTTACCCAATCCAATCCTATTCTAACCTACTTATAAACCAAACGAACCTTAAAAACAACTTGAATACTAGTAGGTTATACGAAAATAATATCATAAACTACCTTTTAGAGTGATATGAATCTACACTTACGTATCTAAATATCTATATATCTATTTGTATCAAACACTTGCAATGGATGTCATATGCAAAGCTTGATTCCAAAACCCATGAACCAAATGTTCCTTAATGTATTTGAGGAAAAAGTTGATGATAACTTATTTGAGCAATATGTTAGTATAGCTCAACCTATTCAAACATTAGTTGTGTGAGTGGAAATAAACGTTGAAGATAATGAAAAATATTTTAGCATCAGAGCAAAAGGTCAGTAATGACTTAAGGACATGGACCCACTAAACCCCACTAAATTATTTAATTATTTATTTTTTAAGTGAGACCCATTTATTTCTCTTGTTTCATCTGTATATACAAGGAAATAAATATGGATCCTTTCCCATTAAGACATGCTAAGAGATGTGGATCCACATGAGACCCACTTACCACTTAGCTAAGAGATAAAAAGAAACACAACCTTAAAATTTTTAAAAACACATATTTGCATTGAAGATGCTCATGTTCAAACCTAAACTTATAAAACCACAAGATGTAACTTTAGGGTCAGTATTTATGCATCGGCTAATTTTGAGTGAAAATATTTTGCGAGATCATGTTTCTCAAAGTTAACGGACACCTTCATAAGCAGAGCAGTGAGTTAGTTTCAACATTATCGTTTATTTGTTGTTCTTAAGATGACGTGTAGACTCGGTTTAGGTCGCCAGTATCAACTTTTATAAGCTAATCTTATTATAACAAAAATATGATGATCAAATAATTAGTTTCCAAACATAATGTATTAGGTTGAATTTGCTTACGTAAAATTTGTAAAGTGACATTTACGCTAGACAAATATAATATGTCACAAATTAATCTAGACCAAGTTGTTTGTGTGATACAGATGTATTCCATTAAAACCAAAATTTTCCACCTTATCTAAGTTATGAACCGACTCATCAGGATGAATAATTGTTCAACTTTTAGCATAAAGTCTATAATTATTTATTCATTTAAGCTTTGCGTTTAGCTTGCCATAAACTTGTGTTCATTGTTTGTTAGCAGATTCTAAATAACATGTTCATCAACTAGATATTTTCTACAAGAATCTTCTCATGTGACAGGATATGGAGTGTTTTTTTAAATAAACGTACAAAATGTTTATCAAGATTCTTATTTTGATATAGACTTTAAGCATGAGTTTACATAACGTTTAGGTATTTTTATAGTATCGAATCTGACGTTTAATATCTTTAAATGAATAAAATACTCCGTGTGACATAAGATTTAATTTACTGATTACTATTTTATTTTCCGTTTCATTGGTACTTAGGATTAAACCATAGCTGAGGATGGTGGTAATGTTCTTACTTAGGATTAAACCATAGATGAGGATGGTGGTAATATTCAGGAATGGGGAATGGTGAGGGAAGAGTCGAAAATTGTTTCGGAAAAACAACGGTGAGTTAGCGTACATCTAATAAAAAGGCTCGTTCTTCGTGAATAACTTGAAAAAAAAAAAAAAAAAAAAAAAAAAAAAAAAAAAAACCTTATCTATTAAGCGATATTGACGATTATTTATTATTATTTTTAATAAAGTATGCTTTAAAAACAAAGTTAATTGATTATAAAGATGTTACACCATTTTAAATTCATATCCTTATACACAATAGGGATATTATTATAAGGGCTTATGACACTCAATAAGAACATTTAAAAAAAAAAAAAAAAAAAAAAAAAAAAACTTATTTAAGAATGTAGATTATATGTGTCTCAATTACAAACTTTCGCTAAATATTTCAATATGTACATTTTGATAACGTGTTATACTCCAAAATCTTGCATGTGCCACATTATTTTATATATCATGTCACCAAAATACGCACACCGGAACACTTTTTAAAGTTTGTAACGATACATTTTTTAGTTATGAGCAAAAAAAAAAAAACTTTGAAAAAAGTAGATTGCTATTTAGTGACCTAAACGCTTTATAAAAGTTAACACTCAAACAGTAACATATATTGGTTGAATAGAGTAGTTGATTACTACTTAATGACTTTAACACTTTATAAAAGTTCAACACTTAACAGTAACATATGTTGGCTGAATAAAGTAGTTATATCTTATTAATCGCATGAAAAGCTAATCCAGTCTTAAACATTTATCGAAAAGTAAATATGGGTTGTTAAGCAAAACACATTTTAAGTGTTTATCTAAGCAAATAAACACTTTCTTTCAAAACACTCGCAACTGCAGAGAAGTTATTTTTTTGCTTAATAATAAGCAGATAAGTAAATGAAATTTAATAGGCATTTCCACTTCCCATACACCATCTAATAATGGCATAACACTAACATATCATAATGGGTAAATTGTGTCAAAATTGTAAAAAGTGGTAAAAATTATAGCTTATCATAGCTATGAGGAATTATGCTCATATTGTCACATTTAAAAGATTGTGAAATTATTTAGCTCATTGGGCCTTGGGCCAAGCCCATTCGTAGAGTTGGAGTAAACATGTTGCATGAGTTTCAAATATGTGCCTTTCGAGTTTGTCTTTAACAGTTTAACTTGTTGAGTCATTTTGAAAACGTCACAGCAATCAAGTAGGTATTTCATCGTCTCCATTTTATATATCTTGACAAGGTATTGAAAGCAAAGAGAATAACATAATCAAATGGTCAATTTATTTGTAGCATTTAGAGCCACTAAGTTAGTTTTTGTCTTATGTGAAACTCATGCCTATTCTTTCCCTAAAGTGTTTCTATAACTCTATAAGTGTTGTATGAGATGTTTTATGTAATTATGTATCGTTTACTATTGCTGGTCATGTAGACTTTTTCGTAACTAACAATAGATAGTATATATGTTAACTTTGTTGAACACTTAGTTAAGAAAAGTGACTTTTTTTTCACTAATTTTGGACACTGATACGAGCTAACACGCGTCCAAAATGAGGTTGATGTTAATGAGATATTGTCTTTCAAAGCAAGACATTTGAAGCAAATGATGAAATGGAAGTGAATCGTATCCTACATTGGTGGGAGAGAAATTTTTTGAGAGCTTTATTATTAAAACCCTCAAGGTTAAAGTAACTTATTTTTACTCTTTCAAAAACGCTCAGCAATGAAGCTGTTGTTTTATCGGACTAGATCCCAATCCACTTCGATTACAATCTTGAAGTGAACCCTAACAATTGTAGTGAGAAATGTGTTCTATGTTTTTATCCAATATAAAAGAAGAAACAACTCTTTCAAATTTGAGAATACAAATTGATTTCTTTACATTTTATGAACACGATAAAACACATAGCCAAAAATATGTCATTACGTCGGCAATGTGAATAACAAGATTTAACTTCATGAACTAACTAATTAAATGAACCCTGAATTTAGTAACAAGCATCTCAATGGAGACTCGCTTTAATATGTTCATTCAATAACATGAATACAATGCATCTTGCTACTACTGTATTTTTTTTACAATAAAAGTCGCAGATCAAACCATCCGATGGCATCAATGGACTAAAAACAAGACACCAAACTGTTTCTCTAATAACGCGGATCAAGAAACGTTTGTGTACTTTTATCCCATGATTTTTTTATAACAATGATGTGTTTCATGTGAAGATGAAAGATGTCTAGGTGCCAAGTGATACGTTGCCAGTGGAGCTTGAGAGAATAAAGAATGCACAAACGACGGAAGGTGAAAAGACATACACTTAACCCAAGTTTTTTATTTTTATTTTTTTTATTATTATTTTTTTAAAATGTACATTTCATAGTTCTAATGGTTATGGTTTCATTCAAGGTACGTAACTAAACATAATTAATTGTTTCTACTAAGCAGCCAAGCAGGTGCACTTCAAACTCCTAAATAAACATCGCACTACAAGAAAATTGGCCTATAGTGACGAAAACAGATTCGTCACTAACAGTGTAAAGAATGGTCACAAAACTGTTTAGTGACCAAACTCAAATCGTCACCGGTCGTCACTAAAGCTCCGTCACTAAATCAATTAGAGACGAAAATATACCTCGTCACTACTTTGTGACCAGATTTTTCGTCACTTTTTAATCCGGTTAGTGACGAAACTTTTGGTCACAATTTTGATAGTGACGAAAAAATCGTCACTTATTTACCATTAGTGACGAGAAAGTCGTCACAGACTACAGATAGTTAGAGACGAAAAAGGTCGTCACTAATAATGAACATATAGCAAAAAAAATAAAATTGGAACTATGTTGGGTTTACTGCATAATTGCTTATGCAAACAAACTAAAATCGAGAAATCTGTAGCAATACAAATACAAATATTCATAAATACTAATTTTTTCACAAAACTCAAATAATTTGGTTGAAACTTGACACAAAACCAACCAATAACCTATCATCACTTCATTCATAACAAATATATCAGCATTATCATGTTGGCGAATGGGTCTTGATTGGGGCTCAGATATCTGATCCATTGCTGCTAGCACTCCCATTGTACATGAAGTCAGAACTAGACACAAGCCTTTGCTTCTCAAGTTAAATTCCTGCAAAACGATAACAAGCAGGTCGAAAAGCAGGTCGGAACTAGACATCAACAATGGTTTTGGCACCAAGTGGGTCATAAAACGTCACATGATTTGGTGTAGCTGATCCCAGGCTATTTAAACTAAGCAATATAGTATTATTATGGTATAACAAATTAACAATCAAAGATACTGAGATATAAAAGAAAGGGAGGGGATAGTAAGATGGTGGAAAACCTTTACTTGATCGTGAAGAAAGTGTTATGTACCCCATTGCCTCAAGAAGTATAGAAGCAGTACCTTGCCGTATGTTGAGATGAGCTGCTGATGATAAAAGTAAACCTGAGCGTTCTCCACATCTGCCTCAGTGCTCGTAGATATTCTTGTATCTTGTTCCCATCAACGACTGAAAAGAGTAGCAGAACCAAGCAACAAATAACTCAAGTTTGTTGCAAAATACCGGTGCAATGATGATGTATTTGTTACTGTGTAAGAAAGTCTGATGACATTAGCAAGTATTTACACATACACAAAATACGGTAGACAATAAAAAAATTTTACAAACTGGTCCTACATAGCATACATGTTGCCAAACTTTCTAAACTTATTGACGGGTCAGTAGCAGAAACATCTTGCCAAAACATCTATGTACTCAAACAACCACACAAATTAAACCACATGATCCGAGAACCCACAACCCAGTTCTAAAGAGAATAGATAGCACAAATCCGACGATATACTATGAGTGTGAAGACCATGTTTATTAGGAGTAAAAACTAACATAGCACTTTCATCACTTTTCACCAGAATGAACGCCAAAGAAGTCCACATCCACTCTTTAAATTCAGGAATGATTCAAAACGCACAAAGAAGAAAGTAAGAAGAAAAAAAATGTAGCTTATTGATAACACAACCCATTCCAATGTTCAGACTTTCGCCAAATACTAATTAATTCAAACAAGAATATACCACCTGTGTTAGAGAACCATCGATGATGCTGAAACAAGCAGAAGTAAAAGGCCATGGCCATCCAGACTTTCCTTGACATACGGCCACCGAGTTCCTTGACATTTCTCTCTTGAAATCTGCACCATACTTTCCTACAACATACTTGATCACTCTCAAAGCCTACACATATAAAGAACAATCATGTATTTTACATTAGTAAAAAAGAGACAATTAAGCAACAATTTATTAGAGATAGTGATAACCCACTTGTACACATTTTTCAAAAGAACTGAACCACTTCCTAAACATAAAACTAACTCTCAATAGTAATCCCCAACGGCCCGTCCCAATAAATCAAAATTAGTTACAAACTCAACATTGAATCATTATCGCAACTTCTCTACCCAGTTTTGTTAAAACTAAAAATCTTACTTTGATAATTCCTATCAATCAATCTGAACTCAATGGTAAACTAACTAAATACAGTAATCTCCCAATTCCTATCAATCAATCTGGTTGAAAACATAAACCAAACGGAGTTTCTTTATAATTTGGGTCAGACAAAACATGATCATTACCTTCCTCAGTTTCCGTATCATCCTCAACAAAGAGCACAAGCTTCACCTCAACAAAAGCTCTACAACATCACAACCCAAAGAAAGTATTAGAATTACAAGTTGACACGATACGTTTTCATATCATCTTTTCATTTATATGTTGTTGAACTTGAGAGGTAAAGTGTTCAAGTACCTTTTTGGAAGATCAAGAACAAGCACATACAAAAATATAGGATTTAGCACTCCAGATGTACATTTGCGATCTAAGTTTAGCTTCATATGATTGAGGATCGTATTCTGCTTTTCTTGCATACCGATTCTGTCCAATGTGGACGTCGACAATGAACAAAAAATGACAAACAGTATGGCTGATGTACTTATTGAACACTTGAAGGATCTTGCAACTGCTTCACTATTTACCAGAGCTAGTTCTAGTTCAGCAATGGGGTCTCCACTACATAGTGACATCGTCATATTATTGATTACAGTTTTAAGACACATACCCAAGCAAGCCACAACCACGCCATGTCCTAGGTGTGACAGCCAAGTTAATTGAAGACCCTTGTCTCATAACTAGCATAGATTTTGTGTTATCACGATCATCAAGCGGCACCTTTTCTACTATTATCTCACCCCCAAAAAGTTCTTTCTGATCTTGAGCCTTTTGCTTCTGTTTCAATTTATTTATCATTTTAAGACGCAGGGGAAAACGTTGAATTGAAGTTTAGTATTGTAACAGAGTCTCCTCGTCCCAACTCTTGAGCAAAACCATAAGATATATGTGTTTTGGGACCCACGTCCATAGGTAGCTTTGTAGCAAGATTAAGGTAGCCATCATGAGGATGTGTATATTCTTTAAAGGGTAAAAATGACATAAATTCTAAAGCATGACGATCTGATGGAGCGCAATCTTTTAACTTTAAGATCTGAGGCCACCCATTTTCCCCATATCGACCTTCCTTGTACTGTCTAAAGAAATGGCTAAGATTAATGTCCATCTGCATGTCACCAAATAAGTTGATTAGCCCTTCTATAACTTTTTTTTCTTTTTAAATTAGTTAGCTTGGGTAGAACTTTATCATGAAGGGCTCCAATGGGCCAAATTAATTCGTAGAATGAGTCAAAGTGGTTGAAATCTAATTTTAATGCATACAAGCTTCAAAATCATTTTATTCAGAATTTCATGTTGTAATTGCAACTAACCCATTAGTTATTTACAAACTTACCATCTTTCTTTTTCTCCACATTCTTGGTTGTTGAACGCCGCAAACCATATTTCTTGAACCACTAGTATGACTCAACATAAAATGTTAATTAGTATGACTCATTCATCAATTTATTTATAGATGCCAACCTGTGTCCATAGTAGTTGAAAATTTAGGCGCAAGCTTTGCTTTTATGCAGAAGTTCTATATTTTTGCTTATTTTCTTTGTGATATCCTTGTGGTCACTTCGCAGTCCTGTACAATGTAAATTAAGAAAATTGATCAATTTTCTGAAAATTACACGGCTCTTCACATATAAAAGACCCTGTGCTCGTCAAGAACATACTAGAACTTTACCCAACAAATAGAATTTGTAGAAAAAAACAATATTAACTGACATGCAACAATTTTATTAGAAGTATGAACATGCGGTTTATACTGATTGCATTCATTAACATACGCCTTATGACCAATCAGAAAAAGTGAGGTGGCTCACTATGTGATCCTATCAAGAGCAGACTATTATCGTGGTATTTTTTTATGGTTATAAGTGGTGCATCAATAATATATTGGCAGGGGACAACAGGTGTTTGCAGGTCAACTGATCCATATCATTTTGACCCGTACTAGGTGACCCATTACAATATGTTGCCCACCCAACCCATCTAGACGCCTATAATATCAATAAGACCATTACACAATACTTTCCAACCTAACATTCACATTACGGATGTATTATTTATTTATAGAGCCTATACAATAGTCACACAACTATTAGTACCAGATCAACAATTTTCACGTTTTTACATTACACAATACCAGGAAAAAAAATATGTGTCCATTTCATCATCGACGGAAAGCCTATTCAGATCAGTCAATGTCATAAACGTGTTCTAATCTCCTAGCTAGCAGCTGTATGGTTAGTTAGTGCATCTTTATAATAGTCAATTAGTCATACTCCTATAGCAATGTCGGCCTATTTATAGTCACACGACTATTAGTACTAGATACAGCAACTTCAAACAACTACAAACCACATACCACTACAACGCAAAGTAACTAACTGGTCCGCAAATCATATCGTAATAGACTTAACTTCTAAACAGTTAATCTATATACAATCCAAATGTGCAAATCATAGCAACATCTCAATAATTATAACTAACTGGTCCGCGAATCATATCATAACAGACTGAACTTCAAACCGATCCACAAATCAAATCAAATCAAAGTCACTAAACAATTAACATGATCACATAATCAAATTTCACCTAATTCATCTAATTTAGTTAAATCTACTGAAACTTTTTACAAGCCCTAATTTAGGTAAATTGTAAAAGCATAACAAGCAGTGAAGTAATAAAATCCGAACAGAGATGATTGATGATGGTAAAATCAGAAATTAACCTGACAGATGTCTCTGAATCGGAGACGAAGACGGTGATTGTGAAGGTAACGGTGTGACGATGGCGATGGTGAAGTGACGACGGTGATCTCGACGTCGCGACGCTGGTGATGGTGATGGAGACGGTGCGACGACGGTGATGATGGCGGTGCGATGGTGATGGTGATGGAGACGGTGCGACGACGGTGATGGTAACGGAACGAAGATAGTGATGGGATCGCCGGCGATCCTCTGCTAGGGTTTAATTTTTTGATTTAAGATATTTATGAAAAGGGGAAGTTTGTGAATGAGGTTATGAGGGGTTAAAGCTAATTACGGAGCACTCGTATTATTTATTTGTTCTAGTTAAAAGAAAATTTGATATCTGATTACTATTTATTGAATACATGTTTGATATTTATTCAAGGTTTTTATTTTTATTTTTTTTATTTTTTTTTCCTTTATATATCAGTAAAATATATTCTGGTGTTTGTAAGTTTATGTTTCAGAAAATATGTTTAGAGGAGAATTGCATCAAAGAAAGTTAAATATTTGCAATTTTGCTTTATAAGTTTTTCATCCGTAATGTATGATAGTATTTACGAATTTTTTTATAAATATATGAGTATAGAAGTTTTAGTAAGTATATATGTAATCTTTAATCATTTTATAGAATTAGTGACTAAAATTTCGTTACTAATGTTTAATGACGAAATTTCTCGTCACTATTCATGTAATTTAGTGACTAAATAGTGACCACTTATAAGGTTCGTCACTGACTTTCTACTCATGACCAAAAATAATGACCAAAAATTATATCGTCACTATTTTCATCTAAATAGTGACCAAAAAAAATTCTCGTCACTAAATTCTCGTCACTAAAGCTACTTTTTCTTGTAGTGATCATTGCTCTAGTTTTGATTTTGATAAGCAATACACACGGATTCAACTGAAAATAAATTATATATCTAGCTGCATAAATAATTAATAAGATCTTAACTACTTAAATGTAACCAAGTAAAAATAAAATAATTGCTGTTAATGAAGAGAATTCAGATAGTTGGGGTTGGAAGACTATTCTTAGACTCAGGAATGAAGTCAGAGAGTTTATGATAAAGAAAATTGGTGATTGTACTAGTACAAATGTAGTATATGATCATTGGAGTTCTATTGGAGTATTACATAATTTTATCACCAATAGGGATCTTTATAATGCCAGGTTGAATGCTAATACAGTGGTCAGAGATTTGATTGTTGGCGGGGTGTTAAATTGGTCAGCAGAGTGGATTACTAAATATCCTATTTTGAGTCAAATTCAAAGTATTGTTATTACTAATAATATGAAGGACCAAATGATATGGAGATGTGGTAATGGAAAGGAAGCTAAGTTTAGTGTGAAACAGACTTATGTTGATTTGCAAGGGGCAGTGGAGCAAAATTGTATGGTTTTCATAGAATACACCCAAGCATTCATTTATTTTGTGGCTGGCAATTCTGAACAAATTGACAACTCAAGACAAAATTAGGAAGTGTGGATCCTATGATTTGATGGTTTGTGTGGAAAACTAGAAGGGGGTTGAATAGTTTACCGGTTTTAAACTTGATTTTCTTCTAATACTTTTACGTGTAATTACCAATTAAGACGTATCAAACAATAAATAATATGCAAGAATAAAAGTAAGAAACGATCAAACCATAACACGATTGTTTATCGTGGTTCGGCTACAAAGACTATTTTTCCTTGCCCTACTCCACGCCCCGAGTATCCAACTCGAGAGTTTTCTTGCACTAGTCAACAAGCTCCTTTATCCGGCGGAGAAAACCTTACACGTCGCTTACACACTATTTCCGACACTAAGCTAGATGTTGAGTTCTTTCACAAGGGTACAACCACTCCCGATAGTTCTTTTACAAGGGTACAACAACTCCCGATACTCTACGTATTTTGAGGACTAAAATACTAACCGATCACTACAAATGGATACAATACAATGAAGTATAAACTTTACTAGTTTACACTAATGCTATGCTAGACAAGTCTTGCAACGTTGTGTTGAAGCTTGTATGCTCATGATCTTCTTGCTACAAAGAAAGACTCACATATATGAAAGTTTACTGAGTTAGAAATGAAGTATATGCAGTGAAATATGATAGAGAGTGATAACCAAAACTCAAGAAGTGAGTTGCTATTTATAGGCCTTCAAACAGACCAACCCACGGAAATGGCGGAACCCATCCTTTGGTTCCGTCCGTTATGCCCGAGGGTTCCGCCAGCATGTCTGACAGAATCCTGCATAAAATATTTCACAATCTAACACAATATTCTCAAGATCTCCCAAAGTCAACTTTGAGATCTTGAGTGTGAATCAATACATAATAAAACATGTTTCTTACACACTTACACACATGTTTCCTTGAAGGGACATGTGTGATACACGGAATGATGTAATTTAACATTTTATTTCTAATTTTAGATATTCCTAAAAAGGAAAGTATACTTGTAAAAATAGTTTATGTATAGAGTCAAAACATGTTTGTTTGAAATGTTTAGCAAGTGAATGTTTTACTAAAAAGAGTTTGCTTGCTTATATCCTAATATGACAAACTGATTAGTAAACTTGCTAAATATACATAATAGACATTTTCAATACATGTACTTAAACTAAGGTATACTTACTTAGAAATTACTTTGTGAAAACATGTAAATATAGTTTGAGTGAAGTTAAGTAAAAGACTTTTAAACTATATTTATGATTTGCCAAAAATAAACTTTATCTTTTGTAGTTAACAAAACTAAGAAAGATCGTAAAATATAAATAACGTTTTTAGGCGATATTTGTATTAACAATCTCCCCCTTTTTGTTGACGACAAAACATAGATTTTATTTTTACGCAAATGGATAATTATAGATTTTGAGCCTTTTGAAAACTTACATTTGATATGATTATTTCAACTTTTGAGTATGCCATTTTAGATGATGTATTAAAAGTTGATTTGGTAAAATATATCCTATCTCCCCCTTTTTGTCGAAACAAAAAGAAGAGTAGCGAAGTGGAAATGTGTTAAGCCAAATGCTCCCCCTTTGACAATACTCCCCCTAAATGGAGTGCCAAGAGAGGATACATGGATTTTGGTCCTACAAGAAAAGGTTAGTTTGTTGTAGAGATAAGGATGATAATACCAAGTATAAGAGAGTAAGTATTCATCACATGACAACTACTAGTTAGTAACAAACAACTAAAATAGTCAAACCTAAAGACTTGAAAAAAAAAAGTCTACTATTGAAGAAAAAACAAACAAGGTGAAATGAAAACTACACCTACAAATAAAAAGGGTCCTAAGTGAGATTCTACCATCATTTGATCCTAAGAATGCTCTATGCTTGAGGCAAGTGAGAGATGGCGTTAAGACGCTCCAAGATGTGGTTAAGGATAAACCGCATTTCATCTTGAAGTTGATGAACCAAGATGTTGCATCTCTCACTTATATGAGAGGTTCTTTCGCACATGGTGCAATCATGGCGAGAAGGTGGTGGTTGTGGAACTTGGTTTGGAGGTGGTGGATCATTGATGGTGGTTGAAACATTTGTTGTTGCGGGAGCAAAGGTGGATGGTTGAGAGGTGTGTCAGTTTCCTATAATAGATGAGTACATTGCGGTTTGGAAATCCATGGCTTGGCTGAGATGAGAATCAATCATATGCTTGAAAGCATAGAGGCTTTCCAAGTGAGTGTTGAGTTCTTCATGAGAGTTTGGAGATTTGGTCCACAAGGAAGCTTCAATTTCCTCATAAGTAGGAAATATGGATTCAAACCGGTTGGAAATGTCATGAGGTGGTTATTGTTGTTGATCATGATGATGAAAGCTTGGTTCTCCATAAAGAGGACCGTGGATGTCATTGTACATTGGATGAAACAACAATGGTTGTTGATGAGGATGATCTTGATCTTGTGGAAAGATGGAAGGTCTAGCATGCTTGTAAGCCAAACGTTCTATTAGCGATGGTTGATGAGGTTTTTCCTCCAATGGGTTACTTGGTTGAGACCTAGGTTGTTGTTGAGTTTCCATTTGTTCCATAGTATCAAAAAGTGACAATGGTGGTGGATTTGATGATCTTGGAGGAAGGTCATCCAAAGTTTCCATAAATGGATGTGGTGATGTTTTGAAGAGTTCCATAGGTTTCATTTTTGGTGATTAAGGTGATGGAGTTTTTGAGGGTTAACTTGGTACCGAAGGTGGTGTTGGATCACTTGGAGTTATGGTTGGTGGAGGATTGGTGATTTTGTTGACAATGCAAGGGTTTGGAGATGGTGTTGGAGTAGCAAGGTTTAGGAAGTTGTTATCATTGATGGGTGATGAAATATTTAGGGATGAATCGCTTGATGATGATGAGCTAACTTGGATGGTTTTGTTGAAACAACAAGGTTTGACGCTTATTCTAGCGGTTCTCCTAATTGGTCTTGATGATTCGGATGAGGTGGTGGATTTTGTCATTGCAAGACTTTGGTAGGATTAGAAGTATGAGATTAAGAGAAGTGAATGGGGTGGTGTGAATTGGATGTGTGCATTGTTGATCAATTTATAGGAAGAGCAAGATATGGAAATTGGTGTTTGGATTTGATGTTGATCCATACAATGTTGGAGGTTTCTAATCATATGGAAGAGTTCCAAGAAGTTGTCAAATCATTGGAAGTCAATCCAATGGAGTTGGATGGAGTGAAAGACTAAGTGGGGAAGTAAATGCTATGTGATCATGGTGGATACATGTTGTCAGGTTGTTCCACGGATTGGGAGGAACCAAAGGAATGGTTCCTTGCTTGTATCAGAAAGGTTCCTTGGGTTAGTTAAGACAAATTTGAAATTTTGGCGGGAATGATGATGGTATTGGTTAATGTGTGATTAGATAGCTCTAGAATTACTGATAAATACTCACTAGCATGTAGGAAGCAAGTTTGGATCCCAAGGATTGCTAGAAAAATTCAGAAAATTCAAGAAGCAAAATTTGCTGATGAGTGGCGGAACCCAGCGACAACACGGACGGAACCCAATTTTGGGTTCCGCCGTATCTGTCAGCAGAAAACTTGGAGGAACCAAGTTGGATAACGGTCGGAACCAAAAAGTGGGTTCTGCCGTATCCGTGGAGCCTCATAATCGAGACAGAGTGCATTTTACGAGCACGTGAGTTTTTCGAATTTCAAAATTTTTCCTAAAACTTAAGCAATCAATTTTTTGTAGATCAAAGAAACAAAAATTGCAGGTAGAAACACGCTTACCTATATAGTTTGAGAGAGCGATTATAGCACTCAAAATTTTGGCCGAAAAGTGAAAATAGCATAATACCAAATTCTTATCCCCTGTAAATTTGGTTAGTTCACACATAATCCATCAACATAATATCATCTTGAGACATCATAAAATCATAACATAACATTGTTTTGATGAGCAAATTGTTTAAATGCATTATTGTGCCAAACACCCTCTTATCTCGCTCATTTCTTGTTCACCTTCTTGTAGATCTTTCCAAGGTATCTCCCAAAACATTTCCACATGCCTTTGGTCTGTTTGTACTCCTCCGACTCATTCTCAATGGCTGGAAGTTGTGAGAGGTACTCAAGAGGAGGGAGCCTAGAGTTTTGTAGATTGTCGTCTTCACTCATGGAGGATGATGATGATGAGGTTGGAGGGTGAGGACGTTTACCTTTGGCTTTGTAGACTCGCTCATCACTCAATGGCACAAAGGTGTGAGGGATGAGAGAATAATATAGGCGACGACCTCTAGGAGTTGGAGGGATGGGTTCACAAAACCTAAAGAGACGGGTGAGAAGCATCCCATATGGAAGAGCGGTGGTACCTTGAACTGAGATGTTTGCCATCCTTTTGGCAATGTAGTAGGCTAAGTTGAAGGTTTGTCGGGTGGAAACACTATAGAGCATGTAGGAGAGACAAGTGTTGATATGGTCTCTATTTCCTAAAGTGCTAATGACATTGGCCCTAATGATCTCCTCCCATTTCAAGAATTGAGGTCTCAACTCATTGAGCTCCATTCCAAAGAGGTCTTTGGCTACTTCCTCTCCTCCTCGGGTTCTCCTAGTGTGAGAAGTCCTAACAAAAAGATGGTCAGGAATTTCCTCTTTGCTCACTAAAGGGGTATCATAAGGATGAATGCGGTCATGGGTTGAGCCAAGAGTTGAAAGTGGCCATTTGTCGGTGTAAAGACATGTGCCCCAATTAGGAACACGAAGGACTTGAGCAAATTGAGGTAAATTGATTTCAAATTTTGGTTGATCGAAAAGTTTAGTGACATGAGACCTTCATCATCCGTGCTAAGGGTCACGGAAGCATAGAATTCTAGGATGAAACGAGGACAAATTGGCTCATCTATGCCTAAGAGACAATCAAAGTCAATAAAAGGGAGTTGTTCCCTAATGTTGGTTCCGGTAAGGAAAGTAGGATCAACGGTTCTACCCTCATGAACATAACGCCTCTCAAGGTTCTTAAAGATTTCTACTTGGGCCGTGGTTAGCCCTTTGGTCTTGTGGTGTTTGGGTAGGTATTTGGTGGTGTCTTTGTGGTCATAGAAGGTTACGGGAGGCATGATGAACCTAGAAACATAATTATCAAAATTTTAGCTTATGTAAGTAGTGGTTTTAAGTATCAAAAATTCTAGTGTGTGCCTATATGAAAACAATATGGAGTTATGATTATCTCGACTCATTTTAATGTTAAAATGGTTTTACTTATGCAATTTTTGTGTAAATTTTGAGATAATCCAAATGCTCCTAGTTCAATGTAGCTACGGTTGAATGTACCCGAAAATACATATTAGTTATGTATTCCCTTTAGCATTCAAGAGACATAATGCAAGTGATGTTTTAAACATAACGTTTTTATTTTGTATTATCAATGAAAAGCTATTTTTCCTAAATGTGAGAAGATTTTTCAAAATTTTGACATGAGGTGTTTGGTATAATGTGATAATGTCTTACAAGATGCAAATCCTAACTAATGAAAAACATAAATTGTTTTGTTTATAACAAATTTTCTTCATGAATTCCTAAGTTGATGCATTACCCCAAGTTTTTAGTTTTTGTGCATAAATAGAGTTTCCTAGACACAGATCAGGAGAGTAATTGTGTTTAGAATACTTACAATGATGATAGGAATGAAGAGTGGCTGAGCAAGAACCCTAATTTTCGTGTGAAAATGGATATAGAAGTAAATAGTAACTGTTTTTGGTGAGTGGTATAGAGTATGGGGCTTGTATGGTTTAATATATAAAAAGAGAACCTGTGCAGATGGTTGACGGACTGAGAGGAACCAAAAAGAGGGATTCGCCCTTTGATTTTATTGGTTCCGCCATTCCTGCAGATTAAGGACATGAAATTTTTGTTTTTGATTTCTACGATTTTATTTAACGTTTGAACTATGAAGTAGATTCCATAAGTCCTAGTCCTAGTCTAAGAAGATTAAATGGTTCACGTTTAAGAGGTTTTGTAAGAATGTCGGCAATGTTGTCTTCGGAGGATACTTTCTCGATGGAGATGTTTCCTTTTTGAACATTGTCACGAAGGAAATGATGACGAATTTCTATATGTTTAGTATGAGCATGTTGGACAGGATTTTAACTAAGGTCGATGGCTCCTTTGTTGTCGCAAAGGATAGATATGTCTTTAGTCACAATTTCGTAGTCCACGAGAGCTTGCTTCATCCAAAGAGCTTGTTGACATGCTTTTCCGGCCGACACGTATTCGGCTTCCGTTGTTGAGATTGCAAGTGCCGTTTGCTTCTTTGAGAACCATGAGGTGAGACAATGTTCAACAAAAGTACAAATACCACTTGTACTTTTTCTATCAACATAGTCACCGGCATGATCCGAGTCTGCATACACTATGGTTTCTACACCCGTTCCTTTGGGATACCATAATCCTAGATGTGTAGTGCCTTTGATGTACCTAAAAATTCTTTTTACGGCTTCAAGATGAATTTTTTTGGGATCTTCTTGAAAACAAGCACATAGACAAACGCTAAACATAATGTCGGGTCTACTAGCCGTGAGATAAAGTAGACTACCAATCATACCCCTATATTTAGTGTTATCTACGGATTCACTTTCCTCATTCTTTGTAAGTTTGGTTTCCGAGGACATAGGCGTTTTGATAGGTTTTGAATCTTCTAAACCAAATTTCTTATGCATGTCTTTTATGTATTTAGATTGATTAAAGAATATCCCATCTTCTAATTGTCTAATTTGAAGTCCTAAGAAAAAGTTGAGTTCTCCCATCATACTTATCTCAAACTCGTCATGCATGATTTTAGAGAAATCATTGCAAAGCTCTTGACAAGTTGATCCGAATATTATGTCATCAACATAAATTTGAACTATGATAATGTGTGATTCATTCTTCTTAGTGAAGAGAGTGTTGTCAACTAGGCCGATGGTATACTTCTGGTCAACTAGGAAGGTTTTAAGTCGATCATACCAGGCTTTTGGAGCTTGCTTAAGTCCGTATAAGGCCTTTTTAAGTTTGTAAACATGATTAGGTTTTTCAAAGTCGGTAAAGCCCGGAGGTTGAGCAACATAAACTTCTTCATTAATAAAACCATTTAAGAATGCACTTTTGACGTCCATTTGAAAAAGTTTAAAGTCATGTGCGCATGCATATGCAAGTAAGATTCTAATTGACTCGAGCCTAGCAACCGGAGCAAAATTTTCATCGTAGTCAATGCCTTCTTGTTGATTATAACCTTGTGCTACTAGCCTAGCTTTGTTTCTAGACACAACTTCGTTTTCATCCATTTTTTTTTCAAAAGACCCATTTTGTTCCAATTATAGTTTGATTCTTTGGTTGAGGAACTAGTGTCCAAACATCATTTCTAATAAATTGGTTCAATTCTTCTTGCATAGCTATTATCCAAGATTCATCACTTATAGCTTCTTTTATATTTTTGGGTTCAATGGTTGATATAAAATAAAAATAGTTACTTTCATTTTGAGCTTTTGATCTTAAGGATCTTTCATTAAGTTTACCTATGACACTATCTAATGGATGACTTTTAGATTCTTTGACATTGATTATTTCTCTATTTAATAGTTCATCTTCCTTGTCGTTTTCTAAATCAATTTGATTAACAACTTGACTATCAACTAAGTCATCATCTACCAAAGGTGATGTCTTAGAGGGAGGTGGACTTTCGTTGAATGTTACATTCAACGATTCCTCGACTCTTAAAGTTTCCTTATTTAGAACAATATAAGCTTTGCTATTTTGTGAATATCCAAGGAACACACCTTCATAAGACTTTGGGTCAAATTTAGTGAGATAATCCTTTGTGTTAGTATAAAGCATTTACTCCCAAATACTTTAAGGTATCATAATGTTGGCTTTTTACCTCTATATATTTCATATGGAGTTTTATCTAAAAATGGTCTAATTAGGACTCGGTTTAAGATATAAGTTGATGTGTCGACGGCATTACACCAAAACTTTTGTGGAATATTTTGTTCATTAAGCATTGTTCTACTCATCTCTTGAAGTGTCCGGTTTTTACGTTCTACTACACCATTAGATTGAGGAGTGCAAGGAGCCGAGAAATTATGTGTTATACCATTTTTGTCACAAAATTCACCGAATTGTATTTCGTTATCAAATTCCCGACCATGATTCGTTCTAATAGACACAATGCAATTTCCTACTTGATTTTGAATTTTCTTTCCAAGAATTTCAAATTGTTCGAAAGCCTCATTTTTACTTTTCAAAAATCTTGTCCATGTATAACTTGAAAAATCATCTACTATGACCAAAGTATAGAAGTTGCCTCCATAACTTTGAATAGCGGATGGACCGAACAAATCCATATGCAAAAGTTCTAAACATCTAGTTGTGGATACCATATTTTTAGCCTTATGGCTACTATGAACTTGTTTACCAATTTTGCAAGCATCACAAAAGTCTTGGTCGTATTTCAACTTGGGTAGGTTTCTAACTAATTCCTTAGAAGATAGGGATTGAATAAGTCTCATATTAGCGTGACCTAAGTGTCTATGCCAAAGAGTCGAGGACTCATCTAATGAGGTAAGGCAAAGTTTATCTCTAGATGTTTTATCAATCTTCATGACGTATACGTTGTTTTTAAGAACTCCTTTAGCTATAGTTATACCATCTTTAAGTATTTTACTTTCATTTTCACTAAAGAGTACTTTATACTTTTTACGGCAAAGTTGACTAATGCTAAGAAGATTAAATCCTAAGTTATCAACATGAGCTACATCATCAATAGATAGAGAGTCATGAGAGATAGTACCTTTTCCGATGATTTTACTTTTAAGCTTGCTACCAAAAGTAACGTTACCTCCGTCATAGACTTGATAGGTAGAGAAAAGACTTTTGTCCCCCGTCATGTGTATTGAACAACCGCTATCTTTGATCCATTCATCCGGTTCCAAACACACTTTCAAGCACACCTATTTTATAACAAGCATTCAAACATTTGGTCCCCAATATCTCATTTGAGCTTTGAGCCATAAGAGCTATTTCGTCATTTGTTGGCTCTTCATCATCATTCTCACTATCACTCCAAGCACCACTCACAAAAGCACTTTGAGTTTTGCTTTTGGGTGGTTTTGGACATTCTCCTATTAGGTGACTTGTATCTCCGCATCTAAAACACTTTCTTTCATTATTTACTTTCTTAACATCCCGACCTTTATGTAGAGACTTCTTTTCATCTTTTGGTTGCCTAACAAACTTTCCTCGTCTTCTAAAGAACTTCTTGAAATCTCTAACCGCCATGGCATACTCTTCATCATCACTATCCGAACTTGATTCCTCATCGTCACTTGATTCTATTCTAGCTTTTAAGGCAATAGATTTTACTTTTTCCTTCATGCCTCTAACTATCTCCGAATCTTTTTCCATCACCATTTCGTGAACTTTGAGGTTTCCAATAAGCTCGTCAAGTGCCATGCTTGAAAGATCTTTAGATTCTTCAATAGCCGTTACTTTTGCTCTCCACTTAGGATGGAGTGCTCTAAGGAATTTCCTGACAAAATTCTTGCTACAAAAAGATTCATCAAGTGCTTTAAGTGAAGTAATAATAGTGTTAAATCTAGCAAATGCACAATCAATAGTTTCATCTTCGGGAATAGAAAATTGTTCATATTGTTGGACAAGAAGATCAATTTTGTTATCCTTAACTGGTGAATTTCTTGATGAGTAGTGATTAAAGATTGCCAAATTTCTTTAGCGGTTTTGCACATAAAAACTCTTTCATACTTTTTCTTAGGTAAAGCATTATAAAGCATCATTTTTGCTTCATTATTTTTGGCAGTAAGTTTCTTTTGATCATCACTATGTTTAGTAAGTGAACTATCCTCATCCCGACCACTTCCGGTAGCCTTATGATCACCTTCAATAATAATATACCATAGATCTATGTCCTTTGATTTTACATAAGTTTCAAAACGGTTTTTCCAATAAATAAAACCATTTGGTTCAAATAGTGGTGGTCTTTGCTTAGATTGCCCTTCTTTGAAATTTTCAAAATCCATGGATCGTTTCAAGTTTTAAGATACAATATATTTTAAAATCTTGAGTAACGTAGCTCTTGATGCAAATTGTGGAAAACTAGAAGGGGGGTTGAATAGTTTACCGGTTTTAAACTTGATTTTCTTCTAATACTTTTACGTGTAATTACCAATTAAGATGTATCAAACAATAAATAATATGCAAGAATAAAAGTAAGAAACGATCAAACCATAACACGATTGTTTATCGTGGTTCGGCTTCAAGGACTCTTTTTTCTTGCCCTACTCCACTCCCCGAGTATCCAACTCGATAGTTTTCTTGCACTAGTCAACAAGCTCCTTTATCCGACGGAGAAAACCTTACACGTCGCTTACACACTATTTCCGACACTAAGCTAGATGTCGAGTTCTTTCACAAGGGTATAACCACTCTCGATAGTTCTTTTACAAGGGTACAACAACTCCCGATACTCTACGTATTTTGAGGACTAAAATACTAACCGATCACTACAAATGGATACAATACAATGAAGTATAAACTTCACTAGTTTACACTAATGCTATGATAGACAAGTCTTGCAACGTTGTGTTGAAGCTTTTATGCTCGTGATCTTCTTGCTACAAAGAAAGACTCACATATATGAAAGTTTACTGAGTTAGAAATGAAGTATATGCAGTGAAATATGATAGAGAGTGATAACCAAAACTCAAGAAGTGAGTTGCTATTTATAGGCCTTCAAACAGACCAACCCATGGAAACGGCGGAACCCATCCTTTGGTTCCGTCCGTTATGCCCGAGGGTTCCGCCAGCATGTCTGATGAGGCGAAAAGTGTACCACTTTTAAGGGGTCATTTAAGCCCGAATTCAAGATTATTTGATCAAATATTGCCCTAAATCGTTCCTTTTGCCATTTTAGGTACTTTTGGAGAGAAATCTGGAAAAGGAAGCATTTTGGACGTTTTTGGAGCATTTAAGTGAAGAAAACGGCAAAGTCTCAAATTTCCTTGCTAGAACAGTACCTGACGGCGTCAAGATTCACCACATGACGGCGTCAATAGTTACAAAAGAGGTGGATATGGAGCTTATAACGTGACGGGCCAGAACCTTTTTAGTGCATTGGCCTGACGGCCTAGAGTTAATTCCTACATGACGGCGTCACAAATGGATCTAGGCAATACGATTTCTATCTTGGCGGCGAGTTGACGGCGTTACAATTTAAAACGTGACGCCGTTAGCCTGTAGAATCTATATATAGTTTTGCAATTTTTCATTGTAAAAGTGTGGAACATTAGGGTAAATTTGGAGGAACGAATTTTATAAACCCTAGGTCGAACTTTGCAGCCTTTTCAAGGGTTTTAACCCCTTAAATCTTCCATGTTTCAATAAAGATAAGTATTCATTCAAATCATTCAATATGTCTATGTATTGTGTGATTATATCTTGCGCTTGTCTTTCTTTTAACATGCTAGGCTAGGTTTTTATTGTGTTTGCTTAGATGTAGTGAAACCTAGATGTTAATTATTGGTTGATTGTTTGTTTATAATTATTTTGGATGATTGTATTCTATGTTAGGCTTAAGAAAACTGGCAGACTTCCATTGGTAACTTGCTTGAACGTCTTAAGAAACATGATCGGAGGTGTACTACGATTTTTGGTTGTATTTAATGCATAAGCGAATTCTAGTGATCCCATGTTAGGAGCTTCTTAGCCGGCTCGACATAGGAGTGAAGTAGGAGCTTATAGAGTTACGGAATATTGTACACGGCCCTACGGCTAGTATCAAGGAATATGACCCGTCATCCATGCAATTGTAACAAGCTAATCAACCGGTAAAAGATATCTAGGGAGTAATGAAATCTAAGTAAACACAGCTTTCTCCATTATTGTTTCCACCACAATTTAGTTTAAGTTTTATATTATTTTATTTTGATTGCATCTTTAGTTAATTTGGGTTAGCTGACTAGCAACTAATTCCGCCCACTCCTTCAAAACCCGAGATTTTACTTGCTTTTTATAAAATATAAAAATACAAAAAGAATCATCCCTCACCTCTAGACCTAGTTTAGTAGGCTTTCTAATCCTAGCGACACTATTCCTGAGTTGAACGATCAATCCCCCGGTACTTGTCACTATACTATACTACAACGATCAGGTACACTGCCTGGCGGGGATTGCAAGCTTCTCGAGATCCCTTGAGAGGTAAAACCTTTTGTGAGGGCGCAATCCCGCACATCAAGTTTTTGGCGCCGCAGCCCGGGGAATAGTTATTGTCTAGGTTAGGATTTCTTGTTATTAGGTCGACTTGCTAGAATCCTTTCTAGTAAGATTTTATTTTTATTTTTAGGTTTTCTTTAGTCTATCTTATTTCTTTGTTTCCTTTGTTCGTTAACTATTTCGATGGATAACAATAGCATTGATCGTTTGATTCCTGTTATTCGTGTCTTTCGTCGTAGGATTTTCCAAATACCCGCCCCAATCCCTTTAGAGGAAAGTGAGAACCCGCAAAACCTCTCACCTGACCATCACTTTGGCAATAATTCAGAAATGGAGGAGTCTGACCATGATGATGACCGTAGGATTAGCCCTTTTTACTGTACGGACTCCGATGAGGACCTAGATGATGGTGATGTTATTAATGATGATAGGATGGATGTTGATATGAGCCCTTTTAAGCATGTTGATCTTAGAACTAGAATTGAAAAAGATAGCTTCTTTAACATGCAATTCCCTTGTAAGATTGGATTTAGGAGCTTTGATGCATACCTTAACTCATCTTTGCCTATAAACATAATCTCACGTGCAAATTATAATAAAATCAGGGTAAATGAGTTAGTCTATCAGGGGAATAATATTTTCGCTAGGAACAAACAATTACACGTGTTTGTAAGGAGTTTCGTGTATATGGTTGAGTTTATTGTTATGGAAAATTTAGGAGAATTCATTGATGAAAAGTTAACCCAAATCATATTTGGAGAACCCTTCAAACGGTTAACAAATCTTGATGAAGAACTTGGGGATGGGTTGATCTCCTTTTCGGACGGGGATGAAGATTTTGTTTACCAAATGCCACGTTCACATCCTAGGATTAAGGACCACTCAATTGAGGCATGCAATAGAATTCCCCCGATTAATTTGTTGAGTGAGAATGATAAAAGGAAAGGACTTAAGTATCCCCATGAAAAGAATAAACGATATTATCATGGATGTTTAGAGTTAAGTGATGATTATAAGAAAGATGAAGCAATGATTAGATGGCCCACACTTGGTTATGTGAGCGTTAGTGACACTAGATAGACCATGACCTTGAGTCTAGCTACAAGACTCGTAAATATAGAAAAGTGCTTCTTGGGAGGCAACCCATGTTTTGTGTGTCTTTATTTGTTTGATTTTGATTTGTTTGATGTTATTTGCTTCCGTATGCATGCTTTATTTTTATTGTTGGTAGATCATGTTTCAAACTAAATTATGAAAATGCTTTATTTTGTTGTTTAACTTCATCTTAACTTCATATAAAGGTATTTTGCAAAAGCTAAGTGTAAGGGGAAACCCCAAATTTGTTTCTAAGAATGAAAATGATCTTGATTCGCCACAATATTAAATGAAGATTTATATTAGTAATTGTTAGAGTCAAATGCTTGTATAGAGTCATAATGATGTTTTGCAGGATTTTTCAGGAAGTAGGACATAAGTTTTTCCAGAAATTTTCTGGAAACTTAACATAAAAATTTCTGCAGGTCACTTCTGACGGCGTCAGGATTTAATACCTGACGGCGTCACGTGTAAAATTCTGGAAATTTTGCGAGTTTTGTTTTTCTAACGGAGTCTTAAAAGTTTTTGTTGATTCTTTAGTTCTGTAAACTCCAGGAAATCTGCAAACATTCATTCCACAAGCATTATATCTTAATTTGCTTTCTAGGATTTGTTAGTATATATAGATTGCCGTCGATTTTACGCGAGGTTGCCTTGATTGTTTTCTCAGGTTTAACAGGTTATATACGACAAGAAGATGATTTATATTTCTGGAAGGGAAGCTTTGAACGTTCATTTTCTTGGAGGAAGATCTAACCTTGTTAACGCACTATCCACAACGAACGAATCAGGGAAGTATTTGTTTTCATTCTTTTACCTATTCTACTTTTACATCCTTTAATTGAACATTGGGGACAATGTTCATCCTATGTGTAAGGGGAGGGTAAATGATGATACCTTATAGGATACTATTGCACTTGAGTTTGTTTGTTTGATGGTAGGTGTGTAATAAAACTAAGAGAAATACTTGTTAGTGTAATTTTAGCGCCAAATTTAAATTTTTTTACAACATTTAGGAGTGAAACTTTAGCCTTAACAAGCGTCTCATGTATAGGAGTTGTATGACTAGCACAAAAAAACAGTACTACTCAAAAATTTTATCAAAAAAGGTAGTGACCATCCGAGTATTAGATTAATTGGCTAACGCGCCAGCGCTAGTGCATGACTTGGTGACCATCCGTTATGCAAATAACGCGCCAGCGATCCAAGAAGTGCATTAGTTAGCATCCGTTAGTTGAGGCGTTAAAGACTCGTACCGGCCTTCTACTAAGTGAGGATTCGCCCCTAGACTTGTTAGGAGACTTGCGTTAGTGATGCATCCCGAGACCGCTAGTGAGACTACATTCGTGTAGTAGGATTTACTACATGATAAGAGGCATTAGGATCACCCTTGTGTTTAAACCCGTATCATAATTACTTGACCATTTAATTCATATTACTTGACTAGTAAAGTCAATTAATTTTTCCTACACCTTAGCATTGTACTCATTTTTAGTACACGAAACCCCTAGTACACCCCTCCGAGCCTATCTTTTCGTTTCTAACTTTAAACATTTTACTTAAAGGAAGAATTTGTTACAACCCACCCAAATGTGCAACCAAATCGCCTTAGCCTTCCGTGTATGCACTCATCTTTAGTGCATTATTGTTATTTGTTAAACCCTTAGTTAATTATCTAATTGATTACATGGTTGCTAAGTCGAGTCATATCTTGTACATATTGTTTTGGGACGATTGGGTAAAGTACTAGTGATATGGAGTAATGGGGAAGACATCATATATTACCCCCATATGTGCGTTAATCTTAAAAAGTACTCCAAGTGTTTTGATTATCTTGATTCGAGTCATTAGATTAGTTTATTGTAAAGTATGTAAACATTCAAGTGTAAGGGGAATGTACATTCCCTATGATGTATTATTTTTGATGGTAAGGTAAAAGTGTATGCAAAAAAAAAATGTAGTTTTTTTAGTTTGCGGTTCAAGAAAAGTAAGATCGGATTAGAGTAGATCTTAAGATCCTATGATCAAGATCGGGATCCTGTAAGATCTTAAGCTTGTTAAAATCCTATGTAGGATCCGGATCGTTTTTGCTTTATAGAATCGTAAAATCGTAAGATCGTAAGATCATGATCGGGATCTTAACAACTATGGGTAATATATAAAGCAGTAAAGCATTCAACTTATTAAAAACATACATCTTATTTACTTTGTTAAGTGTTAATAGTTAACAATGTTGCTCGGGTTGCGGGGCTTAATGACCCGCTAAACGCTATCTAGATGTAACTTCTTACTCCAGCTTCTTGCTAGCTCTTTTTAATAATATTCCGCTGTTAAAAAAAATGTATTAATAGTTACATAATATATAAAGACAACCATTTTAGTTTTCGATTATGATCTATATAAAAGAAAAGTTTGTTGAGAAAAAATATATATAAGGAAATACCTATAATGACTGGTTATGAAAGGACCAGTAATTTTTTTCCCCCTTAAGTCTCTCTAATGGGTAGAACTCATGATCGATTGGAAACTTTAAAATTCTTACAAAGATGGTACATTAGTAACTAATGGGCCAAGACCACATTGAAGAAATACTTTTGCATATCTTTTAATTAAGGGTTTTGTTAAATACAACTATATGGGTTGTTTGTAAGCATTCCAAATTTATGAAAATGATAATTAATGAACTCATATATTTCATAAATATATACTTTTAATCATTATAAAAGAGGTAAGTGATATTAACTATAGAATGTTTAGTGTTATTTAAGTATTCATTAAATGTTAATTATGTATTTATAGAATGCTTATACAAAACCCTATGGGTTGTGTTTAACAAAACCCATTAATTAATATAGTTTTGTCTTTAAAAGAAAAAAATTGTTGTAGGCGTCGATCATGAGACCTTCTACTCAAACGGTAGGGCGTTTACCATTGCGCTAGAGCTAGCAACATGCTCTTTTATAGCTCTTGCATACATAACATTTACCCTAGTAGCGTAACTGTAAATAAACAGTAACAATTACTTGGTAATTGTTATTATTTAAATATAAAATCAAGGACGGACCCACTTGAGAGCCGGGTGTGGCTTGTGATTTTGAGTCACGAAGTTTTTTTTTCTTTTTTTTTTTTTTTTGCAAAAAATGTTGTTTTTAGTATGCGCAACCCCCGATAATATATATCGTTACTTTATTTCTTTATTAGTGAAACTTGAGTTTAGCTCAAAAAGTCTTTACGGTGCATGTTTTATTACATAGGATGAAATAAAATTAAAACATGTGTGCAAGACTGTTCCAAAAACTTTATGCAACACCTGTGTAAAAATTCTAGTTATGGGACTTCATCATTTACACAGACTAGGTATAGCTTATGAGAATGAAAAGAAATGAATAAAGTTGTCAAAATATTAATGTTCGTTAGTTGATGTAATACTTAAAAAAGGGAGGTGATATGTAAAGTAGTTAAAAGTTATCTAAAAGTTATCAAGAAAGAAAAAGAAAGACTTTCAATGGGATAAGATTTGTTTGTACATACGACTTTCGAAATTCGTTAGAATTCACGACATGGTTGACTGTAATGATGTATTTGTATGATGTCTCATGAATAATATGATTATTTGGATATTTATAAAATAATTAAATTTTAGGTTTTTTGTAACTGCAGATGAATAGTTAGGGGACTTCATCATTTACACAGACTAGGTATAGCTTATGGGAATCTTAACCTACATAATATCTTGCTTACTAAAGATTATGTCCAAGAATTTTTGGGATGAGCAACAGCCGAAGTCTCGACAATGAATCTCAAGGCAATTATCTATCTCAGGCAATTCTATTATTTTTTTTGCTTACATGCATCTTGCGATAATTAAGCAGTTTGTAATAATAAGAAAAGCATGTAAGAATTTTTTATAAAAGTTTTTTTATTAAGGATTACTAATTACTTACAAATCAATCAAATCCACACATTATTTACTAATGTGCTAATATTTTTTTAACAATATTTTTGGCTAATCTTAAAGCAGCTTATAACTACCTACTTAATCATCTCCAACACCTTTAATTTTGGCTAATTTGTGAAACATATGTACATATTTTCATCCTTTCCTTTTAATTTATAATAGCATGGGACTTGCATTGTTTAGGAGCAGTGTTGCGATTTTGCTTTACTATTGGTAATACAACTTCAATGACTCAGATCCTAATTATTATTATAATGTCCACTTGAACGATTTTGGAGCCGAAGAACCGGAAGAATTCGTCGAAGTTTATGATGTGATACAGATGTTGCTAAACAACAACAACGAGTTAAGATAATTATATATACACAAAAATTCATTGCTTTTAATTTAGATATATAATTTTTTAGTGAAGAAAACATCTAATCGATAATTTAATTCTATGCAGACCAGGCCTCCTAAGAGAAGTTTACTATCATCCTTGGCTTTGGGATTGTACAAAACGCCTCCAATTTCTGAGAGACGTTAGTGATACTTTACAAGCCACAATAAATGACCCGAATTTTAAATTTCTCACTTGGAAACCATTAAGACAAAGGTTATCCCCAAGGACCACAGAGGAAGACGGAGATGGAAAGCGTGTTTCAAGGAGAAACTTGTTAAACATATGGTGGGTAACATGTATGGGAGTACAAAATATGATGGCCGTAGTGTTTACCAGCTGTTACGCTTTATTAGAAACTATATATATGCACCACGTGGGCTCAATAGAGCGAGGACGCCGAGCTTCTGTATCTTTGTGTGAATGATGATGTTTTGGAGCCAACGTTGCGTGCAATATTTCCATCACTCCTAATAGAGGTTTACAACGTAATAAAACCGCTGGTAGGCCGTCTACTACCATCATCTAGGGTACCAGGATATTACTTGATGCAGGATGACATTTAGTCTGCTCACCGGATTTCTGTAAATACTTCTTTCATTAGTAGCTTTTTGCCTCGTTTAAGGGTCATGTTTATATCTCGGCGAGTTTTTTGGGGTCATAGACGTTGGAGTCATGTTTCTGGGTTTTTGTGGAGGTTGTGTTTTGTTGTTTAGGTTCGTGTTTCGGGTCATGGTGGAGGTCGTGATAAGTGTACTAGTGCAGCATGTGGTTTGTGGTTCATGCTTTGATCGTGGTGGTATCCAAAACGTGGTTTTGTGGTTAAAGTTTATGCATGTGATTAGGTGCAATGGAGGTTGTGATTTAGGCAGTAGTGCGGTGTTGAAGTACGAGCAACTTTACGATGAATTGTTCACGAAGGAGTATCCTTATATTGAGAAAATTAGCAAGTCTTTCCATCAAACTTATGATTGAAACTAGCATGGTACCCGCGCGTTGCGGCGGCTGGTACTTTGAAATTAAATTTTTCGGTGAATCATATATTTTAGTTTATTATGTTCTTTTTGACACTAAATTTACATATATAAAAAATTTCATGTGACGTATGTCAACACTTTAACTAAGGAATTTATTTGGTCGTCTTTTTAAAGCGATTCGTATAACATGAGTTCGTTTGGCCCGTACCCGTTCGGACTTGAATATTTGTATAATGTGTTTTATTATTTGCGTTAGTGACATTTAACACATAATTGTGTTTAAGTTGGTTGTACAATATGCTTGATAATTTGCATTTCTTATGTAAGGGTGTTTTAATAACTGCATTAATTGTATTTATTGACTAGTTAATTTTGTTGTAAGTGTGCAAAAGTAAATTGTATATTTTGCTTTAGTATTTGTATAATTGTATTCATTTAAAAATATGGACCACATTAATTGCTCATTTAAAACTAAAATAAAGAATTTTTGTGTTTTAAAGTGTTGTACCCTATGCTTTAAAAGTTGTACGTCTTAATTTTAAGAGAGAGAGAGAGTGTGCTTTGTGTATTATATGTAGTATAGATAATGAAGATTTATCCGGATCCTCCTTCTCCACAACCACATACCGAAACTGCCGAACCTTCAGCTAATGTGAATGCTGATGATGCTCCGGCTGCTTGATTGATGATTTCCCCATCCCGACCTTATTTTGAAGCTTTTTTACTTCTTAGTCGTTTGTAGTAGATTTTTCGCGAGAAGTTAAATCATTGGTCGCAAGCAAGACCACCCTTAGGAATGTAGTGTAGTGCCACGAGGCGTAAAATCATCGGTCAAAAGTAGGACCATCTTTAGGAATGTAGTGTAGGGCCTCGAGGCGTAAAATCATTTTGTAATGATGTAAGGTCGTTCCGGCTGTTTTATTTTTAATAAACTATTTTGGTTATGTTATTTTAATATTATAAGTTATGGTGCTTTGTATGAGTTGTGCATTTTCGACCTCTTTCCCTTGAGCATTGATTATATTTTTCCTTGGAAAGGATCAATTTCCAGGGGAGCCATTTACCTCTTATGCTCAAAAGGAGTTATGCGGCCATTTTGCCTTAAGTTTATATGTGGCAACCTCATTTGGGGTATGAACCATTTATGGGGCGCCTTGCGCCCTTCGGCTGTTTCGCCTTGAATTACATGATCATGAGAAGTAGCTACACCAAGTAACTTTATTTGCTAACAACCATGATAATATAATCAATAAATACAAAATTAGGATCTGCAAAGACAATTAAAGAACACATGTTTGACATGGTTTACTCCATCATACTGTCTAGAAAGAAAAAAAAAAGGAATTCTGATAAATTTCAACACTGCTACAATCATGAGCTCCCAGGATTTGAAGTCTGCTCCTCTGTTGAACATTTAGTGCCATAGCAGAGAAGCAAGCCAAATGTGTGGGAGTGGATGCGAGAGATCAAAGGTGGGCGCAGCAGGCGGTGGGGATTTGACGGAGTAGAGTTGAGAGGGGCATTGGAGGAGGTTAGTTAGGGAAAAGAAGCGGTTGAATTGCTTGAATGGAAAGGAGTGCTCCCATAGCTGAGATAATCAGTCATAGGCTCAAGTATTAAGTCCCAAACAAACAATCTGATAAAGCTGAGTGAAAAAGTCATCCATCTCAATAAGCTTTTAAATAAGAGAACCTATGACCTGTCTAAATCAAGTCCGCTAATTAAAAAACGGAACAGGCCCTAAGACACGTAGCATATTTATTGAAACATCAAAGATTGCATCAAAAGGTCGAAACATTGCACTCAGCCAGGTAAGACATGTCAACAGCTGTAGATGGACAATATTGCTACCAACTGAATACATATAACCCAAATCTACTGTATAAGTTGTTACAAAACATTCACTTGAGGTACATTTGATACAGAATTACTTCAATACTAAAAATGGTGACCCCTTCTGACTGTGGGCCCGATGAGAACTCCTTGTTAGACTCACTTAGTCCTTTGTATTATATTTTGTGTGCATCAATGAACCCTGTAGACTACTCATATCTAACATGATTTCTAAAGAGTTATATTCCTTACAGTAGGCATATACAAGTCAAGCAAGTCGACTACCAATAGTCTTTGCATGAAAAAACACCGTCTTTAAAATGATGAAAATGAGTCGGATCTCTGATAATGAACTGATGGTCTATAACCTTACCCACCAACTTTATAAACACGTGACAATCTCCACATACCCGTAAGTTCTTGATCACAAGAATGTATTGCCCGATATCAGTGGTCAAAAGTGCAAATGCAATAGCCAATCTCTCACTATGAACCAGACCACCACCACTACTACTACTAACATTTACCAAATCATCAAGTCTCTCGAGCAATGCATAAATCTCTTTTGTTTGTGGATGATTATGATCACCGGCTACAAAAAAGATGAGTCTTGCCTTTATGATCAACATAGCTATACCCTGGATCCTTTTTTAGCCTCTTTTCTCTCATCATCACTCGTATGCGCAGAATACCATCTGTATTGCTGACTTCAGTGTATAAGTTTTACAATTACACATAATAGCTAATATTCGTGGGTTCAAGCTCAATAACACGGTCAAAGGAAAATTCAGCTAAGTCAACGTTCTTGTGAATCTTCGAGCTCCAGCTGATGATACTCAGGTTAATTTTAGCTTCTAATCTAATTCAAAAAAGAGATTTATCAGAAGTTGTATTCAGTTTCCTATTGTCCTAGTATGCTAAGTTACTTTTCTCACTGTAGGAACTTTTTGGCGATGATCAGTCCCTGAAGATGAGGAATCGGGTGAGCAAACTACTAGTTCTCAGGAAGAGGAAATAGGACCTTCTTTGCTAACTATACAATTGAAGTTCGATTATGTCCCTAATGATATGTAAGTTTCCGTTCAACTTTCTTTTTCTGTTGGTTTGGCAGTAGCTCAAATCATTATAAAGAGGAAGCTCTCATGTTTATGTAGAACTGTTAGTATTTATAAAAAGTGAAACGGATGCTGATAATGGCCCAAATTGGTTCGGGTTGAAATGTTAATTTCTAGTACAGCTTAAAATGGGTAGTTTTACTACAGGTTGAAATGGGTCGGGATGGGCTGACTGTAAATATTAGTCTAGTTTTTCTTGGATTATTTTTATATATTGAATAAATGTTAACTATAGTTTGGGCAATGTTTAACATGTTGGACCCTATTAACTAATTATATTATTTGAACCATTGGAGATAAAAATATAACCTAAAATGGCCCATTTACAAGAAAATCATTTTAAATTTATAATCTAAGCATGTGACTTATTGCCAATTTTGCAGTTCCGATGAAGAAGAAAATGACAAAGAGAATGCCAATCCCCATGGTCAAAGACAAGTGAAAGATTTTTCATTTCCAAGAGGAGATCCTGTGAAAGCGTTTGTTGATGAAGAGGCTGAGGAAGAAGAGGACAATGACAATGACCGAATGCTGTTTGGAGACGAATAAGAAAACGAAGATGATGATGACCTTGAAGAGCTTCATAAAAAATGGTTATAAAGAAAAACCATTAGATAAAGAAACCTGAGACGAACTTCATCAAAAATGGCTTCAAGAAAAAGATGCAGCTGGAACTGATGATCTTTTAAGAAGATTAAATGTTGCTTCTAAACTTAGAGAAGCATCTTTGCTAGATGAGGAGGACGGTGAAGAAGATGTAGAAATGATTGACGATGATGAAGAACGAGAAGAACGGCCACGTGCTGCTCGATTAGATTCAAAGAAAGCAAAAGAATTGATTGCTAGCATGTTCACTGATAAAGATGAAGATTTCTTATCATCCGATGATGAGGAAACCGAGAAGATATTAGTCAAAGAACGTGTCCTTAACAAAGCTGTGAGTGATTTTTTTTCTTTTTCTTTTGGGATACCTTTTCCAGTTATGATCATTTTCCTGTCCGAGGCTTAGTGTTTGGTTAATATTTTTAAAAAGAAAAACTCTTACACTGATTATATACATTATCACCTAGTACCTCACACCAACATGTTTTGGTTTTGTTTTTGGCAACAATGTTTGTCTTAACTTATAAAAGCGTGCAAACTTTTGCAGTAAAATTTTTGGTTTATGATAACCTGTGCACTTTTTACCAGGTCAAAATAATGACATCACAAAAAACATGTTGGTAACCTTAACCATGTTTTTTTTTTTTTTTTTTTTTTTTTTTTTTTTTTTTTTTTGACATGGCGCCCATGTTACCTGAAAAGGTTGATGAGTACCTGAACTCTAAATTTCGAATATTTAAAGAAATTGAAGAGTGAAAACAAAACAAAAATCCAAAAGCTACCTATTTTCTACGACTGTTGGAAATTAGCTATTGCACGCCTGTATGGAATTGGGGTCACACAAACACACCTATAAAGTGCAGACAAAACATTAACACCAACAACCACACTACATAGTCTCCAATATTGATGTCTAGTAGGGTTTATAGCTATATAGTGATACATGAACCCGAACTATATGAGGTGTGCATGGACATTAGATGACATTTTGACTCTACAAGTTAACAATAAGCCACTATATTGTATATTGTATATTCAGGTGAGAATTTTACTAAAATTTCGACTGAACATGAAAATAAGGGTAAGTTAGTGTCACCCGGTGATGATGAGGATTCAAGAGAAGTATTCGGTCTTATAAAGAAGCTAAATACTGTGCCTGAGGCCCGGAAGAAGGCAAAGACAACATGTAAGTGGTGATTGGCGAACATATAGTTTTAAATATGTATAAATACTAGATAATAGTAGACAACTTTAAATACTCTTATCCCGGTCTAATTTGATACTTCTTTTGCAGCTTTCTTTGATACAATGCTTACAGGAGCGAATAGCAACAGCTCTTCTAATGTAAACCGGTTTGACTTGTGATTGCGGAAATAAAATGACTTAAATAATTTTCCTGTGTATCTCATGTAATATTTATAAAGAACTAGACATGGTCTCCTTTTGTCATAGCATGCTCCAGAATGAGAATCAAACTATTGTAAGCCAAGTTATAAGGGTTGAAAGATGGGTGGCAGGGCGTGTTGGTTGATGGTGCTAATGCTTAAAAGTTATGTTCAGTTTGATGTTTGAAATGAATTAATATTTGGCGTGGGTTGGGTTGTACCAAAAATAAGTTTTTGCCCCTTTCCATTTTACCTGCTTGACCCATTTCACTTATTTCTCTTTATAGCTATGTTTTTTGTTTGACTCGCTTTAGATAGAAGAGCGCCCAAATTGACAATTCATAAGAAATAAGTCAAAATTTCCACATCTACAAATTCATATATCTGAATCAATATGATTTCAAGTTTTGGAACTTGATTAATTGTTTTGAGAGTAGTTATTTTGATGAAATGACTATTTGACTTTAGAATTTGTTATAGGACTTCTAAACTTTCAAACATGTGAATTATAGTAGCTCACTTTGTGATCTCAATGTTGCAGTCATCTTTTCTGAGTCGAGCGTCAAGCCACTCCGTTCCAACTTCTTCTAAGCAAAAAGGATCAAGCGGGGTGCGATCTTTTATATTTGGGCGAGATGACAGCAATAGCCGAAGTTCAATCTCAGTTTCAGAGGACACATCAGATACTATTGTAAGTGTTTCAAGTATAATTAAGAACATTATAGCTCTTATTATTTGATTAACAAGTTTTTCTCTTGAAAACACATCTTATTTGAAGGTATCGTATCTCAGTATGCATTTTTCCCTTAGAGATGATACATACATGGTCTAACACCCCCATTTTTCACTGATCGGAGCGGATTAAGTGTTTGGGTTATTACCTCATGGACCATAGATACAGTAATAGGGAATGACTCAAAAAGAGACATTTTATAAAGAATGAGTTATCATTCATTAAAATTATCAGAGTTTTATAAGTTGAGGTCCCGTGAATCTAAATGTGAGATGTCATGTTTGAATAATAACCAAATAGAAAGTCTTTCAAGTCTCGTGCCCTTCCATACCATAACTTACACAAAGCTCCGATACCTAGGATACATGCTTAAAAGTCAACACTAGGAGTTGAGTGAGAGTCATAGGTTTAGGGGTTAGTGAATACAAGGTCACTATCAGGGGTTGGTTAGTTGGTCTATTGCACTAAGCTCATGAACCACACATTAACAATCCGGGTCATGGGGGCTGCAGACCCAACCATGAGGGGATGGGAAGGATAACTTGCCAAAGTTAATCCTTCAGTGAGGGTTCAAATATAATACTTATTGGTACTCTCCAGTGAGAGATAGTACCAACGGGAGTTGTCAAACTCCAATAGATCTATCTATTATATTCGCGTTCGCTTGGGTAAAATATCCCAAACAATTAGATTCATGAATTCTAGTTATGTAGGGGTGGCATATAGTTTACTCGTGCAACAACCAAAGAAAAAGACTTGTATTTGATTTAAAGCATTTAGCATGTATCCCCCTCACAGTGTTTGTAAAACATTTAAAAGAGTGAGGCTATGAAAACTCACCTGGGCTTAGGGAAATCTAATTGATGTGAAAAGTGACTCGGAAACTAGACTGCCTACTCACATATCCTGGTGGTTTTGTTGGTGTGGATGTATGTCAAGCTTTAGTTATCTTGTTTAAGTTTCTTATGTAATCATTCTTAGGTTTATTAATGTTTTAGATATAACATAACACCGTTCGGGCCATCACAATTCAGAAGTATATGACTCCTCACATGAAGCTCCCTAATATTGTATTATGTTATCAACACAATACCGTTCGGGCCATCATAATTCAGAAGTTAATACTCCTCACATGAAGCTCCCTACTATTGAGCTATGTTGTTATTAAGTTTAGTTATAACATAACACCATTCGGGCCATCATAATCCAGAAGTATATGCAATAATCGTTTGAGGAGCCAAGGCACTTTAATTCGTAAACCCAGCAAACTCGTCAAAACGAAATATCCACATGGTATTCCTCACATGAAGCTTCCTAGTATACTGTTATGTTTCTAACTTTAATTAAGTTTTGTATTTATATAATATTTTCACTTTATACCCTTATAGTTTATATATTTACAAAATCTACCCTAGACTTATATACTTATATTAATAACTATCTAAACTTAGCAATATTAGTCCTTATACTTATATATTTTATGAAAATGACAGAAATGACCCTTGGACTTATTAGTTTTCAAATTTTACTATTTATACCCTTAACTTTATAACTTTTGCAAAACTAGTCCTTATTAGTTTATAATTATTTTACTTTTTATCCTAAGGTTATATAACTTTGCAAAAAGGGTCCTTACACTTATAAATTATAAGAAATGTCAAAAATAGTCCCTAGACTTAATATTTTCAGAAAGTTACCATATATACCCCTATGCATGGAAAACTTTGCAAAACTAGTCCTAATCCCATGCAAACTATATTTTTATAAAAAAAAAGTTTTCCTAGCTTATGTTTAACTAATATTAGCTTATTTAAGTTACTTAAACTAGCTTATAGCTTATTATAAGGTATTATAGTATATATTTTGTATTTAGTGCATAATTAGGGTTTTAAAAAGAAAACTAGCATATTTAAGTGATCAAGGCTTAAGCAAGGGTTCTAATGGGATCTAAGGCATCCTATAACTATCCTAGAACTGAAATAAAGCTAATAGAAGCAAGGTATAAGGCTTACGTGACCAGGAGTAGGGGAACGAGGGTTCCTAGGGTTTTCCAGGGCAAATATGGAACTCGACATGGTCTTAGGACTATCCCACTCGACTTATAAGGTTCCTAAGGCTCTATACTACTACTAAATACAGAATTTTTGAGGTGGAAATAAAGAAGGGAAGGTGTGGTTTTGAAAGTGAGGGTGTACGAGGGGTATTTATACCCTCGTTGGACTTGGTGGCCAAGAAATGGAAGGAGGAGGTGTCGAGGGGGGGGGATGACTACACATAGCTACTACATGACTAACCTAAGCTATGGTGGTGACAAGACTAGGCTAGAAGGCGGTTTAGGGTTTGTGTGGTGGTTATGGAACCGCGGGGTGAAGGTGGTGACAAGGTGGTGATGCACCACCTTGCTTGTGTGCTTAGAGGTGCTAGGGTGTGTGATTAGGGTGACTAAGGTTCTAGGGGGCTAGGTTGAGGTGCTTATGTTTAGGTTTTAACTAATTTAGGTTTAGTTTTATCCTAATTTGGCTTAGTGGGAGATTAGGGTCTAGCTTAGGGTTTAGTGCCTAGATTAGTGTCCTATGAGTGCCTAATGACTAATCCTAAGTGTTAAGATCATTTATAGCCCGAGGTTGTTTAGACATCATCTAGGGATTGCACAATAATAAAGATAAAGAACATGTATGCAGCGGAATAAACAAAACATCTTTATTATTGCTAACAAGGCTTCTCGTCATCATCTCTACTCTAACATACACCAAAGTCCCAATGCTACGTGATCAAGTATAACACGGTTACACTATAACAGCGATCTAAGATCGTTGAGGCTTAACCACAAATCAACAAGTCTAGGCGTTTACAATAACTATACGCCCTAGACACACACACACACTTTTTCTAGACTTTACATCTTGTACATACGTAATATCAATTCCCTGTATCTCTTTATATAATAGAGATACTAGGGTTACAAAGGATATTCTAGAATAATTAAAAGATATGCAGTAATCTTTTTCTTTCTTTGCAAGTTTCTTCCTTTGTCTCCATAAGTCCCTCATGTTTCACATGTTTTGTCTTATCAACTTAATTGTAATTCCCAACAATCTTCCCCTGGTTGATAATGACAAAACCAATAAGCATGAACTTCCCCTGAAGTTAGTATGTCATGAAACATGTGACTTCCCCTTAAATCATGCATATCATCAAGGATCTTCAAGCTGCAATCTTCAAAATATTCTTCTTCCCCTTTTTGTCATCATCAAATAGGGGACAAATGTAAGCAACCTAGATCTTCATAATCACCAACCAGTACCATACATCCAATTTAGTCCTTTAATGTCTTGAATTACCCACCATTAAGAACACCAAAACGCTTACTTATTAAATGAACTCAAGACATAAAAATCCCAAATCTTCAGTAAGAATACCAACGAATAATCATGAAAACCTTCACCTTGATGTAGCACATAAATGGTTAATCATTTTAACAATAAGCTTCCCCTGAAACCCATATGTTAACCATGTGTTGAATGTAGGCTCTATGTAATGATCACTGATGAAGAAAACTAAGTATTACCAACTTGATACTGAAGTAGAATAACCCAAACTTGTACCTTATATCTTGTACTAAAACTGACTTCTAACGTATACTTGACGTATAGGGAGATCGCAATCTCTTGACAATAATCATTGAGCACAATAACGTAACTCCTTCAAGTGTTTGTCAATTCGTAGTCACCTGAACGAACGAACAAGTTATCTTTGAAGTGCCATACTCACTTTGAGATATGATAAGAACACGCATCCAAGAAACTCCACTTCATCATCAAATAAGTGATAAAAACTTTTCTTCGTAATCAATTAAATCAATAAAAACGAGCCATAAATCTGTTAAAGAACGTAATAAACCAAAAATCCAAATTTCCATCCTGTGTGTGTATCTTCCCCCGTGTGTGACTGTTCCACCACCTCTAAGAGGTGTTCCATCACCTCCTGGCATTGACTTAGCTCACACAGGATTAGAAGTATTCCAGGAACCACCTATGACCTATGGACCAAAGTTTGTTAAACCAGTTGAAATTGAAAAGGTTCAGGTTGAGGTTGATACTTTTGATAGTGCTAGTGACTCATCTCTTAAAGATGAAAATTTGAATGTTGAGTCTAAACCTAGTGTTCCTGAGAATGTTAACGTGGAGGTTAAAAAGTGTATTCCTGATGTTGTCAAAGAGAAGCCTAGGTCACAACCTAATTTCACTAGGCCCACTACTAGATATGCAGAGATGTACAGAAGTAGATCACCAACTCCTAGGGGTAATATGAGGAGTTGGAATCATGTTAAGTCTAGGCAATTTGGTAGTGACTTTGTGTTCAATAACAAACCCTGCCATATATGTGGTAGCTTTGATCATTTGGCTAATAGCTGTACCTACCACTTGGGTAGAAGGGAAGTGTTTGGGAATACTAGGGTGAATGGATACAATGCACATAACTTAACTCACCCAAATCCACTTAGCAAGATGATTCCCAGGTCTGTTTTGCTTCATTCTGGCATAAAACCAATTTCCACTGCTAGACCAGCAGTTACCACTGCCAGTAATAAAAACAGAGTTTACCCTAAGTTCCCTGTCACAAATTTTGTTAAATCTAATCAAACAGGGAAAAAGACTAATTTTGAAAAGAAAGTTAACAATAATCAGAAGTGGGTACCCAAAATCTCTAAGCCAGCAGTTTCCACTGCTAAGCCAGCAGTTTCCACTGCAAGGCCAAAGGTTACCACTGGTAGGTCTGTTAACAAGAAAAGGGTAAATATGAGAAATGTTGTTAAGGCCTCAGCACGTTGGGAATGGAAACCAAAAGGAACCATCACCTCAAACCATCCCAATGGTGTATCAATGACCTTTGATAGATACAATTATATTGATACACGAGGCAGATCCAAGTCATTTGTGGCTTGGGTCCCCAAAAGGAACTAATTCCTTTATTTTATGTGCGGGGACATTCAAAGACTACAAATGATCAAGGATACTCAAACAGTGGATGTTCCAGGCACATGACTGGCAATAAGTCCTACCTTTCAGACTTTCAACCTTATGATAGACAATTTGTCAGCTTTGGAGGAGGAATTGGTGGCAAAGTTTCTGGCAAAGGAACAATCAAGGCTGGAAACATTGATTTTGAAGATGTGCAGTATGTGAAAGAACTCAAATACAACCTCTTTAGTGTGTCACAGATGTGTGACAAGAAGCATAGAGTTCTTTTCACAGTTTTCACAGATGTGTGACAAGAACCTCTTTAGTGCTATATCTTATCTAAGGATTATAAGCTCCCTGATGAAAGTGATATTTTGCTTAAAATCCCTAGAAAAGGAAATCTATATAGCATTGACATGAAGAACATAGTGGCTAATAATGATGTTACTTGCTTGCTTGCAAAAGCCACTTGGGATGAATCAATGCTTTGGCATAGAAGATTGGGTCATGTTAACTTCAAGACCATCAACAAGATTGTGAAAGATGGACTTGTCAGAGGTCTACCAGAGAAAAGATTTGAAAATGACCAAACTTGTGTTGCCTGTCTCAAAGGAAAGCAACACAGAGCTTCATGCAAGACCAAAGCATTCAATTCTATTGATCATCCACTCTTTATGCTGCATATGGACTTGTTTGGTCCTACTTCTGTGAGCAGCATCAATTTGAAGAAGTATTGTCTTGTTGTGACTGATGATTTCAATAGATTCACATGGGTTTTCTTTGTAAGTACCAAGGATGAAACCACAGGCATTCTTAAGACATTCATCACTGAAGTTGAAAATCAATATGAAAAGAAAATCAAGATCATCAGGTGTGACAATGGGACAAAATTCAAGAATAAAGTTATGGATGATTTTTGCAGAGACAAAGGTATTAAAAGAGAATTTAGTGTTGCAAGAACTCCTCAACAAAATGGAGTTGCAGAAAGAAGAAAGAGAACGCTAATTGAGGCTGCTAGAACCATGTTAGCTGATTCAAAGCTTCCAGTGACTTTTTGGGCTGAAGCAGTTAACACTGCTTGTTACATACAGAACAGGGTTTTAGTGGTTAAAACAAAGAACAAGACACCTTATGAGTTGTTCAGAGGAAGACCTCCTACTTTGGAGTTTATGAGGCCATTTGGGTGTCATGTTACTATTCTCAATACCATTGATCATCTGGGTAAATTTGAAGAAAAGTCTGATGAAGGCTTCTTTGTTGGATACTCTATGGTTAGCAAGGCTTTTAGAGTTTACTACTTAAGAACAAAGAAGATTGTAGAGAACTTGCATGTTCAGTTTCTTGAAAATAAAGCAAACATGGCAGGTTCAGGACCAGATTGGCTATTTGATCTTGAAACATTATCAAATACAATGAATTATATACCTCTTACTTAAAGCACTGGAGACAAAGATCTTGAAGATTCAGAAGAATTCATTGATGAAGATGGAGCTTGCAAAGATGATGAAGATCAAATTGTTATACCACTTTGGGACTTTGTTGATAATTCTGAAAAGACAAGTGATGCAGATGGTGTGAATTTTGATGTAAATAAAGATATTCCTACTAGCAGTGGTAACTCAATTTCCACTGCTACACCAGAAGTTTCCACTGACAACCCAAATGTGGAACATACTTCTCAGGAATCACCAAGTGATGATGTAGAGATTACAAACATGCCTACAACATATGATATTCCTAGCACATCACATACTTCAATTCACAAAGTGCATCCACTTGATAATGTTATTGGTGAACTTCAATCAGGTGTGAAGACTAGAAGACAGACAAAGAAAGCTGAAATTCATGGGTACATAAGTGTTGTGTATGAGTCCAAGAAACATAGTAAGAAGAATGAGTGTTTGTTTTTCTGTTTTCTCTCACAAGTGGAGCCTAAAAATGTCTATATGGCTCTAGGAGAATCTAGCTGGGTTGAAGCAATGCAAGAAGAGTTGCTGCAGTTTAAACTTCAAAAGGTTTGGGTCCTTTGTGATTTGCCTGATGGTATGAAGGTCATTGGTACTAAATGGGTTTTCAGAAACAAGAAAGATGAAAGAGGTATTGTAATAAGGAACAAAGCTAGATTGGTTGCTCAAGGATATACTCAAGAGGAGGGTATTGATTATGAAGAAGTTTTTGCTCCTGTTGCAAGGATTGAGGCTATTAGATTGTTTTTAGCCTATGCATCATTTATGGGCTTTACAGTCTATCAAATGGATGTTAAGAGTGCCTTTCTGTATGGTACTATTGATGAGGAGGTATATGTCTCTCAACCTCCAGGCTTTGAAGATCCTCACCATCCAAATAAAGTGTATAAAGTGGTTAAGGCTCTTTATGGCTTACATCAGGCTCCAAGGAAGTGGTATGAAACCTTAGCCAATTATTTGTTGAATAATGGGTTTCATAGAGGCAAGATTGACCAAACTTTGTTCATCAAGAAAGACAAGGGTGATATTCTACTTGTTCAAGTATATGTTGATGATATTATCTTTGGGTCTACTAAACAAGAGATGTGCAAAGTGTTTGAGAAGCTGATGAAAGATGAATTTCAGATGAGTTCTATGGGAGTACTTACATTCTTTTTGGGGCTGCAAGTACAACAGAGTAAGGAAGGCATATTTATCAGTCAAGACAAATAAGTGGCTGAGATCATTAGGAAGTTCAAGTTTACTGATGCAAAACCTTCAAATACCCCTGCTGACAAGACCACTCATCTATTGTTGAAAAATGCTAGTGGTGTTAATGTTGATGTTCACACTTACAGATCTATGATTGGTTCTTTGATGTATCTTACTTCATCAAGGCCAGACGTTATGTTTGCTGTATGTGCTTGTGCAAGATTTCAAGTGACTCCAATGACATCACATATGACAGCAGTGGAAAAGATTTTTAGGTACTTGAAGACTTATCCTAATCTAGGATTATGGTATCCAAGAGACTCTCCTATGGAATTGATCACATACTCAGATAGTGACTATGCTGGTGCAAGTTTGGATAGAAGATCAACTACTGGAGGTTGTCAATTTCTTGGATGTAGATTGGTGTCATGGCAGTGCAAGAAGCAAACTATGGTTGCTACTTCAACCACTGAAGCATAATATGTTGTAGCTGCTAGTTGTTGTGCTCAGATCCTTTGGCTTCAGAATCAATTATTGGATTATGGGTACAATTTCATGAACACCATTATCTATATAGACAATAGTAGTACCATATGCATTATTAAAAATCCTGTGCAACACACTAAAACTAAACATATTGAAATTAGACATCATTTTATTAGAGATTGTTTTGAGAAAAAGCTTATTAATGTTGTCAAAATCCATACTGATGACAATTATGCTGATTTATTAACAAAAGGGCTTGATGTGGGTAGATTTCAATACTTGGTAATAGGTATTAGAATGCTCAATCCATAAATCTTTGATGTCTAATACTTTTCAGTGTTGCAGGATAGTTTTTAGGCACTAGTATTGTTTGTATTGTATGTATGGTTTTCTACTAATTTGTATGCAGAGTTATCATGGGCACAGTGGAAATAATCATACAACAGTGGAAAGTTTGGTGATAAAAGCAAGAATAAAGAAGTACTTTTATTGATAATAAGAAGGGTACATTACAACCATCTAGAAAACATTGTCACCAAAACAGAAAACCGTCACAAAAGACATGAACCTACAACCTAACACCTACTCCATAGGTTTCTTTCCTTTTCCTTCATACTGATGCTTGCCCTTGGAAGTCTTCTTTCTCTTGTCATCAAAAGAAAGTTGTTTCCTTGGACAAGCAAGTCCCAGAACTTGCTTGGGAGGCCTTGGTGCTTGAGTAGGTTTTTCAACAGCTGGCCACTTCATGTTGTTTATAGCAGTTGTCAATGCTGTGGTGAGGGCCTTTGGAAGCTCATTGGAAAGATCAAAGGTTGGATCATTATCATCATCAGAGGAAGAACTAGAATGGAACTCCAAAGATGGAGCAGAAGAAGCTTCAGTCTTTTTGGATAGCTTGTTGGATGCTGTGGAAGTGGTTGCACTTGGTGAGAAGTAGTCACTCCATCCTGTTGAAAGATCCTCTGAGTTTGAACAATAACTGATTTCCTCATCTGAAGTGTCATCAGAAGAGATGTAGATTAAAGGAAACCAGCTCATTGTGTTGATTAAGGGTTTGTGTTGTTGAAGTTGTTTGTTGATGAGAGATAAAAGTTTTGAGCCCCCTTTTATATGCAAAGTCAAGGTCGAATTCAAATTAATGAAGAATATTTACTCCTACTTGTTTTGGTAGGTTGGAGGAGTAAATTTGGTTATTATCGGGTTGACTTTTGAAAGATATTTTTGTGAATAGTAACTTGGTTAAAAAGTTACTTTGGGTTAATTTTTATGGGTTAAGTTAAGAGTTACTTTGTGTTGCAGAATACAACCCATATTCTTGGAGTCATTGGAGTAATAAGGTGTGTATCTTAGACACACAACAACTGGTTATTGATTCACCATGTCTAATCCACATAAGAATCAGCTAGTCCAGAGCAAACGGCTACTGGTAAAGACTTATCAAATCCGTTTATGGTTGATAGTTTACCAAAAACTAGGTCATCAACTCACCATACATCCAAGTGATCAAGAGTTGGTTAGTCCATAGCAAACGGCTCATGGTAAAGACATATCAAATCCGTTGATAGCTGGTAGTTTGCTAAAAACTATGATAAGAGCAGCAAATTTTAATGTTTTATTAACCACTGCTCTTTGATATGTTGTGAAAATTTTACCACTGCTAGTTCATTAGTTACCACTGCAAGAGTAATTTTTCCACTGATGAACTAGCCGTTACAACTGTTGTGTCAGTAATCTATTTTTTACTAGCCGTTGTAAATATAACCGTCTTTCCTTGTTAATAGGGTAAACTCTTTTGTGAATTATCTACTTACTTATTATAAATTATTTTTTTTAAAGATAATTCTTTCTAAAGATAATTCACATTGCGCAACCTCCTCAAACCCTATTAGTATAAATTGATTATCATACGGCTTGATTTTTATCTTGATTACTAACACTTTTATTCTCTTTTTCACAAATATCATGGCAATTCTAAAATTTGTCGAGGAGCACAACCAAGTGGCTTACTTACAAAAGTCAAACGAGAAGAGTGGCCCTGTTTTTCACCAGATTGTGGATTTTCTAAACACAACTCATATAAGGTATGCCTTAACTATTAATCCCACAATCTATGTCTCTCATATCAAACAGTTCTGGAACACTGTGGAGTCCATAACTCTTGAAGAGGGAGACGCACATGAATCTGTGGATGCTCTAAGAGCCACAGTGGATGGGGTAACTATTGATGTTACTGAGTCATCCTTGAGGAGAATTCTCCAATTGGATGATCTCAATGGTATTATCACATTACCCAATTCCGATATCTTTAAATATATTGCTTTAATGGGGTATGATACATCTGAACAAAAAGTAACTTTCAGAAAAGGATGTTTTTGTCCCCATTGGAGATTTTTAATTCACACTCTTTTACATTGCCTAGGTCCTAAGAAAACTTCTTATGAACAATTTGCATCAACCATTACTTATCCTTTGGTTTGTTTGGCAACAGATAGGACTTTCAATTTTTCAAAGTTTATTTTCAATAATATGAAAGGCAATGTAAAGAGTCAATATAAATTTTTGATGTATCCAAGGTTTGTGCAAGCAGTGTTAAATGAGTTTCAACTGCAACCTCACAATAGAATTTATGAACCTTCCAGTCTTAAGCCAAAAGTTTTTCAAAACATGTGTAAGGCTTCAGATCTTTGGAATGGGGAGGTTCATCCACTTTTTCCTCAAATGCTTGCTAAAATTGCTCAAGTACAGGGTGAAGATGCAACCATCCCAGTTTTATCCCAAAACACACCCACTATTGTTGTTCCACCAATTCAACATACCCCTGCTGTAACTCACACTTATGAGAGAAGGTATAAACAGCCAACTTCTCTCATCTCAACATTGCATGTTGCTGAACCTTTTGGTTTAGGGACAAGCAGTGGTGGTTCAAGGCTTAATCCTAGTCCAACTAGGGAAGAGCCTGAATCAATGCCTTATGATTCACCTCTCCCAGCAGGTTACACTGTTGGAAGTGATGAAGGCAGTGTGCAACTACCTGAATTGATGGACATTTGTACCAAATTAGTCAAGCAGGTTCAAGCTCTAGAGAAAGATCTGGCACAGAACAAAGAACAACATGCCACAGAGCTGAATCAATTGAAGGCTGAGATTCAAAGATTGCAGAATGAAGTTGAGAATCTCAAGAAGAAAAGATCTAAAGTTGTGTTATCTTCATCATCTTCACCTCAGGATGAATTCTCTGCAAGTTCTACTAAAGATTTGGGAGATTCTTCCAAACAGGGGAGGAAAACAGATGCAGAGTTTAAGGGGAGGAGTACTCATTTTGAAAAAGAGTTTGCTGAGCTCACTGATTCTGACAATGCTCAAGCAAAAGATGATGTAGCTGAGACTGAGGGGAGGAAATTGGATTTTGAAGATATGGATGTTGATGCTGGTTTTAACTTTGATGATTTAGTTGGAACTGCTCAACCAATTTCCACTGAAGCAGAACAAGTTCCCACTGATCAACCAATTACCACTGCAAGTGAAAAAGTTCCCACTGCTACTCAAGAAATTACCACTGTAGAGGAAGAAGCTGCCAGAATAAGATCAGTTAAAGGAAAGGCTATTGTGATTGCTTCAGATCAAGAGCTAACAAGAAAGATTTCAAAGAAAGAACAAGCTCAGATTGACTTTGATGCAAGATTGGCAGAGCAACAACAAGCTGAAGAGAATGAAAGTAAGAGAAAGCTAGAGGAAGATGAAGTTGCTAGTTTTATGGAAGCTAAGAGGTTGGATAAACTTGAAGCTATTATGGCTGAACCAATTTCAAGTGTTTCACCAACTGTCATACATGAGAAACCTCCATTATTCACTTATGTGCCTACAAAAGAAGAGATTGAATATTTGATTAACAATGATCAGATAATCAGGAAGAAGGCCATTGAACTTATTGCAAATACAACCTTGAATGAAGAACAAAGGTCTGCTCAACTTAAAGATTTCATTCAAATGAAGAATCAGCAGGCTCTTGATGAAATCATTGGGGATGTTAGAAAAGGTCAAAAGAAGCCAAGAAAACCTACAAAGGCACAGATTATTGCTGAGATGAAGACTTTTTGTTGCCATGTTGGTAATATGAAGATGGCTCAATTCAAAGGAATGTCACATGATCAGATTGAAGGAATTTATTACAGAATCAAAAGACAAGATAGTAATTTCATTCCAATGGATCAAGAACCAATAACAATGAAGGCAAAAAGGACTGGAGTGAGTCTTGAATCTAAAGATGCAAAGAAGTTGAAGACTCAGGAATCATCTCAAGCAGAAGAGGGTCCTAGCAAGTTGACAGAAGAACAAGTTACAAACATGTTGTTCATAGAGACTGATGTTCTTAATATTGAACCTCTAGAAACAAAATATCCAGTAGTTGGTTGGGAAATCTTTTCTGATAGTTTTGGTGTAGCTTGGAAGATCATCAGAACTGGAAGTGTCACAAGCATTTGCAGAGATTTTGAAGATATTGTTAGATCTTGTGATAGAGAAGATTTGGATACTTTGTGGAGAATTATTCAAGATCAGTTTAAGAAGGATGAACTTGTTGATGTCAAGGCTAAGGAGTTATGGGTTCACTTCAAAAGATTATATGAACCTGACCCAAGTGATAGATATTGGAGATTTGAAGCTCATGATCAAAGAACCTTGTGGAAATTCTATGATTCAAGTTCTATGCATCATGTTTCTACTCAAAATGGAGTTGATGTCTTTATGCTGGCTGAGAAAGAATATCCATTGAGAGCTGGAGTATTGGATGTGATGAGAACTGTGAAGCTTAGGTGCTGGGAAAGAACTGAAGTCATAGATGATTTGCTACAAAGGATTTATGATCAAAGTGTGAGAGCTGATAAAGAGTTAAGAAGAAGAAGATAAGTGTTTGGAAGAATTCCCATATCCTCATGTTTACTGAATACTTGAAGAAACTTATTGATTTATGTATTAATCATAAGTTAGGGGAGGATTGTTGGGAATTATACTAACAGTTACCACGGCTAAGTGAAGATTTTACAACTGCAGAAGATTGTACTTGCAGTGGAAACTCATTACCACTGCAAGAACATATATTACCACTGCAAGAACATATATTACCACTGCTTATTAGATAACTGTTAGGAAACGCGTCTAGATAAATATAGAATAGATCTTGTGTATATCTTATTCTATTAGCATTATACTTATCTTGTAGAAGAGGACTCCTTGTGCTATAAAAGGAGATCCTAGGTTATCAGTTGAGATATAACTCTCATATACGTTTTCTAGAGCTTCAAGGTGTAACCCTAGTGATATCAAGATCACTCGTATTATTATAATTAATAATATTGGAGCTAATCATTTGTTTACATACATTGTTCTTATTCATATACAACTGTCTTACTCACAATCAAACTTCTAAGTGTTACTAAGTAAATTCCGCATACTTAGTGATATAACTCAAAGTATCAATCTAACACAAGTTCAAGGTGTTTAGATCCATCAAGTGGTATCAGAGCCAGGCTTTGATACTTTGATTTAGAAGACTCTAGTTCACTCAGAAGAATCAATGGAGACAGAAACCAGTAACTCAAATATTGCTGCTAAGCTTCCAAAGCTTAAGTTGAATGACTTTGAGATGTGGAGGCTAATGATTGAACAATTCTTTATGGTCCAAGACTACACACTCTGGGAAATCATTATGGTTGGGAATTCTTTCAAACCAAGTTCTACTTCAGAGATGGTTAATGGCAAGGAAGTAATTAAGGTCAACACTAGACCTGTTACTAATGATGAAAGACTTCAGTTGAAGAATGATCTGAAGGCCAGACGTTTATTGCTGATGACACTTCCCAGAGACCAAGTTCTAGCATTCAGCAAGTACAAGACTGCAAAGACTCTTTTTGATGAGATCTGTGAAGTTTTTGGTGGTAATGATTCCACCAAGAAGACTCAAAAGACCTTGCTGAAGCAGACTTATGAAAACTTTGGTTCAACAAGTAATGAATCTCTTGATAGCATCTTCACAAGGCTACAAAAGATTGTTACTCAACTCACTGTTTTTGGAATAGAGGTGGAAAGGGAAGATCTTAATTTAAAGTTCTTAAGAAGCTTACCCTCTGAGTTTGGAACCAATGTTGTTGTGTGGGAAGATAAGCCAGAGTTGGAGACCATGAAACTCAATGATTTGTACAATAACTTCAAGGTTATTGAACAAAGATTGAAGAAAGCTGGCAAAATAAGCTCAAGTTCAGGAAGTGTAGCACTCATATCATCATCTATTGATGATAGTTCAGATGAAGAAAGTGATAGTGATGATGACAGTGCTAACATTGTTGTTTCCACTGGTAGCTCAAAGATACAGATTGCAGGACTAAGTGATACTACTTTTTATGCCTTTATATCAAGTCAAGTGGGTGGTTCAATTCTCAATCATGAGGATTTAGATCAAATTGATGAGGATGATATGGAGGAGATGGACATTAAATGGCAAGTGGCATTACTAAGCCTAAGGACAAAGAAGTTTTGGAAGAAGACTGGAAGAAAGATCAACATCAGTGGCAATGAAATAGTAGGTTTTGACAAAAAGAAGGTGGAATGCTATAATTGTCACAAGAAGGGGCATTTTGCCAAGGAGTGCAGAAAGCCAAGGAAGTCTGACAACAGGTCAACTTGGTACAAGCAGGACAAAAAGAAGGAACCTACTACTGATGAGCCAAAGGGGCTATTGGCTATTGATGGAGTGAGCTTTGATTGGAGCTTTATGACTAAGGAAGAGGAAGATGATTCAGAGTCTGCAATGGTTGCTACAGAGCTGGCACTAATGGCTTTTTCTGACTCTGAGGTACAAATTAATAATGCTTGTTCTAAATCTTGTAAGGCCTTAAAGGAGTATGAGAAAATTAAAGCACAATATGATGAACAATTGCTAGAGTTAACTCATACTAATTACAACTTAGCAAATCATAAAAGAGGCCTAGGAGTTTTAGAAACTCAATTAGAGCATTATAGGGCAAATGAATCTAAGTTCAATGATGATATTGCAGTATTAAGAAGAGACTTAGAATATCAGGTTGCTGTTAATAAGGTTCTTAGAGAATAACTAGAAAAAGTTAAAATGGCTAGTGAGAATATAATGATTACTAAGCAAACACTGGATCACCAATCCAAGTGTATTGACAAAATTTGGGAAGCCCAAGTTGTGAACAAAGCTAAATCAGGAGTTGGATACACAACTGTTCCAAAATAATATATACTTCCCCTCACTGCTTGTAACTCATGCCCATATTACTGCCTTTTAAAACATTAAGCATAGCAGTGGTAACTTTTCACTAGCAGTGGAAACCTCGTATGAGCAGTGGAAAAATAAGCCTAGCAGTGGAAACAAATTAGCTTGCAGTGGAAACCATAAAGGTAGCAGTGGTAACATGAAACGGAGCAGTGGTAATATTCTGAATGAGACGCTTCAATGTAGTACCAGTAATATCATTCTTTGTCACAAGTAACCCTACTCTCATCATAAAGCCCAAAATATAATCATAACACAGTAGTAAGTTTGTTACCAGTAACTTCAGAATAATTGCAACAGTAATCTCACGTACCATAGAATCCAAACATACTTTTACCATCTTGCTTCAAACCCACGACCATCAACTTCATACAGATCTAGGGTTTAGAGTTTACATGCATCACAACATCTTGACTTTCTAGGGTTTCATAAGAATCAATCGTGAACTGCCAGAAACCCTTTTCGAATAAAACATTAATCGTTGCAGCAATAAACCATTAGTACGATAGTAAAGAGATGTATTAGAGTTCATCATCAGTTCAAAAACTGACTCACTATTGCTAATACAACTTCCTGCAACCACAACCACTTAACAAAGTAGTTCCATAAACCCTACAAAGATATAAATAGCAAAACTACTTCTAGGGTTTTACTTCGTAATTCAGTAATCATCTATAAAGATGACACTTTTTAGCCTTTAGTGACACTTTTTAGTGTCACTAAAAACCCTAAAATTTGAAACGATATACCTCACAATGCAGCAGTTTTCGACAATTTTTATCCTTTTATTAGAAGCTCAGATTGAAGATCCCTCCGGTGGAACTCTTCCTTGATATGTTGAGAAGCTCCAATAAAAATTTCAGCCCGATCCAACGGTTAACGAAGGAGATATCGCCGTTTGAAAACTGACCTGCAGTGAATTTTGAAGATACGAACCAGTTACGAATTTTCTTCAATTTTCGACAAACCAAACCTTGTTTAATCCCACGATCACAAGCCCCATGGCTCTGATACCACATGTTAAGATCGTTTATAGCTCGAGGTTGTTTAGACCTCATCTAGGGATTACACAATAATAAAGATAAAGAACATGTATGCAGCGGAATAAACAAAACATCTTTATTATTGCTAACAAGGTTTCTCGTCATCATCTCTACTCTAACATACACCAAAGCCCCAATGCTACGTGATCAAGTATAGCACGGTTACACTATAACATCGATCTAAGATCGTTGAGGCTTAACCACAAATCAACAAGTCCAGGCGTTTACAATAACTATACGCCCTAGACACACACACACACTTTTTCTGGACTTTACATCTTGTACATACGTAATATCAATTCCCTGTATCTCTTTATATAATAGAGATACTAGGGTTACAAAGGATATTCTAGAATAATTAAAAGATATGCAGTAATCTTTTTCTTTCTTTGCAAGTTTCTTCCTTTGTCTCCATAAGTCCCTCATGTTTCACATGTTTTGTCTTATCAACTTAATTGTAATTCCCAACACTAAGTCCTAAGAGGCTTATACTAAGTGATGGTAGCTTATGGTGAAGTTTTGGGATAGTTTAGACCTAATTCCAGGAAGTTATGATCTAGTTATGGTTTTGTGCTTAACGGACTTGTACATAAGCTCTAAGGGGTTATACTAGGGTCAAAGGGTGCTAAGATATCCTATTTTTCCTAAGGTAACTCATACATAAGCCTTGAACACTTACAAATTGGTTTAGATAAGCATTTAGGGTTTTGTGAACACATAGGCCTGATTAGGGCTTAATTAGGGTTAGATTAGGGTTTTGTGATGAGTTTAGTGTGTTAGATTGGTAGATTACTTATTGTGGTGTTGTTGAGATCTTATGCTTGACATACTAGAGGTTTATAAGATGTGTGGGTAGAGATATTTGGCTTGTGTGGATACGTGAGCAAATCTAGAGAGTCATGCAGGTAATGAATACATATAAAAAGCAAAAATTTACTTGTGAAATACCTGACCTAGGTATTTGTAGTTGAAATGATAGTGATGAATTTTATGGGTTGTTATACATGGCTACACTATAAACATAAAAGATTTGCTAGTACTCTTGTAAATAAAGGGCCAAATGTTCTTGAAAAGTTTGGATTTTGCCGTTGAATATGTGATACCTACACTACATAAACATTCAATATTTGCTTATTAAAAGTGCCAAATGTGTTAGAGTGGACCTTATAAAAAAGAATACAAATGCGTAGATTGAAAAAAGAAACATGTTAGTGCTGTAATTAGTAGCCAGAACATGCAAAAAAATGGATCACTTGAACAAATCATACATACTAGTGGTAGCAAAATTGAGAGGTTGGGTGGGCTCCGTAAAAGGTAAAATGGGGTCTACTCAAAATGGGTGGTTGGGTTGACCCACAAACTTTAAAAAAAAAAAAAAAAAAAAAAAAAAAAAAAAAAAAAACCTTTTACTTGTTGGATGGTATAAATTGATAATGTGTTACGTAGTATATATATCAGTTCAAAGTCTATCTTTTAAAACTATAGTACTCTAATTTTAACAATAAAAGAATTTATCCATTCAAATACATAACTACTTGTCGCCAGCATAATTGGTTTCCATGTTAGATTCAGTTTATTGTCTATTTTGGCTCATTTGTGAAAATATTAACCCTAATTGACCCATATACATGAAAATTGGTTGAAAATGCAAACTCTATTACGTGTATACTCACTGAACATGTGACACAAATGCTTGGTGACTAGTGAGCTTTGTAAACAACTTATCTTCGATTCCATTTACTATCCAGTAGTTTTGTGATGTCTAGTGGTCTACAATGTTGGAGTCTAATCAGCACTTATTGATTGATTTTGCCCCCTTTTTTTGTACTATGCAGACCTCAAGAGAAGTCCAAACAAAAAAAGGTTGCAACCAGGTACAATAGCTCACAGTCACAAGCGAGATCACTTACACAAACTACAAAGCTTGTTACTGAAAGTAGTAGCACTACCTCACTCTTTGAGATTCTCAAGCACTCTTCTATGAAATCCAATGTTGGTAAGAAGGATCATGAGGTTGAACTTAGGCTATGTTTGGCAAAAGTAGCTGTGAGCAGTAGCAGTAGCAGTGAGCTGTGAGCAGTAGCCACAGCTCACCGCTTCATAAAGAAGCATTAGAAAAATGAGCTTTCCTAAAAAATAGCAAAGCTCATATCTCATGCCAAACGAACACTAAAAATCAAAAAGCTCATTGCTCACCGCTCATTGCCCTAAAAAGCTTCAAAAAGCTTTGCGCCAAACATAGCCTTAGTCAATCTATTTTTGCTGCCTTTAAGATCCCCAAGTAGCCTGTAAAGATTTGAGGGAGAGTATAGCATAATCACATTCTAATTTCTTGTAGATATTTCACCATTTAGTCACTTGTGGCTAGTTGGCTAAAGTTATGAAGTTGCGATTCACAGGCATATAAGATCCTGATGATTCTTTTCTTTTAAAACTTTAGAGTTACTGTATTAAAATGTGTTCTAATATTGTTTTTCCATAATTTGAATTTTTAGTTTATTGAGAATTTTTGCTCATTTCAGATAATAGTTTATGAGTCTTCTTTGCTCTAGATGGAAATACGTTGGTAACATGTCAAAACAAGAAGTCAAGAACTCATATGAGTTAAATTGACTCATTTTCTAGTGCAAATAGAAATGGCATGGTAACTCTAGCCACACTACTTTTTCTTTTGGGTTTTCGCTGCTGTAATTACCTCCCCAACAATGCGAGTTTTATCGAGGAAAGGATTCTGATAGGCATTTACGAAGGAAAGAAGTGTTTGGGGAGTCGACACGTTACCAAGTATATGTTGTCATTTGGGCTATAAGAATAAAGTGCGATGACATGCGTTATTTGTAGCGGGTCTATTCAAAGGGTTTTCTATTTTTTTTTGGAATGGTAATTTTTATAATATTGCAATGTATAGAAGCTGCACATGCATACAAAATAATTGGAGACATACAAATATTGAATTTGTATTGAAACACAATAAATACTTTTTAAAATGGAGCAAAAAGATGACCTAAACATGAAAAATGCTAAACTAAAATTTAATATCCGAATGCCCTTCATTTCGCACCAAAAGAATTCTTCTAGAAATTTGAAAAGGCCCATGCCTTTAAGCTTACCGAAACTCTATATTAGACATGATGTTTCAAATTACATAACACTAAAATTGCAGTCGGAGCTGTGAATGCTAACAGGGTTGAAGTGGCAGAGATATGAATGCTTAGATGGACTTGTGGTAAAACCTTACGTAACATGATCCCGAACGGTGTCTTCAGAGCAGAACTCGAAGTAGAGAACATTATCTCAAAGATGAGGGAAGGTAGGTTGAGGTGGTTCGGTCATGTCAGGAGGATGCTTTAATCAGCGCCAGTTAGAAGAGTTGAAGCCTTAGTAGTCGATGGCGTGAGAAAAAGAGGTAGACCCAAACTCAGATGGGAGGATAGACTGAAGCTCGACATAAAGGAGCTTCTCTTGACCGAGGACATGATCTCAGATAGGAAAGCGTGGAGAGATAGAATTAGAATCGGCGGGTAGTCCGACTAGGTGGTTTTGTGGGTTTATGTAACACCCCCAATTTTGAAATATTTGCAGCGGAATAAAGATTGGGTGTTACTTCACAGCTCATAGTTTTTCAGTAGAAAATGATTTTCTAAAAATATTTATCATTCGAATTTTTATAAATATCAGAGTTTTCAAAATGAGGTCCCAGTGGTTTTTCAAATTTGTTAAATAGGTTTTCGAATGATGATAAAATTTTATAGCCTTTATGAGAATTTCGTGCTCTTCCGTCCCATCCTTGCTCGTTATAGACCTGAGATAAACATGCTAAAAGTCAACAAAAGTTGAGTGATATTCATAGGTTTAAGTTTAAAAGATTGAACACAAGTTATAAGTGATAATTGCACCGTCATACAATTATAAGTTAAAAACAGTTGTTATTGCATTAAGCTCATGACGCTCAGCCGATTAACAGATCTCATCACGAATGATGGATTATAGTAACAAGGGGCCCTCGGGATAGGTTCTTGCCAGTAACCTATTAGATTTCAAATAAAGTGCGTTTGGTTGTTTTCTCGAACTCCCAAACGGGGATTGTCAGTCCCTAATAGATCTATCCACAATTATTTACGTTCACCTCCTGGGTGACTAAGGCTCATGATATGAGGGGCTTTTAGCAAGGAAAGGTACTTAAGCAATAACGAGATCAGGTAAAGCATACCCAGAAAATACTTGTGTTCAGTTTGTAAAAACTAGCATGTATCCCCCTCGCAGGGTTTATAAAACATTTAAACAAGTAAAGGCGAGGCTATGAACTCACCTTAGTGGTTTAGTGAATAAAAATATCGATACTCAGTTTGCAAAATGGGAACGGCTCCACACACGACCTAGATAATATATGGCAAGTTTTAGGGTTTGATAGTCTAAATGTTTTAATCGCGAGTAGTTTTTAAATGCATGATTTGTTAATTTGACATTAGTAAGTGTTAGGAATACAAATATTCCTGTAAAAGTCTCGGTCACCTAATGATTGTAATAGCATTAAGTTAGCTCGTAGTTAGTTTATTTATTAGTTAATTAGTTTTAGTTTAAGTAACACCGTGGAAGAAGGACGGGTCTTCACCCACTGTATGCCTGATCCACAGCCCGGGAGTGGGCGTTATATTGTAAGTATAAATACCCCTCTCCACATGTGGAGAGGGTTGGACCTTCACTTAATCTCAATCTAATATTTTCTTTTTTCTCTCAAGGTTCCTTTCTTTCTTTCTTTCCTCTCCTCCTCCTCATTTCAAAGATTCACAAATCACCTCATAAACATGTTTCCTACATAGTTAGTATTCTACAATTGGTATCAAGAGCCAAGGTTTCATCTTAGGGCCTTGGAGAATCAAATTTGATGATGTTTTGAGTGGTTTTGTGAGTTTGGTGTCACTTTCTTGGAAAACATCTTGGTTTAATCTCTCTAGTGTTGTTATACATGTTTGTGATGTACTTTTATGTTCATTAGTGTTTGTAGAACATTGTAGTTTAGTTTGTGTTACCATATCATTAAGCTATTTGAAGTTTGGAGTTGTTTATGGGCAGATTTCCTTGTTGCGTTTAAGTCCACTGTTTCATTGCTTGGTTGCGGTTAAGTTCTGATATCTGCGGTTAGCTTACTGCGTTTACTATTTCGGGAATACAAACAAAACGCAACGATAGTGACAGCTTTGGACCATTGTCACTGCGATTAGTTATCACTGCGATTAGTTATCTGCGGTTAGTCATTTGCGGTTAACTATTCTGCGGTTGGGTGCCTCCTGCGGTTTAGTACTTTTCTGCGGTTTGTGTCCTGCGGTTATTATCCTTGGTTTGCGGTTTACTTAGCTTGCGATTAGATCAGTCTGCGGTTTGGATTTTTCTGCGATTTGGTAGTTTCTGCGGTTAGTGTTCTGCGGTTAGTATCTTTGGTTTGCGGTTCACTTAGATTGCGGTTAGATCATTCTGCGACTGGATTTCTTTTCTGCGGTTTGGTATTTTCTGAGGTTAGTGTTCTGCGGTTAGGTCAAGTTGTGGTTAAATTGTCCTGCGACCAGTACCTTACATTGCGAGTATCTCCCACTTTTGGTTTGGTAATTTCTAATTTGTGTGTCGACATCTTCCGATGACATTCAAGCTGCGGGGTCTGACACCCGACCTCCGATGTTGGATAGAACTGACTATGAATCATGGGCTCAAAGGATTCGTCTGTACTGTCTGGGTAAAGATAATGGGGTTAACATCTTGAAATCCATCGATGAGGGACCCTTTCAAGTGGGTACTACTAGAGACACGGTTACAGAAGCAACTGATCAACTACCGGCCGTATTTGGTCCTGATAGACCTCGCACTTACAATGAGTTGTCTGAAGAAGAAAAGAAATGCTATGATGCAGACATTAGAGCATCAAATATCATCATTCAAGGCCTTCCTAAAGATGTCTACAAACTTATCAACTACAACACTGAAGCAAAGGCGGTCTGGGATAATGTCAAAATGCTTCTTGCAGGGTCTGAGCTAACTAAAGAAGATCGTGAGTCACAGCTATATGATGAATTTGAGCATTTCAAAATGAATCCAAGTGAAAGCATCACTGACTATTACGTCAGATTTCACAAGCTGGTCAATGATATGAGAGCCATCAAGATGACAATGCCCAACATACAGCTTAATTCCAAATTCGTGAACAACATGGCACCTGAATGGGATAGGTTTGTCACAGCTGTTAAGCTCAACAAAGGTCTCAGGCATACCAATCATGAACAGCTTTATGCATATCTCCAACAACATGAGAAACATGCTGCTTATGATCGGCTAATGCGAGAAAAACTCAATCCGTCTGCAACAAATGAATCTCTTGATTTTGTCTCCAATGTTCAACAACCTAATCAAACCTCAAATGATCAACCTCAACCATCACAATCATCCTCCAGGTCTACCCCAACCAATAGTCAATCATCAACTCCCTCACCATCTGCTTTGAATACACAACTTGATTCTGGGTATTCTCACACTGACATGATGATTGATAATCTCTCCAACCAAGTTTCTCTACTGGTTCAATAGTTCAGGGCTGCACTTCCATCTGCTAACAACCAACTCAGAATCTCATCTAATCCACATAATCAGGCAGTCATTGAAGATGGTCGGGTGGTGGTGCAGAATGTGCAGGGAAGACAAAATTTCAACCAAAGAAATGCTGGTAGAGAGAATGGCAATACAGAGTTGGGAATGCTCTTCAAGCACAAGCTAAGCAGCCGAAATGCTATAACTGCGGAGGGTTGGGCCATATTGCTAGGAATTGCACTCTCCCAAAATGTCCCTAAAACTCTGAGTACTTCAAAGACAAGATGTTGCTGATGCAGGCACAAGAAAATGGGACTGTGTTGGATGAAGAAGCTTTACTCTTTCTGGCTGGTAATGATGGGAACACCTTTGATGCCGATGTGGATGATCAACCTGTTCAGGACATGGCTCTTAATGACCCAAATATCTTTCAAGTTGAAGAGTGTGATGCATTTGACTCAGATGTGGATGATGAACCAACTGCTCAAACAATATTCATGGCTAATCTGTCTGCAGCAGCATCCTCTTCACAGCATCCTGATTTATCCATCACTTCTGCTATCTCTGAGGTACCAACATCTCCTAATCATGATCTGAATAATCCTACACCTGTACAGGGGGCATGTGACTCTATACAACTCAAGAATATTGTCAACACAAACGTCACTGATATGGGTAATACCAATAATATCCCATATGAAATGTATGTGTATGACAATGGACCCCCAGTTGTACCAAGTGACATGCCGTCTATTGATTCTAGTGAACATGAGGTTCATGAGCACTCGATATACAACCCTGATGACTCCCTGATCACTAGAATTAACACCCTTAAGGACCAAGTGAATATTTATGAGCAGCGTGCTAAGTTTGAGCTGAATGAACGTGAGCAGAAAATGGAATGGAAACTGCGTGCTTACATATCTGAAAACAATTCCAAACAAGAATCATTAAAAAGGGAACTAGTTTCTTTAAAGAACCAATTGGATCAAACCATCAAACAAAAACTAGAGGTTCAAAAAGGTTTGACTTCAATCAAACTAGAATTCAAAGATAAAGAAACTAAACTTCTAAATGATTTCTCAAAACTAAAAATGTTGAAAAATAAATTGGAAGATAAGTTGTACACACAGGGGCAAACCATTCAATCTGCTCAAATGATGGAAAACCATAGGAAGCTAAGTGATGAATTTAGTGAACAAGATACCTCCAAACCCAAAGCAAGATTCCTTAGAATAGGTCTAGGTGCACAACCTGAATTATATGATGCAAACACTATGCTTGAACCTAATCATGCCCCTCCTGATACACGATCCTATGACCACATCAATGAGGCAGAGGATAGAACTAGGGCAAAACTTGCTGAACGTTTAAAGGATCCTAAATGAATTGCTAAGAATATTGTGTTTCACTATGATTATGCAAATGACAATCACACTGCAATTTTTGTTCCTCAAAAGAGAATTCTTCCTGAAAAAGTGTTTTGGAATATTGACATTGAGAAAATGCAAGCTGAAAGAGTTGTAGGTAACACACGCACTATGTTTAGAATTGCTCACCCAACTGCCTATCCCCTGAACACACCTAGGCACCTTGTACCTTTCACTCTTCCCACACAATGTAATACTCTAATTGGGCTGTATGTGCTAGGTCAATTGTTCAATGACTTTGAGAAAACCTGTAAAATTAGAATTATACCTACAGGGATTACAGAAGGGGAAAGGGGTTTTGAGCAAACAAAACAGTGTTACCTAACTGAAGTTATGCCATTTTTTAAACTTCTCAAAGAACATTTTGAGGGCCTTAAAAACACCATTAATGATGATGTGACTCTAATGAAAAAGGTTTTTGATGAAGTGGAAAGTGAGGGTAACCAACTAGCTATTGATCTCAAACACAGTGAAATTGACAGGAAAAACATTCTCATCATGAATGAAAATTTGATTGCTAACTGCATTGCAAAAGATGTGTTTTATACTGTTACCGAATCTGCACTATCTGCTCGACAATTCCATGAAATGTCAGTTACTTTGAATGTCTTCCAGAATCGTGTAATTGAGCTTGAGGGGGAGAATTACAAACTTACTGAAAAAATTCAAAATGACGACCATGATAACATGGTCAGGAATTTTTCAAAACTAGAAGTTGATAATCTGAACCTACAATTAAAATATCAACATCTAGAAGAAAGCATAAAAATATCAAATGCCAAGACATCTTCGGATGCTCCTGAGTTTGATACATGTTTTGAATTAGCCAAAAAGGATGAAGTAATTCAAGCTCACTTAAACACGATTCGGAAGTTGAAGGTCCAAATTGCACAATTAAAATCGTACAAAAGCGATGTGACCAATACCAATTACCAGAAGTCGATAGATTCTCAAAACTTTCAAAAACAGGGCATTATCAATGAATTACAACTTGAAAATGAGTGGCTTCGTACTGAAATGTCTAATGCGAAACAACGCTACAAGGAATTGTTTGAGTCTATTAAGACAACACGTGACCAAAACAATGAAAGAGTCACTTCGTTGTTAAATGAAATTGAGAATCTAAAGACCATGGTGAAGGGTAAAATGCCCGTCGTTTCATGTGATCATGCAATTTCCAATATACATGCTTGTAAGAAATATGCGTGCGATGCTGTGAATGTCTCTCTTCCCCTTAGGAACAATAAGTTAGTTCATACAACTATCTTAAAAATCTTAAGGATTGTCTGGCCATACTTAGAGAAACCATTGAAGATGAGAGGATTTCTAAACCACTTGATGATGTTATTATTGGTGCGTGCTTCCTCACTAATAGAGCCCAGGAATTATTAGAATATGCTATAGGATCATGCCCCAAGAATGATAGCAAGTCGGATAGGTCATTTGCATTGCACCCTAACAGTAGCAACAAGCATGCCATAGTTGATTTTCCTCAAACCACATCACAATCCTCCATCTTGATCACCGGTACACAAGTAGCAACTAATCAGACTAATGTTCCCGTCATTGCTTCTACAGGAGTAAAAGGTGTATCTAATGCTAGCAAGTCACAGCCTAAGTGCAATACAAAGAATGATAGGACTTTGCCGGCTAAGAGTGCACTTATGAAGGAAGTAGAAGAATCATCTAGGAACAATAAAGTTATGCCTAGTGAAAGGAATCGAGTTGATTCAAACATTTGTGTTAACAATGATGTAATTAATTCGAATTCTGATGCTATTTGTAAGACTTGTAACAAATGCTTATTTTATGGTAATCATGATGCATGTGTTGTGTCCTTTCTTAAACCCACTATGAAATCTCCAGCTATGAATGTATCTAGTGTTAAACGAGCAAAACAAGTATGGGATAAAACAGGAAAAGTTTTCACTAATGTTGGTTATCAATGGAGACCCACTGGAAGGAAATTCACTCTAAGGGAAAAATGCCCAATGACTAGGATCACTAATTCTAAAGTTGTGCCTATTAGGAAGTGGAGACCTACCGGTAGACTGTTCCCAATAGATGCAATGAATACCACTCCTAGTTCTAGTGCATCAAAATGTGAATACTCTAGTGAGACATCTGTAACATATGATAATCCAATATTTGTGTGTGCTAACAATACGGACCCCAAATGTGTGTGGGGATCCAGCTTTTTCAGTTATCCACGATTGTCTGGTTTCAAATGCAGGTCGTACAAATCGTCCTTTGGTATTTGGACTCAGGCTGCTTAAAACATATGACTGGAGATCGCTCGCGGCTCAAGAATTTCGTGGAAAAGTTTATTGGTACGGTTAGATTTGGGAATGACCATTTTGGGTCTATAATGGGTTATGGTGATTACGTCTTTGGAGACAGTGTTATATCCAGAGTTTACTATGTGGAAGGACTTGGGCACAATCTATTTTCTGTTGGTCAATTTTGTGACTCAGATCTCGAAGTCGCTTCCAGAAAGCACACCTGTTTTGTCAGAGAATTAGATGGTGTTGATCTACTCAAAGGGAGTCGGGGCACTAATCTTTACACCATTTCCATCGAAGATATGCTACGGTCCTCTCCAATTTGTCTGCTCTCTAAAGCCTCCAAAAACAAATCATGGTTGTGGCATCGTCGTTTAAACCATTTGAACTTCATTACTATCAATGAACTAACACGTAAGGATCTTGTTCGAGGCTTGCCCAGACTTAAGTATGAAAAAGACCATTTGTGCTCCGCCTGTCAAATGGGCAAGAGCAAAAAGCACACCCATAAACCCAAAACTGTCAATTCTATCATGGAAGTTCTTCATACTCTTCACATGGATCTTTGTGGACCAATGAGGATTCAAAGTATCAATGGAAAGAAATATGTGCTGGTTATTGTTGATGATTACTCTCGATTCACATGGGTAAAATTTCTAAGATCAAAAGATGAAGCTCCGGAAACCATCATCAAACTCATCAAGATGTTGCAAGTCCGCCTCAACAAAACAGTTAGAGTCATTCGTACTGATAATGGAACAGAGTTTGTGAACAGACAACTTACTCTATTTTATGAAGGTGTCGGGATTAGCCATCAAAAGAGCATTCCACGAACTCCTCAACAAAATGGAGTTGTTGAAAGACGCAATCGCACCTTAGTTGAAGCTGCAAGGACTATGCTCATCTTCTCCAAAGCTCCTATGTTTCTTTGGGCTGAGGCAATTGCCACCGCATGTTACACACAGAACCGATCCTTGATACATCCTCTCGACTACAAGACCCCCTATGAACTGGTTCATGGCAGAAAACCTGATCTTTCGTTCTTTCGAGTTTTTGGTGCACTTTGCTATCCAACTAATGATAGTGAAGACCTTGGGAAACTCAAGGCCAAGGCTGACATTGGTTTCTTCGTTGGCTATGCTCCAGAGCGAAAGGGGTACCGAATCTACAACAAACGTACCAGAGACATAATAGAAACAATCCACGTTACTTTCGATGAGCTGACTGAGCAACCGGTTCCTGGACAATCAAGTTCTGGACCCGTACCTAACCTTTTGTCTCCTGGACCAATTAGCTCCAGGCTTGTACAGAATCCCATTCCTGCTGCTCCTTTTGTACCTCCTACGAGTGAAGATTGGAAAAAACTGTTCGACCCAATGTTTGATGAATACTTTGAACCTCAACCGATGAATGCTCCTGAAGCTACAATGGTTCAACCACCTGATGGGGTGGTGAATGATCAAGATGACAATAACGGACCATCCACTTCATTGTCATGGGATTCTGAAGCTCCCACCATCAGTCAGTCGGTCAGCACTTCTAATGTCCTACCTTCACCTGTACAGCGAGCGGCAACTGTAGATAATACATCTGAAGTTAATCCTTTTGCTCCACCTAATAATGAGCCGTTTGTTAACATCTTTGCCCCTGAACCGTCTAATGAAGTAACATCATCTGACGAATCTAACACGGCTACCTCAGTTCCATATTCTCAACCCCATGAATATCATAGAAAATGGACCAATGATCATCCTATTGACAACATCATTGGAAACCCTTCGCGTCCAGTATCTACCCGCAAGCAACTTGCAACCGACGCATTGTGGTGTTTCTTCAATTCTGTCCTTTCTAAAGCTGAACCAAAAAGCGTCAAGGATGCAATGTCCAAACACTCATGGTTCACTGCAATGGTGGACGAAATTCATGAGTTTGACCGACTGGATGTCTGGGAACTAGTACCACCTCCCGAGTGTGCTATGATCATTGCTTTCAAATGGATATTCAAGATTAAACTTGATGAGCATGGAGATGTATTGAAAAACAAAGCTAGGCTTGTGGCTAAAGGATATCGACAAGAAGAAGGTATAGACTTTGAAGAATCCTTCGCACCTGTCGCTAGAATTGAAGCCATAAGGATCTTTCTCGCAAATGCTGCAAGTCAAAACATGGTGGTTTATCAAATGGATGTCAAGACTGCATTCTTAAATGGCGATCTGAAAGAGGTGGTGTACGTATCTCAACCCGAAGGTTTTGTGGATCCAGAACGCCCTAATCACGTGTATCGATTGAAGAAGGCTCTCTATGGGCTTAAACAAGCACCTAGGGCGTGGTATGACACCTTGTCTAAATTTCTTCTGGCTAACAAATTTTCCAAAGGCGTTGTTGATCCTACACTCTTTACCAGAAAAACAGGCAAAAACCTTCTACATGTACAAATCTATGTCGATGATATCATCTTTGCCTCATCTGATCCCACAGAATGTGATCGATTCTCCCAAGAAATGAGTTCCGAATTCCAAATGTCTATGATGGGTCAAATGTCATTCTTTCTTGGACTGCAAATTTCTCAAAACCCCAATGGCATCTTCATCAATCAATCCAAATACGCCAATGAAATTTTGAAGAAATTTGGATTCGACTCCTGTGATTCAGTTGATACTCCTATGATTGAAAGGTCGAAACTTGACGAAGATGATGTGGGAATTCCGGTCGAACAAACCATGTATCGAAGCATGATTGGCTCCTTAATGTATCTCACTGCAAACAGACCAGATCTTCTATTTGCAGTTTGCATTTATGCTCGGTATCAATCCAAACCCACCAAGAAACATCTGGAAGCTGTCAAAAGAGTCTTTCGATACCTTAAAGGAACTATCCACATGGGCCTTTGGTACCCTAAGGAAACCTCTATGGCTCTCACAGCATATTCAGATGCTGATCATGCGGGATGTCAAGACACTCGTCGCAGTACATCTGGGGGTGCACAGTTTTTAGGGAATAAGCTAGTCAGTTGGTCTTCAAAGAAACAAATGAGTACATCTATCTCCTCCACTGAAGCTGAATACATTGCTATGTCATCTTGCTGTGCTCAGATCCTCTGGATGCGATCTCAACTTTCTGACTATGGCTTCATATGCAATAAGATTCCCATGTACTGTGACAACAAAAGTGCAATTGCGCTCTGCTGCAACAATGTCCAGCATTCAAGGACTAAACATATTGACATTCGACATCATTTCATCAGGGAGCAAGTTGAGAAAGGAATTGTGGAACTTTACTTCGTGAGGACTGAGTTCCAGCTAGCCGATATCTTCACCAAAGCACTTTCTAGGGAACGTTTTCACTTCATTCTCCCACGCCTTGGCATGAAGAGTCTTACGCCTGAGGATCTCATTTACCTTCAGGAAGATCAAGAGGAGTAAAAGGGGTTGCTTCACATATCCTTGTATAGTATCAAATCAAAAAGAAAATAGAAAAATATAATACCTACAAAAACCATAAAAATCTGAAAAATCACAAAAATTCAAAAATATTCTTCTCAGGACATGTCTCTTGTATAATCGATATTATGTACGCTTCTAGAAATGTCATTCAATAATGACACGGAATCATACATATGCTTGAGCAAGAGTTTTTCGGTTTCAAATAAAGTTCTTTTCAAAAACATGTCGTATCTCAAAACATTCTTCAAAACTATGGCTTGTAGTCATTTCAGGCTACAACCCGCACTTCAAAACTATGGCTTGTAGTCATCTCAGGCTACAACCCGGTCTTCAAAAACATGGTTTGCTATTACTTCAGATAGCAACCCGCTTTTCAAAATGGGGAAAACACGTCGCCAAAAAGACGGTTGTTCCTTTTACCGGGTGAAGTTCACCTGGGCATGGATTACTTTATATCCATGTTTCCTCGATCTAATGTACGTTTCAGTGCATTATTTCTTGATAAAGAAGAGAAGTCTTCTTTTTATCGCCAAATACTTTCCCTTCTATGATTTTTCCGGAAAGTGTTTGTGCAAAACTTGGTGGTACCATGAAATCTTGTTTGAAAATCAAATTGAATCTAAATCTTTGATAAAATTTTTCACTCAACCAATGACATAACATATTTATGTTTTAAACATCCGTCATTGATTTAGGGGGAGAATGATTTTCAAAATTTTATGTATCATCAAAACTCCCCACTTTGTATAAAAACAACAATACAATTAATGAGTAAATTTTCAAAGAGTTTTTGTTAAAACTTCGAATCTTTTGCAAACTCTTCAATTCTGACACATAACAACCTCCCTCACCGTTTGAGGGGGAGCAAGAAAAAGTTCCTTTTTATCAGAAAATATTGAAATTGACCGCATTTCTCTCCCAAAACGCTTTCTAAATTATTTAAATCAATTGAGATCAAAAATCTTGAAAGGTTTGAAATTTTTGATCGGGGGAGAGAATGTGATTTAAATAAGAATCTGATAATCAAATGTGATCTTTTTGACTCAATAATAGGCACCCACATATGTGCTAAACACTTTCGAATATCGAAGCACATATTGAGGGGGAGCGAAAGGCGTGTGTGGAAGTAATACCTAAGACCGACCAGTTACTTTAATGCACGGAGTTATAAGGACGGTTAAGGTTAGGTATAAGTTCCCATGATCCACCAGAACCGGAAGGATCTTCCCAGGGACAATCCATAGATAGATTAGAAGTCCTTAGGAATGATTGAAAAAAGGAGTAAAGTGAGAAAGGGAAGAGTGCGGACTGAGATAGAGCTAGGGCTGGAACAAACCCAACAAGGTTCTAGTGGTGAAGTCTTGGTAAGCACTGAAGGGGTTGAAGAATGAAAAAGAAATGAAATGAGAAAGGGTGAAAAGAAATAGCCCTCCAAATGTTCAACCTTAGGGCAGAAACCGGGTTCAATTCATAATCTACTAGTGGTTACTAAAGTAACACTAGTATTGAAGACAAGACATCATGGACCCAGTGACGCACTGCACTAAACTTCCCAACCACTCAAGTTCTCTTAAAAGAACTTGTTTCATTCTCACGGGGAACCCTGTGCAATGTATCGACCGCTCATTGCGAGCTATGTTGATACCTAAACAGGAGACGCCTCCCAAGTCTCCAGGAGCGGATCAAAACGCACTATTGAGTCTAGAGCCATGAGATCATCCATAAATCTCGATAGGACACATTCAAAATATGCTTATTGTTTCACACAATGTGGAAAATAAGATAAAATATTTAGAGTCCTACGCTTTATCCTTGTGGTATTGCCAGAACATCCGAGTGATATGAAGATATTCACAATGAAGATGGAAATCCTTCTAGAGCGAACATCACTCAAGCTCTTGGTAGGTGACATGTGAGATCCTTCTTGGATCAATGATCAAGTGACAACTGGAAAGCAACAATGGTGCGATTCGACATTGAATCAAACTTGTTCCAGGATATGGATTGACGGATACTTTTGCTAAAACCTTTCAATGTGCTCACAAACTAATTTCTCGAGCACATTGATTGTGTAAAATCTTTCAAACAAAATTATTTTTGATGAAAATGTGAGTCTGAGTATAAAACACTCGTCGTGTCACAAAAATTGTTTATTATATGACACGCGAATGATGTCTATAAATCAATTTTTCATCAATCCGTGAATATCAATTCACCGATTCACTCTATCGTGTTGTCTGCTTTGAGACGTTCCGGTATGAGAACATGCTTAGTATGGAGATTCCAAAGTGGATTCCTTAGAAAATTCATTACTACAAGCTGGAAATTCCTGTCAAGGAGAGTCTTCTTTAAAAGAGACTCTACCTGATCACAGGTCGGTTTTCACAAAACCGGAGGGTAGTCTGTCCTCGCAGAACGAATGACAAAGCCATGTTCGTTCTCTATCTTTATTGCTAATTGTCTTATTTCAGGGACACATATAAAGATGGTGTTGATGGCTCCAGTTTCCAGCTGAATCGGGTCAATCCATACCTCATGCTCACACATCCTCCACACTATCAATGAAGAGGAGAGACTTGCTACAACAAATGTTGAGAGACTACTAACAACGTTTCCGCTACTCTGATGAAAAGGTCTCATAATCCACAAACTCCAATGCAACGTCTCCAGATACAGAAGGGTGTGAGCATGATGGTCCTTAGTCACTACATCACATGAAGGCAATACAACTATGGATGAGCTTGGAGATTTACTTTGGCTGATGATCTCAAAGAAGCTCAAAGATCACATATCTCAAAGGAACTCTAATCACAAGTTCGCTTGCTTGAAGTACGAAGTGTGCTGAAAAGAGAAGAATCAGATCCTACGAGCTACAAAGACTAAAGAATGCTTAAAGACCAAAGATCTTAATTTCAAATGTGACCTCGCTTAGGGGGAGATTGTTAGGAATACAAATATTCCTGTAAAAGTCTCGGTCACCTAATGATTGTAATAGCATTAAGTTAGCTCGTAGTTAGTTTATTTATTAGTTAATTAGTTTTAGTTTAAGTAACACCGTGGAAGAAGGACGGGTCTTCACCCACTGTATGCCTGATCTACAGCCCGGGAGTGGGCGGTTGGACCTTCACTTAATCTCAATCTAATATTTTCTTTTTTCTCTCAAGGTTCCTTTCTTTCTTTCTTTCCTCTCCTCCTCCTCATTTCAACGATTCACAAATCACCTCATAAACATGTTTCCTACATAGCTAGTATTCTACAGTAAGACTTTTGGTTTTTATAGTATATTATTCGTTTAGTTTAGTTATATATAACGTAAGGTTTAATAATAACGATAATTTGAAATAAAACGTAACGTTTAATAATAGTAATAATAATAATAGTTTGAAAATAACGTAACGTTTAATAATAAAAATAGTAATAGTAATAATAGTTTGAAAATAACGCAACGTTTAATAATAAAAATAGTAATAAAATAATAGTTTGAAAATAACGTAAAGTTTAATAGTGATAATAGTAATAAAAATAATAGTTTGAAAATAAACGTAACGTCGTGACGTGAACTCGTAAAAATGGAAAGTAAAAATAAAAATATTAATTTTATATATATGGCCCTTGTATTTTCTAAAAATTTACACTTTTTACCCTAACGGCGTTAGCGTTACGCCGTTAGTCCAAAATTAAATATATTTACATTTTACGTCAAAAACTTTATATTTCTTACACCTTTCACCCTAGAGTTTATAAAAATCATTTTTCACCCTTTAATTTACGAAATGACATTTTATACCGAAACTTTGAAAAGTTGACACTTTTAACCCGATTTTTGTAAAATTTGCAAATCTAGTCCAAAATTCACAATTTTTAAAACTTAATGTTTTCATCTCTTAAATAGTTTCAAACAGCTTATTGAACTTATTCTAACAGCTTATTAGTTCGAAAAATTAATTTGATAGCTTATGGGCTTTTAACGAAATGTAAGGCCCGTTAGTGTTTTTAAATCCAATGGGCCTACGGGGTTTTTGGGCTTTGTTTTGGGCTAAGGTTAGAAGTATAAAAACGTTGCCAAACTGCTTATTACTTCAGCTTACTTGATCGGCTTATTTTGAAGTGATTGGGCCTTAAGGCCCAATCGATACAATTTAATTTTTAAAAACAGTTTCTTGGTCGATTTGCTTTTGATCGATTACTAGGTCCTATCGTGACTTTTATTATAAAGTTTTTATACGAAAGTGATTGTTTGTCATGAGGACTATTAGTTTGTGAAATAAAATGGTATGCTTGTTAAGTAAAATTTAAAGATATACGTGCGTTTTGGGCTAGCATGGGACAAGTTTTTATAAAATAAAAGACTTAGAAAAATTTTAATAGTTTTCGATACTTGTTTGTATACGTTAGAAATGTATTCTAAAATAGGTTGTACGTAGCTTTTTAGTTTCAAAACTCTACATAGTTTATTTGTTAAGGTGTGAAATATATAGACGAACGTAAAATATATATATGTTGTATATTTAGTTTTCGAATAAAGAGGTGCAATTGTGTGTGTCGCGTATAAAAATAATGCAAATGAAAGTTTTATAAAAATATTGAAAAGAGTTTCATTAGGAACTTACGACACCAAAATGGTGGGTAAAACAAGACGTAGAGTCGAGAAGTGAGTGAGATGAGTACGTAGTGTGTAAGTGTGCTCGACCAAGGTTCACAAACAATATCTTGTTCCTCCTAAACCCACACGAATTCCTTAAATTCCTAGCCAATGCTATTCGACCCAAAGCCTAGTTTACTACTTAAAATATTTGTTGAGTTTTTGGTTGCATGTAAATGAGAAATGAAGGCTTGAATGCATGGCTATATATATGAAATTTTGGAGTGTACTAGTGTCTATAATTTATGTGAGGTGATTGTTGCTTGTTTATTCAAAAGTCATGAGAAAGAGTAGAAGCAACCTTTCTCTCCTTTTGTTTCTTAGCATGTCGACATCTCAATCATCAAAGAAAAAAACGTGGCTTTTGAAATCATACAAACGAATGGTACTTGACATATATGTTATAAAAAGGTTTTGGTACTTTCTCTAGGTAATAAAATAGGGTAGAGTGTGCTTGATTTAGGGGAGTACAAGTTTGAATTTGGAAATATATGTCGACTACAATTTCTTTTAGTAACCGATTTGTAAATCGGTGGGGACTTGTGATTTTGATAACTTTGAAATATTTAGACACTAGTTTGTGTTTAGAAATGATTTTAGGAAGTTATAGAAACAAACGTGGTTTAAAACGGTTGAGTTTTGGATTAGTTGAAAATCGTATGAAATCGTTTTTGGGACAAAAGCTTTGCCTAGTGAAATCGTATTTAAACTCGATGTGAAAAACTAAAAATCGACACTCTAAATTTTGGCTAGGGGAGGAACGAGGGTGTGTAAAAATATGTGTGTGTCGTGTGTAGGATTTGAGCATACGAGGCTCGTTTCTTACTTGTCCTAGTCGAGTGGAATGAAAAACAAAAGAAAGAAGAATGGGCTTAATTTGATTTGGGCCGTAAATAGTAACAAACCAAAAATGACGTTGGGCTTAGGGTGAGATTTAGGGTCTGTTTAGGTGTATTTTAGGATGAGTAAAATCTTAATTGTGATTAGTGCTAAGTTTAGAAATTAATTAGTGAGACGTTTACGTGAGTCCGAGAGTGAATAGTGTTTTGTGAATAGTAAAATTTTTGAAAAACATCTCGATATTACTAACCGACTCCAAAAACGATAAATAGTGAAATGATGAATAGTGTTTTGTGAATAGTAACCGATGAATAGTAATTTTTGAAAAATGTCTCGAAAATGCAGGTTTGTAATGAATAAAAGAAAATTTTAATATTATCGCGATTTTTAGACTATAGTGGTACATGTGTGAGCATTGTTCCAAGCAATATGAGATCATAAATATCGTAGTGATTTTCAAGTAACATAGCATATTTGATACAAATAAAATAAAAAAAAATTTGTTATTGGTAAAAACGTTATTAATTTATGTAATGATATATTAGTCTTTGATTTACTTTTATTATTTATAGGGAAATTTACGGGGGATTACAGTTTAGGTGGTTTACGTGCTTAGTGGGTTAGGTGCTTTGCCTTAGTTTTAGGCCTCGGGCGTTGCTTTCCTTGTTCGGTGTTTCCCCCTTAGGGTTGCCTGCTTTTCTTGCCCACTGCGTTTTAGGTCTTTTGTGTCCCTTCTTTGCTTTGCCGCAGCCTTAGGCCCCACGCGTTGCTTTGCTTTGTTTCGTGTGCTGCCTTAGGTTGGTTTGCTTCGCTTTGTTTTGCGTGTTTTTCCTGCTTGTTGCTTTTGTCTTTTGCCTACGTGTTTTGCCTTCTTCTGCCTGCTTGCTCGCTTATTTTCTCTCTCACTCGCACACCCACACTTGCCGGAGGTCTCGTTGGAAGGAGTCTCCATACTCCCGGTTTTATCCTGGGTAGGGGTAGGATCTGTCTACATTTCTACCTCCCCCATACCCTGCCTCGGTAGGATTGGGTTTGTTGTTGTTGTTGTAAAATTGCAGTCGAAAGATAATTTAAATTACTTGAAAAAAACTATTGCACTCAAAAGTTGTTTTTTCTGATAGCGAATCTGGCATGTCCCGCGTAAAGTCCGACCAAGCTTTCTTTTATTTTTCACGAAATTTTTTTTCACACATCTTTAACATACCACATTTCTCATATGTATTCAATGAGACTTGAACTCACAATCCCTTGGTTCTTTGGCAACTCATATACCATCACGCTAGAAACCTTGTCCGACCAAGCTTTAATTAAAAAAATTACATTAGTAATTTAAATGAATAAATAAAAACTTTAATAATAAAAATTAAAAATGTATCATATTTGGCCCAATTTAAGCAATATAGAACAAAGTATTAACACATTAACCCTAACCCTATTTTTATCAAGCTTCAAGCATACGCCACTCTTTTTCACTTCTCTTTTTCTTATAACCAAAAACACAAACACAGTTTCATTGATTGCCTGTTACTCTTCATATTTACTATCCTACCTACTCATCTTTATCTCTCCCTCTATTTAACTCGATCTACATCTAAACCTTATTTTTTACTAGAGATCACCAACATAAATGCTACCCTAAGTATAACAAGTTTCTGATATGGTTGTGGTGGTGGTGATGACCTTCTTAACGAGGTGGTGGTCCAAATTTCAAGTTTTAAGCTTTGGTGAAAATCAGACCTCACAAACTCACAACCATTCATTATTTTGGCTTTTATTATTCAACACAATTAAGAAAAGTCTTTCGCTCCTAGTTGAAATAGGTGGTCTCGAAAATTAGGTAAAATCTCATTCTCTTCAAAAGAGTTAAGAGATATAAGGATGATGAAGTTTGTTAAGTTCACTCGATCTTACAACAAACAACAAGTTGAGAAAGTGTTTCCCGACCGGAGAAAGCTCGTTAAAAGGTATAACATCTTTTATGAGTCCCTATTGAAGATATGTGCACAAGAGGTAAAAACAGGTAATAAGAAGAAGAAGGGAGGTGGAGGAAAATGAAAGTAAGTGTTCCGTTTAATGTTTTATGATATTTTCGTTTTGTGTTTTTAGTCGTAAGGGGTATCACATACTAGCTACTTATTGAACATTTTAATTTAACCCTCTTAATCGCTTAACGGTTATTGCTAATTTGATTTTTTTTAGCATAAACAAAACACAATCAGTGACAATCCCCTAATTTTAATCCTCTTAATCAGATTAACCTAATCATGTTTGTGATAAGAGCACTGGGTATCATTGAGACGATTAACACGTTATTTGTATGTCACCTCAGCGACACATCATCCACTCCCAATAACACCAATCACTCAAACACCCCTCCCTCATAACACATAACTAACACGTTATTAGGTCCCACCTTTTTTCATTTCGTTTTATTATTTAATAAAAACAACACAAAAAAGGTCCAAACTAAACTTAACCAAATTTTGGATCTGTTTGGAATTAGTAGCCCAAAAAGCTTCTACCACCATATTTGTTAAAGCCCAAAACTAATATAGTCTCAACCCTAATTTTTTGCTATATACCAAAACCTACGCCTCTCTTTTCTTTCTTAGTAAACAAATGCCACAATCACAAACTCCTCCAAGAAAAAGTTTACATTTAGGAGAGAAAAAAAAAAAAAAAAAATTAGATCCGATCTTTCAACCACAAAAAAATACCGTCCATCCCTTTTCTTCTAATCCGAATAACAAAATAACAAATCAAAATGCCCACTTTCTCCTTTGGCGTGAGCCAGTCTACCAACTCAACTCCCTTTTGGCTCCTTCATGGCGTGTTGCTCGGTAAGGCAATTGGCGCGTTATTCGTTAGAAAATGAACGAACGGCGCCTAAAACCCATCGATACCGAGTGCTCTAATAAGGGTTAGTTGCTAAAATTGCTCTTGTGTGTACTTTACCTTCAAAATTAAGTAGGTTAGGGAGCGAAGTGGCACATGTAAGAGTGACATGGAATTTTTAATTTAGAACAATATCCAATTTCGGGGGCTGTTCGTTTTAAATGACCTATTTGTTTCGGAGTTTTATTATTATTATTATTATTATTATTATTATTATTATTATTATTTTGTTTCTAAACATAGTTAATTGGTTGTTCAACCACAACTATGTTATTATCTCATAAAATAGGGTAAGCAATTAAGTCCTACTTTCTTTCTAGTCTATTAAGTTGACAAGATTCAATCAAATGAAACAATACTTAGTTGGATTGAAATTAGAGCTCGATTGTGGGCGCAATTGTTGATATTCATGAATCATGGATTGGTTGCCTTTATTTCTAACGCTTTTTTCTTAGTTTGGAAGAAGCTTGTGGAAAACGCGATCGCATCAAACTTTTTAGCAGTGCAATAAAAGAGTCGTACGGGTGTTCCGTCTTCTAAAGCACTGGATTTCGAACATGTTGAAGCAATTGAGACAATGGGTGTTAGCAAAACTGATTCTTGTATTGGTGTGTCTAAGGATCATGTTATTGAAGAACTTAACCATACTCTAAACAACAACTTGAAGAAATGTTCATCTTGGTGACAATTCAAGAAAGCTTGTTAAAAACTGTAACAAGTTTATAGAGTCCCTAAAGAATATGATACCTCAAGATTGAATGGTAACATGTTAGTATTGTGCTCTAGTCCGTAAGTTTTCGTGATGTTCAAGATTGTACACAACTTATTAAACATGTGTAACTACCTCATAAACTCATTAATAAAGCATTATAATTGATGCAAAGCAATGTCGATGTCAAATATAATACTTAGTTAATGTTAGTAGTGTTGTATATCCAGTCATGCGTAATCAAAGTAGAGACAATAGAATAAGAAATATGTACTAATCGAAAGCTATAACAAACCAGATTTGTGAGATGTAACCGAATGCAATAACATGATTGAGGCACGTGTTAGACACGCTTCTCTTAAAACAGATTCGCCACCTATTCGGCGTCTATTTCCCAGGGTACAACAATCGAAGCAGTTGTACTGCCGAACTTGACGTTATGCTTGAAATTCTCATCGGACAAACTTGCGATTCACATGGAAAATAAAACCCAAAATCGAACACTTGCGTATGCATGTTATATTAGTGTGGTGCCACTTTTTCTTATAATTCAATGATCACATAAACTAGATTATATAGGTGATTCAAAAACCTGTTATAGTTAATATGTAATTAACCACCATAAAGACTGATTTAATTTTCGAGTAATGGTCATAGTTATTATATTATTTATAACCATAAACCATGCCATTAATTGAAATATTAATCAGTAATTAATCGACCATTAATATGTTGTTATAACTTTGACACTTTCAAAATTTACACCATTTCATTTTAGGCACAACAATTTGAGATCGTTATCCCATTCACACTGCAATTGGTGAAAATGCAATTTTCGACCAAAGTTTTCCAACAAGTAGCAGTAACCAAACGCCGCTTGCTGTCCCAGTAACCAAGTGTTCCTATGCTAAAAAATAATTCATGCGTTGACCTTGCTAAAAATAATCCATGTGTTTTTTTATGCTAAAAGTAATCCATGTGCTCAATTAATATCAAGACAAAGACATTCGTGCGCTAAAAGTATGCTATGCTATTCTTAATCGCATTTCACAATCCTCTTTATTTGAACATCTGTTGCTCATAAAAAAACGACTCACAGCTTTACATTATTATTACACATGATATCTTCCAAAATTTCTCGCAATGTTACTTTTTCCCAAATTCTTATGTCGAAATCTAATGACAACTACGGATGGTATGCATAGTATGGAATTATGGATATAAGCAAACTAACTAAATAGTGTAATGAAATACGAATATAAGCAATTACCTAAAATAATAAAGTTAGAGATATACGCAATTTAACAGTAAAATTTTAACATATATATTTCTAATATCATTTTTTGAGCTCGCTACATTACCAGAGCATTCATTAGTAAACGGTATTCAAATTTTTTTTTTCATCAATTTATACCAGCTACCACACCACTTTTTCTCCATATAATTAACTTTTTCTAAAGTTTTTTATTATGGTCATGTTGGGCAACACCCTTTTGGAAGCGTTTAAGAGCGGTAAGCGACAAGCGATAAGCGTTCCAGTCTAAATGCTTGTTTGGCAACACTGCTGCTAGCGTTTAGCAACACCTCAACAGCTTGCAATCTTAATGCTTCCTAAAGAAGCTTTCCAATATACCGCTAGCATTTTACTTTTAATATTACCAATTTACCCTAAAAAAAAACATTCATTCATAAGTATATGCCCTTTTTCGTAATTTTACATTTTATAATTACATCTACAACTACGTTACCAAACACGTTTTTTAAACAAGCAGCTAATGCTTACTATTACTGCTTACTGCTTATTGCTAATGCTTACTGTTACGTGTCGCCAAACATAGCCTATGTGACCCAATTGCTTTATTGGTACACTGTCATTGTTGTACAAACAATTACATTACATCCAGTAGTTCAAGCTTTGAAAGATTTATTGGTACTCTTCATATTTACTATCCTACCTGCTCATCTTTATCTCTCCCTCTATTTAACTCTACATCTAAACCATATTTTTTTTTACAAGAGATCACCAACATAAATGCTACCTTAAGGTAGGTGGCAACCTTGCCACACCATAATTCAACATAAAGCAAAATTAACCAATAAAATATTGCCAACACATTTCATAATTCATCATACCTCACCTTCATTTTTTAGTGGCATTCATGATGCAAAAAAAAAAAAAAAAAAAAAAAAATCTAATTATATATTTTTTATTTTTTTAATTCATAATTATATTAAACAATTTAATAAAAACAATAAATTTTATTAATAATTCAAAGAAAATTATATAATACTTAGGGAAAAAAAACAAAATAGGAAATCACTAGTCATCGAGGTATGATAAGTCTTGAGCCGCTACGTGCTCCGTAAGATCATATCGAAGACGGTTATGGATATCTTCGTCGAGAAACTCCTGTAGTACATTATCGTCATAAACTGGCGTGACCGGCGGATCCATTATATGAACCGGTGATATTGCCATCTCATCGACTTTTAAAATCATATTGCACAATATAATACACGTATAAACGATTTTTCGAATCTTTTCGACGGTCATAGCCCGTAGAGGACGACTGAGAATAAACCATTTTCCCTTCAGACGACCAAAAGCTCGCTCGACATCCTTTCTTGCAGACTCTTTTAGCTTCTTGAATTCATTTTCCTTCGGGTCAGTGGGATACGGATATGCTTTAACAAGTGTTGAATACTTAGGATCTTCCATCGGTAAGATAATATCCACATTTGTAAAGCCTTCCACCCAATAAAAATGAACTGTTTGGTGCCGTTCCATTTCGCTCCATAACGTACAATGGAGACTGATTTAAAACATTGATATCGTTGTTTGAACCGAGAGGACCAAAAAACGAATGCCAAATCCACAAATCATTTGAAGCAGTCGCTTCAAGCATAATAGTCGGGTATTGGTGATCACCTCTCTTATATTGGCTTCTCAAATGTCTAGGACAATTTCGCCAAACAAAATGTGTACAATCAATGCTACCAAACATTCTAGGAATATGATGTTTTTCTTCATGTTTTTCTTCATGTGCCTGGAATAAGCATGCAACGTCATAGGTTGTCGGTCTACGTAAGAACTCTCGACCATATAACATTATAATCGCATTGCAAAATTTATCAAGGCATTCACCTAAAAAAAATGACAACTTTTAATAAAAAAATAAATAACAAAATATTTTTTTTTAAATAAAAACAAAAACAATTTTAAAAAAACAATAACGAAAAAATTAAAATAAAATAATAACCTGATGTTCTTCGTGCCATGTTTAAATAGTCATCAAATCTATCCGGAGGTTCACCCATTGCGAGTTGCCGAATGGCCGATGTGCATTTTTGTAACGGCGTGAAACTATTCTGTCTCATCGCTTCTTGACCCGCTTGAAACCATTCGAATTGGGCTTCAATATCATCAACAATTTTTAAAAACAAGGTTTTACGCATACGAAAACGATCACGAAAAATGCTTTCGTTAAACTTTGGTTCTTCAACGAAATAGTCATTCAATAGAGTTTCTAAAGCTCTTTTACGAAAACGTTTGACATACCCACGGGTATCGGTAGAGCTTGCCGTTTCTTCAAGAGCTTCGTACGCGGCTAAAAAGGTTTCGAAGGTACTGCCGGATAACCATTCTTCGGATGAGTCGGGGGGAATAATTATCTCGTCCGAGGATGAAGAAGATGATGACATGGTTAATAAAATTTGAATTGTTTGTGTGATTTGATGTGTGAATTATGTGTGAATAAATTAAGATGTGAAAGTTGTAACACCCCCAATTCATGGTTGCAGCGGAATTCAAACTGGGTGTTACTCGACGGCACAATAGTCACAATAATAGAAAACGAACTCTAATTGAGTCGTTTTAAAAGATTTATCATTCAAATTATATAAATATCAGAGATTACAAAATGAGGTCCCAGATGGTTCCATGTTTACAAATCACATTAGATGAGTTTTTGAATGATAATAAAATTTATAGCCCTCTTGAACATCCGTGCCCTTCCGTGCCATCCTTGATCATCATGAACCTGAAATACATGCTTAAAAGGTCAACACAAAGGTTGAGTGATATTTATAGAGTTTGTTTAATGGTTGAACACAATATGTTGGTAGTGTGAGTTATAGGCTCACACCAATGGTTGGAAAACAAAACAGTTATTATCATTACTAAGCTTATGACACCAAAACGTTAACGTGTACCAATATCGATCGGCAGATTTATCCCGGTAGGTACTTTGCTGTCATACCCATGTCTCAAATATTAATGCATTTGTATGAATTTAGTCAATACAAATGGAATTCGTCAATCCCAATAGGCCTATTCACAATATTCGCGCTCACTATTGCTAGTGATTAAATGGTTCATAATAAGGGATCTCGGTTTAGCAAGGCTGGTACTTAGTGATAATAAAACAATCAGGCAAGCATACAATTTGAAAGCATTGTGTTCGGTTAAAATAGCATGTATTCCCCCCAAGGGTTTGTAAAACAATTAAGTAATGGAAAGTGGGGCTATGAACTCACCTTGAGTTGGATGATGTATAATGAGAATGATGGATATGCCGTAAGAACTTCTACGAGCAACCTAGAATAATTGTTGCAACTTAAGTTTGAAATAATGTCTAAGGAAACATAAACATGCCAATATATGTCTTGCACTTAGTCCATGATGTGGTACTTTGTATAGTGTAAGTATATGAAAAGAAATGGTTCATGAAACATGTATAGTTTATATATCGTTTACTACCGTTCGGGCCGACATAATTCAGAAGTCATGTAGTAAACGTTCGAAGAGCCAGGACACTTTAATTCGTAAATCCACAACTCATCTCGACGGCTTACATAATGAACTCCTCACATGAGGCTCCCTACTATTGTAGTAGTTGATAAAATATATATGTATATAAGTTTTGATCTGAAAAGTTACATGTCCAAGTACTTGAATAAACTTAGGAAAGTTTATTTTCACATGAAGATTGTTATTAGGGTAAGTTTCTTATAACTTGTATCTCATGGTTCTTTTAGATGAAGTAGATCCAAATTGTATGTTCAAGTTATCGCCAACTTCTCTAGTTCATGTATTTGCCTTGGTAAGTTTATACGGTCTTTAGCTCATGTTTTCGCCTTGGTATGTTGATATGGTCATTTAGTTCATGGCCTTGCCATGACCTTTGGTCATTGTTCCATGGTATTGAGACTAATTCTTGGCTTTAGCCATGGTTGTGGTCTTGATTCTAGGTCATAAGACCTTTTTGGTCTTTTTAAACCATAACCTTTATATAGTGACTTATATATGTAAATAGTTGTTAAGAAACTGAGAAAAATCTCATTCGTTATTAGTTTTCTGGAGACGTGCTCCTGAGTTTTTGAAGAAAATGTGATTCCGGACAACTTTCGTGTTTTAACTTTTTCATGAAACGGACCAGAAAGGCCTCTTTTTGCGTGTTTTATGTTTCTGTAACAGAAGCTATTTGGCAGCTTTGCCGCAAAGTTTTGGTAACTTCAAATGGTCATAACTTTTGACTCGTATACTCGTTTTAAGTGGTTCAAATTGCTGTGGTTTCCTTGTTAGGTCTTCTACTACAATATATAATAATCCAATATCATAATTTTACCATTTTGATCAGGTTTCACCAAGAAAGTCACTAGTTTACTTGTTTAAATAACTTGTCTTAACAATCATATACAATAACTTGTTTTACTCATTTTTATACATCATGGATATGAATACAAGACATAATATAGCATAAATGATATTTAAATAACATGATTATTATATTTAACAAGAAACATGTTAGGGTTTGGCTTACAACTTTTTGGCTTTCAACAAAGAAAGGAAGTTAACATGTAAGGTAAGGACTTTGATAGACTTTAGCTTCAACCTACTTCTCTTCAAGCAATCTTTCTACACTTGTATTCTTGAAAGAGAGATGATGAAAGTTGAGGTGACTTGAGTGGATTCAAACTCAAGAGAAATCACCAAAGTTCTAAAGATTGGAAGTAGTTTTGATGAATCAAAACCAAACTAGTGTTTATGTGTTGTTGTAGCACATGATTCTTGCATAGAATTGGAAGCAAATGAGCTAAGGATGAGATGATGGTGTGTGTTATGTGGGACGGCCAAAACAAGGGGATGAGGGGCTATTTATATGCCAATGAGGAGGTTAGAACCTTGACTTGTCAAACCTTGGAGACCAAGGTTAACACATGTAAGGATCCTAGAGTACTAAGCATAAGATCAAGACACATGGGTGGTGAATCCCCCCCCCCCCTATGGCGGTTTACTAACTTGGGGAGGAAGTGTTGACTTGTGATGATCTTATCCAAGCTTATGGAGCTAGTTTCGACTCCGTAAAATGCTAACCGTAAGTTGTTACGTCACAAAACGTAAAACCGGGTATCGTAAAAATACGAAACTTGAAGGAATGATTAAACTTGTCAAAATACTCCATAATAAAATATAAAATGAGTGGTAGGTTCCATTGAGGTGCTAAAACCCTGCTCAAACTGGAAACACGGGTCTAAAACGCGTAACACGTAAAATGTACGAATATTATGTAAAATTGAGAAAAGTAAAATGTTACTTTTCTAATAGGATATAAATGATTTAAAATGACTTATAATGTTTAGACTGGGCTCAGTCTAGTGTCGGTTGGTATTAAATGTCTTTTAGACATCAAACCGTAAGCCTAAAAATCAAGGAATGACTTATAAAATCAAGGAATGATTTTTGGTCAAAGGAGGAGGGAAAATATGTTGACTTATTCCAAAAATGTGAAAACTCAAATCGTCTTAGAAACGTGGTGCAGGTATAGGCTAAGGTTACGACTGAGTAAAAATGCTTAAAACTGAAAATTCCAGTTTTTCACGGCCGAGGCTTATTTTGGTCATGTTTTTCTCAGTCATGATTTATTCTCAAATAAATCATGAGTATGTCAAACATTTTTCTGATACGGGGAAAATTAACGCGGTTGATACGTGGGAATCGCACCAGGCTTTACCTCTCAAGGGATCTTGAGAAACTTACAACCCCCACCAGGCAGTGTACCTGATCGTTGTAGTATAGTATAGTGACAAGTACCGGGGGATTGATCGTTCAGCTAGGAATAGTGTCGCTAGGATTAGAAAACCTAAATACTAGTTCTAAAGGTGAGGGATGATTATTTTTTGTATTTTTATATTTTTTAGAAAGCAAGTAAAAATCTCGGGTTTGAAGGATTTGGGCGGAATTAGTTGCTAGTCAACTAACCCAATACTAAAGATGCAATCAAAATAAAATACAAGAAATGAAAATAAACTAAATTATACTAAAGTTGTGAGCAATAAGTGGAGAAAATGTGTTTACTTAGATTTCACTACTCCCTAGATATCTTTTACACGTTAATTACTTGTTATAGTTGCGTGGATGACGGATTGTATTCCTTAATATCATTCATGGGGTGGAGCACTTAACTCCCCAATCCTATGAGCTCTTATCTCCTCCTTTGCCATGCCCAGCACAACCATAGGGATTATAAACAGTGGCTCATGCATTAAATACAACCAATAAAACCTAGTGCACATCAGTTCATGTTTCCTAAGACGTTCAAGCATGTTACCATTTGGAGATCTGCCAGTTTTCTTAAGCCTAACATCGAATTCATTCATCCAATACAATTATAAACAAGTAATCAACACATAATTAACATCTAGGTTTCATTAGATCTAAGCAAACACAAGATAGATCTAGCCTAGCATGATGGAATTAAGACAAGAACAAGATATAGACAACCAACACATAGACATATTGATTGAATTAAAAGAATACTTATCTCAATTACACATGAAAGGTATCAAGGGCTTAGAACCCTTGAAAAACCTGTAAAATTCGCACCAAGTTCGTACTTAGGGTTTCTCCAAAACTTCTCTCCTCTTAATGTGAAAATTAGAAAACTATATATAGGAAATAGGGTCTGACGGCGTCAAGACAAATCTTGTGACGCCGTCACCTCGCCGCCAAAATACTTCTCGGACGCCAAAATATTTCTCGGACCGCCTTGATCTACTTTTGACGCCGTCATGTATTATGCATTTCCTGGCCGTCATGAATTTTACTCTTGACGCTCTACTTCGTGACGCCGTCAAATCTGTACTGGGTCGTCATGGAAATTACTCTTGACGCCGTCAGAAATTCCTTCTTGACGCCGTCACCTACTGTTCCCAGCAAGGAAAATTAAGACTTTGGCGTTTTCTTCACTTTTATGCTCCAAAAACGTCCGAATTGCTTCCTTTTCCAGATTTCACTCCCAAAGTACCTAAAATCACAAAAGGAACGATTTAGGGCAATATTTGATCAAATAAATTCAATTCCGGGCTTAAATGACCCCCTAAAAGTGGTTCATTTTTCGCCTCATCATATACCCTTACACTTGAGATTTGCTTGTCCTCAAGCAAATGCGCTTTTATTCTAGTCAAAATACAAGTTAGGGGTTATTTAACACTAATATAAAAGTAATTACAACAAATAATCGTTCCACTAAAGACCAAAGACAAGCACAGAGGTCATATACTAGCACCTCACAAATAGTGTTTAGATACTCACATCTCTCGGGTGTAATAAAGTATAAATTACAATATGGAAACGGAAGATATCTCTCACTACCTGTCATAGCAAAATAGATTACCATAGGCTTGGGAAAGGATCAAACCTCCACCACATGGCGTAAGCACCTAGGATAAACTATCAAAGAGGTCTTTTAAAGGGTTGTAACGTTAGGTGTAGGGATATGAAATACACAGTTTTGTTGGATAAAGAAAGTTTTTACTGGTGGCGAATTAACAATCTTGGTTAATTACATGTACAATATGGCGTTGCTAAGCCAAGACTAGACTCGACTTAAGCTAATAAATGAAAAATAACAAAAACATAAAATAAACATAGAATGAAACGGGATGGTAGTCTGTATGTTTTTTTCTCTTTTTCTTTTTCTATTTTTTTTCTTTTTCTTGATTTTTCGATTTTTTTTTTTTTTTTTTTTTTTTTTTTTTTTTTTTTTTTTTTTTTTTGCATACACTCTTACCATACCATCCAAAATAATACATCATAGGGAATGAACATTCCCCTTACACTTGAATCTTTACATACTTTACAATGAACTAATCTATTGACTCGAATTAAGAAAATCAAAACACTTGGAGCACTTTTAAGATTAACGTACATATGGGGGTAATAAATGATGTTCTTCCCCATTACTCCATAAAATAAGTACTTTACCCATGAGTCCCAATCGTCCCAAAACAATATGTATAAGGATATGACTCGACTTAGCAACCATGTAATCAATTAGATAGTTAACTTAGGGTTTAACAAATAACAATAATGCACTAAAGATGAGTGCATACACGGAAGGCTAAGGCGATTTGGTTGTACACTTAAGTGGAGTGTAACAAATTCTTCCTTTAAGTAAGATGCTTAAAGTTAGAAACGAAAAGATAGGCTCGGAGGGGTGTACTAGGGGTTTCGTGTACTAAAAATGAGTACAACGCTAAGGTGTGGGAAAAATTAGTTGACTTAACTAGCCAAGTAATATGACTTAAATGGTCAAGTAATTATGATACGGGTTTAACACAAGGGTGATCCTAATGGCTCTTATCATGTAGTAAATCCTACTACACGAATGTAGTCTCACTAGCGGTCTCGGGATGCATCACTAACGCAAGTTCTAGAATCTAAATGCTACCGGTACACTCATAAGCACTAATAGTAAATGCTTTTCCTATCAAATCTAAAGGCGAACCTCACATATTTGGGTGAAAATTTTTTCTGAATATACGGTTATGTGCTAGTTATACAATCTCCTATCCATGAGAGGCTTGCTATGGCTAAAGTTTCACTCCTAAATGTTGTAAAAAATTTTAAATTTGGCGCAAAAATTACACTAACAAGTATTTCTCGTAGTTTTATTACACGTCTACCATTAAACAAAACAAACTCAAGCGAAAGTGTACATGTAAGGTATCATCATTTTACCCTCCCCTTACACTTAAGATGAACATTGTCCCCAATGTTCAAGTAAAGAATGTAAAAGTTAAATAAGTAAAAAGAATGAAATCAAATACTCCCCTGATTCGCTCGGTATGGATTATAAGGTGGCCAGGTTAAATCTTCCTCCAAGAAAATGAACAATCAAAGCTTCCCTTCCAGAATATAAATCATCTTCTTGTCATACATAACCGTAAAACTTGAGAAAATAGACAAAAACAACCTCGCGTAAAATCGGCGGCATCCTATATAAGTTACTAAATCCTAGAAAACAAAGTAAGATATAATGCTTGTGGAATGAAGTTTGCAGATTTCCTGGAGATTATAAAACTTAATAATTCACAAAAACCATAAGACTCCGTTAGAAAAACAAAACTGGTAAAATTTCCAGATTTTTACACGTGACGCCGTCAGAAGTGACCTGCAGAAATTCTTATGCTAAGTTTCCGAAAAATTTCTAGAAAAACTTGGTCCTACTTCCTGGAAAATCCTGCAAAACTTCATTATGACTCAATACAAGCATTTGACTCTAACAAATATGAATATACATGTTCATTTAATATTTGTATAGAATCATGATCGGTTTGTTTCTTAAAAACGTATTTGGGGTTTCCCCTTACACTTATCTTTTGCAAAAATACTTTTAGGTGGAGTTAAGACTAGGCCAAAACAACAAAGTAAAGTATTTCCACTATTTAGTTTAGAAACATGATCAACCAACAATAAAAATAAAGCATGCATACGGAAGCAAATAACAAACAAACAAAATAAAATTACACAAAACATGGGTTGCCTCCCAAAAAGCGCTTTTCTTTATTTACGAGTCTTGTAGCTAGACTCAAGGTCATGGGTTACTACGTGACACGGGTGAGTTCCTCATTGAGGACATCCTTGGGATCAAACTTAGGTTTCAACTTCCTATCGGTTTTCTTAGTATGGTATGACCTTTCAAACTTTTCTCCATCCGGATCATACAAAGTCATCCTCATATGCCATGATCCGTCACCTTCTTTAGGTGGCTTGTCCCACCTCCATTTACACTTATCTCCCTCTCTTTTCCACTTATTCATCTCTATGTTAATAGGCAATACGCTTAAGAACTCAATCATCTTCCTAAAGACTAAGGGGTCCTCAAAGGGATCTAGCTCTTCATCTCTAGCTATGAGTTGTTCTACCGAATGTGTCTTTTCAACGAAATCTTTCTCTAGATAAAGTGGGCATTGAGGTCCTATGAAGTTCCTTTCTATCCAAGGTCCATATCTAGATGGTCTCCTATTCATCTCTACCCAATGCGGTGTCGGTTCATCATCACAATCATAACTATGCTTCTTTACATTGTACACCGACCAAGTATCGCCTTCACCTACCGCTATCTTAGACTCCTTGCAATCTATCATGGTGCTAGCGGTTGCTAAAAATCCCCTTCCTACCAATAATGGGCATGTAGTGTCACTAACCATGTCTAGGACGTGAAAATCCGCTAATATAGTTAACTTTCCTACGTGAACAACTACATCCTTAATCATTCCAACCGGGTGGGCAATACTCCCAACCGCTAGCCCTATCAATACCTCCGTTTCCTCTAACTTTCCTAGCTTAAGAGCGGTGAATAAGGATAAGGGAATCAAGTTGAGGCTTGACCCTAAATCGGCTAGTGTGTCGAAAGCTTCGGATCTTCCTATCTTACAAGGCAAAACAAATATACCCGGATCATCAAGCTTTTTAGGCAACTTGTTTTGAACGAAGGCGGTCCCATTTTTACCTAGTTTAAACTTCTCATATTTTTCTAGGAGGGCACTATAGTAAGGAGCATGCGCTAAGACATCAATGACGGGGCGTTCAAGGTGAAGTTATTTGAATTCATCGTCAAGGTCTTGCGTAGGAGGTGTTGCAACTATACTTTTGACCGGTTCTATATCGGGTGTTTTATTTGATTGGTCCATTGGAAGAATTTGGTTTTGTTTGAAACACGTGCTCGTTGATTTAACCGAGTAGTATTGTGGACACGAAGTAGGTGACGAAACTGAAGATATGGAATTAACGTTTAATTTCGGATTCTTGATTGTGTCGCTTGGGAGTGCTCCCATTTCTCGGTCATTGAGAACTTTCAACAATGCGTCAATTCTAGTGGTCATCTCGCTTTGCTTTTGTTTGAAATCGGCTTCAAACTTAGATATGCGAGCTTCTTGAGATGCCATGAACTTAGACATCAACCCTTCAAGATTGTTGGTACTACCATAGTTGTTAGAAGGATTGTTGTTGAAAGTACGGTTGGATGGTGGATCGTTTGGTTGGTAACGATTAGGCGGATTGGAAGAATTGGGTTGATTTTGTTTCCACCTAAGGTTTGGATGATTTTTCCAAGAGGGGTTGTATGAATCACCGTAAGTATTTGGCTCGGGCTTGAAAGTGTACCACTTATCTCCCGCTTCGTCGGTACGCGTGGATGCGTAGTCCGCAAAAGCTGTTCCGGGGAGTTCCACACAATCACGAGTGTCGTGGGGACCTCTACATAATTCGCATGAAGAAGTGATTTTGTTCACTTGGCTTGAAGGTTTAGGAGCTTCGTAAGATTTCATGAGAAACTTGACTTGGTCCTCAAGTTCCATAATCCTACGGTCGGGAGTGCTAGAATTGTTCAAAGGCAAAGATATTGCCTTGACCGTTTTGTTCAAATCACGGGGATCATTCAAACTTTCGTTGTCATAGAGAGCAAGATCTTCTATGAGTTCCCATGATTGTTCCGCACTTAGATCACGTAGGTTACCACCGGCCGATTGGTCAATGGCTCGCCTCGTGGAGAGATCGATATGGTCATAAAAGATTTGGACTTGGAGCCAAAGATGTATGCCATGATGAGGGACTTTTTGGAGTAAGTCCTTGAAACGAGTCCATGCTTCATAAAGAGATTCATTTTGACGTTGTTGGAACATCAAGATGTCATTTCTAAGCTTAGTAGTTCTCCCCGGTGGGAAAAATTGAGTAAGGAAGCGATTGGTGAGATTATCTCATGTGGTGATGGATCCCGCGGGTAAACGCTCAAGCCATTGACTAGCTTGATCCCGTAGAGAGAATTGGAATAGGCGTAATCGGGTTGTCTCTCTAGTTTCAACAACTAGGTCTATAGAATCTACGATTTTGAGGAAGTCCTTAAGATGTTGGTTTGGATCTTCGGAACGAAGTCCATGGAATGCACATCCGCTTTGCACCAACTGGATGGTGTCGGATCGCAAGGGGGTCACATTGGCTCCGGTGAGCTCAATGGTGTTTCGGTAGCCTTGGTGGCTAGGTCGGGAATACTCTCCTAAGGTTCGGGGCCTAAGGGGTTCTAGTGGTGGGTTTTGTTGTGGTGGGATGACGGGTTCAAGGATGTTCCCATCGTCCAAGATGTCGGGTGGTGAAGAGTTACGAACAAAGACACAAAGAAATAAGATAGACTAAAGAAAACCTAAAAATAAAAATAAAATCTCACTAGAAAGGAATCTAACAAGTAGACCTAATAAAAAGAAATTCTAACCTAGACAATAACTATTCCCCAGGCTGCGGCGCCAAAAACTTGATACGTGGGAATCGCACCAGGCTTTACCTCTCAAGGGATCTTGAGAAGCTTACAACCCCCACCAGGCAGTGTACCTGATCGTTGTAGTATAGTATAGTGACAAGTACCGGGGGATTGATCGTTCAGCTAGGAATAGTGTCGCTAGGATTAGAAAACCTAAATACTAGTTCTAAAGGTGAGGGATGATTATTTTTTGTATTTTTATATTTTTTAGAAAGCAAGTAAAAATCTCGGGTTTGAAGGATTTGGGCGGAATTAGTTGCTAGTCAACTAACCCAATACTAAAGATGCAATCAAAATAAAATACAAGAAATGAAAATAAACTAAATTATACTAAAGTTGTGAGCAATAAGTGGAGAAAATGTGTTTATTTAGATTTCACTACTCCCTAGATATCTTTTACACGTTAATTACTTGTTATAGTTGCGTGGATGACGGATTGTATTCCTTAATATCATTCATGGGGTGGAGCACTTACCTCCCCAATCCTATGAGCTCTTATCTCCTCCTATGCCATGCCCAGCACAACCATAGGGATTATAAACAGTGGCTCATGCATTAAATACAACCAATAAAACCTAGTGCACATCAGTTCATGTTTCCTAAGACGTTCAAGCATGTTACCATTTGGAGATCTGCCAGTTTCTTAAGCCTAACATCGAATTCATTCATCCAATACAATTATAAACAAGTAATCAACACATAATTAACATCTAGGTTTCATTAGATCCAAGCAAACACAAGATAGATCTAGCCTAGCATGATGGAATTAAGACAAGAACAAGATATAGACAACCAACACATAGACATATTGATTGAATTAAAAGAATACTTATCTCAATTACACATGAAAGGTATCAAGGGCTTAGAACCCTTGAAAAACCTGTAAAATTCGCACCAAGTTCGTACTTAGGGTTTCTCCAAAACTTCTCTCCTCTTAATGTAAAAATTAGAAAACTATATATAGGAAATAGGGTCTGACGGCGTTAAGACAAATCTTGTGACGCCGTCACCTCGCCGCCAAAATACTTCTCGGACTGCCTTGATCTACTTTTGACGCCGTCATTTATTATGCATTTCCAGGCCGTCATGAATTTTACTCTTGACGCTCTACTTCGTGACGCCGTCAAATCTGTACTGGGTCGTCATGGAAATTACTCTTGACGCTGTCAGAAATTCCTTCTTGACGCCGTCACCTACTGTTCCCAGCAAGGAAAATTAAGACTTTGGCGTTTTCTTCACTTTTATGCTCCAAAAACGTCTGAATTACTTCCTTTTCCAGATTTCACTCCCAAAGTACCTAAAATCACAAAAGGAACGATTTAGGGCAATATTTGATCAAATAAATTCAATTCCGGGCTTAAATGACCCCCTAAAAGTGGTTCATTTTTCGCCTCATCAGCGGTCGAGTTTCGTTGTGCGTAGAATTTTTGAATGACGTTTTACCCTAAAACGTGTAATTCCTTATTAACTTTCACGAAAATGATCTGATGAGTGTCAAACTTTTAATTTGCCATGGAAATGATTTATCACTCGAGGCCAAGAAACAAAAATCAAATTTCGGAAAAATTTTGGGAAAAATGAATAGTAAAAGTGAATAGTGAAATTTTCGGGAATAGTAGTTAACCTGAAAATGTGAATTGTTACAAAAGTGAATATCTAAAGGGATTTTTTTTTTATTTTATTTATTTTTTATTTTTTTGAAAAAATGCCTCAAACGGCTAGTTTAATAAATGTGCAACGGTCATATTTTTTTTGGTCAAATGCCATTCTGATTCGGTATATGTTACCGATTAGCTTACCGAAATACACATACCGCGTGACTGGTTTTCTTGGTTGCCGATCGGCATGTGTTGTCGAATGGCCAAACCGACAAGGTTGCCACCCCCTAAGTATAACAAGTTTTTGATATGGTTGTGGTGTTGGTGATGACCCTCTTAAAGAGGTGGTGGTCCAAATTTCAAGTTTTAAGCTTCAGTGAAGATGAAAACACACATGCTCAAAAGTCAAAACCATTCATTATTTCGGCATTTGTTATTCAACACAAGCAAGAAAAGTCTTTCGCTCCTAGTTGAAATAGGTGGTCTCGGAAATTAGGTAAAATCTTAATTCTCTTTATAATGTGCCAATTTTATGTTATTTTCTTGCATATGAAGTTTTTTTATTTTTATTTATTATTATTATTTTTTTTTTAATTTTTTTTTCGATTAACATTTTAAAATGTGTCATCACAAAACCGAGTCTTGTACCTGTGTGCCCAAACGCATTATTCAAGAAGTTAAAGAACGTGAAAAAACCTTTAAAAACCTCAAAAACTAAACGAATTTTTTGTATCAGAAAAAAGAAGAAAAAGGGACTCCCCCGTTCGGTTGGCCCGGCAGGTCAATACGAACGTATACCATGTCGGATTTGCCGAGTGTCTGGGGATAAACACTCGCGGGTACCCTTGTTATGCTATGCCGGTTAGGCATATTATTGGTCGTAGCCTCGGTTGTATGAACTTAGTGTTAGCATATGGTTAGTGTGTGTCTGCTCATTTATTTGATATGGTCCATATGTGTTTATTTACTATAAACCTTTGAACTCACTAGCGTTAGCTAACTTTTAACATGTTTTCTCAGGTATTTGAGCATGTATTTGATGAAGGCAGGGCATGACATCGGTCATAACTACCAAAAGTATTTTTACACATGAATTAAAACTCTGATTGGGACAGTCATGTTAAATGGGCCTTGTTTTATTTAAACTGAACTTGATGTATGACATTTTAAACTTGAATATGTAAATTATTTTAAAAAGGATTTCAAATCCGTTCTCTATATCTGTGTGTTGTAATTACCAATTTAGTAGCACCCAAACATGTATGCTTCCGCAAATCCAGATTTTTGGGGGAGTTACAAATTGGTATCAGAGCTTCGGTTATAGAGAACTAGGTACATATAAACCCTAAACTATAACCGATTTTATGAAAAACGTTTGCCTTAAGACCGCCAGATGCCTGCCTGCCTCGTTTGCCATAACTTGACCGCTATTTGTTTTATATAATTAAGTGTTATGCTATGTTGTTTGAGTATTTTACTTAACATATATGATATAAGTATTTCCTATATACTTACACATGACATACCCTATTTGTCACAGACCATGTCTCTCCATTTCGATGCTCGTGATGAGGTACTCGCTACTGGACACACTTCCTCGCTTCGACGACCAGTTCCATTTCAGGATGACCCGTTGATGGAGGTTGTCTGAGCAGCTACTCAGACTACACACACCATTCTAGCATCTACCTCACCATACCTACCCCGCTATGCCACAGCTCACCGATCTTCCCCAACTCAGCTCTACACCCTCACCCAGCATACTTAGACAACCCCATCCACAGAGCAAGAGGGATTCGAGGTTTGAGAAGGAAAACACAAGCTCGTTATAAGGAACATGGACTATAGAGGCACAAGGGTAAAGTTTTTATAGCATAAAATGTCATTTTATACTTAATCTTACTTACTAGAAGTCTACGGTGTGGTGTTTGACAACTTTCCGTTCAAAGGAGGGTCTCAAAAGTCAAAAAGAGAAAAGCGCTTTTACAAACCGCATAAATCACCCAAGGCCAAAATTACAAAGGCGCCCTTAATATTTTATTTGCATGTTGTCTTTTGATATTTTTCTTCAAGTTCCATTTTCATGTACTAACCTTCACTGTGATTCTTCTAATGTGTTAATCAATAAACAAGTTTATTATTAGCTTTGTTGAAATAGGTGTTCTTGAAAAAAAAAAAAAAAAAAAGGTAAAATCTTATTCTTTTATATTTTATCAGTTTATGTATATAATTTTAAGTCTTATGTTATTTCTTGCGAATTAAGTTCAAAATTTTATGTGCTTAGCGGGTGCTTGGGACTGTTAATCTCAAAATCTATATATATATATATTAAAAGATTGAGTCCCATGTATTTAATATTAAGTATTAATGTGGCCCAACACAAAGAAGGGTTAAATATATTTTATTTAACAACAAATCACAAGTGCTCTAGTGGTTGAAACATATTTTGTGAGTCAAAAGACCCAGGTCTGAGTCTCGTGGTGAGCATCGTTAAAAATATTTTTGGCTTCATCCAAATTTAGTTAAATTTTTATACGAGATAAGATTAACTAAATTGGGTCACAAAAATTGTTACAAACCTTTTTGGCTTCATCTAAACATTATTTAGTAATGTCTCTACAAAAGGGCACTACAAAGAAGATTTCGATACTACATACACACTACGTCAATATAACAATACCCCCATTATACACATTATGTCACAAATAACACGTCAACAAAGTAGTTTTTAACTCATGCGAGATACATGAACACAAAAGTCGTCTTTTTTTCTTTTCTTTTTTTTTCTTTCTTTTTTATTTTTTTATTTTTTTTATGTCAGAGCAAGAATTTTAACTACATATTTAGCATTATTATATATACACGATTATACTAACTTTACATGTACGCGGTATTGACAGAAAAATGCTACAACTTTTGACACCAAAAAATTATATAGAGTGTTGCTTCATCGGTAAGCTACTACATTTGGTAATGCATAACTATGATGAGCAACCGGACAAAGATTACTAGTGAACTATGTAAGATTATGCTTGCATCACTTGCATGAAGAATGTATTTTTGATGGTCAAATAACAGCGTTGGTACGCTACACATAATGTAGAATCAATGTCACCGATAAAGGTAATATAACGCTCTTTTGTAGAGGTGAATATTAGTACATCCGATTTGAACAGATAAATTAAAAGAGTTTGCTAAAATAATAAAATATGGTATAATAAAAATATCACGTTGAATAAAGAATATAAATAAAAAAGTACATAATTTTGGCTCGAAGACATTTGTAAATTATAATAACATATAAAAAAGTTGATTTTTAGACATAAGCGAAAGTTCAATAGTTTATCGAAAAACAAAACCAGTGCATTGTACAAGTCAGAATGCGTCGTATATATATAAGGGTGAGATAAGCAGCTTTTATATCATTTATGCACTTTGGGAGTTGCTTACTGGAACTGCTTTAGTGTGTAATGTCGTGTTTAAATTGTTAATTTCCTTTACTGTGTTATGCCTAAAAGTATATGGTTAAAATAGCAATAGTGACTATGAAAATGCACGTTATTAGCTGTTTGGGATTGCTTAGACGGATACAACAAAAGCAGTTTCAAAAAGGGTTTGTGATTGCCAATCAAAACTACCCAAATGCTTATTTGATTATTTGGGACTAATGTAAAGCGTCTAAAGCTGCTTATTACAAACCATCAATGTTTTAAACATGTTTTTAGTTGGATGATTATTCGAAAAAATTATGTGGTTCTTATTATTTTACCAAAGTCTTAAATCCTTCAAATAATCAAAGTTGTCAAACATTCAAAAGCTGTTTTTTATTACATTGCGTTTTATGTATATGTATGCAGGTAATATCACATGCATGGCTTGGGCACCTGTACTTATTCATGTCGGTTAGCATTCGTCCACCTTTACTTGATATCACAAAAGACTATTTGACGATCTAAACATGTTTTGTATATTCTTACAGGAGACAAACGGGTCTTTGTTTTTAGCTACAGTGAGTGTTAATAAGAGAGTTAAGTTGTAGGTAGCTCCATCTCATAGGTAGACCACCAAAGTATTTAGCAAGAAGCATGGTCTAGAGGCGAGGTCAAAAGCACCTTACCAGCATTTCTAAAAGATAATATTTTGACATACTATGAAACCAAGGGGTCATTGATTCTGGGCATGTTTGGTTAGGAGAAATGAACCAAAAGAAATGGAAATGTAAAGATTTCTCTTGTTTGATTGTGTAGAGGAAAAAAAAAAAAAAAAAGCGGAGAATTCGTTTGCCTTAAGATATCCATTTAGGTACAACTCAAATTCTTCGTAGAGTTGAGATCCATGAATAACTCATACATGTCATAGAACCTATCAACCAATCATAGCCATCCATTTATATTTTCCACATTTTTTTTCAAAACAACATATCTTGCAAACGGTAAATCTTCAAGCTACAAAAAAATATCATCACGACGAGAATTAAATGATCTTTCTATAGATATGCATTGTTATATACTTTCGACGAACTTTTTTTTTTTTTTTAATTTCCGCCCAGAAAGAATCATATATGATTCGTAAAAATCATATATGATTCGTAAAAAATCATATATGATTCGATTCTTACGAATCATATATGATTCTATGATTCGTAAGAATTATATATGATTTGTTAAAATAGAATCATATATGATTCTTACGAATCATATATGATTTTTCTGGGCGAAAAAAAAAAAGTTTATGGAAAAAAAAGTTCGTCGAAAGTATATAACAATGCATGTCTATAAAAAGATAATTTAATTCTCGTCACGATGGTATTTTTTTTGTAGCTTGACGATTTACGGTTTGTGAAATATTTAAGTTTAAAAAAAAATGTGGAAGTTTATTTTTTTATTTTGATCAAAAAATGAGTGGTTAAGATTGCTTGATGAGTTCTATGGTAAAAGTTAGATCTATAAAGAACTTTTGGCATTCTTCGTATTCCTCCACTTTTTGAGTGGAAAACCCAATTCGTTATATTGGAGGCCATAAAACAAATACTGAGTCTCAAGTGACACAAAAATCAACAAACACCTTCACACATAGCTTCATTCTCTAGTGATTTGCCTTCTTTAACCAGTGCACCCTCCATTAACCTTCGTGATGGTCTACCCAAACCGAATACCTTCTTTCATTCGTTGCTCGTCGATGTGCTCCGTTCCATTGTTGTAACTTGGTAATTTTGTATTTATATTCAAAATTGACATTTTATATACCAATTAGTTGTATACTTTGAATGGGTATAAGGTTGAAAGTGAAATTAATTGTTGAATATATGCATGAACATGGGTTTTCTTATTTTTAAATATGGGCTTTGGAATTGTTTGACTTCACTGATTTACATGTTAAATATCATGTTTTTGTTTATAACCATATTATGTTTGGTCAAATTCATTGATTTATGGTGAGTTGATTTACATGTTAAACATCATGTTTTTATTTTTATTTTTATTTTTCTTGTTGTTACCGAACACGATATCTCATGTAGTTTCTCTACAGGTTTCTATTCTTTGGAATTTTTTATTCTCTACATTATTTCATTTATCGATATTTCTCTCTACCAAACATACCGGTTTTGGAGAGATTTTAGGAAAAGAACGTGGCTCTAATACCATGTAAAGTGTAATGTGATTTAAATTAAATGATTTGTTACAATATAAATACAACACTAAACAACGCAAGGGCTTGACCCAATATATACATAATATATTATGATCTACTAACAAAAAGTTGTTGAACTACTTCTTGGCAGTAACAACTTATCGATCGGTAGCTAATAGACATTAAAGGTGGCGTTAATCCGGCACAATCATTGAGCCTTAAAATTATTTTTCCTTATCAGTCATTAAAACATGCTGGGTTACTACCTTGAGTTGTTTAGTGATCTAAAAGGTGCTCACATACATTGTCACTAATAATGACAACTTTTAATTTGGATTAAGACTGACCACCTAAATTTCGTAACTAAACAGCATTTGCTAACCAGTTTAATGTTATTAGTATTTATGTGGTTAATAATGAGATGCACAACTCAAATGGGAGTACTGCATGTTGCACAAACTTAGAATGTCCAGTAAATTTCATGATAAAGTATGAACTATATAACCAAAGTAAAATACAACATTGACATCGTGAATGATTACATATATATGATCTGTTAGAATCTTATTACTTTGACACAAACGTTGAAAACAAATGCACAACATCCGCAGACAAACTTGAACTACTTGCCAACAATGAATTTAGCTAGTACGTGATGTTCGAATCGGAATTGATCACCCAACCCAAAATGAGTCATCAACAACCAAACAATGGTAATGAGCTCACCACCATTGCTCACTTGTGCTGCGTGAGTCTTTGCTTGTGAATTAATTGCCCCATAGCACAACAACTCCACCCACACCTTGCTTAAAATCATATATTTATCCAAACCTTCATCTTTTTCAATCTTCATCAACTCTTTGGCCAAAATGCAACCATCAAATAGCAACGATTTGCTTTGGTTACCTTTTACTGTCATTGGTGCCGCTTCAGTCGAGACACGAAGAATGGCCATACAAGCATTTATCTGCCTCCGATCCAATTTTTTGTTTGTTCTCGACCTATCTCTTTGTTCATAACCTACAGCCTCAAAGTACCTTGTGGCCTCAGCACAAGTATCTCTGAATCGTATTTGTCCAAAACCTGCTGCGACTGCAGAAATCATGTTTGGTTGCATGACAAGAAGGTATAACATGTAATCGGATAAAGTTTTTGCAAACTGAAGCCTTTCATCATAGACTTTGGGTTTCTCAACCTGATCATAGTTGTAGCATAGCTCTGTGGCGATATGCCACAGAATGAGACTTTGATCATAGTCAACATCGACAACATACTTAAGTAAGCCCCTCCATTGGTGTTCGGCACGAAGTATCCAATCACCTCGTGCTGAACTTATCGCCTTTGAAGCTTCCATGTCATCTGCGAGTTCTGATTTTGATCTGATCTCCTCAAAGATGAAATCTTTGAGTCTGTCAGTGCACTCTACGGAATTCACATAAGCTATGCTATCAATATAGCCAGTTAGACCCAGGGTCTCACAAACGTATTTCCATGTCTCTCGAAGTGGGTACAAGCAGTAATAGATCAGATTTTTTTTTATTCTTTTTTTTGAAAGGCAGTAATAGATCAGATTGTAAGCTGAAATGGATTCAGACCACCTATTGAGATTGTATGTTGAAATGATTCCAGACCACCTTTTGTGGCCTTTTTTTTGTGGAGTATCTTTTGTGTCTCCTAACGTGCCCGTCCAGATCAGTCTGACCCATGCAGTGATGATTTTTGTCTTCAGAGACACGCTTGGATCCTCATCAGGTGAGCAAAGTAATGTGATGGTCCAGTTGGAAAACAAGAGCATGATTAGAGCGTACATATCCAAAACCAATGCACCAAAGAGCAAACCATATGTAATCGTAACATCAGTGTCGCTAAAATTTTTTTTGTCTTGGAATATGAAGAATATGATTGTGGAACAAACCGTCGCTAGATAGAAGAACCTGCTGATGGCTCCAAATAAACCAAACACCACGGGAAGCTTAGTAAAGAGAACTTCATAGAGGAAATTTAACTCAACCTCGACTACTTTGAAAGCATCTTTCGGGGTTCGGTTTAGGAAAAAATCCCGACTCTTTTGTCGTTCCTTGCGATTGAAAATCTGATCAACAACAAGCCCTTTGAATTTGTTAAAGAAATGATAACCATAATGCACCACTTCGAACTCTGTCAAATTCCCTTTTTTAGCCTTGTTGGCTGATCTATCTGGCTCCGGAATTATCAATAATCTAGTGGGCAGATTTCCTTCCTTTAGAGAAACGTAATTATCCATAATTCTTACATAGTCTGGTCCTGGATCAGCTTCTCTAAGCATTGAATCTTTGAATCTATCGGCACTGGCAAGATAAAGCGAACGTGTTTTCTCACTATATTTCATGATACCTGTCACAAACATCAACATTGTGGGAATCCAAAGGCGATTATGTGGCAACGACTGAACAAATACATAAACCGAAACTACACATTGGAAAACAAGACCAAGAAGATGTCGGATCCACAACTCATTGTCTTCCAATGCAAAAGCTGTAATGGTGTCGGGACCACCAAGGTGCACCAAAAGAAACGGTGTCCAAAAGGCGAGAAGGTTCTCATTTTCCACAGGAATCCTATCGCCTTTTTTGACAGAGACGTCATTGGTGTTACCCATGCTGGTTGAGATGAGCCCAACAGCAAAGATAGCTGTCTGGTCTGCTAGCAAGTATGCAGACCACAATAGCGCGCTTATACATAATTTGTTTGTTCGTTTTCTCAATGGAGCAGCGAAAATGAGAAACGACTGTACCAAAAGACTCAAGACAATGAAGCATCGGAGATCCCATGTATCCCATAACTGTTTCCATTTTTGAGGGATCGGAATTTCTGCCATCTTTCTCCCCATTTTGTGTTTGGTGTAGGTTCAAAATTATCTGTAAAAGATTTAAAATTGCTATTCTAATCAGTTGTTGACCATCATGCATTCAAACCAGATACTGCAAATAATCTAGATTGTTGCATTTATAAAACCTACGTTCCATGTATTGCCAGGTGCATTGTTGTATCTAGCTTTTACAATTGTAAGTTGTTCTATAGTATACAAGTATATGGATCACTCTTTCCATACATGGCTCTACGACTGTTTACTGGCGAGGTTTGATTTTTTTGTCATCCATATTTGAGAATCAAACTGAATTTGAAATCAAACATGTAAAACCGGCTCAAATTCGTAGATTCATATTTAGTTATTTCAAATAATCAAGTTCAATCGGTTTTGAATTTTAGTTTTCTCGAGTTAAATTTGAATATTAAAAAGTTAAGAACTTCTATTTAGAACTGTCTCTAGTTGACATACATGTCTTTCTTTTATGTTCAACTATCACAAACACACTAAGTTTTACTATGGCGAGGAGTTAAGGACTGCCGGTTAGACTTATGTTTCTAATTTTATATCGATAATGATTTGCTTGCAACAAACACTTGCTAAGTTGTGAAAATATTTGATCATTTTCAATTTCACATAAAGAACTTTTAATACAAGATGATATGCCGATCAAGACCCCGAAAACAAAAGTTGGGTCCTCTTTAATGCACAAGTACTGTAAACGGTAAGCTTTTGACGAGCTCACTTCTAACCAATTTACAGCTAAAATTGTATGGAAAAAAATCTTAAATAACCGACGGTTGAAAATTTGAAATGAGCGATTATAAACGCCAAATGACATTGGTTCTACAACAAATGATATAATATCACATTGGTACTAAAATGAAAAACGATATAATACTAAGGGCGCGTTTAGATGGTGAAAAAATTTATTAGTTTTTTTTTTTTTTTTTTTTTTTTTTTTTTTTTTTTTTTAGTTGCTATGGGAAAAGGAAGGGGGTTTAATCTTTACAAAAAATAAAAAGTTGCATTCAAATGATATTGTGCTTTCTATTACAAACAATGAAAGTGGGGGTTTTAGGTTACAAGTCAAACAAATAAAACTAACAAAAATGTGTTACATAGTTTCCCTTGTTAAATTAATTAGGAGGTGCCAATTTTTCTAGTTTGCAAAATATTGAAATTTGATTTGAACGTAATTTGTTTTACTTGTTAAGTACAAAATATTTTGTGAAAATGAGGGGAGTTTTCACTAAAAGCACCCCTAATCTATAAACACACATACTTTCTTTATTCAACCATGATGAATAACTTATTTCTACACATTTTTGGGCAAATCCAGAGCTCAAAAGTGGATAGAACTATAAACATGTATGGAGAAATGTGTCATGACAGATAAAAACGAAACAAATTGGATATTTGTTTTTGAAAACTACAAATCGGTTTACTTTATTTCAGTTTTTCGGTTTTTGATATTGAATCAGTTCGGTTTCGGGCTCCTTTTACTTAGCAACAAGCAAGTTTTCATCTTATATAAATTTTACGATTCCAAGCTTTCAAGCAACAATAGTTAAACAAAGATCAATAGTAGCATAATTTCCTACAATCTAAAGCTACAAAACAAGTAACAAACAACCAAACAAGAATATATTATATAAAATGTTTGTCATGGCAGTTTCCTCTAGAAAGACATTCAACGCCATTTTATAAAACAATGATACATATTAGAAAACTATACGAGTATCTATGCATAGCAATGAGATTTTATAGCGATAAATTGTTTATTAATAAAAAAAAAGTTTATAGGTTATAAACGAAAAATAATAAATTTTGAAGATTTGGGGATTAAACATAATGTTTTGAAACCCGGTTCGACTCAGGTGGTTCAACCGATCGAACCGTTTCGGTCGAAAAACGGGGTGATTTTAACTGGGTCGACTTACCAGGTTGGGTCAAAAACGGGTCAAATTAAACCGGATCAACCTGCCGGGTTTGAAGCGACATAGGTCAAGCCGGTTTTCGATTTGTATTAATAGTTTCCTTTTGAAATATATGTTTTCAACATTTCATTTTTTAGTTTCAACTTTTCATTTTCAGTTTTTCCTTTGAGTACCCTGTGACGATTAACTGGAGAAATGGATCTCGATGAGGCCTGATTCACCAGTTTGTATCAGTTTCAACAGGTCCTCACTGGTTCGTTTTCGGATGGCTTTTATTGGTTAGCCGAACCGGTGGCAACACCGATTCCCGGTTGAACCCGTTGTTCCCGTCCAGTTTTCAAAACTATATGTACCATCAACTTGTTAGGTTGTATGAAGTTTTGTGTGTTTATTAATTTGTATAATGTGTATAATAATGAGTCCTCTCTGGTTTGTTTTCGGATGGCTTTTATTGGTTAGCCGAACCGGTGGTGGCACCGGTTCCCGGTTGAATCCGTTGGTCCCATCCGGTTTTCAAAACTGTATGTACCATCAACTTGTTAGGTTGTATGAGGCTTTGTGTGTTTTATTAATTTGTATAATATGTATAATAACATGTACTTTTCATTTTAGAGTGTGTTTGTGTGTATTTTTTTGTTGCAGCGGAGAAGCGTTATTTTTGGTGAAGTATTTATATGGGTGAGTTATCCACACCCTCCCATAGAGAGGGTATCCAATCATTGGATGCATCACCGGCTTGTACGGTGTACATTGCGGGTTGTACGGTTTGATCAAACCCTCCCTGATGTGACAATATAAGGAGTGTTTGTATAACATAACCCATTTATATTCCTGATGGTGGACTTCAAGAATAGTCAGTTTTCAAGAACTTGAAGTTAGAAAGAGGATATACAATAAATAAGGAAGGTTTATATTCATTTTGGATAGGTATGGAGATTAAAGTGACAAGTATCGAGAAATGTACTTCGAGCAGTGGACATTTGTTACATAGATATTTTCAACCATAGTAGTTTATATGATCAGTTACTAATTAGTATTCCATTCACAAAACATTTCAAACTGTTTACATTCGTTGTTCTTTGTTACTTTATTCTAACACTTAATTTCCTTATGCATAAATTCTTTAAAAACCCGTGATTCCACGGGTCTATAAGCTATATGTGATTCCATGGGTCAATAAACAAGAGCCAAGGAAAATCGCTTTCAAAAGTCGGTTTGTATTTGCCACGTCCTGTTTTCACTCATGCACAGCTATATGTGGTTCTTTCACGTGTCAAAAGCAAAGAAATGTTTGAATGTTATTGTTTCAAATGTGAATGGTAACCTATAAAAAACTACTAAAAAAAGGTTTGAATGTTTGCGGATGGTAATCATAGTTTTGCAAGGTCTATGATTAAACGGTCAATAGGTACGTACCGTATACATATTACATGTTTTGTGGCATTTTTTTTATTTACACTTATTGTAAATCCAAAACTTCTTTTACTTACATATTTTTTAAACTTATTAGATGTTCACGTAATGGACCTTTGTTGAGGTGTTAGAATGGTCACAACATATAATTGCTTCTGTAGACAAACATATTGGAGATCATGAGGCAATGAACGTTTATTACACAAATATTTACAAGCATTGTATTTTATACTATAAATCAATTATAATTTATTATTCCATTATAAGAAAATTTCATAGCATTTACGTTCATTGTTCTTTTTTACTTTATTCACGTACTTACATTTTTTTAATCAAAAACCCTCTAAAATCCCGTGGATTCCAAAGGTCTATAAGCTAGTTTGGTATATATGTTTTTAATTGGTTATACAATATGAATAAATCATTGTATATTTAAGTAATTTAGTGTTTTAATAAGAATATTAATTACACTATACATTTCTCTTACCTATGACCATTTTTAACTTTCAACATTCCACTTTTACCATACACTCTTTATATGTAGTATAGATGAATCAAATTTGTGGTTTAATTTAATATCTTGATATAATCTCAAATCTCTTCTATAGATAACATTGTATGCTCAAATCTTTGAGATTTAATTTCAAATATCTTATATAGATAAAATTATATGTAATGGTAGGCCGGAGCAGTTTTTTCAGTTTGGTTTTTCGTATAAAACCAAAAATAGCCCCAAACATTTTGCATTTCATAAAACTGAAAATTATCCTCCATCAGTTTGTCCATTGAAGCAGTTTTTTCTATTCGGCTATTTTGATTTTTTCAGTTTTGGTTCGTTTTATCAGTTTTTGTACTCACTCATATCTTATAATTATTGTCATATTTAGGCTTATATTAGTAAACTACGAATATAATTTTCATAATCAAATTGTATATTTTATCTATACTACTTATAATACATATTAGACCCTCTCTCCTATTAAATTTTTAAGATTTTCTAATATAGATTTTAAGTAAATAAACATATTAAAGCTTTATGTACAATTAATTTATGCACAACCATGTATATTAAATACCTACAATTAATACTCTTCTTAAATCACTCTTTTACTAAAAAATGCAACTACTTTACCACATAGTACAATCTAATCAAACTATTAATTATCTATTGTTAAAATCCAATAACTCAAGCACTTAAAACACCAGCAAAAAAACATATCCTATGCAATTTAAAGGACCAACATGTACAACTTAAAGGAACAACATGGTTAAAGTCACTCAAATATAAAATTCTCACAATTTATAAAGTTATTGTAACTAAAAACATAAAATTAAAAGACATTAATCGACACAAATTTTGTTACATGGTACCCGTAGCCGCATCGCGCGAGTACCCTGCTAGTTCTATTTTATTCAATTTTTTCTCGATCTTGAATTAGTTTTAGTTTGAGCTTATCACCATGATGTTCCATTCTATCATAACACTATTGATTACTAGAGATATAAACAAGATTTGATTTTGAGATAAAAAAAAAAAAAAAAAAAAAAAAAAAAAAAAAAAAGATATTGTTTATCATAGATTTATTTACATATTTTCCCTAATACCCTAGTGTTTTAATTACATATAAAGATTATACATAAAAAAACTCTTAATTTTCAATTAAGAAAGGTAAACTTACATTACCCCTTACACCTTATTTTTTCAATTCAAGAAAATGATACATATTGTTTTATAACATATTTATTTTCAGAATTAATAAACATGCTAATTATATTAACAAAATCAAAAACTTCTATTATGCAATAAATTCATATTTTTACACTACAATACATTAAAATTTTGAGTAATGATAAAAAAAAAAAAAAAAAAAAAAAAAAAAAAAAAAAAAAAAAGTCTCCCACCCTATGGCGATTTTGGCAACCACTAAACCATAAATAGTTCTTTTCTCATTCAATCATGATCGATCTTTAATCTCTCCCACTACTAGTCTGAATTAACATTGGATTATATCTTGTGTATTATCTCGTTTTAATTCCTATCTTGTTCTAAGTCTGATTAACGATTGATTGGTTATTTGTTTTAGGGTTTTTTACTTCATTGGTAAGCGTTTTGAAAAGTCGGTTTGATTTTACTTTATATTCAATCATTACAGCAATCTTCAAACTAATTTGGGACATATCTAATCATGGGTTAATTATTACTCTCTTATGTCATAAAAACCCTAGTTGTAAACTAGGGTTTTAATCTTTTTACCTTGCGAACTCGTGAGTTTTCTTGGTTCTGATTAGTACGATCTATTGTGTAAGGTGTTTGATTTATTATAATATCGAAATTGGGAGAAGGGATTAATTGCAAACCGAGTACTGTGGTTAAGGATAACGTGGGTTTTGATTTGGGTGATCTTAATATACACATGCAACGTTTAAAGGAGCAATATGCTGGGAACACCGGTCTATCTCAGCCTATTGCCTCTCATTTGAAGAATTTGGATGGTATTTCTGTTGGATCTGTTAATGTACCTACTAAACCTAGACATGAGCCTAGGTTTGATGCTAAAAACGACTCTAATGTTGTCCAGCAACCCCATGATGTTGCGTTACCAGCCAGTAAAGAACAAGTAAATATGGATAACACTACTACTTTTGGGAGTGAGGCTTCGCTTGATATGTCTACTGCGATTACTTGTTGATATAAATAATGCATAAAAACGTTATTAATATTTCTCGATATCCCTACGTTTTGACGATCACAAAATGTAAAATCATTAAACGTAAAATCATTACGTAAACAAGTATTTAGTTACAAATATCATTACATCCAACTAAATCACTTAAGGTATGAATAAACAAAGGTCTAATACATTTTTTGATCAAAGGGATTTTGATTTAGACACTACGAATTTTATAAAATGTTATAAACATTTTATATATTTTAGAAAAACACTTTTGGTAATTAAAGAAAAATGTTTAATTCATAATAAATATATGAATTCAAATTTTTAACCAAAATCTGTTAGTTTTCACCAAATAAACTTTCACCAGAAAAAGACAAAGAAACTGGCCGTTACAGGAGGGCGGCCCCCTTAATAGTTAAGGGGGCCGGCCACCATTTAAGGGGGCCGGCACGCTCCTGTGGCCAGATTTTTTTGCCTATAAATACTGGTTCATTTCTATAATTTTCCCAACCTTTTGTACGAAAATTTTTAATCCTTGATGAGGCGAAAAGTGTACCCTTTTAGGGGGTCATTTAAGCCCAAATGCGAGATTATTTGATCAATTATTGCCCTAAATCGTTTCTTTTGTCATTTTAGGTACTTTTGAGGAGAAATCTGGAAAAGGAAGCGTTTTGGATGTTTTTGGAGCGAAAAAATGAAGAATACGACAAAGTCTCCAAAATCATGCTCAATATTGAACCTCACGGCGTCACCCTTTGACAAAGAGATGGATAATTCAAGTTACACATGACGGCCCAGAACAATTTCAAGGCATTGAAGTCTGACGGCGTCACCAAGGCCGTCAGGGTCAGAAGACATGTGACGGCTCAGAGCTTATTTACACATGACGGCGTCAAAAGTGGATCTAGGCAATACGAATTTTATCTTGGCGGCGAGTTGACGGCGTCACAAGCTATAACGTGACCCCGTCAGGATGTAAAATCTATATATACTTTTCTAATTTTCATTCATTGGGGGTGGAACTTTAGTGCAACTTTGAAGGGAGAAAACCCTAGACGAATTTACAGATATTTTAAGGGTGTCAACCCTTGGTTTCTTCCATGCTTAATTGAAGATAAGTATTTTATCAAATCATTCAATATGTCTATGTGTTGTTTGATTATATCTTACACTTGTCTTCTCTTTAACATGCTAGGCTAGGTTTTTCTTGTGTTTGCTTAGATGTAATGAAACCTAGATGTTGATTATTGGTTGATGGTTTGTTTATAATTGTTGTGGATGATTGATTTCGATGTTAGGCTTAAGAAAACTGGCAGACTTCCATTTGGTAACTTGCTTGAACGTCTTAAGAAACATGATCGGATGTGTACTACGATTTATTGGTTGTATTTAATGCGTATGTAACTACTAGTGATACTATGTTAGGAGCTATTAGTCGGCTCGACATAGAATGAAGTAGAAGCTTATAGAGTTAGGGAATATCATACACGGCCCTACGACTAGTATTAAGGAATATAACCCGTCATCCTTGCAATTGTAACAAGCTAATCAACCGATAAAAGATACCTAGGGAGTAGTGAAATCTAAGTAAACACATTTTCTCTTATTATTGTTTCCACCACACATTTATTTAGTTTCATTTTATTTTGTTTTATTTGCATTTGTAGCATTTGGGTTAGTTGACTAGCAACTAATTCCGCCAACTCTTTCATACCCGAGATTTTTACCTGCTTTCCTATAAAATATAAAAATACAAAAAGAATCATCCCTCACCTTTAGACCTAGTTTAGTAGAGTTTTAATCCTAGCGAACACTATTCCTAGAGTTGAACGATCAATCCCCCGGTACTTGTCACTATACTATACTACAACGATCAGGTAAACTGCCTGGCAGGGATTGCAAGCTTCTCAAGATCCTTTGAGAGGTAAAACCTGTTGCGAGGGCGCAATCCCGTGTATCAATCCCAATCCTTTCCAACCATCCTTCTAAATCCTTTGATCATAAGATTATAAGTCTTTGTTTTCAAGTGATTCAATCCTTCATCACTCAAAGTGCAAGAGAGGAATACTCTTTCAACATCTAGTTAAGAAGTATTGTAGATTTGTGAATATAGTGTTGTAGTTGTGTAAATTATTTGTAAAGATGTAGAGTGTTTATAATAGTATATTTAGTGTGTTAGTAGTGAATAGAAGTAGTGAAGAAGAAGTAGTGTTGTGAAGAGGATGTTCTGAAGTTGTGAGAGGTCGTATAGTAGTTGTGGTGTGTACAAGTTGTAAAGAAGTCGTGAAGAGTAGTGAGATTGGTTCTAGCTACAATTATAACTCGACATTTATCTTAGTGACGATGACGATTCTAGTTCAGAAAGTGAAGACGAAGAATATGCAAAGGTCGTTAAAGAATTCAAGAATATTCTTAAAAAGCGACAAAGAGCACAAGATAAAAGAAAAAAAACTCGAAGAAGAAGATTTAGTGACGAAGATGAAACGATGAAGCACAAATGTTTCGTAGCTCAAGCATCTAAAGAAGTATGTCTAGGAGTAGATTTGGAGCCCAATGAATGGATAAAGGATAGTGGATGCTCAAGATACATGACGGGGAATCGCAAGCTATTTTCTACATACAAGGCGTATAACGGAAGTAACGTTGTTTTTGGTAGTGATCGTCGTGGAAAAATCATAGGCAAAGGTACTATCTCTCAAGACTCTCTAACTATTGAAAATGCTGAACATGTAGATAATCTAACATATAAATTGCTTAGTATAGGTCAAATATGTGATAATAAGTGTAGGGTTACCTTTACTGATAAAGATAGTGAAATAATTAAGGATGAGAAAGTCATAGGTAGAGGAATTAGGAAATGAGGTATATATGTTATGAAACTAGGAAACAAACCGGAAGATAGGATATACTTAGCCACTCTAGATGAAAATTCCACCTTGTGGCATAGGAGATTAGGTCACGTTAACATGCAACAAATACCATCTTTAGTCTCTACGGAACTAGTTAGAAACTTTCCTAGTCTAAGATATGATCAACATTTTTGTGACGCTTGAAAAATTGGAAAACAAACACATGCTAGTCACAAAGCTAAAATATGGTATCCACTACTAGATGCTGAGAATTACTTCACATGGATCTTTTTGGTCCATCCGCAATGCGGAGCTACGGTGGCAACCGTTACACCTTAGTTATAGTAGACGATTATTCATGATACACATGGACTAGGTTCTTAAGTGATAAAACAGGAGCCTTTGAAAATTTTGAGAAATTTAGTAAAATGATTCAAAATAAATTAGGATGCTCTATAGTATCAATTAGGACGGACCATGGTTGGGAATTTGACAACGAAGTACAATTCAGAAAATATTGACTTAAATGGAGTATCTCACAATTTTTCCGCTCCTCGTACACCTCAATCAAATGGAGTAGTAGAAAGGAAAAATAGGTCTCTACAAGAAATGAGTAGAACAATGCTAAATGAGCAATCTATCCTACAAAATTTTTGGTTTCACGCCATAGATACATCAACGTATATACTTAATAGGGTTTCCATTAGATGAATATTAGGAAAAACTCCTTATGAGATATTAAGAGGTAGAAAATCAAATATAGGCTACTTTAGAGTATTCGGAAGTAAATGCTTTATCCTTAATACAAAAGATTACCTTACTAAGATCGACCCTAAGTCATACAAAGGAATTTTTCTAGGATATTCACAAAATAGCAAAGCATATATAATATTAAATAAACATACTACGAAAGTAGAAGAATCCTTAAATGTAACATTTGATGAAACTCCTCCACCACCTAAAACATTACCTTTAGAAGATGATGATGTGATTGAGGAAGAAGCTATTGAGGTTAGTAAAAATAAGCCCTTAGGAAATAATAATGAAGTAGAAACATTAGAAGAAAATGAGATTGTAAATATTAAGGAATCAAAATCACATCCATTAGGTAACATCATAGGTAGTTTGAATCAAAGAACCCTTAGATCAGAAGCTCAAGACGAAAGTAACTTCTTTTGCTTTGTGTCAACAATAGAACCTGGGAATGTAAACGAAACCTTAAAGGATGAAAGTTGGATTATGGCTATGCAAGAAGAATTAAATCAATTTAAAACAAATGATGTTTGGGAACTAGTCCCAAATCCTAGGGATGTGACCATAATAGGAACCAAATGGGTATTTAGGAATACATTAGATGAGAATGGAATAGTAACTAGGAATAAAGCTAGATTAGTCGCCCAAGGTTATAATCAACAAGAAGGAATTGATTATGATGAAACCTATGCTCCGGTAGCTAGACTAGAATCTATTAGAATACTCCTAGCTTATGCTTGAGCCCTAGACTTTAAGTTATACCAAATGGATGTGAAGAGTCAATTCCTCAATGGTTTTATCAATGAGGAGGTTTATGTGGCACAACCTCCAGGATTCATTGACTTCGCAAAACCTGATTATGTTTATAAACTCAAGAAAGCTTTATATGGACTCAAATAAGCCCCCAAGGCTTAGTATGATCGATTAAAAGCATTTCTTATTAAACATGATAATTCCATGGGAATGGTAGATAACACTTTCTTCACTAAAAAGATAATCCCGAATCTCATCATTGTTCAAATATATGTCGATGATATTATATTTGGATCGACTTGTCAAGAAATATGTGATGATTTTGCCAAAATCATGCATGATGAGTTTGAGATGAGTATGATGGGAGAACTAAAATTCTTCTTAGGATTACAAATAAAACAATTAGAAGATGGAATATTTTTTAATCAATCTAAGTATATTAAGAAAATGCTTAAGAAATACGGATTAGAAGACTCTAAGCCACTTAAGACACCCATGTCTACGGAAGTGGAACTCACAAAAGATGAAGAAGGTGAGTCCGTAGATAATACTAAGTATAGAGGAATGATAGGTAGTCTACTATACTTAACGGCAAGTAGACTCGATATAATGTTTAGTGTTTGCCTTTGTTCCCGCTTTCAAGAGGATCCCAAAACCTCTCACCTAGAAGCGGTTAAAAGTATCTTCCGATAAGGCGAAAAGTGTACCGCTTTTAAGGGGTCATTTAGGCCCGAATTCGTGATTATTTGATCAATTATTGCCCTAAATCGTTCCTTTTGTCATTTTAGGTACTTTTGAGAGGAAATTCAGAAAAGGAAGCATTTTGGACTTTTTTGAAGCGTAAAAGTGAAAAAAAGGGGCAAAGTCTCAAAATCCTTGTTGGGAATAGTACCTAACGGCGTCATGACTTAATACATGACGGCGTCAAGCTTGACAAAAGAGGTGGAAGTGGAGAATACACGTGACGCCCCAGAACCTTTCCTTTGCAATTGACCTGACGACGTCACCAAGGCCGTCAGGGTCAGAATAAACGTGACGGCCTAGAGCTCATTTTCTTCTTGACGGCGTCAAATGTGGATCTAGGCAATACAATTTCTATCTTGGTGGCGAGTTGACGGCGTCACAATCTACAACGTGACGCCGTCAGAATGTATTCTCTATATATATTTTTCCAATTTTTCATTGTAAAAGAGTGGAACATTGTGTGGGATATTAGGGCATAAACCCTAGATGAATTTTACAGCTTTTTCAAGGGTTTCAACCCCTTGATTCTTCCATGTTCAATTGAAGATAAGTACTTATCCAAATCACTCAATATGTCTATGTGTTGTGTGATTATATCTTACGCTTGTCTTCTCTTTAACATGCTAGGCTAAGTTTTTATTGTGTTCGCTTAGATGTAATGAAACCTAGATGTTGATTATTGGTTGATGGTTTGTTTATAATTGTTTTGGATGATTGTATTCGATGTTAGGCTTAACAAAACTGGCAGACTTCCAATTGGTAACTTGCTTGAACGTCTTAAGAAACATGATCGGAGGTGTACTACGATTTTTGGTTGTATTTAATGCATAAGCAAATTCTAGTGATCCCATGTTAGGAGCTTTTAGCCGGCTCGACATAGGAGTGAAGTAGGAGCTTATAGAGTTAGGGAATATTGTACACGGCCCTACGAATAGTATTAAGGTATATAACCCGTCATCCATGCAATTGTAACAAGCTAATCAACCGGTAAAAGATATCTAGGGAGTAATGAAATCTAAGTAAACACATTTTCTCTCGTTATTGTTTCCACCAGAATTTGTTTAAGTTTTATTTTATTTTATTTTGATTGGATCTTTAGTTATTTGGGTTAGTTGACTAGCAATTAATTCCGCCCACTCCTTCAAAACTTGAGATTTTTACTTGCTTTCATAAAATATAAAAATACAAAAAGAATCATCCCTCACCTCTAGACCTAGTTTAGTAGACTCTCTAATCCTAGCGAACACTATTCCTGAGTTGAACGATCAATCCCCTGGTACTTGTCTCTATACTATACTACAACGATCAGGTACACTGCCTGGTGGGGGTTGCAAGCTTCTCAAGATCCCTTGAGAGGTAAAACCTGTTGCGAGGGCGTAATCCCTTACATCAAGTTTTTGGTGCCGTTGCCGGGGATTGTCTATCTTTTCATTTATTTCTCAACTTTCGCAAAAGAGTGCGGTGCATATCAAGTTTTTGGCGTCGCAGCCTGGGGAATAGTTTTTGTCTATGTTAGAATTTCTTTTTATTAGGTCTACTTACTAGATTCATTTCTAGTAAGATTTTTATTTTTATTTTTTAGTTTTCTTTAGTCTATCTCATTTCTTTGTTCCTTTGTTCGTAACCATTACCATCCGACATCATGGAAGGTGGTAATCTCTTTGACCCTATCAACCCACCATAACAAAACCACCCACAAAACCCATCACAACCAAACCAACCTCCTAGACCCCGAACTTTAGGAGAGTATTCCCGTCCTAGCCACCAAGGCTATCGGAACACCATTGAGCTCACTCAAGGAGCCAATGTGTCTCCCTTGCGATCCGACACCATCCGGTTAGTGCAAAGCGGATGTGCATTCCATGGACTTCATTCTGAAGATCCTAATCAACATCTCAAGGATTTCCTTAAAATCGTAGATTCCATAGACCTTGATGTTGCAACTAGAGAGACGACCCGATTACGTCTATTCCAAGTCTCTCTACGTGACCAAGCTAGTCAATGGCTTGAGCGTTTACCCGCGGGATCCATAACCTCTTGGGATGATCTCACTTCTCGTTTCCTTGCTCAATTTTTCCCACCGGGGAGAACTACCAAGCTTAGAAATGACATCTTGATGTTCCAACAACGTCAAGGTGAAACTCTCTATGAAGCATGGACTCGTTTCAAGGACTTACTCCAAAAAGTCCCACATCATGGCATAGATCTTTGGCCCCAAGTCCAAATCTTCTATGACCATATCGATCTCTCCACAAGGCGAACCATTGACCAATCGGCCGGTGGCAAGCTATGTGAACTAAGTGCGGAAGAATCATGGGAACTCATAGAAGATCTTGCACTCTATGACAACGAAAGTTGGAACGATCCTCGTGATTTGAACAAAACGGTCAAGGCAATATCTTTGCCTTCGAACAATTCTAGCACTCCCGACCATAGGATCATGGAACTTGAAGACCAAGTCAAGTTTCTCATGAAATCCTACGAAGCTCATAAGCCTTCAAGCCAAGTGAACAAAATCACTTCTTCATGCGAATTATGTAGTGGTCCCCATGACACTCGTGATTGCGTGGAACTCCCCGGACAAGCTTTTGTGGATTACGCATCCTCGCGTACCAACGAAGCGGGAGATAAGTGGTACACTTTCAAACCCGAGCCAAACCCCTACGGTGATTCATACAACCCTTCTTGTAAAAATCTCCCGAACCTTAGGTGGAAGCAAAACCAAAACATGCCCCAAAACAATTCTTCCAATCCACCTAATCATTACCAACCAAACGGTCCACCCTCTAACCGTACTTTCAACAACAATCATTTCAATAACTATGGTAGTACCAATAATCTTGAAGGATTGATGTCAAAGTTTATGGCATCTCAAGAAGCTCGTTTAGCAAAATTTAAAGCCGATTTCAAACAAAAACAAAGTGAGATGACCAATAAGATCGATACGTTGTTGAAAGTTCTCAATGACCGAGAAATAGGAGCACTTCCCAGTGATACGGTCAAGAATCCAAAACTAAACGTTAATGCTATATCATAGGTTTCGTCTCCTACCTCTTGTCCACAATACTATTCGGTCAAAGCAATGAGCTCGTGTTTCAAGCAAACCTAAATTCTTCAAAATGACCAATTGAATAAAACACCCAACATCAAACCGGTCAATAGCATAGTTGAAACACCTCCTACACAAGACCTTGGCGATGAATTTAAGGAACTTCACCTTGAGCGCCCCGTCATTGATGTCTTGGCTCGTGCTCCCTATTACAATGCCCTCTTAGAAAAGTATGAAGAAAAACTTAAATTGGGTAAGAATGGGACCGCCTTCGTTCAAAGCAAATTGCCTAAAAAATTAGATGATCCCTGCATATTCGTTTTACCTTGCAAGATCGGAAATTCTGAGGCTTTTGACACATTAGCCGATCTAGGGTCAAGCCTTAATTTACTTCCTTTGTCCCTTTACACTACTCTTAAGCCGGGAAAATTAGATGACACGGAGGTAATTATAGGTCTTGCAGATGGAAGTGTGGCATATCCAGTAAGGGTAGTGAAGGACGTACTAGTACATATAGGGAGATTGACAATGTTAGCCGATTTCCACGTCCTTGATATGGTTAGTGACACTACATGCCCTTTGTTAATAGGAAGAGGATTTTTAGCTACCGCAAGTTCGATGATTGATTGTAAGGAATCTAGAATAGCGGTAGGAGAAGGGGAAACTTGGTCGGTCTATGATGTTAAGAAGCATGCTTATGATACTCATGAGGAGCCAACACCTCATTGGGTAGATTTGAATAGAAGACCATCTAGATACGGACCTTGGGTTAATAGAGAATTCATATGACCTCAATGCCCATTTTATCTAGAAGAGGAGTTTATAAACAAAACGCATTCGGTAGAACAACTCATAGCTAGGGATGAAGAACTAAACCCATTTGAGGATCCCTTAGTCTTTAGGAAAATGATTGAATTCCTAGGAGTAATGCCTATCAACTTAGGAATGAACAAGTGAAAAAGGGAAGGTTATAAGTGTAAGTGGAATTGGGACAAACCACCTAAGGAAGGTGACGGATCATGGCACATGAAGATGATTCTATATGATCCGGAAGGAGAGAAATTTGAGAAGTCATACCGAACTAAGAGAACCAATAGGAAATTAAAGCCTAAGTTTGATCCCAAAGATGTCCTCGATGAGGAACTCACTAACATAGGATAGCCCGTGACCTTGAGTCTAGCTACAAGACTCATTAATAAAGAAAAGCGCTTCTTGGGAGGCAACCCAAGTTTTACTTGATTTTATTTGTTACCGTATGCGTGTTTTATTTTTGTTGTTGGTAAATCATGTTTCAAGGTAAATTGTGAAAATGCTTTATTTTATTTTTAACTTTGTCTTAATTACATGTAAAGGTATTTTGCAAAAGCTAAGTGTAAGGGGAGACCCAAAATTTGTTTATAAGAACGAAAATGAGCATGTATATTAGTATTTGTTAGAGTCAAATGCTTGTATCGAGTCATAATGATGTTTTGCAGGATTTTCCAGGAAATAAGGCATAAGTTTTTCCAGAAATTTTCCGGAAACTTAACAAAAGATTTTTCCAGGAACATTCTGACAACGTTAGGAATTAAAACCTGATGGCGTCAGGTACTAAAATTCTGAAAATTTTTGCGAGTTTTGTTTAAACCGGAGTCTTAAAGTTTTTGTTGATTCTTTAGTTTTATAAACTCCAGGAAATCTACAAACATTCATTCCACAAGCATTATATCTTAATTTGTTTTCTAGGAATTATTTTTAGTATATATAGATTGCCGCCGATTTTACGCGAGGTTTGCCTTGATTGTTTTCTCAAGTTTAACAGGTTATGTATGACAAGAAGATGATTTATATTTCTGGAAGGAAGCTCTCAAAGTTCATTTTCTTGGAGGAAGATCTAACCTTGTTGACACACTATCCACACCGAACGAATCAGGGAAGTATTTGTTTTCATTCTTTTACCTGCTTTACTTTTACATCCTTTAATTGAACGTTAGGGATAACGTTCATCCTAAGTGTAAGGGAAGGGTAAATGATGATACCTTATAGGATACAATTGCACTTGAGTTTGTTTGTTCGATAGTAGGTGTGTAATAAAACTAAGAGAAATACTTGCTAGGGCAATTTTAGCGCCAAATTTAAATTTTTTTTACAACATTTAGGAGTGAAACTTTAGCCTTAACAAGTGTCTCATGGATAGGAGTTATATGACTAGCACAAAAACCGTACCACTCAAAACAAAAATTATTATGAATAAGGTAGTGACCATCCGAGTACTAGATTAATTGACTAATGTGCCAGCGATCTAGTATATAACTTGGTGACCATCCGTTATGCAAATAACGCGCCAGCGATCCAAGTAGTGCACTAGTGACCATCCGTTAGTTGAAGCGTCAAAGACTCGTACCAACGATCTACTAAGTTCATACATGTGAGGTTCGCCCTTAGACTTGTTGGGGAAAGCCTTAGTGCTTATGAGTGTACCGATAGCATTTAGATTCTAGAACTCGCGTTAATGATGCATCCCGAGACCGCTAGTGAGACTACATTCGTGTAGTTATGATTTACTACATGATGAGAGGAATTAGGATCACCCTTGTGTTTAAACCCGTATCATAATTACTTGACCATTTAAGTCATATTACTTGACTAGTAAAGTCAATTAATTTTCCCACACCTTAGCTTTGTACTCATTTTTAGTATACGAAACCCCTAGTACACCCCTCCGAGCCTATCTTTTCATTTCTAACTTTAAGCATTTTACTTAAAGGTAGAATTTGTTTACAATCCACCCAAATGTGCAACCAAATCGCCTTAGCCTTCCTTGTATGCACTCATCTTTAGTGCATTATTGTTATTTGTTAAACCCTTAGTTAATTGTCTAACTGATTACATGGTTACTAAGTCGAGCCATATCTTGTACATATTGTTTTGGGACGATTGGGACTCATGGGTAAAGTACTAGTAATATGGAGTAATGGGGAAGACGTCAATTATTACCCCCATATGTGCGTTAATATCAAAAAGTACTCCAAGTGTTTTGATTATCTTGATTCGAGTCATTAGAATAGTTTATTATAAAGTATGTAAAAATTCAAGTGTAAGGGGAATGTAAACTCCCCCATGATGTATTATTTTGGATGGTAGGGTAAAAGTGTATGCAAAAAAAAAGAAAAAAAAAAAAGAGAAAAACATACGGACTACCATCTCGTTTCATTTTTATGTTGGTTTCATAGTTTGTAGTTTTGATTAGCTTAAGTCGAGTCGAGTCTTGGCTTAGCAACGCCATATTGTACATGTAATTAACCAGAATGATTAACTCGCCACCAGTAAATATTGTCTTTATCCAACAAAACCGTGGTTTCCATATCCCTACACCTCACGTTATAACCTTTAAAAAACCTCTTAGATAGTTTATCCTAGGTGCTTACACCAAATGGTGGAGGTTTGATCCTTTCCCAAGCCTATGGTAATCTATTTGCTATGACAGGTAGTGAAAGATGTTTTCCGTTTCCATATTGTGATATATACTTTATTACACCCGAGAGATGTGAGTATCTAAACACTATTTGTGAGGTGTTAGTATATGACCTCCGTGCTTGTTTTTGGTTTTTAGTGGAACAATTATTTGTTGTAATTACTTTTATATTAGTGTTAAATGACACCTAACTTGTATTTTGATTAGAATAAAAGCGCATTTGCTTAAGGACAAGCAAATCTCAAGTGTAAGGGTATTTGATAAGGCGAAAAGTGTACCGCTTTTAAGGGGTCATTTTAGCCCGAATTCATGATTATTTGATCAATTATTGCCTTAAATCATTCCTTTTTTCATTTTAGGTACTTTTGAGAGGAAATTCAGAAAAGGAAGCATTTTGGACATTTTGAAGCATAAAAGTGAAGAAAACGGCAAAGTCTCAAAATCCTTGCTAGGAACAATACCACTGACGACGTCATGACTTAATACATGACGGCGTCAAGCTTGGAAAAAGAGGTGGAAGTCGAGAATACACGTGACGCCCCAGAACCTTTCCTTTGCAATTGACTTGACGGCGTCACCAAGGCCATCAAGGTCAAAATAAACGTGACGGCCCAGAGCTCATTTTCTTCTTGACGGCGTCAAATGTGGATCTAGGAAATACGATTTCTATCTTGGCGGTAAGTTGACGTCGTTACAATCTACAACGTGACGCCGTCAGACTGTATTCTCTATATATATTTCCAATTTTTCATTGTAAAAGAGTGGAACATTGTGTGGGATATTAGGGCATAAACCCTAGATGCATTTTACAGCTTTTTCTAGGGTTTCAACCCCTTGATTCTTCCATGTTCAATTGAAGATAAGTACTTATCCAAATCATTCAATATGTCTATGTGTTGTGTGATTATATCTTACACTTGTCTTCTCTTTAACATGTTAGGCTAGGTTTTTATTGTGTTTGCTTAGATGTAGTGAAACCTAGATGTTGATTATTGGTTGATGGTTTGTTTATAATTGTTTTGGATGATTGTATTCGATGTTAGGCTTAAGAAAACTGGCAGACTTCCAATTAGTAACTTGCTTGAACATCTTAAGAAACATGATCGGAGGTGTACTACGATTTTTGATTGTATTTAATGCATAAGCGAAATCTAGTGATCCCATGTTAGGAGCTTTTAGCCAGCTTGACATAGGAGTGAAGTAGGAGCTTATAGAGTTAGGGAATATTGTACACGGCCCTACGACTAGTATTAAGGAATATAACCCGTCATCCATGCACTTGTAACAAGCTAATCAACCGGTAAAAGATATCTAGAGAGTAATGAAATCTAAGTAAACACATTTTCTCTCATTATTGTTTCCCTTAGTTTAAGTTTTATTTTATTTTATTTTGATTGGATCTTTAGTTATTTGGGTTAGTTGACTAGCAATTAATTCCGCCCACTCCTTCAAAACTTGAGATTTTTACTTGCTTTCATAAAATATAAAAATACAAAAAGAATCATCCCTCACCTCTAGACCTAGTTTAGTAGACTCTCTAATCCTAGCGAACACTATTCCTGAGTTGAATGATCAATCCCCTGGTACTTGTCTCTATACTATACTACAACGATCAGGTACACTGCCTGGTGGGGGTTGCAAGCTTCTCAAGATCCCTTGAGAGGTAAAACCTGTTGCGAGGGCGCAATCCCTTACATCATATCCTAAGGGATCCGGCATAGAAACCATTGTATATTTGGATTCGGATCATGCGGGAGACTACATGGATCGAAAGAGCACTAGTGGTATTTGCACATTCATGGGATGTTGCCTAACATCTTGGTTTTCAAAGAAGCAAACCACTCTTGCTATTTTGACCACCGAAGCCGAATATGTAAGTGCTGGAAAGGCATGTCAACAAGCCCTTTGGATGAAACAAGCTCTCGTAGACTATGGCCTTAGGTTAGAAAATATTCCTATAATGTGCAACAATAAAGTGCTATAGACTTAAGTAAGAATCCCGTTCTACACTCTAGGACTAAACATATAGAAATACGTCACCACTTCCTTAGGGATAATGTACAAAAATATAACATATCTATAGAAAAGATTGCATAAGAAGATAATATTGCGGATATATTCACTAAACCCCTTAAGTGTGAACTATTTAACCACTTGCATTTAGGATTAGGAATGATGGAGCAAATTGACTAAATTCTATTGCATTTTCATTTATCACTTATTGCATAAAATTTGTTCTTTTTTCTCTTCGTATCTGAGTCTAGGATTCTATTTCGCACAAAATCGAAGATTGGGAAACTACATCGCATAAACATTTCTATAAAACCCAATATATTTTATTTAAACTATTCTCACTTCTAGGAAACACATGAAAATCATTTTTCTTGCATTGTTGAATAATGCTAAAAACACTCTTTAAAATCATGCATGAAATCTCATATGAATTATCAAAGTATATAATCTAATATATACCTTTGACATTCATGGGTTGAGCAAAGCTAAATCTAGGAGAATATGGATTGCTTCTTAGGATATCTTCATCTTTGCATTAGGAGTCAAAGCAATCATATCTTCACATTTGTTGCATATGGGCACACACTAGAACAAAGTCATGAAATACATTGTCACATTTGTTCCATCACTAGTTTCTCACTCACTAGTTACCTTTGCCCTTACACTAAGATAGTTGTTTTAGGAAGAATAACTTGCTTATTTGCTCTATTACTTTGTTCGTCTTTCATGCATGCTTAGTTGTGATTATATTATATGCTTATTTGCCTACATATATACTTTTCATGCATATTTCATTAAGATAATACATGCATAGTTGCCTAAAGAGTTGGACTTGCCCAAAACCAAACCTCAAAACAAACATCTTTCTGAAAAATTTCTGTCAAAAACCCTTTTCTGGCAATCTGGGAATAGGCCCTGGGCGGCCCCCTTAAAATTAAAGGGGCTGGCCTATGTTTAAGGGGACCGGCCACCTGAAGGTCGAGGTTTACTATTTGCTTTATGCTTTTTAGCTCATTTTACCTTATTTTGATTCTCCACTTTCCTAAATTCACAAACACATTTTGTCTAGCAAATACACCACATATTATCCTTCCATAAACATATAATCATCACACTATAAATACCCTTCTTCATCACAAACCCTTACTCAACCCATCATGACTTCTCCCAACAAACCAAAATCAAAAGCCTCAAGGCTAGCAAGGATGACCGAAAATCCCGTTTGGCGAAAGAAAACAAGCCCTCGAAACAAATCCATCACAACCACTGAAGTTGGAAATCAACCAACGACTACAACCACTTACTTTTCAAACTACACTCCAAACCAACAAGGACATTCCTTTGAACCACTTTACAAACCATACAATATTGGCCAAACATCCAACTTCATCCTAAGCCACACATCTCAACCACCATCCAACTACAATGATCCATATCAAATTGGTCAATCATCAAACTACACCTCCAATAACTTCACGTCCAACTACACAACCCCACTTCATCCACATCAATCAAATGATTCACTCCACATTGCAATGGAAAAGAAAATATTCCGTGAAGATATCAACCAAATCCATGATCTTCGTGATCTTAATGCTATGCATCTTGCACAACGCAATTTGCGCAAGCCTCCTTCCTCTCCATACTCAAATTGCTTGCCTCACTCCTGAAACTTGGATCAACTCATCAACCACACCCACTATTGTCCTTGTTGCTACTTTCTACAAAAGCAAATCCTTGACCTAAGTGAAGATATATCGTGGATCGAATATCTCCTCACTCGTCCTCATCCAATACCTCCACTAACACGGTACAACATCCCTAGATCCACTCCTTCCGCTCCATACCCTTCACCATCATACAACTAAATCCAATCACCATGCTTCCATCAAATAAAATCATCACAAACTTTTTGTACCCCAAGCTAGTCCAAGAGACCTCGAGTTGGCACTTAGTATTACCTAGTGTAGTTTGCTAGAAAAGCATATATGTATGCTTATGTACTAATGACTATGTTTTCAACATAATCTATTTAAATAATTAATGAATGCTTCTTGTGTCTTATTATTTTCATTAGTTCTTTTATTATATATTTGTTTCGTGCATACATATATATTGTTCGTACTATAAATATTTTTGCAAGCATTTCATATCTCGATTTCTCTTATGGCCTTAAAACGAGGGAGAGTATACGTTAAGGGGGAGTTCTACATTCGCCGGGATAACCTTTTTGATGCTAACAAAAAGGGGGAGAAATGATATAAACTCACTAAATACTTGTATATATCTTAATTTTTGATTTAATGAGTTTAGATTTTGTAATCATCAAAAAAGGAGAGATTGTTGATATAAATAATGCATAAAAACATTTTTAATATTTCTCGATATCCCTACATTTTAACGATCACAAAACGTAAAATCATTAAACGTAAATTCATTACATAAAAAAGTATTTAGTTACAAATATCATTCCATCCAACTAAATCACTTAAGGTATGAAAAAACAAATGTCTAATACATTTTATGATCCAAGGGATTTTTATTTAGACACTACAAAATTTATAAAATGTTATAAACATTTTATATATTTTAGAAAAACACTTTTGGTAATTAAAGGAAAATGTTTAATTCATAATAAATATATGAATTCAAAATTTTAACCAAAATCAGTTAGATTTTCACCAAATAAACTTTCACCAGAGAAAGACAAAGAAACTGACCATTACAGGAGGGCAGCCCCCTTAATAATTAAGGGGGCCGACACGCTCCTGTGGCCAGACTCTTTTGTCTATAAATACTGGTTCATTTCTGCAATTTTTCCTCACCTTTTGCACGAAAATTTTCAGTCCCAATCCTTTCCAAACATCCTTCTAAATCCTTTGATCATAAGATTATAAGTCTTTGTTTTCAAGTGATTCAATCCTTCATCACTCAAAGTGCAAGAGAAGAATGCTCCTTCAACATCTAGTTAAGAAGTATTACAGATTTGTGAATATAGTCTTATAGTTGTGTAAATTATTTGTAAAGGTGTTGAGTGTTTATAATAGGTAGATTTAGGTGTGTTAGTAGTGAATAGAAGTAGTGAAGAAGAAGTAGTGTTGTGAAGAGGAAGTTGTGAAGTTGTGAGAGGTCGTGTAGTAGTTGTGGTGTGTACAAGTTGTGAAGAAGTCGTGAGAAGTTGTGAAGAGTAGTGAGATTGGTTCTAGCTACAATTAGAACTCGACATTTAGCTTAGTGTCGTTAATTGGTGTAAGCAAAAGTTGTGTAAGGTTTTCTCCGCCATAAGGGAGCTTGTTGACATAGTGAAGAAGACTCTCGAGTTAGGTGCTCGGGGAGTGGAGTAGGGCAAAGAGGAGCTTCGTAGCCGAACCACTATAAATCCTTTGTCTCGCAGTGCAATCTTTCCATCTCTATCTCTTTACTTACTTGTTTATATTGTTATTATTTACTTTCGTAGATATAAGTGTTCATAAGTGTGCAAGTATTGATCTCACATAAAACTAGAATCGAAGATTTTGAAAACAAAGCTTTTATAAATTAAAAACGATGTAAAACTATTCAACCCCCTTCTAGTTTTCCACATTACTGGTTCTACAAGTAATATTACTTTTTGGGGAGTAACCCTAGTCAAGTATCTGTATCGACCCTCTCTAGTAATGCTACTCCTTTTGGAAGTAAGGCTACTCCTAACATGTCTACTAAGGTTACTGGAGCTACTAGTAACCCTACTTCTCTTGGAAGTAAACCTACCTATGCACCTACTAATGTTTCTGCTCTTAACGTTACTATTGATAACGTGGGTAATGTTATGGATGGTAGTCAACCTAGTGGTATTGAGCAGGTGGTGTTGAATGCCTGTAAGGAGTTTGAGGAAACAATGCACAATGTTGAATTAAAGAATGTGGAGAATGTGGCTGGTTCTAATTCATCTTTCCATGTTGATTCTTTTAAAAACACTCTAAGTGTTTCGAAACAGCATACTACTACGAGTGTACCTAGTGTGAAGCCGGTTTCATATGCGGGTGCTACGTCTAATGATCCTAAGAAACACTAGTCTAACTCTCATAGACTGGAGTCTAGCAATAAATCAAATAAAGTGGATCTTTCCGTTCCTATGAAATTGGTAGAAGAGTTAAACTCCATATTTGATAATACTTTATATGGTTATTTTCTTGGTAAATGTATTGCTTTTCCAGTTGTTGATTATTATGTATGTAATGTGTGGGCTTAGGATGGCATCCAAAAGGGCATGATGAATGCTAAGGGATTATTTTTCTTTAAGTTTAGCATAAAGAAAGGTGTTGGAGATGTCATTAAAAATGGTCCATGAATGATTAGAAATATTCCTATTATCCTTAAACCTTGGACTTTGAACACTAACTTACTTAAAGAGGATTTGACTAATATTCCGGTATGGGTTAAATTCCATGATGTTACCTTAGCTATGTTCTCTGATAATGGTCTCAGTCTTCTAGCTACATTGATTGGTACGTCGAAAATGTTAGATTCTTACACTAGTCAAATTTGCTTAGAATCATGGGGCCGAAGTAGTTTTGTTAGGTGCTTGATTGAAGTGAAGGCAGATGAGGTGCTTAGTGAGAGTCTCACTGTTGAGATCCCATTACTTGATGGGTCGGGTTCTACTATTGAAAAGGTTCGGGTTGAATATGAGTGGAAACCGCCTCGGTGTGATATGTGTAAGCTTTTTGGCCATACTCTAGATAATTGTCCTAAGTTTGTTCCCCCTCCAACTCTGTCTACGTGTAAGGATAGTGATGGTTTCAACAGGTCAATAATAAACAAAAGGGTAAGAGTGGAAGCCAAAGTGCTCCAGGTAAAAAAGGATTTACTAAACCGATTGTGGGCCCTAAGTTTTGTTATCAACCTAAAGCGCCTCCTCCTGAGCCCAAGAAGGTGGATGTTACAAAGAATAAGGCCACTGAAGTGGCTAGTACAAGTGGGACGAAGATTGCTACATTGAATCCTTTTTATGCCCTTAATATGATCGATAGTGATAAATGTGGCATTCCTAGATGTCGTGGCTAAGGATGGGGATGAGTTAGATTCTAGCAGTACAATGGAACCTAAGGAGGTTGGTCTTACTCCTATTGTTGAGAAAATTGGAAAGCTTGAAAAGCTAATTATTGATGGGAAAGCTACCCATATGGATGATGATGGTTATCCTCTTAAAAATGTTGATTATCCGGGTAATAAAAAGGAAGCTAAGGTGGATGGGTCTCAAAAGGCTGGTAATGTATCACAAAAACCGCTAGTGAGTTTTGTGAAAGAGAAGTGCAAGTTGCGGCTAGTAAGCCTAGTTCTTTTTTTTCTCCGTCTACTTCTTCTACTAAGAGGGTTAACCCATTCTCTAAGGTGGGAGAGATAGTTGATTCCGATAATGATGAGGAGGAGGTTAACACTTTTGATGAGTCAATGAATAATCCTATGGCTATATTCCCCTCATCGACAAGTGGTGGTTTCGAGCTTGAAGGTGATTAAGATGCTACGCGGATCAGATCTACAATCTTCCGGGTCAATTGGATGCTTTCTATGACATGTATGATATTAAGCTCCAATATCTTGTTAGGAAGTAATTTTCGTTTTCGTAGGAGTCTAATGTTATCTTATGAGTAGTGGTTTATTTTCTTATTTAGAGAATAGGAAATGTCTTATTATGTAAGCTTTTCCACCTATGTAACGGAATGAGATATGGGATTGCACCCATATCTGTTGTACTTAAACGTTTTTTGGAATAATATATTTACCGAGTCTTTGACCTTTTACGCAAAACTTATGAGTAATGATATTTAGGCCTACAATCCATGCTTAAGTACATTTCTAATGCATAAATTATTAGAATAATTGTATTATACATTTTATCACTCCAAATTTTCACCAATTACTTTTTCAAATCTACCAATCAAATCATTAGGCATACAAGTAGCCTTCCTAATTAGCCATAAGAATCATTTTTCTGAACTTTTTAAAAAGGTATCAAATACAATTACAAAATACAATAAATATAATTTCCCACAACATAATACTATTTAAATAGGATTTAAAAAGTCATTCTACACATAATACAATTACAAATTTAGGAATAAGTATTCTTTATATATATATACCACCATAAGTTCTTTTTATCAACACTATCGATAAAGTTATTGTCACGAAAGACGTATAACTGAAGAACATTTACTAGCAAGAAAATTTAATTATACAAGTACCTGTTGATAAGCGCTACTACCCGGCTAACTATTTCGATAATCTATTTATAATCTATAACCTATCTATAATCTATGTCTACAATCTATATTTGTATCTATAATCTATAACTACTGTAATGCATTTGAGATGTTTCTCAATAGAAATATTGATTTCTTAAGCTTACACATCTTGTTATTTTTAGTCACTTTTATTATTAAATTTTAAATTACAATAATTGTACAATGAATTTTAGTATTGAAATGTTGTTACAAAAAGAAAATATAACTACTAGAATGAATTCAAAGTTTTTATAGTTAGAAATTATAACATTGGTAAGGATTCAGTGAGAAAAAAACTTAAAATAAGAAAAACGAGAAATAACTATAATCATACATTTGAGCGATGCATCGACTTGAATTAGACGCATCCCCATTTATTTAGATGCATCGCAAAAGTATTATGAAATTTCATGCTAATGTCAAACTCTATCACGAAAAAATCTTGTTTTGAGAATAAAATAGAGTTTGCCATTAGCATGAAATTTCTAAAAATGAAAGTATTGAGGATATAAGTACCTGAAGAAGTGTCTCTTGAACAGCAGCAAAATGATTTTTTATTCTTTGAGCATGAACATAGACAAAATGTTGGATACACCAAAGAAAGAAAACTTTGAAGCATACTAGAGCTAAGTGCTTCTATATCTATATATAGAAAGAAAGAGTAGGGAGTGGGGTAGCGGAACAAACCTACAAAAGTCATTCAAAGTTTATCGAAGATTACGGTATTAAAATAGTAATAGTGAAATAATTATATATCTTATCAAGTTATCAACTCTTATATATAAACGTAAAGATTGACATATGATATAATACAACAAAGAATTTTACCCTAAAACTTTACAATGTTAAAGCTTAATCTTTTGAAGTTTTTCTCTATACATAAAGTGTCTACAAAACTTAAAATAAGGACACAACAAACATGTAACTTTCTGTAATGATTATTAAAACTAAATTAAGTTTTATAAGATTTGAAACTAACTCAAAATTCGATACCATATCAGTATCTATCTTTTTGAAGACAATACAAAAATGCTACAAACATAGCAAGAAACCAGAAAGAAAATATTCCTTTGAAACTACGAGTCTTTAGGAAGTTACCACTTTTGTCTTAGGTAAGCCTTCATGAGGAAAATTAACGACGAATAATCATGTACCAAATCGGGCTAAAATCACAAGCTGGTTCTGCTATTAGTTGTACAAAGGTGATCCGCCATTTCTAGGTTGTAGATTAGGTTGAAACTTTTTAGAATTTCAAATACTAATGTAACATGTTAGTGTGTACAATTATTTATATTGGCCATCTTCATGGCTCGATGGGTAATTGCTTTGATACCATTGTTAATACTTAATATGTACCCTAAACTGTATAACTTAAATCATGATGATAGTTATTAATTGGTATCCCACAATCAAAGTCATATAATGTAAATTAGCTTCACATTTCTCTACGTGTAGGATGAGTCAACATATTTCCATTCTTCATTCTTTTGTTGATACAATAGTAGCTTCATGTATATATATAGATTTTGTTTTAAGAATCGATTTAATCTAAAGAGAGAATACTTAATGTTAAATTTAGAGAAAGAACTATAAAAAGATTAAATTACAACATATATGCGAAACTCGAAATTAGGTGAAAATCTCTAATACATCCAAAAGATTATGTACGCCAAAACTTTGATAGTTAATTTAGCGTGAACTATCTTTTAAAGTTTTAGACTTAATTGAAAATTCTATTAGTTAATCAAATTAGAATGTTATTAAATAGTTAAGCTCATTTAATATCTTTTTGAAGTGTTAGAGACTTGTACATTTTATTAGTTAATCAAAATATCTTTTATATAATAAAGGAATTACATCATTTCAGAGGTTTTTTAACAAAACAATCTTAGTGGAAAAAAATTGGGCGAATAAGAAAACTCGATTTTGACACATATGCGAAATCGAGTAATATGATTGGCGAATAAAAAAGTTAAAATTGAATTGATTTTTGTCAAACTTTAATAAATTTGGTGGAGAATTTAATTGACTAAAAAAACACATAAAAATATAGGTGTCAAATTTAAGAAAATAAAAACTTAAAAAAAGACGAGGTAATTAATAAAACATTAGTGGTTTAATTTTAAATATATTATATGGAGTTAAGTATAAAATTATAAATCTCAACATTTTTTTTATAACTTTAGATAATCTTACACTTTATAATATGAACTTTGTTACAATTACATGAGTATTAGTATTGGTTTGAGAATTCCATCTATTAAACTTATAAAATTTTATAAATGTACGAATTAGTTTTAATATACGTTAAATACTTTTAAAATAAATATTAGTTTTAAACTTTCATATATTAAAATATCTTTTTACTATGTATTTTAAATATAAATAAGAACTCATGTTATCCTATTTAAAAGTTTAATCTATACGTACATGGGTTTGAATATTAAATACAGTTAAATTATTATTAACGGTAATAAAAATATCAAATAGTAAGTACGAGTTACTGTGATATGAAAATAAATATACGCGATTGTACTTAAGTTTAATCTACGTACATGGGTTTGAATATTAAATACAGTTAAATTATTATTAACGGTAATAAAAATATCAAATGGTAAGTACGAGTTACTGTGATATAAAAATAAATATATAACGACTCATGTAATTATTATTTAAAGTTTGTATACGGATATCTGAAAAAACATTTTAAGAAAACTTTACGGAGTATATTTTAACTTAATCAACGCTCATCATGTGCTACTAAATTCGCACATTTTGTATAACATGATATCAATAGTTAAAGTTAAACAACAACATCAACCTCAACATTAACATCTATTTCAGCTAAACAAATTTAAATCTTTCATCCAATAAATTTTTTATAAAATATTAATTGATATTAATATATAATGAAAAACTCATGCATACTTATTAGTTGTACTTATATCACAATTTTTACGGTTAAATACTTATATGTCCATATAGTAAGCAAAAATTTTAAAATAAGCTTGATTTATGTGTAAACCCATGTGATCAAAGAACCTTTGACCCAATAACATTATAAGGAGACACGTTCAAGAATCCAATACAATGTCGATGCCACGGTTATTTTTACAATTTCTACTAACTATTTTTCTTACTTTCGCACATGTTGATGCTCTAACTTTTTAAAATATACATAAGATTTTCTGTTTTTAAACGATAATATTATATAATTAATATTTTTTTAGAAAAACCTCATGCATGCACGGGTATTATAACTAGTAACAATATTATATAATTATCCACTGGGCATGTCTTATTCAGTTAAGCGTGCCTAGTAGAGAGTAGTACCGGTTTGGGTGACCAAACCGGGAAGTCCTCTCTTGTGGACCACTGCCCTGTCGGTACGATTTCAAAGTCCTTCAATGAAGGTTTCAACCCACAAGGGTTCGAATCTGGAGAAGGCAGGGTTTACTTCAATTGAAGTGTCGTGCCTTCGGGCGGCTTAAGTTGAAGGTTTTCCCCCCATCGGGTTTCAAATTGGACTTGGATTTCCCTAATGAAAGTCAATTTAAAAAAAAAAAAACAGGTTCAATTAAGTTCTACGTTTTTTTTTCTTTTCTTTTCTTCTTATCTTTTCTTTTTTCCTTTCTAGGAAAATCTCTAGGAGTACGTTTTTGTTTGTCATATTATGCAATTAAACAATTCAATTGCTAAAGTGATGGCTTAGTTTTATCACGCGACAAGACTGAATCTTATTGGTTCTCAAATTCTAATCTTTTCCCACACCTGCCTCCTTAAACATAATTTCCTTCATTGTGTAAAAGATTTAGGGGTTTTTTTTTTTTTTTTTTTTATGTTAGCTAAGGGAAGTGTCGGGTCTATCTATTTAATATTATTTGTTTTGTAAGTGGAGTCCATTTTAGCTCTTGTTTCTTCTATCCCCATATAAGTAATATAAGAGCTCTAGGTGCAGATGGCGAATGCATGCTCGCCGTCCGAGTTGACATAGACAACGGCGAGCCGTTGCTCGCCGCCACACCAAACGGCCCTCGCCGTTGCTCGCCGATGGTCACCTCCCCGTGGCCACGGCGAAGATGAAATATGACAAAGTAGCAGGCTTTATTAATTTCTAAACGTTGTATAACGTTTAAAATAAAAACGTTCGTCCTTTTTTCTTTTTTCTTTTTTTTTAAACCCCTAAAACCATTACATACTATCCCTATATATATTACATATTTCACACATTTCATTCCAAAAAACCCAAAATATTTCATTCCAAAAAACCTAACACATTTCATTCCAAAGCAAAAACAATGAGTGAATCATCTTATTCCGAAGTTAGTGACTTTGAAGAGCTACATGAGCTAGAGTTGATTATCCAAGAGTTCGAAAACGAGCAAGAGTTGCAAAATCAAGCAGTCGGTCCTTCACATCGCCGTACATACATTCGGCGTGAACGTGATGTTGCTGAAGCACGTCTACGGGCCGACTATTTTGGTGATCAACCAAAATATCTAGAAGACAATTTTCGACGTCATTACCGTATGAGCCGTAAACTATTCTTAGAAATAGTCGAAGGTATTGAAACATATATTGACACTCATGATCCTCTTCCTGCTCATTTTGATTTCTTTAGACAACGACCCAATGCTGCGGGCGTAATGAGTTTTAGTGTGATTATGAAATGCACATGTGCCCTACGCCAATTGGCGTACGGGATATCACCTGATTCATTAGATGAGTATATACAAATAGGTGAACACTGTGCACGTGATTGTCTAGATTTTTTTACTATGTGCATAATCCATTTGTTTGGGAAGGAGTTTTTAAGAAAACCAACTGAGGACGACGTTCGTAACTTATACCACGCACATAGCATGGTTCATAAGATTCCGGGAATGTTGGGAAGCATCGATTGTATGCACTGGGAATGGAAGAATTGCCCAAAAGAATGGCAAGGGCAATTTCACAGAGGTGATAAAAAATATCCAACTATAATGCTTGAAGCTGTTGCGTCTTATGATTTGTGGATTTGGCATGCGTTTTTTGGTGTGGCAGGTGCGAATAACGATCTGACCGTTTTATATAATTCTCCTTTATTCGACGACCTGATTGACGATATTGGCCCTCAAGTTCCGTTTGAAGTACACGGACGTACATTTAAAAATGGGTATTATCTAGCAGATAGAATTTACCCACAGTGGGCATCGTTTGTCAAGTCCTTTACTGTTGCAAACAACCCAAAACACGGCGCATGGAAAGCGAAACAAGAAAGTGCGCGAAAAGATATCGAAAGAGCTTTTGGTGTCCTACAAGGACGTTGGCATATTATTGCCCAACCGGTGCGTGCATATACTGTGGGCAAGTTACGGAGAATCATGTACTCGTGCATCATAATGCATAACATGATTTTGAAAGATCAACATTTTCATATATCCGACGCTGCCGAAATATATATTCCGCCGACACCAAATATCCAACAGTCATGGGTCGAACGTTGCGCAACGCAAATAAGAAAAACCAAATAACTACATGATAAACGCACACACTCAAGGCTTCAACTATGTCTCATCGAGCATGTTTGGCAACAACAACAATGGGAAGAATTTCAACGAAATAGTAATAATTAGGTTCGGTTTTTAGTGTCGTATGTGTTGTATTTTTTTTTCCTGTATCGTATTTTTTTTCCGTATTGTAACTTTTTAATTTGATGAAATAAAATTAGTATGTTTTTTTATTTTTTAGTATTTGTGAAATTAATTTAATTTATTTAATGAAATGAATAAAAAAATAAGTGTGTAAGAGGTGGGGCCCTAATGAGGAAGTTGAAGTTTGTTGTTTGGTGAGGGGGATTTGTTGTGGTTAGTTGAAGTTGAGGTGTTTGGTGTTGTGTGAGGCCCGAATGAAGAGGCTAAGCCTCAACTTTGCACCTAGAGCTCTAAGGAGACTCTCCCCATCTAGACCCTCTAACAACCATGGGTCTCACATGGGCCCCAAGCATACCTTAGCTAACAAAAAAAAATAAACACACCCTTAGATTGATATATAACAAAATCATATTGAGGTTATAATATATTCTTTGAGTTCTCCATAAGTCAATATGAATATGTGAATAAGAAAAAAGTATAAAGTTAAAATCCTAAAAAGGAAATAGTATATATTCCATATGATTAGAGAAATTGCAAAAACGTAATTTAAGTGAATGAATGCAATATTGTGAGATGTTGTACTACTAATATTCTCATGTGGGTATTGGTTGGTAATTGTCTAAATCACTGTTTGGGGCGCATATAAGTCTAATGTGAACTTCGGAATGGTATTTTTGTCTTAGTTTTGTTTTTGTTTTTGCATCTTATCCTCGTTTAATTAGCTAATTGTTAATTGAGGTGGGCTGTCATGTATTGTATCTTTTATCTTTTGATGTTCCTTATATAATGATGCCTTTCTAAAAAAATATGGCTAAATGAGAACTGAGTAATTGGAGAAAAGCAACTTTTCTTTTTCTAAAAGAATTTTTTTGTTAAACAAGAGAAATGAACTTTGAGTTGAAAGCATATGTTTGGCAAAAATAAATGTTGTTGCTGCTGATATTTGTGTTGTTGGTGGTGCTGGAAAAGATAAAATTTATAGTTTTTTTTATTATTTTTTTTTAATGATGTTTGGCAAATTAACTGTACTTTGAAATTAAAAGTGTAAAATAACATAATTTATAAAAATAATATGCATAATCTTTTTAAAGTTGATTTTGGGAACTTATTTTACTAAAATAATCTACAATCTTTAGGTATGTTTGGCGAAAGTAACTGTTGCTGGAACTGGTGCTGGTGCTGGAGATAGTGCTGGTGCTGGAGATCATAAAAAGAGATTATTTTTATAAGCCGAGGAAACAAAATTACGGAAATGCTGGTTGTGAAGATAATGAATGCACCTACAACGTGCATGTAACGCGCTAAGCGATGTAGTTGACGTCATTATAGGCATACAAAACTCCCTATAACGTGCGTATAATCAGTGCACCAAAGGCTCCAAGTATATTTTACTGATATCATTTAAAAATGTGTAATGATACGATTTTCAAGTAACCTCATCTCAGAATACGTATTAACAATGTGAAAAAATTACCCTAACTTCGTGTTACATGCAAATAAAAAGAAAAATGCATTGGAAAGCAAAGAATCTTTAACCACTAGAAAAGCAAATAAAGAAAAGAGAAAGAAGACGCCTTTTGCTACTTTTGTTGATTTGTTCTACTACTCAAAGAATCATCAAGCAGGTTAATGACTTATGTGGACGATACTAGGTACTTTTCTTAAAAGTGTTTCAATGTCAATTAAATTCTTTTCTCAACTAAACAATTCAAGAAATCAAGATCACTAAAGTGACATTTCTACATATATAATTACAAGTGATCCAAAATAACTTTTTTAATAAAACTTTCATATATAGATGTAGTCTTTTTAACTAGCTTGTATCGTATGGAACCGACATCGTTTTGGCGGACCCTTTTTTATCAGGCAAAAAAAGATTACAATTCCCGAAACTGAGGACATATACAATACTGTTGTTTGTTATGATGGTGTTGACATTTCTGGTGTTCTTCCGTTCAAGAACCATCTGTTTATAACAAACACAAAAATCCTCGGTTTCTGGAACCAATTTAAATTGTATACAACAAATCAATACCTAAAAAAAGAAGATATGTTCCTTCAACTTCATTCTCAGTCCCTTCAATCTATTCATCAATTCGCCCTTCTATGACTACATTTCCTACACTAAGAGACATGCAAGAGACCCATTAGTGTAGCAACTCCAAACCTCACACTAACAGACCTTAAGATGCTCTCAGGTAGGCATCATCATAGGCAGAATCACAATTAATGGCCACGTTTCCTTAACTCTCTATACACATTCCAAAAACAAAAATTGTAGCTCCTTACCTCACAACTATGGTCCATAGAACTTATAGATATCAAGGTCTCACCATCACGTGGACTCCTCTAAACCCCAATCCAAACACTCCGTATCACTTAAAAAAACTGTACCTTCAGCATACAGTCATGAAATAGAGTTCCAATAAGCAAAAGCAATTGGCTATTATTACCAAATATGTGCTCATTTTCAATATAACTACAAGCGAGAGATATCAAAATCAGCTTCACTAAGTTTCCTTTTACTGAAACTGAACTCCCTATACTCAATTACTGACATCCTCCTAACCTCATAATCAAAGTATAAAGAGTCCATCTTAAGTAAATTTATCGAGATATAATCCTTAAGTTCACTATATGGAATTTGTTTTTTCTTGACATTTTCGAAAAATTTACAGAACTTGGATATACCTTCCTCAATTTTACTTTCTTTATTCTTCCAAATATAATAAGCCCTCTCATTAGCTAACTAAGGGGCCGTTTGGTTGGGGCCAGGGCGAAGCTTGGAAATTTCGAGTGGGGGTCGGGATCTAAATTTTTTTTTTCCTAACACTATGGGGGTCGAAACCGAATTAAATTGGGGGGGGTGAAACCGAAAATACCGAAATTTTTCTACACGAAAACTATATACCCCTACATCGCAAAAAAAATTTCGGGGGTCGGCCGCCCCCCCCGGCCCCTTAGAAGCTGCGCCCCTGGTTGGGGGGTGTCGGATTTGGATTCGTGTATGACACACAATAAATGATGTTTGGTTAATTAAGTAATCCTTTCAAACCCGTAGGACCCATCACTTTTTCATTCCACACTAATAAGGTTGGTTTTATACAAAACCCGCGGGACCTACTATAAATCTCTCACAACATTTTCTTTTTTTTATTAAAATATTATATTTAAATGTCATTTAATTATTATATCAAATAAAATATATTTCTCTCTTAATTTTCTCTCTCATACTTTTTCCCCAAATCTTTCAAACATTTCCTAAATTCAAATTCAAATCCAATTCCAATCCCACTTGCGAACCAAACGCACCCTAAGTGTAGTCCCATATATCATGACTCACCCTAGGTGGCTCAATGAGAAAACCATTCCCACGGCTATTTTTAAAGCTTTGACATCATTTTCTTCCTTTCACCATTCTTTTAAAAGTCACCATCCGCTAATCCTCTACCTGACTAACAACTTTAGATTCTTTCATATAAATGCTCATAATCCTTAGCTTGATAGTGTCTATAATTATATTACTTTGTTCCACCTGTTAAGGGATAAGTATAAGCCCAAGCCCGGTTTGTGGGTTTAGGGTATTAGTGTTGGAATTAATGTCCAAGTTCATAACTAATTGGTGAGACTATCGTCAAAAGTAGAGTCCTTTTTGGGTCGCCCTCGGTGAACTATAAAAGAGAAAATGATTCAAAGAATAAGTTACAGCATAACCACGTTAAGTGTTACGTGGTAACAAGGTCATGGGATGGTTTTTTTTTTTTTTTTTTTTTTTTTTTTTTTTTTTTTTTTTGGCGGGTTTGTCCCACATCGCCCCAAAGGGTAAACCAACACCTCTTCCTTTCCTTATATATAGAAGGAGCATGCCAAAGTTATTACTACTTATTTTTTGCAACTATCTAATTCTTACTCCTTATAAGAGTCTTTCGTATTGACGGGACCCTAGGAGTTCGAAGAATAGTTTCTCTTTGGTTCGTGGGTGTGAGCTATTAGAGGTACTCTTGTTTGGGTCCTCGCCTCCAAGTTCGACCAAGGTGGTCCGTGTGAGAAATTCGATTTTCTCAAAGGTTAGTAATTTTTTTATTACTTATTTAATTATTTATTTCTTTTAAGTTGCTTTTAGTCAATTAGGTTTAGATCCTTTAGGGTTTAGTTCCCTTCTTGCCCTAGATTATTATTATTTCCGCTGCGTATTAATCTAGTTGGGAATAGAAAACCCATCAGTGGCATCAGAGCTTTAGCCTAATTCTATTAGCACTTAAAAAGTAAATTGTTAACATGTGATAAGTGTAAATAATAATTGTATATTATATTATTGTCTTATGATCATTGAATGTTAATATGAATTTACATTTTGAACCTTATATTTTAAAATGTTTAAAATAGAACCTTAAAGTTTAAAATGTTTCATTTTTAACCTTATATTTTAAAATGTTTAAAATAGAATCCTAAAGTTTAAAATGTTTCATTTTGAACCTTATATTTTAAAATGTTTAAAATAGAACAAAAGTTTAAAATGTTTAAAAGAAACCTTATATATATTATAATTGTTATATTATTTGAAACTACTAAAACAAAATTCCCGTTTTAGATATATAGAAAATGTGAATAGTATGCTAACCCATGAAAACCGCACATCTATCATATGGGCTATTAATGGAGCGTGTGTGGTTTACCGGCACATTAATAAGAGAACATAAGTGAAAGATGATGTGAGTCTCGCGATTCTCGGGCTGACTCGAGCTGGGTACCACGCGGGTTTTGCATGGTTAAATTCACTGTCTTATTCATGATCCTCGGCATCCCAGTCATGAATTGTAGATAAGCATATACGAGATTAACATGCTATTGATCAGAATCAATGAATCTCAAATGAACTAGGAATTTCATAGAGAATGAAATTGACAAAGACATTGTCTACCTAAAATAATTTCGTGATGTGATTACGGCAACCCTCTTCATAAAACGAATCTAAAATATGGATCCTAGCCTTAATATAAAATTGGGTAATTGATTAAGGAATATTCATTCTAAACTAAAATTGTTTTATCTTATAGATGTCTACTGAAAATGGTGTCAATCCTCCCGTTCCTAATCCCTCACATAACCCAAACTTCCCATTACTCTCAGTTCTTGGGAGGGAAAGACTCACCGGTCCTAACTATATGGACTGGATGCGAAACCTTAGGTTCACCCTAAGGTACGAGAACAAAGAGTATGTTCTCAATGAGCAAATTCCCAAAATTGTTGATGATTCAACCCAAGAAGAGATTGAAGCTCACCGAAAGCACTATGATGATGCAAACAAAGTATCATGCATCCTGGCATCGTCCATGAGCCCTGAACTGCAAAAGACTTTTGAGGACACTTAGGCTTATGAGATGAACCAACAGCTCAAAGAAATGTTTCAGGCAAAGGCAAGCAAAGAACGCCTTGATGTTGTTAAATCCCTCATGGCTTGCAAACCAAAACCTGGAGCCTCTATTTGTGCTTTTGTCTTAGAGATGAAAGGGTACTTTGACAGATTGGAATCTCTGAATATGGTATTCGATACTGAGCTTTCTATCATCATAATCCTATCTGGTCTGCCAGCTGATTACAATCAGTTTGTGCTCTCGTATCAAGTGAACGGGAAAGAGACCTCAATAATGGAACTCCATAGCTTGTTGCAAACCGCTGAGCAAGGGATCAAGAAGATTGATATGCCCTCTACCTCAGCGGCTCCTGTGTTGACTGTTGGTCATAATGCAAAGAAAAGAAAGACTTCTCATTCCAACTGGAAAGGAAAGGCCACAAAAGGAAAGTCCGATCATGGGTCTAAGAGAAAGGCTGAATCTGATATTGCACCGACAAATGATCCAAAGGAAGCAGTGTGCTTCTACTGCAACACAATGGGACATTGGAAGCGTAGCTGCCCAAAATATCTGAAGGACCTCAAAGACGGAAAGGTCGAAAAGGGTAGTCACTCAGGTATGTTTATGATCGAACTCCACAATACTACAACTTCTGATTCGTGGGTCTTGGATACAGGGTGTGGTACTCACATTTGCACTGTATTGCAGGGTCTAAAGGAAAGTAAGAAGTTGAAGCATGGAGAGCTCAACTTAGTCATGGGGAACAGGAAAATCACACCTGTGACGTAGATTGGAAAGTACGAGCTCATGCTAAAGTCTGGAGTTAGGATAAATTTAAATAATTGTTGTTATTCGTCAGAAATGACAAGAAACATTATTTCATTTCATGTTTTGTTTAAGGATGGTTATCAATTTTCATTTGACAATGAGAATGGAGATATTTTGGTTTATTCAAATGGTTGTTTTATATTTAAAGCTTCTCCTTGCAAAGGCATATATGAAACTGTTGAATGTATTAGTGATAATGACAATGTGATTTTAAATGTTGGTTCGTCTAATGAGCTTGATAAATCAAAATTGTGGCATTCTTGTCTTGGGCATATAAACAAGAAACGCATCGCCCAACTCCAAAAGGATGGAGTGTTGGAATCATTCGACTTCAAATCGGATGATGTATGCGAGTCTTGCTTATTGGGAAAGATGACTAAATCACCATTCACAGGAACATGTGAAAGAGGTAAAGGATTATTGGACTTAGTACACACGGATGTGTGTGGACCATTCCGATCAACCACAAAAGATGGAAACCGCTACTACGTTACATTTACTGATGATTTCAGTAGATATGGATATGTTTATCTGATTAAACATAAGTCGGATACTTTTGAAGTATTCAAAAGGTTTCAAAACGAAGTAGAGAACCAACTGGGCAGAAAGATAAAGGTACTCCGATCCGATAGGGGAGGAGAATACCTTAGTATCGAATTTTTCGATCATCTTAAAAACTGTGGTATAATTTCACAGTTAACTCCTCCTAGAACACCACAACTAAATGGAGTTGCGGAGAGGAGAAATAGAACCTTGTTAGACATGGTTCGATCTATGATGTGTCGAGCAACACTTCCAATAAGCTTCTGGGGTTACTCATTAGAAACAGCCGCCCATATCTTAAACCTTGTACCCACTAAGAAGGTTTCGAAGACACCTTTTGAGATGTGGAAGGGAAAACGTCCTTCCCTTGGGCACATCAAAATCTGGGGTTGTGAGGTTTTCGTTAGACGAGAAGCTCAGGACAAACTAGAAGCCAGATCTGAAAAGTGTCTTTTCGTCGGTTATCCTAAAGAGTCATTTGGATATTTGTTTTACAGACCCAAGGATAATGTGGTGTTTGTAGCTCGAAGAGGAACGTTCCTCGAGAGAGAAATGATATCCAAAGAGGACAGTGGGAGTAAAATAGACCTTGAAGAAATTCAAGATTCTGCCGATGAAGAACCTATAGTAAACACTGACACTCAACAAGAGGTGGTGACACCTGTTGAACCTGATGATATATCCTTACCCATTCGCACAACAAGTAGTAGAGTAAGCAAGCCTTCTCAGGATCCTCAATTCTATTATGGTTTCCATATTGAAGAGGACAAGATTAGTGATAGTACACTAAGTGAGTTGGATGAGCCTGCTAACTACAAGGAAGCGATGGCAAGCCCTGAGGCTGCTAAGTGGAAGGAAGCTATGAAAAGCGAGATTAAATCTATGTATGACAACCAAGTTTGGAACTTGATTGACACTACACACGGTCTTAAGATTGTGGGATATAAGTGGATCTTCAAGAAGAAGACAGACATGGATGGGAATGTACACACTTATAAAGCTAGGTTGGTAGCGAAGGGTTATACTCAAACCCATGGGATTGATTATGAGGAAACCTTCTCACCAGTAGCTAAAATAAAGTCAATTAGGATAATGCTTGCCATAGCTGCATTTCATGATTATGAAATATGGCAGATGGATGTCAAGACCGCTTTCCTTAACGGAAAACTAACAGAGGATGTGTTTATGGCACAACCAGAAGGTTTTGAAAATGCAAAGTATCCTAAAAGAGTGTGCAAGCTTCAAAAGGCCATTTATGGACTTAAACAGGCATCTCGTAGCTGGAATCTCTGCTTCCATGAGAAAGTCACACAGTTTGGATTTTCTAGAAGCGAAGATGAGTCCTGTATATATATCAAAGTCAGTGGGAGTATTGTAGTCTTCCTGGTATTATATGTGGATGATATACTACTCATAGGAAACGATATCCCAACATTACAAGGTGTAAAAGAATGGTTGGGGAAATGTTTCTCTATGAAAGATTTGGGAGATGCAGCATATATTCTCGGTATAAAGATTTACAGAGATAGGTCAAAGCGTCTTATAGGACTTAGCCAGGACACGTACTTAGATAAAATTTTGAAAAGATTCAAAATGGAGAATTCTAAGAAAGGGAATCTACCCTTACATCATGGCATAAAGATTAGTAAGGATCTATGTCCGAAAACTAATGAAGAACTGGACAGAATGAGTCGAGTCCCATATGCCTCGGCTGTAGGATCGATCATGTATGCCATGACGTGTACAAGGCCTGATGTCTCCTTTGCTTTGAGCATGGTGAGTCGACATCAGCAGAATCCTGGTGAAGGTCATTGGACAGCTGTAAAGAACATTCTTAAGTATTTAAGACATACTAAAGACAGGTTCTTAGTTTATGGTGGAGAAGAAGAAATCAGAGTGACTGGTTATAGTGATCCAAGTTTCCAAACAGATAAAGATGATAGTCGTTCACAGTCTGGTTGGGTATTTTTGCTAAATGGGGGAACAGTGACGTGGAAAAGTTCAAAGCAAAATACAGTGGCAGACTCCACATGCGAGTCTGAGTATATTGCAGCTTGTGAGGCTTCAAAGGAAGCTATTTGGATGAAGAATTTCATTGGGGATCTTGGAGTTGTTCCAACTGTACAAGACCCTATTGAGATATTCTGTGATAATGAGAGTGCGGTCGCCTTGACTAAAGAACCCAAGGATCACGGAAAGTCAAAACACATTGAAAGGAAATACCATTTTGTTCGAAGAAAGGTAGAAGAAGGACACGTGATTGTGAAAGACATACGATCAGAGGATAATCTAGCTGATCCATTCATAAAGGCATTGGCTAAGTCCAAACACGATGAACATGCATGGAGCATTGGATTGAAAGATAAAATAAAGTTTTAGTTGTTAGTTTGAGTTTGAAACATTATAAACAATGATTGAAATCGTAATAGATTTGGTGATTAAATAATGGAGATTTGTTTATTTGCAAGTGTGCTACCATTTACTATTGTTTATCATTGTGTTTCATTTTTGCATGTTTAGAATCCACTTCCTGAGTACTTAGTTTACTCAAACCTCCTCAGTCGTTCAAACTACTGGAAGTAAGTTTTGATTTAAGACTGTCATGGAGTGTTAGTAGATTGTCTATAAAGATTAGACATAGCATAGAGAATGCTGCAACACTCATGAGTACTTAATGGGAATTAAGTATAGGACAAACCCTTACTTAGAGAGATTACTTCATGGATTGAGATCACGAGTAATTCTAAGATGATAATATCCTCTATTCTTAAAATGGAGATACATCGAGTATCTAGTTTTCAAGTCTGTTATACTTTAGTTTATTCAAACGCTATGCGTAAATGCCAGTTATAAAGGGTATGCTAGGTATGACATGATAAGTTGACTAGTTCTATGTATTCAAAGTTTATTTGTTCCTTTCGCCTAAAAGGGAAAGCGATATCAATGGGCCCCTCGATGATTAAACATTGACTTAAATGTGCTAGGCCTAGCCGGGACTAAATTGATGTGTTCAATTCAGTAGTCTCATATAGTCAAATAATCGGAAATCGAGAAACATAATGTTGAACCTGGAGATTGATTAAAATCCATGTCTCAGGTTCATATGATATCAGTAGAACAAAGGAATAGTTGATCGCTTATCTAAGGGCTGACTCTAAGATATGATTCAGAGTTCGGCAGTTGCATTGGATGGCACTCTCTGCTTAGTTGATCGGAATAGGCTTAGACCAATTATAGTTGATGAATTGTCCAAGTGGGAGACTGTTGGAATTAATGTCCAAGTTCATAACTAATTGGTGAGACTATCGTCAAAAGTAGAGTCCTTTTTGGGTCGCCCTCGGTGAACTATAAAAGAGAAAATGATTCAAAGAATAAGTTACGGCATAACCACGTTAAGTGTTACATGGTAACAAGGTCATGGGATGGTTTTTTTTTGGGGGTTTGTCCCACATCGCCCCAGAGGGTAAACCAACACCTCTTCCTTTCCTTATATATAGAAGGAGCATGCCAAAGTTATTACTACTTATTTTTTGCAACTATCTAATTCTTACTCCTTATAAGAGTCTTTCGTATTGACGGGACCCTAGGAGTTCGAAGAATAGTTTCTCTTTGGTTCGTGGGTGTGAGCTATTAGAGGTACTCTCGTTTGGGTACTCGCCTCCAAGTTCGACCAAGGTGGTCCGTGTGAGAAATTCGATTTTCTCAAAGGTTAGTAATTTTCTTATTACTTATTTAATTATTTATTTCTTTTAAATTGCTTTTAGTTAATTAGGTTTAGATCCTTTAGGGTTTAGTTCCCTTCTTGCCCTAGATTATTATTATTTCCGCTGCGTATTAATCTAGCTGGGAATAGAAAACCCATCAATTAGGGTTTCACTATTATAAATAGTGGATGATTAATAAGATTATACCTACGGGTGTTTCATTATATAACATGTTAAGGGATTAGTATAAGCCCAAGCCCGGTTTGTGAGTTTAGGGTATTAGGGTTTCACTATTATAAATAGTGGATGATTAATAAGATTATACCTACGGGTGTTTCATTGTCTAACATGGTATCAGAGCGGGTCTGATCCTCAGACCTAGGTGGCTACGTTGAGCTGCCTTCTCTAGGCCACCCGTCAAACCCTAAAAAGAAAGAAAAAAAATATGGCCGCTACAATTTTTTGTTCTTTTTCTGCCTACCCTTTTGTGCGTTGCTTGCTGCTATATTATTTGCTTTCTTCATCATCAATTATTGCTATCAAGTGCTGCTTGCTTTCTCAATTGCCGAGCCAACAAAAAGAAAAGAACGTATTATATTACTTTCGCTCCTAGGCGATTGTGCCAAACCTTAATAAATAAATAAAAGAAAAGAAGCAGAGAAGTAAGCAAGGTTTCGATTACGAGGAAGTGGCAATCTTTTTGTTTCATGGTATTAAAGAAGATAATGTTTAGGATTAAAAAAAATATATAGTTGTTTTATTGTTTGTTTGTTAGTCGATTGTTCGTACGGCTTTGTTACCGGTTGACTAAAGTCGACCGTTGGTACGGTTTTGTTACGAGTCGACTGAAGTTATGCTTTTATTACGTTAGTTTTTGTTTTTCTTTTCTTTTCTAGTTTACTACTTCAGTCCGAGCTTTCGCGATTTCGCTGCTCGGACTGCGGGGGAGTGTTAAGGGATAAGTATAAGCCCAAGCCCGGTTTGTGGGTTTAGGGTATTAGGGTTTCACTATTATAAATAGTGGATGATCAATAAGATTATACCTACGGGTGTTTCATTGTCTAACACCACCACCTTTATGCTTTCATTCTTAAATTGTCTAGCATTTCTTTTTTGCCACATAAAGTACACCAAATGTAGGATAAAGTGAGATAAACACAAATTGAACCTGTTGATTCACAAGAATACCATGAACAATTCTTCTAATTATCGTTGATTCAACGAATACCGAAAATCAGGGTGATTTTCTACTCAAATTGAGAAATGAGAGAAAAATAAAATTTCATTTATCCAAGAACTGACCGACCAAGATCACAATACAACTATTAAATAGACTTTAGAAATTTGAAATGGGCCTAAAAGACAAAAGAGCCGAGCCTGATGAGTGTGTAAATACTCATCATTTTATATCAATTTAAACTGTGAAAACGACTAAAAACACTCAGATATGTCATAAAATACTGCAAATATCCTTGGATTGTGTTTTTACATGTTTCAGGTACAAAAAGAATGAAAACAGACGAGAAACGAACAAAGTTTGCAGAATTGGCAGAATCAGTCCCTGAAATTTCAGAAATTGTCAGAATTGATCCCTGGAAGATTTATTTTGAAGAAAAGTCAACAACAGTCCCCCAGGAATGACATTTCTGACCCTTGGAATGCAAGTTTGCAAAATTGGCAACAATGGCCCCTCAACTTTGCAAATTGGCAAATTTGGTCCCTGAAGTTTTAAATTTTGGGAAACGTACAACAAAGGTCCCAGGGAAATCAAAGCTTGTCATATATGGTCCTTGGGATAATTTGGAATTGGCAACATGGGTCCTTCAAAATTTCAGCATGTGCGAATTTGGTCCTTGGGCTTATATGAACTACAATCCAAACAAACCCTTTTATTAACCAACCCTTTCTTAAACCCAACAAACACTCCCACCTTATATCTCCTTGATCCAGCCCAACTCTCTCCCCAAGCCCAGCTACAAACCTACTCCCTTTTATTAATAAAACGGGAGTCAAACCCATTGACCCTCCCCTTCACTCCATCACGTGAACCTGCAACAACATCATCATCTCCATTGCCACACTACTCCTCTGCCCGCACTCACCCTGGACACTCAAACTCCTATCTTATCCCTCAGATTGCTCCAAAACAATAACTAAACAACAAATCCCACTTCCCAACACTAGCTAAAAGCCAAACTGCCTCTCCCACTTTTTCCCACCAAAAACCATAAATGGCCAAGATGAGCTTAGACTGATCCAATGGTTCACTTTTATGATGGGAAATGCTCTGTAGGACCCACTGAGTCCAAAACCTCATCTTTAAAAGGAAGAAAGAAGCCAGAAAGACACTAAGTAGCTGTAGTTTAGTTTTAGCATGTCGTTTTTATTGTAATTTTTTTTCCTACTTGTAAAATTAGTCTAAAGGTCTGTAATCAATATTTTCAAAGTAATATCAACTTAATTCCAGCTTAATTTCAAATTTTCAGTTCTAATTCAGTTTTTGCAATTTTCCATTGAAATCCCATATTACCTTAAATCTTGTTATAAATGGTGTTTTATTGTTTCCTAAGCTCAGAATAAGCTAATTATAAGTTTCTAAAGGTTCAGTCAGTATTCACACAAGCTTAACTTAAAAATCTAAAAAATTCCAAAAAAATATGAAAAATAGAAAAAAAAAAAAAATCAAGAAGAAGCAAAGAAGAAGATGGATACCTTGGTTTAGAGCTTCATGGGAAGTAATAGGGTGGTTTAGAAAGTGATTCATAGTGTCACACAGTTACTTTTATTTTGTAAGTCCCATCCTTCGTTGTTACCTCACTTCCTTGTATGTTATTTTGGTATTGCTTATTCCAGCTTATTAAATGCATATGTCAGCTTGTCTGTGCTTATTGTTGATTAGTTTAGCTGTTTATGCTTGTTTGTTACTATAAATAGTTTTGCTTAGATTATTTTCTTGTTAACAGTCACCATAGCCTATTGTGATTCGCTTATTCAGTCTGCTTATTATTTAGTCATTTGAGCTCTTGTTATCATATTATAGCTTAAACAAAACTTGTCCTGTCAAAACTCTTGCTCAAAGTTGGGTCTGCTTTGAAAAATCATGAAAACAGTTTAATAAGGGGGTGTTTGGATCAGTGGATTTCCCCTTGTGCAGTAAGTTTTTGTGAATGTTACTTGTTGGTATATGCTTCATTAGGTCCCATTACAGTAGTTTAGTCTTAAAAACCTATGGTTCTTTGTGAAAAAGTCAACATCACTCTTATTCCTCAATTGTGAGTTAACTATTAAATAGTTGAGTTCCTAGATCTTTCAAATCAATGCATTAGGTGTTAAGATAGTTTAAGTCTATTTTATTATAGCTTAATACAACAATATCAGTAATCTAGAAGCAATCCAACTTCACAAAAGTCAACCTAGGTTCAATCTATCAAAAGTCAAATTTATAGTCTCTTAGTGTTTTCCAAATATTGGGTGATTTTTCATGCATTCATTATTGGTCCTGTTGATCTGAGATTGTGGGAAATTGTAGTTTATTTGAGTTTGATAGCTAATCTTTATTGTCCTTATTTTTTCTTATTTTTAGAAATTTTCTAGATAGCTTATTTGAGTTCATAAGTTGGTCTGTTTACCTGAAATGTGCCCTGCACCAGCTTCATAAGATTATTTTCATTGGCTTGCATATTGTTCAATATTGTTCTCTAGCCCTAGCTTTTTGGTGGTTTAGATACCTCACTATACCAACTTGTGATGCATATGCTTATTGTCCAATTTTATGCTTATTTGCTCACCTCATTTGGACCTTCAAATCATAACCACTGAACCACTTACACTGAGTCATCAGTGTAAGTCAGTCAACTTCATAAGCTCATTGAGAGCTTATTTTTGGGCCCTATCCCCTGAGTCCAGTCTTATTGGAAAGCTCCACAGCCCACCTTTTCAGATCAATCCTTAGATTGGACTTCCAAACCCTTCTGTGGGCCCCACAGAGGGCAGCAGTTTGTCCTATTTGGCCCTTTGGCCTGTGTGGTATTGTGGATTGCTTATTTGTGACTTATGGCTTATTCAGTGAGCCTATTCAGTGGTTTTAGCTTATTCCACATTCATCTCAGTTGCTTATTGCTTATTTAGCCCTTTGTAGCTTATTAGTAGCTTATTGCATAAAAATTCCTACTGTTTTAACTTATTAGACCTTCTGTCCAACTTTTGGATTTGCACACTGCTTATTTTTAAGGCACAAAAAGTTTGTCTTAGTAAAAGTTGCTTACTTTTAGTGTTAAAATAGTTTTGTAAAAGAAAATCCAAGAAAATCCAAAAATAAAATTAGTGATAGCTTCTATTTAAGCCATTTGGCTTATTTTTCAGCTTTTCCCAAAAGCAAATTCCAATTTTATATTTTTCTTAAGTTCCTTATATATTAAATTAGTTGTATAAAAATTTTCATAATTTTCAGAATAGATTTAGTAGTTTTCATAATTAATTTTAATTTAATTAGTTTTAATTAAAAAATCAAAAATAAAAATCCTTAGTGCTTAATTTTAATCTCTAGTATCTTTTTACATTTTTCCTAGCCTTTATAATTAATAAAGTATTTTTAGGAAAATTTTCAGAATTTTTACTGTTCATTTGGTAATTTTTAGAATTAATTTTGTTTAAATAGATTTTAATTCATACTTAAGTAAATAATTATTAAATTAGCTTAAATATAATTTTTATAAACTTCTTATAATTTTTTAGGATTTCTGTAATGGTTAAATTTTGTAAAATTTTTCATAATTTTATAAGCCACACAGTTTTAGCCTAGGATTATCAAAGATAGATAAATTGACACTCAAAGTGATATTCAAAGCATAATCAAATTCCAAAACATAAGTAACTAAGATTAAGCTAGAAAAACATTAAGAAACATCAAATAAACATGAAAACATGAAAATCAAAGTAAATAAGACACATAAACAGTAAAATGCAAAAATTATGAAAATGGCTTACAAGGTGTATCAAGCTGAGAACCACAAGAACCAAGGATTACTCACTACTTAAGGCTTCCCATGAAGCACTAAACCCAAGGCATTCCAAGATTTACCTTGCTCCATGCTTACATCATCTTGAACACTAATTTTTATTTATTTTTCTATTTTCTTGATTTTTTTATCTATTTTTGAATTTTAAAAGATCATAACTGTTTTAAGGTTTCTAAAAGCTTTAAAGCTTTGTCAGGAGCTTATGTGTGCTATTAGAATCCAGGAAACAACCATGATTAACAGGAATTTAAATGACATGAAAATTTAAATGACAAGTGAGTAAAAACATGAAATTTAAAGATAGAGTCCAATAAAACTGTAAATAGGGTTTTGTTATTCATTGTCAATGTTTAACAATCCCTTGAAAGCAATAAATGACATTAATTTAAAGAAAGCATTAAAGTTAATTATTCTACGTGACAATGGCTAATCCAAAGTAACTCTTCTCTCTTCCTTCTTTTGATCTTTATAGATTTTGGACTCCCCACTTGATTCTGAGCAAAACCCACTTTAAATCTTGGCCTTTGATTGAGCATAAGTGATCCTAGCCGTTTAACTTGCTTTTGGCGCCAAAAAGTCTTGCTAGATATTTAAGGTTGCTTGTGAGGGTTTTACGGGCAATTAAGGGTTCTTGGATAGTTGTGGATGTGGAGGGATAAGGTTGGAAGAGTGGGTGGCCAAGTGGTGGTGAAACCAGGCTAGGTGGAAGAGTGGGTGGCCAAGTGGAGGAAGAAGAGGGAAATGGGTCGGTTTGACCGAGGGTTGGCCCCGGTTTTAATATTTAAGGTGTGAGTGGGCTTGTGTAACTTGGGCCAAGGCAGGGTGTGGGCTTTTGGATTTAAGGATTTGGATTTTGGGTTTATTAATAATTAAGGGTCCGGATGGTTTGTAGAGTAATAAAGCCCAAGGACCAATCTTGTACAAAGCTGAAAGTTGAGGGACTGAACATGTAAACTTTCCAAACTTTCTTCCAAGGAACAAACCTGCCATATAATAATAACACAAGGACCAAAGTTGTATTTTTCATATTTTAAAACTTATAAGGACCTTTTATGTCATTTTTGGATTCTTAGGGGGTAAAAGTGTAATTTCCCAAAAGTTATCAAAAAGGTTCCAAATTGTACGTTATGAATAGTACAAGGGTATTATTTGTAAAATTTTCATTTTTGAACACCCAGGGACTAAATTTGCCATTTTTGTAACTTGAGGGGTAAAAGTTACCATTTTGTGAAAACTTTTATCCAGGGATTACTAGTGAACATTTTCGGTTTCCCAAAGACTAAAGTTGACTTTTTATTCATTTTAAACCTTCAGGGACTAGTTTTGCCAATTTATGAAACTCCTGGGACTGAAAATGTCAATTGTGTGAACTTTGCATGCTTTTCACTTGTTTTCAATCTTTTTGTACCTGAATCACATAAAAACATATTTCAATGATATTTGTAGCATTTATATGGTCATTCGTGTGTTTTTTGTCGTTTTTGTGGGTTTAACAATATAAAATATATGTGTATTTAGACATATATCAGTCACAAATCAAGACCATATTTTTTGCCGGATTTCGGAAAGTGTGAAACTTTAATGTGCTGCAACGTTCATATTTAACTGGAATGGATAGTGTACCGTTTGTAAAAAAGGCAAACAATCGCTTGCAAATTTAGTCCCTCAAGCTACAGTGTCACTAGCTTAGTAAGGCGGGAACCGTGAAATGACGATACTACCCTCATGGACGTGGCATTTAACGGGAAAACTAACGGAAAAGGCCTTTCGGTGGCGATTTTGCGAAAATGTGGAACGTTGGTGTCTTTTTTGCGCTACTTTTTGTCTCGTTCCCATTTTTGCAATTTCGTGAAACGTGAAAGACCATTTTTGCAATTTACCTTAAAAGAAAAAAGTTAATTGATTATAAAGATGTTACACCGTTTGAAATTTTATATCCCTGTATGATAGGCATATTATTATAAGTGTTTATGACGCTAAATAGAACATTTAAAAAAAAATCTCGTTTAAGTATGTAGATTATATATCTCATAAATGTTACAAACTTCCACTAAATGTTACTTACGATATGTATATTTTGATAATGTGTTATACTCCAAATATCTTGCACGTGTCACATTATTTTATATGACATGTCACCAAAATACGCGCACGGAAAATACTTTTTAAAGTTTGTAACGAGACACTTTTTAGTTATGAGCCAAACAAAACTTTGAAAAAAGTAGAATGCAATTTAGTTACCTTAACACTTTATAAAAGTTAACACTAAGCAGTAGGGGTGTCATTCGGATCGACCCGACCCGATAAGCCTCTATCGGGTCGGGTCTATCGAGTTTTTGAAAAATAAAAATTAAACCGCAACCCGACCTGATAAGAAATCGGGTTATCGGGTTTGGTTCTATCAGATTATCGGGTTTATCGGGGGGCTTATCGGGTTAAACATGTAATCAATCACAAAGTAATAAAGAGATAGATCAGTGTGTACATAATAACATGTTGGGTCAAAAAGGCCAAGTCAAACTAACAAAAATGCTAACTTGAGATTTGCATGTGGCACAAAAAAGATAGATCAGTATCTTGTGTTCAAGTTTTCATGCCAAAAAATATAACATCAGTATCACAAAAAATAGATCACCAGTATCATAAAAAATTGACGGTATGTATTTCACCATTTTAGTCACCATTTCAGCAAGTCGCCAACTCACCATTATAACATGCTAACTGAGGTTGCACCTCTACATGGAACATCAAACAGAGTTTGGTTAATTTTTTGATAATGCCTAAGGCCTGAGTTCTCAACAAAGCTAAATGGCAACTCATCTACAACAATCATGTGAGCTAAAGCTCTCTTACTCTTTTTTCTGGTCAAACTTCCATGCCATCATTTTATTTACATTACCACCTTCAAAAGTAATCTCAGTTTCAGACTCACTTTGTTTAGCTAGGTAAGGTCTGCACCTATCAAGATGGTCCTTGAGATTTGAAATACCATGCTTTTTCGTGTGACAAAGGTACAAACTTCCACAATGTAAACATTTAGCTTTCACATCTTCAGGCAACCTCCCTTCTAATAGATCCTGTTGCTTAAAATGTAGCCATACCTGCAATCTTTTTTACAAATTTTTGGTTGTTTTCCCGGTTTTTTTCCTTTGTTCTTCTTACCACTCTTATCCTCCACTGGTGGCTCATTAGAAATTTCAATCAAACTTGAAGACATCTAGCAAACTAAGAAAGTAACAAGTAGCAATAGTCAAAAAATAATTACAACATTAATTTTTTTTTTGTAGTATATCTAATGTAACATTGGGAATACTAATAATGCAATAATTGGTGGATTCCAAATTATGTAACATAACATAACGTCACTTAGATGCTAATCTTAACATACAACTAAAGATGAAACAATTACCTTTCTTTTCTTGAACGAAAATTTTGGCACTGCTGGAACATGGAATAAGAAACAATGATCTAAACCATTTCTGGAGAGAGTTTGTGTTTGGAAATTGTGAAAATGAACCGTTTGTGATCACTGATGACTACATTAGGGCAAGTACAAATGGTATTATCTCTTAAGTGGGCTTATTTTTGTGACTAATTCAGTATGATATATAAATGGGCTTTTGTTAAGTAATTAAAGATGCAACCTTAATATAATAATGGTTCTTATCGGGTTAGTGGTTAACCCGATAACAAACTTGCTAAAACCCTAACCCGACCCGATAAGATTATCGGGTCTATCGGGTTGACCCGATAACCCCGATAAAGTATATTGGACCCGAATCAACCCGACCCTATAAGGTCTTATCGGGTTCGGGTCGGGTTGGGTTGACCCATATGACACCTCTACTCAACAGTAACATATAGTGGCCGAATAGAGTATTTGATTACTACGTAATGACTTTAACACTTTATAAAAGTTTAACACTTAACAGTAACATATGTTGGCTGAATAAAGTAGTTATATCTTATTAATCGCATGAAAAGCTAATCCAGTCTTATACGTTTGTGGAAATGTAAATATAGGTTGTTAAGCCAAACACATTTCAAGTGTTTATCTAAGCAAATAAACACTTTCTTTCAAAACACTCACAATTTTAGAGAAATTATTTTTTCTTAATAATAAGCAGATATGTAAATAAAGTTTAATAGGCATTTCCACTTCCTATACACCATCTAATAATGTCATAACACTAACATATCACATAATGGGTAAATTGTGTCAAAATTGTAAAAAGTGGTAAAAATTATAGCTTATCATACTATGAGGAATTATGCTCATATTGTCACATTTAAAAGACTGTGAAATTATTTAGCTCATTGGGCCTTCGGCCAAGCCCATTCGTAGAGTTGGAATAAACATGTTGCTTGAGTTTCAAACATGTGCCTTTCGAGTTTGTCTTTAACTCGTTGAGCTTTTTGCTCTGTTCGATTCATTTTGAAAACGTAATAGCGATCAAGTAGGTATTTCATCATCTCCATTTTATATATCTTGTCAAGGATATTGAAAGCAAGGAGAATTTATTTGTAGCATGTAGAGCTAGTAATGTACATATTTTTGTCGTATGTGAAACTCATGCCTGTTCTTTCCCTAAAGCGTCGTCTGTAAGTGTTGTATGCAATGTTTTGAAACCCGGGTTTGGGATCGACCCGGCCGAGTTACCGGGTCACCGGGTCACCGGGTCAACCCGGGTCAACCCGGTTAGACCCGGTTTTACGCACATTTTCAAAAATCGATTTTACGCACAAATATGAGTGAATAAACACCATAAGAAAGTCATATCAAATAAAAATAGCACCTTAATAATGACAAATAAATAAAAAAGAGTCAAAATTTAAATTTAAAAAAAAAAAAAAAAAAAAATAGAGAAAATCCAAACCCGGCCGGGTTTCAAAACCCGGGTCAACCCGGGTCACTCAAAACCCGGCGGGTCACACCGGTTGACCCGGTTTTAGAAACCCGGGTCAAAACAACCCGTTTTTTGACCGGGTTCCGGTCCGACCGGTTCGACCGGCCGGGTCGACCCGGGTTTTATATAAGTATGTATTGTTTACCTTATTGCTGGTCATGTAGACTTTTACGTAACTAACAATAGATAGTATGTTAACTTTGTTGAACACTTAGTTAAGAAAAGTGACTTTTTTCACTAATCTTGGACACTGATACGAGATAACATGCGTCCAAAATGATGTTGATGTGAATGAGATATTGTCTCTCAAAGTGAGACATTTGAAGCAAAAGATGAAATGGAAGTGAATCGTATCCCACATTGGTGGGAGAGCCATTTTTTGAGAGCTTTATTATTAAGACCCTCGAGGTTAGAGTAACTTATTTTTACTCTTTCAAAAACGCTCATCAATGAAGATGTTGTGGATATTGTTCCCTAACTTTTCCAAAATGTCTTTCATTGGGGCGTTGTTGAAAAACTAAATATAATTTTTTAGAAAAAAACCTGCATGGTTATAAATCTCTCGAAATATCATACTCCATAGCATATTTTGTCTTGGTTTTGTCTAGCTATTTGTTTTTAGTTGTTGTTTTATCGGACTAGATCCCAATCCACTTCGATTACAATCTTGAAGTGAACCCTAACAATGGTAGTGAGAAATGTATTCTATGTTTTTATCCAACAACATTTCTTAACCTGACAACATAAAAGAAGAAACAACCCTTTCAAATTTGAGATTACAAAATGATTTCTTTACGTTTTATGAACACGATAAAACACATAGCCAAAAATATGTCATTACGTCAGCTATGTGAATAACAAGATTTAACTTCAATGGAGACTAGCTAATTAAATGAACCCTGAATTTAGTAACAAGCATCTCAATGGAGACTCGCTTTAATATGTTCATTCAATAACATGAATACAATGCATCTTGCTACTACTGTATTTTTTTTACAATAAAAGTCGCAGATCAAACCATCCGATGGCATCAATGGACTAAAAACAAGACACCAAACTGTTTCTCTAATAACGCGGATCAAGAAACGTTTGTGTACTTTTATCCCATGATCTTTTATAACAATGATGTGTTTGATCATGTGAAGATGAAAGATGTCTAGGTGCCAAGTGATACGTTTATCGTCGTAACCAGTAACCTCCATAGATAACATATTTCCTTCCTCTACTGCATGTGTCTTCATGTTTACAACCTGGAATACATATCAATCAGTAAGCCTCTATATATCTAACAATGATAAAACAGCCAGTTTTTTTATGTGCTGTAAAAGTGCTACCCATTCTTTGCAACTGGAACCGAATAATTTACAATATCCACATTGTATAAATCTAGGAAGCGGATAATGACCAACATCGATTCAAGAACTGTACGTACTCCCAATATGAGGCTTAGATGAAGGCTGCTGACATTGATTCTAAATTGATCTTGGAAGTTATCAGAGAGTTTTTTTTCAAACAGCAAAATTTTATTAAAACACAAAACGGCTAACAAGAAGCTAGACAAACAAACAAAAAGAAGAAATAACCCAAGACAAGCCGCCATAGAAAAGTAACAACATCCGAGACATGAAACCAAACAGTCATGAAATATAGAGGACCTACACCAAGGAGTTATCCGATAAAGTTGTGGGCTTTCTTACATTAGAAATGACAATAGTCGTTTTTGGTGTAATATTGGGTCGGTCAATGACTTCACCTCAGAGTTTACAAGTAGGCCTAATAAAGTCGAAAAGGAAAATAAGGAATTTGAGTAAATTTTGTTTAGGGCAAATAATATAAAAAGGTAACATACTTGCCACATTTTCTTCGATTGGGTAGTCAACTACAAATTTTAATAAAGAGGTTAAAAAAGTTATGTTTTTTTTTTGAAGTGGGTATTTTGTAACTTATATTCCCGGTTCATGCCATGTTGGCAGTTAAGCATCCCACACCCTTGCCATGTAGGCAAATATTTTTTATTAAAAAAAAAAAAATACACTCCTCTCACTTTACCCTTTTCTTCTTCACCCAAAAACATAAACCCTAATCCTAATGTCTAATTGAAATCATACAAGCTTATCAAATTTATAAAAATAATTATGCGCTCATCTACTTCATCATCTCGATCTAATCGACGGTACTATTCTCCTGAAGAAATTCGTGCAAAAACGCATTGTGATTGTAAGATTCCCATTTATGAGCAAGTTGCTTGGACTCCAACGAATCCGGGTCGAAGATTCAAGAGTTGCCCAAAACGGGTAATTTACCAGTTACTATTATCAAATGTTTACACATTCTTTATTTCTGATTTTGTCTTGTTAATGATTTTAGAAATGTGAGGTGTATGGTTTTCTTGATGATGAGTTACCTTGTGAGTATTACAAAGACCTATTGTTCAATCTACATGAGGAGAATAAAGAGTTGAAGCTGCAACTATATATCCAACCAGTATGCTGATTTCACCTTGCAAGACCATGGTGGTATGACAGTGCAACAGCCACCTCATCAACTTTCAATGGAGCTAATTTACCAAGATCTTAATGCTTTCAAGTCCAAAGCAATAGTGTATGACAGTCTTTTGAAGGTTTTATTTGGTTTGATGTTTGTGCTCATTTTGTCTGTCCTTGTTGTCTGTTTAAAAAGCTAACTGATAAAGGTTTGCAATGGATGTAACTCAAGGTATCTATTGGATGTAGTTTATGTTGAATGTATTTTGGGTTCATGTGGATGGTAATGAATGTAGTTTATGTTCAATGTAATGTAGTTTATGTTCAATGTAATGGATGTAGTTTAACTTCAATGTAACTCAGTTTATGTTCAATGTAATGGACTTGTGATGACAGTTTTTGTTCAATTTAATGGACTTGTGATGAAATCATACTACAATCAATAAACTTGCAAATTATTACTGCATATGGTAACAAAAATAAGACCAGAATAAACATTAAAAGTGTTCTTTCATAACAACTAATGTTTGTGCATAAGCACTTTACATGTGTTACATCCAGAACACACAAACCTGATCCATGAGGTTATGCCTTAACCATGAACAAAATAGGCTAGCAATTATAGTGGCATCAAGTGCAGCACTATATCAGGTTCCTATCTACTAATTACAATAACTTACCAAGGCCCTTCAGTGGACAAAATAGGGCACAATAGTGGCATAAGTGCAGCACCACTATATCAGTTGTTAGTTTTTAACATCCTAATTAACATCATACATGTTAAAAGTTTTTGCACAAATTACAGATGAACAAAATATGTGCTAACATAGTCTAGGAATTTAATCCAAGACTATTTTATCCTCCATACTTGATCCTGGACCAGTAAGTGGACCAGAAAGTCTTTTTTGGAGAATTCTTTGACTCTTCATCCTGAGAGGAAGCGGTTCTGCTCTTGGTCTTGCAACCCTTGGTTGTGGTTCAGCTGAAGTAGCTCTGGTTGGTTGATCTGTTGCTTGTGGTTCAGCAAACCTGGACTGTGTCAAGGTTCTTCTGTTCATTCTACCTCTTGTTGCAGATGATCCACCTCTTCCACTCCTTGTTGATACTTGTCTTGATGTGCCAACCACTTGTGATTCCTGTGTTCCAGTAAGGTTTTCAGTATGTTTTTGCTGTGTCTTTGACCCTGCATCACAAATAAGTTAATCATATGGACCATGTGAAGCCGTTTATGAGATGCAATTGACGGTGCCATGTCTTGATAACCAGGTGGTTCATCATCATCTTGACCTTCATCCATTTGTTCTTTCTTGGAAAACTTTCTTTTTCTTAGCTGAATTACTTCATCCTCAATGTCACTCAGATAATCAAAAGATTTATCTGATTCACAGCTCTCAGTATCAGAAGAATATTGGCCATCATGATTAGCCATTTCATACATTTCATAGCCATCACTGTCAGTGTCTGAAGATAAAGGACAGTCATCATTTTCTCTAATTGAGATACCGTTTCCCCTAGGTGCACTCTTTCTTTTCTTACTGTTAAGAATATCCTCTTTAGTCATTACACTCTTACCTTTGTTTAGTGTATTTTGTCTTGCACGAACTTGAGCATCAATACTAGCTTCTTCGTCTTGAACAATATGGTCATCAACGTCTACCCTGTTGTCATCGACCCTATCTTGTTCAACCTCATTGTCAACCTGATCAACAATATGTTCTTCAACAACATTCTCAACCTGATCAACAACAACATTGTCTTTGGGCAAACAGTTAACCACATTATCCAAATCATTAGACTTACCAACAAGATCTTCCTGACCCACCTCATTTTCATCCTCATACAATGGAAGTACACATCCTGTATCATAGTCATCATATGTTTCTTTAAACAAAGCCTTGCCCCTATAACCATTTCTAACAGGTGTACGCTTCTTAGGGGGGGACCTTAAATAAGGAGATTTTGCTTCTTCCTCAGCCCATGCAATGAGCTCCTCAACAGACATATTACCAGCATGTTTCTTTTTAATTTCATGTTCTTTCCTAGCAGACGTTACTTCCTCATCAGAACCTTCTAAGCATAAGTTATGGTAATAGTATTCTGCTAAGAGTTGGGGTTCATGGGCTACATACAAGTGTAAATAATCATGCTTTTTGGCCATATCATACACATCTTGCAGATCAGAATCCCTTTCAATTATCTTCAACCCACCCCCATCTATATCTAATTCAGGTATGCAACAAAAGACAGCCCAAATTTTTTCTTGCAACTTAAGCACTAAAATGTTGCACAATTCATTAAACCTCAACCTATTTGTAGAGCAAGCTTTCATAATAGTTACTTGGCCTTGTTCATACCTGAGAGGATCAAAGAAGAAAACACCACCATGGTGTATTTTGAAGACAACATCTTCTGGTGTATCCATCACACCTGTAAAAACGTAAAACAAATTTAAAATATAGAAAAACCCTAATTTTTGGAAACCCTAAAAACTGGAAAATATAATTTATCAATATTTTAATACAATTGGGGTAAGAAAATAGTAAATGTATGACAAGAATTACCTTTTCACATAAACAATTATGTGAAAATGCTATCAATTGGAAGTATTCAATGTGGGGGACCAATTAGGGTTTCACAAGTTATTTTTGGGGATCTTGTTCTGTGCGTGTGATTATCTGATATATGTAACCAAAAAAGTAACAACAAGTACAGAACTTTTGATGTGGATGAGTGTGTGTGTGGAGAGCGTGTGTTGAGAGTACGAGGAAGAAAGGCGGGAAGTGATGTGGATTTACAGTTGTGAAGGACGAACCGGCAACCGGGTATAGAAGTTACAAAATACCCACTTCAAAAAAAAAACTTAACTTTTTTAACCTCGTTATTAAAATTTGTAGTTGACTACCCAATCGAAGAAAATGTGGCAAGTATGTTACCTTTTTATATTATTTGCCCTTTTGTTTATGTCCCAGTAATAACGTATATGACCATTATTTTATGTTGATTCAAAAGTTATTGACTACTCCGACCTAAATAGCACCAAATCTAGGTTTCATGCAATCATACAAAATAAAACTTGATGAAACTAAGCAAGTAGAGTTTATACCAACACCGTAACTGATTAAACCAGAAATTAAATTATTTAAATGATGTTGCCACGAGAAAAGATATAAGATTAAAAAATTGAACCTCCAACAAAGATGAGCGGAATCAGACTCCAGCTAACGATGCAATGAATGGAAAGCGGCTCCAGGAAAGGCAAGATGGTATGAAATTACACAGTGGAGAAACAGTCTTTGACACAAAGTTGTATCGTACAATGTTGTTATGTGATTCTATCACCATAAATGAATCATCTTCTCTTTCTCCCAAGACAATACAAAGAAAACAGCTTTGTATCCTCCCCGAGGGAACAATGTTAATGAGATCATCAAGAATGTACTTTAGCGACCATTCTGAAGACTCTTCCCTCATCTTGAAAACGTGGTAACGACAACTAGATTCCTTCATTAAAAGAAGCAGGCTACCACGAGACTCAAACAACCTGGTGTGTTTGTAATTCACATCGTCTAAAGCCGGAGTTTGCATGTGTGTTTCAATTGTATGTGTTAGAGTTTGACAATCAATAAAGCACATATGCGGAAGCAAGGATCAATAATAACACGTATAAGATTAACTAAAACATAAATAGTAAACGTACCCGATGCACTTCAAATAAACCTTGATTCTTGTACAATTAGATCAATGATAAACCCCTTACCGTTTTGTTTATCGATCTCTTGATAATTACTAAAATAAGTAATTACCTCGTTCTTGTACACACAAACTACCAACGAATAAAGGTTTTTGCATGTAAACAAAAACACTTAGTTTGCTTAGGGAAAATCGATCCTAAAACCCTTATGGGAGTGAGGGTCGATCGGCCAAGAGAAGAAAAGAGACAAGGAAAACTTTAGGGTTTTGTGTGTGTGCACAAGATATGTGAAACCCTAATCCTTGGCCTTGTATATATACTAGATGAAACCTTGGAGCACAAGACAAGCATGGGTCGACCCACATGGGTTGGGTTCGACCGGCCTAGGCACCCACGGGGTGTTCTAGATCCTTCTTGACTCCCAAGTTACATTCTAGTCCTCGTTCTTTCGTCCCTTAATAATAATTAATACTTACGTTTAATATTAACGATTATTTAGTCCCTTCAAGTGTTTATAAATATATATATACGATACATATAACATATATATATTTATTTACTTTATTCTTGTTTGTAATGTGTGCAATTCCGAGGTCTCGGGTTCGATACTAGTCATTTACATATTAATATTTATACGTAACTTTTAACAGCTCCCACTCGTATATCTATTAATAGTAAAATGACATTGGTTGGCATCTTGCAACACTCCAATGCCCCCAGTTCGACCCGAGCTAGGTTTCCTGGAAAACCTTTAATGATTCATCATTATTATTATCCTTTCGCCTCTAATACTACATTAATAAAGATGTGAGGTTCTTTATTAAATTCCGTTTCTCGTCTCTTTATGATTGAACAAAATTACCAAAACATCTGAACGTATTCCAGATAGACTTTGGGCGTGGCCACGCAAACATTTTGTCAACCCTACGAGGGGCCCAGCAGTATTAAACTTTTGAACAAATCAAAAGGAACGAATTCTCTCTTGACTACAAGAATAACCCATGAACTTTGTAACATTCTGAAAACAACCCTTATGACTTTCAATTACGGTAAGCGGTAGATTGCTCCACAAAATGCACTACATCCATGACACTTATCTGGTATCTCAAGTCTGAGGATAACTGTTAAATATGATTCTCACATTAAATTTAAATCATATTGTTGGGATAAGTCCAATACTCAATTCATTGAATATCATGTGAAATTGGTATGGCTACGCATCAATATACTTTCAAGTATATCCTTAACCAATACTCAAAATTGTCTTAGTTTAATGATATTCCCATATCATTAATCGACAACGGACTATTTAGAATAATAAATTATTCATGGATCTTAAACATGCAAATATAGGATATATTATTAAGACTTGAATAAATAAACATAACCAATACTTTATTTCATTAAAAATTAATAATTGTACATTACATCCTTTATCCAAATACTAATCACAAATGGGCATGAAACTATCAGCTAATTTAAGTCCTATTCCTTCAGCATGCTTGTAAAGCTTGGTGCCAGGTAAAGGCTTTGTAAATTGATCAACCAAGTTATCATCTGTGTGAACTTTGAGCATTTCGATTTCACCTATTTCAACTTGTTCTCTGACATAGTGGTGCTTAATCGGGAAATGTCTGGTGCCTTTCATGATTCCAGGTTCATTGGAAAATGTAATTGCAGCTGAGTTGTCACAATACATTTTTATAGGGCGCTGAATCGAAGGCGTAACCCCAAGCCCTGAAACAAACTTCCTAATCCAAACAGCTTCCATTGCAGCTTCTGAAGCAGCTATATACTCACTTTCTGTAGCAGACATCGCTAGTACACTCTGCTTTCTGCTCCTCCAATCAACAGCTCCTCCATTAATGACAAAGACATAACCCGTCTGAGACTTCGTATCATCCTTATCACCTTTCCAAGAAGCATCGCAGTAACCTATTACATCAAGCTCTGCAGATGGAGTACCCCCATAAACCAAGAACATCTCTTTAGTAGCCCTAAGGTACTTAAGAATATTCTTAACAGCAGTCCAGTGTTTTTCACCTGGATTCTGCTGATATCAACTGGTTAAATTCTGAGCAAACGCCACATCAGGCCTTGTGCTTTTCACCGCATACATAATAGATCCCACAGCCGAAGCGTAAGGGACTCTTTTCATGCGTTGCACTTCTTCAGGTGTTGAAGCACAAACTTTGTTGCTCAAGCCATGTTGCTCTTGCATCGGCAAATATCCTTTCTTGGAATTTTGCATACTGAATCTCTTCAATATTTTATCAATGTAAGCACTTTGGCTTAATCCAATTAATCGCCGAGATCTATCTCTATATATCTTGATTCCCAGAATAAATGCAGCTTCCCCTAAATATTTCATTGAAAAACAACTTCTAAGATATGCCTTAACCTTTTGCAAACTTAGAATGTCATTTCCCATGATCAATATGTCATCGACATATAATATAAGGAAAATTACATTACTCCCACTAGCTTTGTGATATACACATGGCTCATCAAGATTTTGAGTGAATCCATACTTTTTAATTTCTCTATCAAATCTCTTATTCCATTGTCGTGATGCTTGCTTTAATCCATAAATGGACCTTTTAAGCTTGCATACACGATCTGGGAATTCTGGATTCACAAAACCCTCAGGCTGCGCCATATAGATGTCTTCATCTACGCTACCATTTAAAGGCGGTTTTGACATCCATTTGCCAAATCTCATAGTCATAGTAAGCGGCTATGGCTATAAGAATCCTAATAGCCCTTATGTCAGCTACAGGAGAAAAGGTCTCCTCATAGTCAACACCAAAAGTTTGAGTATAGCCTTTAGCTACCAAACGGGCCTTGTAGGTGTGTACAATGCCATCCATATCAGTCTTTTTCTTGAAGAGCCATTTACTCCCAACTAGCTTGGGACCTGGAGGTAGGTCTACTTCTTCCCAGACTTCATTGTCTTTCATGGATTGCATTTCCCCATTCATAGCTCCCTGCCATTTTTCCTTTTCAGGACTATTCATAGCAGCTTTATAACTTGTAGGTTCATCAAGATCCCCTATCAAGTTGTCATCACACTCCATGTTAAGACATAGACGTGTAGGGGCCTTCACAGATCTTGAAGATCTGCGAACGGGAACCACTTCAACTTCTGGTGGAGGACCTAAACTTTCAGGTTCTTCAGGAAGTTGGCTAGTGTTTTCAGAAGGTGTTACATCTTCATGATCGTCTTCCAGATCATATACTCTCCCACTGAATTCTTGAGATATGAGCTCCTTTTCTAAGAAGTCTCCATACCTTGCAACAAAAACTTTGTTTTCAGTTGGGTAATAAAAGTAGTAACCCATAGTTTCCTTAGGGTATCCTACGAAGATGCACTTTACAGATCTTTGTTGGAGTTTGTCTGCTGAGTCACGTTTAACATACACATTACAACCCCAGACCTTTAGATAAGACAAGTTAGGAGCTTTTCCAGTCCATACCTCATATGGAGTCTTATCAACCTTCTTTGTTGGAACCATATTTAAAATGCGAACTGCAGATTCCAAGGCATAATCACAAAACGAGTAAGGAAGAGTTGTTAGATTAAACATAGATCGTATCATATGTTGCAATGTACGATTCCTTCTTTCAGATACACCATTTTGTTGTGGAGTATATGGAGAAGTAAGGTGCTGGACAATTCCCTCCTTTGCTAAGTAATCTATAAACTCTTGACTTAGGTATTCACCACCTCTATCGGATCGAAGAGCTTTAATCTTCTTTCCTAGTTGCAACTCTACTTCTGCTTTAAACACTTTGAATGTTTCAAATACCTCATGTTTATGTTTAAGTAAATAAACATAACCATAACGGCTGTAATCATCCGTAAATGTTAAGAAGTAGCTAGCACCTCTCCTTGACACATGTCTAAGTGGTCCACACACATCTGTGTGAATAAGACCAAGTAGATCATTAGCCCTTTCAATCCTATTTTTAAAGGATTTTCTTGTCATCTTCCCAGCAATGCAAGATTCGCATTTATCAAATGATTCATCATTGATCTTATCTAAAAGCCCATCATGTTGCAGCTTTTTCATGCGATCTTTGCCAATGTGAGCAAGGCGACAATGCCAAAGATAAGACGAATCCAGACCTTTCTTGATTCTCTTATTGTTGATGCTATACATTGAATTATTTGTAACAAAAGCATTATCATTATTATTCATATCAATTTCAAAGACACCATTTACAGCAATAGCATTAAAATAAAAAACATCATTTAAAGAAACTGAAATTCCATTGCTAGAAATAGTATGCTTAAAACCAAGGTTCAACAAACATGAAAATGAAATTACACCTCTAACAATTGACGGTGCATAATGACAATTATTTAAAGAAAGTACTAGGCCCGAAGGCAACACTAAATCATAAACTCCTATAGCTTCAACTCCTGCATGCGCTCCGTTACCAACGTGCAAGAATTGTTGTCCATAGGCCAGCTTTCTCTCAACTCTGAACCCCTGCAAGGTATTGAAAATATGAATGCCACATCCCGTATCATATACCCATGAATTCAATTTAGGAGTAAGAGTGAATAATTCAATCATAAAGAACGCACCTGATGAGCTGGGGTTACCAGCTTCATTCCCCTGCTTCTTGAGTCGCAAGTCATGAATGTAGAGAGGACAATTGTGCTTCCAATGGCCCTTTTCATGACAATGGTGACATGCCTGATCCTTCTTGTTTGGTGGATTCACCTTGTTCTGCTTAGGCTGATGTTGCTTCATCTTGGGTTCTGGTTGATAGGCCATGACCTGCTTGCCTTTATTACCTTTCCCTTTGCCTTTGTTCACATGCGATTTCTTTTAGATTCTCCCACCATGAATTGCCAACACTTGCGGGGTAGGAGCCTTGACCTTGGCTGGTAGACTTTTCTCATAATCAACAAGCAATGCGAGTAATTCTGAGACTGTCTTCCCCGAGCAGTGCATGTTGAAATTCTGCTCAAAACCAGCAAAGTCCTTGTTAAGGGCCCTGTTGATCAAGTGCACTTGCACATTCTCAGGGTAACCAAATCCAATTCTGTGAAGCTGATCAAAAGATTCCTTCATCTCAGTCACATAATCTTCAACTGGTTTACCATCACCATGCTTGCAGTTGTGTAGCTTGTCCAGTTCATCATACAATTCAACTGCAGGAGATTTCTCATAAGATTGCTGAAGTACTTCAAGCATATCTTTTGGGAAAAAGTACTCAAACTTCTTTTGCAATTGAGCACTCATGCTAGTGAGCATTAAGCAAGCAACCTCATTAAACTTAGCATGTGTTTGTCTCCATTCTTCCTTAACTGCTTCTGCTGCAGTAGCAGCAGGTTCAGCTGGACATTCATCGGTCAAGTATTTGATCTTACCGGTCGACCTCAAGACAATTCTAAGTGAGCGGTACCAATCATTGAAATTTTTTCCAGTCAGTTTTTCTCTCTCAAGATGACTCTTGAAAGCAGAAATCACAGATGGGGTATCGGGTTGAGCCATATCTACAAATAAAAGTTCAAACATTAGTATTTTCGATAATAAATATCTTCAAGAAAATAAAATACCCATTAGCTATATTCATATAACCACCAAAATTTTCTAGAAAATCTAGGATCTAACTTTACATAGTTCCACCACATCAGTTGATCTGCTAGCAGTGAAAGTACAAAAGATAGTAATTTGTCGAACAATAATTGGCAAACAAGATTTCCAATTCCTAGATCATTATGGGAATTACATCAAATTGATTCATCAATTTGCCTTGTAAGCATGTTTCATCCCATCTCATGCCTTAAGTTCTAGGTCTCACGCACAACTTAATTAAGTCGTCTACCTTAGAAACTGTAAAATTACAATTATGGTCTCACGCGTTAAAAGAATTTTACCTTGTTATAGTAATTTAGCCTAGGTCTCACGTTTACTAAATTAAAATTCCAAGTGTTTCTTATAGATAGATGGCATGTAACTTAAATTATAAGGGTATTTAATTTTGATGTGTAAATCAAAATATGTATAAAGATGCATGCACTCATCTTTATAGCATAAGGTTTCAAAACCTTTTTATTACCAATTCGTGATATTAATACACAAAGTTTTACTTGAGGTTTAACAAAACCCTAAGATGACTTTCTACAATTATGATTTTAAAAGTAATTCGTTTAAGACATATTCAAGATTGTGATAACCAAGGCAGACTCTAAGGCTCTTTTCTAAGCCTTCAAATCACGGTTATGAATATCGTCTTAAAGGACTTAATTTTAAAAGCATATTTGTACAAAACATCAATCAAGCAAAAGTTTATGGATTCAATCTCAAAATCATGTAATAAAGTATGAATTTTTGCTAGTCTCGCCTGGGAGCTGATTACCGTGCGAATCGGACCAATATCGGCACTTAAGACCTTGCAAGATTCTTACTTTATCACTTTTGTTTCACCGTTATTAGTCCATATTATTTTCTTTTATGAAAATCACCCTTTTTATTGCTTACATCAAGTCAAACAATTAAGAAAACAATAAAAACAAGTAATTTAAAGAAAAATAAACAACTAATAATTAAAACGTGAAACAATTAGCCACATGCAAACCTTATTAAAAAGATCCTAATAAAATCAATTCTAGGTATTATAATGCATGTAATCAATTAAGGCCTTCTCCTCTTAATGGAGGAGAGTCACATACATTGACGTATCAATTGCGTAGGCCAAAATCAATATACACACCACATAGCATATAAATTGATTTTAATATATATATTAATTGGAGTCTTTCCCAATTTTAGATCTATTTAAAACATGTGACAATTAAATAAACAAATAAGATCCATGACTAACATGCATGTTTCGTCATGGATTAAACCTAACAATTAGCACATAGGTCACAAGTACGTTCACAAAACCGGTTTAAGACCTAGGGTTTCTATGTGATTACAATTTAATCAAGAAAACCACAAACCCTAATTAGGGTTTTTAGTGGAAATCGACCCCCCCCCCCCCTTAAATTAGGGTTAGGGTTTTAAATTTTAAAAAAAATTTAAAGAAAAAACCCTAGAAAAAAAACATGTATCTAAAACAATTAAAGATCCGATTTTTATTACGTTTTAGTAATCAATTACATGTTATCCATGGCTCGTGATGCCACTGTTAGAGTTTGACAATCAATAAAGCACATATGCGGAAGCAAGGATCAATAATAACACGTATAAGATTAACTAAAACATAAATAGTAAACGTACCCGATGCACTTCAAATAAACCTTGATTCTTGTACAATTAGATCAATGATAAACCCCTTACCGTTTTGTTTATCGATCTCTTGATAATTACTAAAGTAAGTAATTACCTCGTTCTTGTACACACAAACTACCAACGAATAAAGGTTTATGCAAGTAAACAAAAACACTTAGTTTGCTTAGGGAAAATCGATCCTAAAACCCTTATGGGAGTGAGGGTCAATCGGCCAAGAGAAGAAAAGAGACAAGGAAAACTTTAGGGTTTTGTGTGTGTGCACAAGAGATGTGAAACCCTAATCCTTGGCCTTGTATATATACTAGATGAAACCTTGGAGCACAAGACAATCATGGGTCGACCCACATGGGTTGGGTTCGACCGGCCTAGGCACCCAAGGGGTGTTCTAGATCCTTCTTGACTCCCAAGTTACATTCTAGTCCTCGTTCTTTCGTCCCTTAATAATAATTAATACTTACGTTTAATATTAACGATTATTTAGTCCCTTCAAGTGTTTATAAATATATATATATATATATATACGATACATATAACATATATATATTTATTTACTTTATTCTTGTTTGTAATGTGTGCAATCTCGAGGTCTCGGGTTCGATACTAGTAATTTACATATTAATATTTATACGTAACTTTTAACAGTATGGTCAACAATATTCATCTTGGAAAGGAGCTTATCATCAGAGTTTATCCAATGAATGGCATTATTCCTATATAGTCCCTTGCGAAAACCCTTAAACCTACGAGTGGGATATATTGTACGACTGATTCTCCACTCGCCTGTTTCTGAAGAGTAAATTTGTATCTGTTGAGAAAAGCTAAAACTCACGAGTTTGTAATAAGGTGATTTAGTTGGATCAAAAGCTAGTATGATATCATTGTCATGGGATTTTGGTGGATGTGGAATGTTCTTAAATAGATTAGTAAATGGATTGTATACATGGAAAGAAGGTGTACGAGAAACATAACTTCTGCATAAAAGTAAACCATTACACGACTGCAAAATATTCAAACGACTACCTATCTGCCGGATGATACTGATACTAGCTTTGGGACCCAGCGTCACAAAATCATAACACCGAGATTTTTGTCTGCGGATAAATAAACCACAAGGAGGATCGATTCTAGGCTTCAGAAGACGGCAAGTGAAATATCGGGAAGTTATGAGAGATAACCAGTGTTTGGCTATGGATTTAAAAAGTTTAAGTGAGAGTAGAGGTAATCGGACGAAGATTTCAATCTAAATATCATCAGGTATAACATAACTAGTTATAATATCTGTGCACGCACAGGGTTTTTAAAATTTCGTTTTGATTATGTATTATTATCGATTAAGAAATGAACCACTTAACATGTTTCAAATAGTTTTACTTAGTGGACTAAAAATAAAAAAAAATCATATGTATATATGTTATAATCTACCTATTATTTTAGGAGAATGGTTTTGGATTAAAATAATATTTTATTATTCAAGCAAAATCACATGATGATACTTGACTTGCATGAGATGTTAGTGATATATGCTTTTAGTTTTGCAAACCCGTGCTATCAATTTACGATGTGTTTTGTAATTATGGTATTTCTTTTACTTATATTTTTGTTAATATATGTAGCATATTTAGATATCTTTGAAGATTTATTCATTTCCTTGATTATGAATAACCATCATACCATGTTTACTAATGTACCTTTTTGTTTGAAAATTTGTATTTTCATAAGTTTGTACTATTTACTTCTCATTTTTGATCATAAAATTACCAAATTAACATAGATGCTTACACTATAGTTTCTTTATTACATAAAGAGAAAAAAAATGTAATTAGTAGAACTCAAATTTAATCTTACGATTATTTATAATGTATAAGAATAATTTTTCTCCAAACCCGAACTATATAAGGAAATTATTATTACTTGTATAAGTAAATTATAAATGCATAAAAAATGACAGAGTACACCCGCAAGTCTTTTAGGATTGTTTGTATCCTTATCGACCTTTCATTTTAATGCAACTTTCTTCACAATTGGCCTAAATCATCAAGGTAAAACACACCCATATTTTAGACCGTTGGTTGACACCCATAGTGTTATCAATGACGGCAAACACCTGATAAGTTTATTAATTCATTCAAAGACAAATTACACTCCGAAAAGAATTGCTACGATAAAATTCCCCATATAGGCACTAAAACACATCTTTGGTACATTAACCTTCCATGACAATCATGTGTTGATACTTAATCCTCCTCTAAAAAGCGCACACAACAAATTGCATTACACTTTAGTGTGTGCGATAAGATCATAAAACTACAAAAACCACTAACATGTTGCATTATAGTGAGGATAACAACAAAGTTAGTCATAACATCAAATCAGAAATCTTCAGATTAGAACTAAAGGGGTGTTTGGTTATGATTATTAAAGGTGCTTATTGGCTTATTCAATTACCATAATACAATAAGTTTATGATAAAACTATAAACTTTTTTGAGAAGCTTAGTAAAAAACCCCTGAACTCCCAACTAATTCTATCATAGCTTAGTGTGTTTATAGTAAAAACACAAATATTAAGTGTAGAAATTTTCAATAAAACATAAAAAAAAAAATTACTAAAAGTTGGTATGTATAACAAAAAAGTTAAACTATATAAAATTTTACCAAAAACTATCAGCTAGATAAGACATAAGCCAAAGTGCTGTTGAAGTCTCTTTCGGATTCTATTCATAAGCAAAAAAGGGTTTACACATAAATCATAAGTATAGAATAATGGTTGTATCTCACATCCGTGATTACCAAGTCAATAACATTATCGCAGTATAGTAACGTAATAACCTAATTAAAAGCTATATATTTTTGCTGAATAATTCTCATGTACATACTTTTAATTCCTTTACAATAACCAACTATTATTATTTTATTTTTTTTATTATTATTATTTTTTGAATCATCAAGTCAATGAATAAAGTTAGGTTATCACCTACGTAGTTTTTCTTTTTTTGATTTAAGAGGTGATTCTTATCAAATAAGGATTGTGATGCTCGTATTTTTTTATAATTTAAGGAAAACACCTTCTATATTAAAGAATGACTATCTAGCCCTTTTTTTTTTTTTTTTTTTTTTTTTTTTTTTTTTTTTTTTAATAATAATTAGCTTTGTATATAACATTTTTAATTGACAGAAATGTTGAGTTTGAGGTTAATGTTGTTGTTTAACTTTAACTATTGATATCATGTTGTACAAAATGTGCGTGTTTAGTGACCCATAATGAGCGTTGATAAAGTTAAAATATGTTTCATAAAGTTTTTAAAATATTTTTATGGATATCCATATATAAATTTTAAATAACAATTTCATGAGTCGTTGTTATAAGTAGAATCACGTATATTTATTTTATATCACAGTAACTCATTCTTACCATTTGATATTTATATTCCCGTTACTAATAATTTAACCGTATTTCAAACTCGTGTACGCATAAATTAAACTTTTAAATAGTAACATGAGTCCTTATTTTAAAAAAATATTCTAATGGATGAAAGTTTAAAACTAACATTAGTTTAAAAAATATTTAACATATATTAAAATTAATTCGCATATTTACCAAATTTATTTTAATAAATGAAAGTAAAAAAAACTAATACTATTACTCATGTAATTTTAAACAACGTTAACATTATAAAGTATATGAGGTATAAAGTGTAAGGGGTTATTTGTTTATTATCTAAAGTTATTAAAAAAAACATGGAGACTTATAATTTTACACTTAACCACTAAGGTTTTATTAATTACCTCATCTTTTCTTAAGTTTTTGTTTTCATAAATTTGACACCTATATTTTTATTTGTTTTTTTTAACAATCAAATTCTCCACCAAATTTATTAAAGTTTGACCAAAATCAATTCAATTTTGACTTTTTATTGGTCAATCATATTGCTTGATTTTGCTTATGTGTCAAAATCGAGCTCTCCTATTGGTTCAATTTTTCTTTTCAATGAGAAGAGTTTTGCAAAAACACTCTGAAATGATGTAATTCTTGTATTATATAAAAGATTCTTCGGTAAAGGAATCATCTTCATTGCTACCAAAACCCTAGTGTTATTTTAATGGAGGTCAAGTGAGGGTTTACAAAAAAAAAAAAAAAAAAAAAAAAAAAAAAAAAAAAAAAAACAATTATATTTATCGTTTCTTCTAATTATTAGAATGATCGTTGGGCCTTGGGCCAAGCCAACAAGCCTATTCGTACACTAATAGCTAGTAACTTGAATGACCGTTTTCTCTTATTATTAGTCAATTTTTCTTCCTAAGTGTTGTATGAGATAACCAATGTCTTTATTTTTTACTCATTGATGGTCTCATGGTCATGTATACTTTTTCATAATGTTAGATGCATGGTATGTTGATTTGTTAGAAACTTAGTTGAGAAAGTAACTTTTCACTAACTTTTCACTAGTTGAGAGCTAAGACGTGTTTAAAATGGCATAGATGTGAATGAGATATTGTCTCTTAAAGCAAGGCATCTTAAGCAAAAATTGAAAGGGCTAACTGCCTCTAAATGTATCATATTTGTCATTATTTCCTTTTATATGCATGTATTGAACAATTTTTTTTTTTTTTTTTTTTTTTTTTTTTTTTTTTTTTTGTTCTAAACTTGATTTTTTGGGCATTTTACGTACTTTATGACCATTTTGCTCCTCCCATGTTAATAAAATGAGAGGCAAAATGAAAGGACACAAGAATGCCAAAAAATTAAGTTTAGTACACAGAATAGCAAACAAATTTGTTCGATACATATAAAAAAAAATAAGTGACAACTATGACACATTTTGGTACCATTAGCCCAAATTGAAATAGAAATGAACCGTATCCTACATAGGTCAGAGAGCAATTTTTTGAAGGCTTTATTACTAAAACCCTCGAGGTCATTGTAGTTTGCTTTAGTCTTTCAAGAATGCTTATTTTTATTTGGATATTTGATCACTAGCTTTTCCTAAATATCCATGTGAAATGGCATTGTTGAAAAATGAAATGAAAATTTTTAAAGACCTACATGGTTATAAACCTCTCGAAAGAATCATAGCAAATTTATCCCGTTTCCCTTCAATTACCATCTTGACGTGATCCCTAACAAAGACAGTTAGAAATGTATTTTATGTTTGTGTTCAACCATTTTAGCCTCAAAACATTAAAGACGAAACGACTATTTCAAATTTGAGAATACAGAATGATTTCTTTACAGTCTTATGAAAGTGATAAAATATGTTGGGTGTACAAACCAATCTCACATCGGTAGAACTATAATCTCAAAGTTAACTTATAAGCTTGATGGGCTACTTCTTCTATGACCAATTGGTTTTAGAATGGAACCTCAGTTGGGCTTATATGTTGGACTTGGTGAGATGCTTGGCCGTAGGAATCTCAACAAGTAGTATCAGAGCCAGGTTGGGCTCAGTGATGATGTGGATGGTGTTCCCTCGATTAGACCCCGGTTCGACGGTATTAGTGGATCCCAGTAAACCTTGTACCGAAAGGAAGCAGGTAAAAGGTGGTGTGTTCTGATGGTAAAGGTCAGCGGTATGAAAAAGCTGGGATCGTGGCTATAATCGAAGGGGAGGCCTGGTGGTTTGGGTTTGAGGGGAGGATTGTTGGGTGTACAAACCCAATCCCATATCGGTAGAACTATAATCTCAAAGTTAACTTATAAGCTTGGTGGGCTACTCATTCGATTGAATCCAACAACTTTAAGTCGTTGGTCTACTGGAGTATTCAACAAGGCAAAATATTTTGTGATGGAAAAAATCCAACTGTCCGGATCAATACCATTAAATTTAGGAACATCTAAGCGCATGGCTCGTGGTAATGCTAATCCAGGATCGCCGCCACCCCCATGGCGCACTTGTAACAGATTCTTAGCTTCTTCGAGTTCGACCAGTATAGTGATAAGTCGAGCCGTAAAGGCGTCCGACTGCTCTTTGAGCAACAAACAGATTGCTGTCTCATCCATGATGAAAGAAATCAATGAAAGCACAAATCGATACGACCCGGTTAGGAAGTATCGACCAATAGCACCCCTTTTAGCGTGGTGCAAGCTCCTTAGAAAATAGAGAAGAAGAACATATATTTGTTTGACTAAAACTTGAAACTTTCATTAACCGTAATTGCTTAAATAGACACCAAGAGATAATGACAAGAGAACATGACCAGGGGATACTCCCACACAAACACATATCCTATAATGACACTAAAACAAATCCTAACATGACTCAAACGACTCAAACATATCCTAATAACATAAAGATAAAGATAGAACATGGTGATAGTTATCCTATCCCATGACGAAGTCCTTGTGCCACTTGGGCGTCACAGAAACCCGCTTAGCCCATCCTGCGGTTAACAAGTCTGGCGTATCAGATCAAGTAGGTTCTTCATCATCTCCATATATCTTGACAAGGTTGTGTAAGGAGACTGAATAATATAATCAAATGGCCAATTTATTTGTAGCACGTAGATCGAGCTAGCAAGGTAGTTTTGTCTTTTGTGAAACTCATGGCTATTCTCTTCCTAGGTGTAGTATGAGATGTTTTATGGGCTATGCTACATCCACATAAAAAACCCATTAAAAACCTCCACTCGCTGACGTGTCAGCGGGTGATTGGTTTTTTGTGGAATGTGGATCCCACAAAAAACCAATCACCCGCTAACACGTCAGCGAGTGGAGGTTTTTAGTGGGAATCCTTATGTGGATGTAGCAAAATCCATGTTTTATATAAGTCTATTTTTTACTCATTGATTGGTTTTGTTGGAAACTTGAGAAAAGTAACGTTTCACTAACTTTGGACACTGATTTATCTTTATGTATATGTTACATATGCCATAATTTATGGGTTTACGTTTGCATCACAACAAGCTAAGATGTGAACCGTATCCCACATTGGTGGAAGAGCAACTTTTTCAGGGCTTTAATGCTAAGACCCTCGAGGTCATGCATGGTAGATTGCTTTAGTCTTTCACACACAAAAAAAAAAAAAAAAAAAAAAAAAAAAAAAAAAAAAAAAAACGTTTTTTTGAAAAAACGTTTTTTTTTTTTTTTTTTTTTTTTTTTTTTTTAAATAGCAACATGGTTTGGCCTAGGCCTATCTTTTTGTTTTTAGTTGTTGTTTTATCAAATTAGATCCCATTTTACTTCGATTACCATCTTGATGTAATTATATGAACCATAACAATGGTAATGAAAATTGTATTTTATGTTAACCGCATTTTGACCCTCAAAACATAAAAAGGAAACTACAAAATAATTTATTACGTCTTATGAACACGATAAAACACATAACCAAGAATATGTCATTACTATACATTGGCAATGTGAATCTAACAACAAATGTGTAACTTCATAAACTAACAAAATGAACCCTACGTTAACACATTAGGTAACAATCATCTCGATGGAGATTTGCTTTGTTCACCAAATAACAAGAATACAATGCATTTTGCTATTTCTCTTTACCAGAAACCGTGCAGATCAAGAAACTGTAGATCAAACCATCTGATGGCATCAATGGAGTAAAAACAAGACACTGAACTGTTTTCATGATTACGTGGATCAAGAAACGATTGTGTACCTTCATCCCATGATCTTATAATAATCATTGATGTGTTTCTTGTGAAGATGGAAGATGTCTAGGTGCCAATAAGTGATACGTTGCCAGTGGTGCTTGAGAGAATAATGAAAGCACAAACGACGGAAGGTGAAAAGACCTACACCTAACCCAAATGGTTTTTATGTACATTTCAATGGCGTATGTGAAAGAAAAACGAGCTCGTCTCTCGGCCAGTTTCTTAGCCTATCTATTTCTGTGTGCATTATATGCATTTTGGTTTCATCATCTCCATATTATACACATTGACAAGGTTGTGAAAACAGATACAATAATATCATCAAGTGGCCTGTAGCACATAGAGTTATCATGAAGTAAGCAAAAAAACCTTTGCCAACATCACAAGTCATCCAAAGGAGTGAGTAGCCACAAGATTGCTATTAAGTTAACCTTAATCATAGTTCTAACGGTTATGGTTAGCAAAAACATCAATTTAAATATACTATATGGTTTCATTCAAGGTGCGTAAGTAAACAAAATTAGTTGTTTCTACTAAGCAGCCAAGCAGGTGCACTTACAAACTCCTAAATAAACAGCATTGCTCTAGTTTCGATTTTGAAAAGCAATACAGTACACACACATCCAAGTAAAAATAAATTACATATGCATAAATAATATGATCTTACATACTCAAATGTGACCAAACAAAAATGGCATAATTGCTATTATAAGTCAAATATGAACAAACCAAAGCCATAAATATATAGTTAAAAGTCGACTAATCAAAATGACTTGTAGTCACTATTATGGTAGAGTTCCCGTGATTACAACTTCTCATAGATAAACTTATTGTCATAACCAGTAACTTAACCCCGTGACTAATTATACCAACAACTTCCATAGATGACATAACTCCTTCCTCTATGGCATGTATCTTCATGTTTACAACCTGGAATACATATCAATCAGTAAGCCTCTATCAAACAACGATAAAACAGCCAGATTTTTATGTGCTGAAAAAGTGCTAGCTACCCTTTCTTTGGATTTTTATTTTTTATTTATTTATTTTTTTTTAACGGCAAATGAATATAAAAAAAAGAGAACCTCTAGCAAGATGCTAGGAAGAAGGAATATACAAAGTTATGGATAGAGTGATACAAGGGTTACAATACCACTCTATCCAATTTAAGGAAGATTTTCTTTTTCCTACTAGAAAACCAATTAAAAGATAAGGACTTGATATCGTTGATGATTAGATCGTTTTTGAGACGCTTGATGGAAAAGGTTGCCTTGTTTCTGAACTGCCACAATACCCACAAGGTGGTTTAGACTGCTCAGTTGAAGATCTTAACGGTAGTGGCAGGCAAGTGAGCCCGATATGCAAGGCTGGTTACGTCATTAATGTTTGTGATGTTTATTTTTTGGGATCCCCCACCATTCCAGGACATGATTCCTAGTGGATTTGGAGAAATCACATTCGGTGAAAAGGTGATTTTCGGTCTCAATTTCAGCATCATATATAGGCAAACAAATACTATATAAATCGTTTAAAGTGTTATCGAGATTGACCTGAGTAGGCAGCCTCAAATTAGCGATTCTCCATGTGAGGATATTGAGTTCCAACGAATAGGAGTAAGGGAAGTCTTTGTTGACAGACGGGTAATGTGTGACCGCATACCTTTGACAGTGAATGTTCTTGAGTAGTCAATGTGTCCTGATTGTGTGAGAGGCGCAAATGGGCAACTAACAGTATCCACATTGTATAAATCTAGGGAGCAGATCATGACAAATATTGATTCATGGCTGTACTCCCAATATAAAGGCTTAGATATAGGCTTCTGACATTGATTCTAAATTGATATGGAAGTTATCAGATGAAGTTGTGGGCTTTCTTATATTAGAAATGACAGCAGACGTTTTTGGTGTAATGGGTCAGTCTATGACTTCCCCTCAGATATGTAATCTCAGGTTTTTTCAAAGTTCACGAGCAGGCCGTCTAAAAGGAAAATAACGAATTCGAGTGAATATTGGTTATGTCCCACTACTAACGTGTATGAGCATTATTTTATGTTGATTCAAAAGTTATTAACTAGTCCGACCTAAATAGCACCAAATTTGGGTTTCATGCAATCATACAAAGTACAACTTGATGAAACTAAAAGAAAGTATAGTTTATACCAACACTGTAACTGATTAAACCATGAATTTAAGCATATAAATGATGTTGCCACGAGAAAGGATATAAGATTAAAAATCAAACCTGCAACAGAGATGAGCGGAATCAGACATCAGCTAACGATGCAATAAATGGAAAGCGGCTCCAACGAAGGTAAGATGGTATGAAGTTACACAGTGTAGAAACAGTCTTTGACACGAAGTTGTATCGTACAACGTTGTAATGCGATTCAATCACCATAAACGAATCATCTTCTCTTTCTCCCAAAACAATACAAAGAAACGAACTTTGTATCCGCCAAGATTTTTGTATCCGCCCCCAGGGAACAATGTTAATGATATCATCAAGAATGTACTTCACCGACCATTCAGGCGACTGATCTTCCCTCATCTCGAAAACATGGCAACGACAACTAAAGTCCTTCATTAAAAGAAGGAGACTACCACGAGACTCAAACAAGTTGGTGTGTCTATAATCCACTTTGTCTAAAGCCGGAGTTTGCATGTTTGTTACAGTTGAATGGTCTACAATATCAAACTTGGAATGCAACTTATCATCATAGTTTATCCAATGAATGGCATTATTCCAATATAGTCCCTTGCGAAAACCCTTAAACCAACCAGGGGGATATAGTGTACGACGGATTCTCCAGTCGCCTGTTTCTGAAGAGTAAATTTGTATCTGTTGACAAAAGGTAAGATTCACGAGTTTGTAGTAAGGTGATTTTGTTGGATCAAAAGCTAGTATGATATCATTGTTATTGGATTTTGGTCGAGGTGGAATGTCCTTAAGTAGATTAGTAAATGGATTGTATATATAGAAAAGAGAGGTATCCGAAACAGAACTTCTGTATAAAAGTAATCCATTACACGACTGCATAATATTCAAATGACTACCTAACTGCAGGGTGATACTGGTACTAACTTTGGGACCCAGCGTCACAAAATCATGATACTGAGAATCTTTTTTGCGGATAAATAAACCGCAAGGAGGATCAATTCTACGCTTCAGAAGACGGCGAGTGAAATGCCGGGAAGTAATGAGAGATAACAAATGTTTGGATACGGATTTAAAAAGTTTAAGTGAGAGTAGAGGTAATCGGAGGAAGATTTCCATCCAAATTTCATCAGGTATAACATAATTCTTCGGTAAAGGAATCATCTTCATTGCTACCAAACCCTAGTGTTATTTTAATGGAGGTCAAGTAAGGGTTTACAAACGAAAAAAAAAAAAACAATTATATTCATCGTTTCTTCTAATTATTAGAATGATCGTTGGGCCTTGGGCCAAGCCAACAAGCCTATTCGTACACTAATAGCTAGTAACTTGAATGACCGTTTTCTCTTATTATTAGTCAATTTTTCTTCCTAAGTGTTGTATGAGATAACCAATGTCTTTAGTTTTTACTCATTGATGGTCTCATGGTCATGTATACTTTTTCATAATGTTAGATGCATGGTATGTTGATTTTGTTAGAAACTTAGTTGAGAAAGTAACTTTTCACTAACTTTGGACATTAATTAATCTTTATGTATATATTATATATGTTAGTATTACTTTGTGGGTTTAAGTGAGCTTCGTATAAGAGCTAAGACGTGTTTAAAATGGCATAGATGTGAATGAGATATTGTCTCCTAAAGCAAAGCATCTTAAGCAAAAATTGAAAGGGCTAACGGCCTCTAAATGTATTATATTTGTCATTATTTCCTTTTATATGCTTGTATTGAACAACTTTTTTTTTTTTTTTTTTTTTTTTTTTATGTGTTCTAAACTTGATTTTTTGGGCATTTTACGTATTTTATGACCATTTTGCCCCTCCCATGTTAATAAAATGAGAGGCAAAATGAAAGGACACAAGAATGCCAAAAAATTAAGTTTAGTACACAGAATAGCAAAAAAAATTTGTTCGATACATATAAAAAAAATAAGTGACAACTATGACATATTTTGGTACCATTAGCCCAAATTGAAATAGAAATGAACCGTATCCTACGTAGGTCGGAGAGCAACTTTTTGAAGGCTTTATTACTAAAACCCTCGAGGTCATTGTAGTTTGCTTTAGTCTTTCAAGAATGCTTATTTTTATTTGGATATTTGAGCACTAGCTTTTCTAGAATATCCATGTGAAATGGCATTGTTGAAAAATGAAATGAAATTTTTTAAAGACCTACATGGTTATAAACCTCTCGAAAGAATCATAGCAAATTTATCCCGTTTCCCTTCAATTACCATCTTGACGTGATCCCTAACAAAGACAGTTAGAAATGTATTTTATGTTTGTGTTCAACCAAATTTTTAACCTCAAAACATAAAAGACGAAACGACTATTTCAAATTTGAGAATACAGAATGATTTCTTTACAGTCTTATGAAAGTGATAAAATATGTTGGGTGTACAAACCAATCTCACATCGGTAGAACTATAATCTCAAAGTTAACTTATAAGCTTGGTGGGCTACTCCTTCTATGACCAATTGGTTTTAGAATGAAACCTCAGTTGGGCTTATATGTTGGACTTGGTGAGATGCTTGGTCGTAGGAATCTCAACAAGTAGTATCAGAGCCAGGTCGGGCTCAGTGATGATGTGGATGGTGTTCCCTCGATTAGACCCCGGTTCGACGGTATTAGTGGATCCCAGTAAACCTTGTACCGAAAGGTAGCCGGTAAAAGGCGGTGTGTTCCGATTGTAAAGGTTGGCGGTATGAAAAAGCTGGGATCGTGGCTATAATCGAAGGGGAGGCCTGGTGGTTTGGGTTTGAGGGGAGGATTGTTGGGTGTACAAACCCAATCCCACATCGGTAGAACTATAATCTCAAAGTTAACTTATAAGCTTGGTGGGCTACTCCTTCGATTGAATCCAACAACTTTAAGTCGTTGGTCTACTGGAGTATTCAACAAGGCAAAATATTGCCACCCCCATGGCACACTTGTAACAGATTCTTAGCTTCATCGAGTTCGACCAGTATAGTGATAAGTCGAGCCGTAAAGGCGTCCGACTGCTCTTTGAGCAACAAACAGATTGCTGTCTCGTCCATGATGAAAGAAAATCAATGAAAGCACAAATCGATAGGACCCGGTTAGGAAGTATCGACCAATAGCACCCCTTTTAGCGTGGTCCTTAGAAAATAGAGAAGAACACCGAGTTCGACCAGTATAGTGATAAGTCGAGCCGTAAAGGCGTCCGACTGCTCTTTGAGCAACAAACAGATTGCTGTCTCGTCCATGATGAAAGAAAATCAATGAAAGCACAAATCGATACGACCCGGTTAGGAAGTATCGACCAATAGCACCCCTTTTAACGTGGTGCAAGCTCCTTAGAAAATAGAGAAGAAGAACATATATTTGTTTGACTAAAACTTGAAACTTTCATTAACCGTAATTGCTTAAATAGACACCAAGAGATAATGACAAGAGAACATGACCAGGGGATACTCTCACACAAACACATATCTTATAATGACAGTAAAACAAATCCTAACATGACTCAAACGATTCAAACATATCCTAATAACATAAAGATAAAGATAGAACATGGTGATAGTTATCCTATCCCATGACGAAGTCCTTGTGCCACTTGGGCGTCACAGAAACCCGCTTAGCCCGTCCTGCGGTTAACAAGTCTGGCGTATCAGATCAAGTAGGTTCTTCATCATCTCCATATATCTTGACAAGGTTGTGTAAGCAGACTGAATAATATAATCAAATGGCCAATTTATTTGTAGCACGTAGATCGAGCTAGCAAGGTAGTTTTGTCTTTTGTGAAACTCATGGCTATTCTCTTCCTAGGTGTAGTATGAGATGTTTTATATAAGTCTATTTTTTACTCATTGATGGTCATGTATGCTCTTTGAATGGTCATGTATGCTCTTTGAAAACTAATAATAGATGGTACGTTGGTTTTGTTGGAAACTTGAGAAAAGTAACGTTTCACTAACTTTGGACACTGATTTATCTTTATGTATATGTTACATATGCCATAATTTATGGGTTTACGTTTGCATCACAACAAGCTAAGATGTAACCGTATCCCACATTGGTGGAAGAGCAACTTTTTCAGGGCTTTAATGCTAAGACCCTCGAGGTCATGCATGGTAGATTGCTTTAGTCTTTCACAAAAGCAACTTTTTTTTTTTTTTTTTTTTTTTTTAAATTTTTATATATAAATAGCAACATGGTTTGGCCTATCTTTTTGTTTTTAGTTGTTGTTTTATCAAATTAGATCCCATTTTACTTCGATTACCATCTTGATGTAATTATGTGAACCATAACAATGGTAATGAAAAATGTATTTTATGTTAACCGCATTTTGACCCTCGAAACATAAAAAGGAAACTACAAAATAATTTATTACGTCTTATGAACACGATAAAACACATAACCAAGAATATGTCATTACTATACATTGGCAATGTGAATCTAACAACAAATGTGTAACTTCATAAACTAACAAAATGAACCCTACGTTAACACATTAGGTAACAATCATCTCGATGGAGATTTGCTTTGTTCACCAAATAACAAGAATACAATGCATTTTGCTATTTCTCTTTACCAGAAACCGTGCAGATCAAGAAACTGTAGATCAAACCATCTGATGGCATCAATGGAGTAAAAACAAGACACTGAACTGTTTTCATGATTACGTGGATCAAGAAACGATTGTGTACCTTCATCCCATGATCTTATAATAATCAGTGATGTGTTTCTTGTGAAGATGAAAGATGTCTAGGTGCCAAGTGATACGTTGCCTGTTGTGCTTGAGAGAATAATGAAAGCACAAACGACGGAAGGTGAAAAGACCTACACCTAACCCAAATGGTTTTTATGTACATTTCAATGGCGTATGTGAAAGAAAAACGAGCTCGTCTCTCGGCCAGTTTCTTAGCCTATCTATTTCTGTGTGCATTATATGCATTTTGGTTTCATCATCTCCATATTATACACATTGACAAGGTTGTGAAAACAGATACAATAATATCAAGTGGCCTGTAGCACATAGAGTTATCATGAAGTAAGCAAAAAAACCTTTGCCAACATCACAAGTCATCCAAAGGAGTGAGTAGCCACAAGATTGCTATTAAGTTAACCTTAATCATAGTTCTAACGGTTATGGTTAGCAAAAACATCAATTTAAATATACTATATGGTTTCATTCAAGGTGCGTAAGTAAACATAATTAGTTGTTTCTACTAAGCAGCCAAGCAAGTGCACTTACAAACTCCTAAATAAACAGCATTGCTCAAGTTTCGATTTTGAAAAGCAATACACACACGTCCAAGTAAAAATAAATTACATATGCATAAATTATATGATCTTACTACTCAAATGTAACCAAACAAAAATAGCATAATTGCTATTATAAGTCAAATATGAACAAACCAAAGCCATAAATATATAGTTAAAAGTCGACTAATCAAAATGACTCGTAGTCACTATTATGGTAGAGTTCCCGTGATTACAACTTCTCATAGATAAACTTATTATCATAACCAGTAACCCCGTCACTAATTATACCAACAACTTCCATAGATGACATAACTCCTTCCTCTACGGTATGTATCTTCATGTTTACAACCTGAAATACACATCAATCAGTAAGCCTCTATCAAACAACGATAAAACAGCCAGATTTTTATGTGCTGAAAAAGTGCTAGCTACCCTTTCTTTGGATTTTTTTTTTTTGAACGGCAAATGAATATAAAAAAAAAGAGAACCTCTAGCAAGATGCTAGGAAGAAGGAATATACAAAGTTATGGATAGAGTGATACAAGGGTTACAATACCACTCTATCCAATTTAAGGAAGATTTTTTTTTCCTACTAGAAAACCAATTAAAAGATTAGGACTTGATATCGTTGATGATTAGATCGTTTTTGAGACGCTTGATGGAAAAGGTTGCCTTGTTTCTGAACCGCCACAATACCCACAAGGTGGTTTATACTCAGTTGAAGATCTTAACGGTAGTGGCAGGCAAGTGAGCCCGATATGCAAGGCTGGTTACGTCATTAATGTTTGTGATGTTTATTTTTTGGGATCCCCCACCATTCCAGGACATGATTCCTAGTGGATTTGGATAAATCACATTCGGTGAAAAGGTGATTTTCGGTCTCAATTGCAGCATCATATATAGGCAAACGAATACTATATAAATCGTTTAAAGTGTTATCGAGATTGACCTGAGTAGGCAGCCTCAAATTAGCGATTCTCCATGTGAGGATATTGAGTTCCAACGAATAGGAGTAAGGGAAGTCTTTGTTGACAGACGGGTAATGTGTGACCGCATACCTTTGACAGTGAATGTTCTTGAGTAGTCAATGTGTCCTGATTGTGTGAGAGGCGCAAATGGGCAACTAACAATATCCACATTGTATAAATCTAGGGAGCAGATCATGACAAACATCGATTCATGGACTGTACTCCCAATATAAAGGCTTAGATATAGGCTTCTGACATTGATTCTAAATTGATATGGAAGTTATCAGATGAAGTTGTGGGCTTTCTTATATTAGAAACGACAGCAGACGTTTTTGGTGTAATGGGTCAGTCTATGACTTCCCCTCAGATAAGTAATCTCAGGTTTTTTCAAAGTTCACGAGCAGGCCGTCTAAAAGGAAAATAACGAATTATATTGGTATGTCCCACTACTAACGTATATGACCATTATTTTATGTTGATTCAAAAGTTATTAACTAGTCCGACCTAAATAGCACCAAATTTGGGTTTCATGCAATCATACAAAGTACAACTTGATGAAACTAATTAAGAAAGTATAGTTTATACCAACACTGTAACTGATTAAACCATGAATTTAAGCATATAAATGATGTTGCCACGAGAAAGGATATAAGATTCAAAATCAAACCTGCAACAGAGATGAGCGGAATCAGACACCAGCTAACGATGCAATAAATGGAAAGCGGCTCCAACGAAGATAAGATGGTTTGAAGTTACACAGTGTAGAAACAGTCTTTGACACGAAGTTGTATCGTACAATGTTGTAATGCGATTCAATCACCATAAACGAATCATCTTCTCTTTCTCCCAAAACAATACAAAGAAACGAACTTTGTATCCGCCAAGATTTTTGTATCCGCCCCCAGGGAACAATGTTAATGATATCATCAAGAATGTACTTCACCGACCATTCAGACAACTCTTCCCTCATCTCGAAAACATGGCAACGACAACTAAAGTCCTTCATTAAAAGAAGGAGACTACCACGAGACTCAAACAAGTTGGTGTGTCTATAATCCACTTTGTCTAAAGCCGGAGTTTGCATGTTTGTTACAGTTGAATGGTCTACAATATCAAACTTGGAATGCAACTTATCATCATAGTTTATCCAATGAATGGCATTATTCCAATATAGTCCCTTGCGAAAACCCTTAAACCTACCAGGGGGATATAGTGTACGACGGATTCTCCACTCGCCTGTTTCTGAAGAGTAAATTTGTATCAGTTGACAAAAGGTAAGATTCACGAGTTTGTAGTAAGGTGATTTTGTTGGATCAAAAGCTAGTATGATATCATTGTTATTGGATTTTGGTCGAGGTGGAATGTCCTTAAGTAGATTAGTAAATGGATTGTATACATAGAAAGGAGAGGTATCCGAAACAGAACTTCTGTATAAAAGTAATCCATTACACGACTGCATAATATTCAAATGACTAACTAACTGCAGGGTGATACTGGTACTAACTTTGGGACCCAGCGTCACAAAATCATAATTCGCACACGAAATGCTCTTATCGAACTTTTTGAACTTTGTGGTTTGTTTGATTAGATCATTTTGAGTAATTTTAAGTTTCTCAACTTCAAGTTTAAGTTCTTCACATGATTTGCATGATGTGTCAATACCTTTACCCTTTTCTAATCTCTTAGCTTTTTCTTTTAACTCATAAACTTCATTTTCTAAAAACTCCTTTTTAGTTTTCAAAAATTTATTTTTGTTTATGATTTTTAAGCTTAACTCACAAAGTTTGTTATATTCATTTTGTAAAGTATCATCATCAATAGAGGAGTAAGATGAGTCGAAGAGTACCTCATTTGAGTTATGAGCCATGAGAGCAATATCATCATTCTTTGGCTCATCATCATCTCCTTCATAGTCACTCCAAGCACCACCCACAAAAGCTTGTTGAGGTTTGCTCTTGGGTGGTTTTGGACATTCTCCTACAAGATGACTTGTGTCTCCACACCTATAACATTTTCTTTCAACTTTTCCTTTTCGATCATCACGATCTTTCCGGAAGGTTTTCTTGTCATCTTTAGGTTGCCTTACAAACTTCCCTCGCCTACGAAAGAACTTCTTGAAGTCTCTCACGGCCATAGCATATTCCTCATCATCACTATCCGAAGTAGATTCTTCATCATCACTTGATTGGACTATAGCTTTCAAGGCAATGGACTTAACTTTTTCTTTCTTGCCTCTAACTAGTTCCGAATCTTTTTCCATTACCATTTCGTGAACTTTGAGGTTTCCAATTAGCTCATCAAGTGACATGCTTGAAAGATCTTTGGATTCTTCAATTGCCGTCACTTTTGCTCTCCACTTCGGATGGAGTGCTCTAAGAAATTTCCTGACAAAGTTCTTACTACAAAAAGATTCGTCAAGTGCTTTAAGTGAAGTAATAATGGTATTAAATCGCAAAAGCATTATCAATAATCTCATCTTCGGAAATAACAAATTGTTCATATTGTTGAACAAGAAGATCAATTTTGTTATCTTTAACTTGTGAGTTTCCTTGATGAGTGACAATTAAAGATTGCCAAATATCTTTGGCGATTTTACACAAAAAGACTCTTTCATATTCTTTCTTAGGCAAAGCATTATAAAGCATCATTTTAGCTTCATTATTTTTACCTATTAATTTCTTTTGATCATCATCTTTGATGTTAGTAACTACGTTATCACCATCAATAATTATATACCACAAATCTATATCTTTAGATTTCACGTAAGTTTCAAAACGGTTTTTCCAATATATAAAATCATTTGCTTCAAAGAGTGGTGGTCTTTGCATAGATTGCCCTTCTTTGTAATTTTCAAAATCCATGGATCGTTTCAAGTTTTAAAACACAATATATTTTAAAAGCTTGAATAACGTAGCTTTTGATGCCAATTGTGGAAAACTAGAAGGGGGGTTGAATAGTTTACCGTTTAAAATCTTTTTAACTTGTTAAGTTAGCTTTGAAACTTTCCGTTTGATCAAAGATATATGCACAAACACAATATATAACAAGTAAGTAAATGAAATAAACGATCAAACCACAACACGAGTATTTATCGTGGTTTGGCTACAAGGACTCTTTTTCCTTGCCTTACCTCCACGCCCCGAGTATCCAACTCGAGAGTTTCTTTCACTAGTCAACAAGCTCCTTTCACCGGCGGAGAAAACCTTACACGTCGCTTATACTTTTACCGACACAAAGCTATATGTCGAGTTCTTTTACAAGGGCACAACCACTCCCGTTAGTTCTTTTACTAGGGTACAACAACTCCCAACACTCTTTGTATTTTGAGGACTGGTGAGTGCTTATTTACTCACCATTTTATGGCCAAACACCAACCCAATATGACTATTTGAACTAATAAATGCCAAGAAATCGTGTGTTTCTGTGTTTGTGACTTGCAGGTACGGTTATTACACGAATTGACGAAAAAATCACAAGATAGCAGCGAAAACGAGCACAAGAGTGGTAGATGGTTGAAAAGTCAAGCTGGGATCCAAAAGTTAATTTTAGTCCTTCAAATATCTAAGATTTGCTGAATCAGTCCTTGGAAGTTATTTTGCATAAATGACATTTTTGGTCCTTAAGTTTGCAAATTAACAAAAATGGTCCTATATATTTTGCTACTAAATCTGAATCCACAAAGCTTAGTCCATAAAGTTGCCAAGCCCATTCCTATTATTACCCCAAGTCCACTCAACTTTTTACCCACAAGCCCATCACCAATTTCTTTACCCGAGCCCAAATCCATCCATTGGTCAACGGTCAAAGCCAAGAAAAAAATAAATAAACTCATTCACTCATTCCCGCCCCCCAAATATTAACCCTTACCCAGTTTACTATTCAATGAATAGTAAACTATGAATCCTAATTACCGTACGCTTTAATTACAGCAATTAAGGGTATGATTGTCAAATCATTGGCCTTCTAGATGGTCAGGATGGTGTCAGCAAGTGTCAGAGTCACAAAGAAGCACACTTTAGGGCACGTGGCAGCTTTGGATTGGAAGGAACACGTCACAAATTGTGATCAAAGGGCTGTGAAGTTTGATGAAATGATGGATTGATAATCAAGGGCTGAGGATGGCTATCAACAAACACAACCTCACACGGATTGCCAACCTGGCAATCCGTGAGCTCCTCTCCTCACATTCTATAAATAGATGGCTTAGATCATTGTATTAGGTGTGGAGCTTCGAATAGCGAAGCTCTGCCAAAATCCTTTCTTACTTGTAATCCGTTTTTAATTCATAGTGTAACTCTTCTTTTTAAATGAAATTCAGTTTTCAGATAATCACTCTTAGCTTATAATTGTTACTGTTTATCTTTATTGCTTTTTAGATTAGCTTATCTCAGTCTAGTTAATAGTTTATTCATATTCTGTTTCCAAATTCAGTTTTATATTTTCATTCAAGTAGTTTTCATTGCAATTCAGAAGATTAAAGAATAAAAATAGTTTTTAATTTGAATCAGTTTTCATTAAAGTTTGTTTTAAGTTTCATTAATCTCAAGTAAGCTTTACAAAGCATCTGTAATGGTAGGTAAAATTGTTAATGATCATAAGGTCTATGGTCAATATTGGTCAACTGTTGAAGATTAGAGGTAAATCAGTGGTGAATGGTGGTGATTTGGACATGTTTGAGTGAGTAATGGAAGCACTCAGCCTGTCAAGAGACAGGCGAGCAAAGTGAACTCCCTCTGTTTTGCTGAGGGAGAGGTTGTGGTAAACTCTCTTTTGAATTCCTAAATAGTTAAATTTGATTGGTATTGTGAGTAAGTTTTAGAGTACTGTTTCACTGATGCATTCTGTTTGTTTGTAGATATTATAGCTTCTTAGTACCTTAGTTTGATTGATCTATTATATCTCAGTCTTGGTTATAGCATAGTTCAGATTTTTCATTTTGATACATTGGTAGATTTGATAAACTTGTATTTGAGATATTATCTGTGGTGGTTATATGTTCATTTAGTATCTGTCTAAGATTAGTAAGCTGCAGTGATCATTTTTCTTTTGCTAATAGGACTATATCAATTAGGTGTAGTGAAATCTGATACATAAAGGGGTGTTTGGATTCAATAGTTGAGGTTGGTTGTTGGTGTTTTTTATACTGAATGTCTGGTTCATTTGGGTTTATTTAGGTCTATAATAGATTTTTGCATCATAAAAACAGTAGAATATAGTAGTATAAGTCAAAATTAGATAAATCACTAGGATTAGCTGCTTATATTTTGATTATCAGTTAAGGACTTTTAGTTGTAGGTATAAGTTTGTACAAGTTTACTTAATATAGGTTAATCATTAGCTTAATATTACAAGTACTAATAGAATCAGTAGCTTAAATGTAGATTTGGTCAAAGTATAGTTGCATAATAAAAAGTCAAAATAGTGTTAATTCAGTTTTTGTTCACACTTTTGTTAGCAATCTTAGGGATCATTTCTAGTTGAAATTACATTTTAGTTGCTGATTTGAGTAGTGTAGCAGTTAGTTTATCTATAGAAACAAGAAAATATTGGTTTGGAGCTTATCTGCTTAACTGAATTGTGATTGGAAGTTGGCTGTTTGAGCCTTATTGTCCCCTGCACCACAAAGCTTTATCAGTTTTCTTGGTATAATTTTGCCTAGCAGATTAGTAGTTTTATTAGATCTTTTGGCTGTTTTGTGATTTCAGTTTGTCCAGCTTGATTTTGCTCCATTTAGTTTCTTACTTGTAGCTTAATTGATATGCTTAATCAGGCTTGCTTATTGGTAATGTAGGAGTGGATTTCTGAATTGTTCTATTGGGCTGCTTGTGTCCTTTTGTGATTTCTGCTTGTGCTAATTGGCTTTTCTGAGTTTATTAGTAGTTAGTTTAGAGTTGTGTATGGTTTGCTTTAACTGTAGCTTATTCTGTGTTAGATTTGGCTTATTTAGCTTATCTTAGTAGCTTATTAGCTTGCTTCTTGAGTTTCTGTGCTTATATCTGTTCATTTCTTGGCTTATTAGAGTTCTTAGTAGCATAATACAGTAGTTTTATCAATTTGGTAAAGTTTTGTGGCAAGTGCTTATAAATAAGCACTTGCCATAAGCTGATTAGCTCATTTTAAGCACTTCTGCTTAGCTTTTTGATCTCAAAATTTTTCTGCAAGCTCTCTATATTATTTTAGAATTTCTGGTAATTTTTCATAATTTTCTGAGGTCATTTGCTATTTTTCTTAATTTCTTTTAGTTTAAAATCACTTTTTAATCATTTTTAAATTCCAAAAATCCATAAAAAATAGAAAAAAGCCCTGAAAAATACAAAAATAGTTTTTAAAATTCTTTTATAATATTCTAGATTTTCTAAAGTAGTTTTCATAATTTTCCCATTATTTTTCTTATTTTCTTTTATTTTTAATTACTTTTTAAATTCTATAAATAGGAATTTAATTCTAGAAAATTAATAAAAACTCAAAAAAATATTTTTCTTTTTCTTAAAATTCTTTTTATTAGTTTTTAGATTTTTAGAAAATATTTCCAAGTTCGTAGGATTATTTTTAAATAAACGTTACGTTTTAAATAACGCGTGTGCATTCCCGTTTTTGCGTTTTTAACATTTGTACATACCTAGATTGTAAATTCTTCATATTTCATCATTTCTTATCATAACTTGAATTCCAAAATCATATTTTTCATTTTCCCGTTTTTCACGACACGATTTCGCGATTCGACTATTCACGACTCCATTCTACCTTCGCTGGGAGAACGACCCGGGAATTACTTTAACCGGTATTTCCTCGGAATATAATTATACTATAATTGACATACATCAAAATGGCGCCGCTGCCGGGGAAGGTGGACGTGAGTTTTGAATATTCGTGTTGAAAAATCGTGTGGTGTTAAGTTTTCCACTATCTTGTATATATTTTCTCTTAAAAATATAAAAATTTTAAAATCAAAAATAAAAATAATCTTCTTATCCTCTCATATTTGATTCTTCTTCTCAATCCCTCTTACATTTAATTCTTATGGATCCGATTTGTTCTATTTGTGGAGAACCGTTCTTCGGAGGGTTGTGTGTGTGGTGTACGTGTAACGAATGTGGAGATAATATTCGAGATGGCGTTTGTTTGAATTGTAATTCTCATACATATGATCAAAATTCGTTCAACAATTCGTCTAATATTCCCGATTTTTATACACCACCACCACCATCGTTTTCTTGCTATAATTGTGGAAACCCGTCCGAAGAAGGAAGGCCGTGTGGGCGATGTTTTTGTGATGTATGTGGATACACCGATTGTATGTGCTATGCCCCGAGTGCTGAAACGTCTTACGGTTACGACTCGAGTTTTAATAATTTTTGTCAAAATGATTTTTATGAGCCAAATTCGTGCTACAATGGTGATTTTCAAAATAAATCGAGTTTTGAAAATTGTGGGGGATCGTTTGAAAATTCTTATCATGAACCTAATTCTTATTACGATTCTAATGGTTTTTACCAACCCCCACAAACTTCCAATTTCAATAATGATATTCTTGAACTCAAATCCATGATGGATAAGTTGAATGAGATGGTGAATAATCGTATGACATCTACTCCCGAGCCTTATGAGAGACCGATGGAAGTACCTCGTGTCGAAGAAAGAAAATTCCAATTTTGCGAGTGTTGTTTATACGATGATGATTCCACGATTACGATCAATATTAATCCTCAAAATGATTCTATCTCTTTTCCCGTAGAACCCGAAGACTCTCTTACAATGGGGGACGGGCATCTTGACACTATTCCGGCAACGGAATCGGACGAATTCAATAAGTCAAGTGTTGAGAACCTCGTTCCAATCCCGAGTGAGTCCGAGGAGATTTCTAACAATGATTCTGAATTTGTTGAAAATAATCGTTTTGATGATCATATTGAAACACCGGTTGAAGATAATCGTGATGAGTTATTCTCCGATTCTGATAATGATGATTCTATATCATGTGGAGAGATCGATTATGTTGATGAAGAACATCTTGAGTTTGTAAGCTTTGAAGATGATAATGAAGAAGATGATGATGTGGAAATCCGAGATGAAGCTTTACGTGAGACATTGTTAAATGTCAATCTTCTTATCTCCCGTATTGAGGCATTGAATGATCCTCTTACTTCTTCTCCTATCCCCGTTATGGATAGTGATTCTTTACCCGAGCTTGAAATTTTTCGATTTGAAGAGATGAGTAGTGGCAGTCCCACTATTCATGCTGATATCTCTCTTCCGGATTATGAGTGCTTTCACTTTGAGATTAATTCTATTCCTATTTTCGATAATCCGTTACGTGACCCTCTTTTAGAGGATGCCGATCTATTTCTTGCTGCGGATTACTCGATACCACCGGGTATTGAGAATGACGAGAATGATATTTCTTTCGATTCTTCTTCTTCTCGTCCACCTGCAAAACCACCCGATGAAATTTTTGAATCCGGTACGAATGAAGATATTTTTAGAATGGTGGACGAGGTTTCTGAAATCAAATTTGCTTTTACCATCCGGGTGTTTCAACCATACTTTACTTATACCATCGTTTCTTCTTTCCACTCCACCGGGAGTGAGGATACCATATTTGATCCGGGCATCTCTTGTACCAAGTGGCCGATTCATTTGCTCTCCCCAAGGACGAATTAATTCGGGGATCGAGTCAAGCTCATGTGACTCGGTGAACAAAAACAAGCGCTTCGTGGGTGGCAACCCATGCTTATCCAATCTCATCTTCTTATATTTCTGTTTTCTAACACCTAATGTGAGGAGGGGGCACCTCTTCTACTCTTGTGTTTCGTGGTTGTTTGTGATGTTTGTTCAGGATTGTCCATGATTTATGATGACTCTCGTGCTCGTTATCTCTTCACTTGGAGTCTCATTCATCGGTGCTATTTGGAAATCCTATATCCGTTAAATCTTATCGACTAACGTTTTCTTTGGCATAATTAATAAACGGCCTAGAATTTTGTTAGGATTACCTTAACCCGTAAAACATTGAGGACAATGTTTCGTTCTAGTCGGGGGGAGGGTGAATCTTCGATTCGATTTTGACCTTGCATGTTTCACAAGTCGTGTACTCTTGCAACTCCGTTTTTCCACCAAAATTAAAAAATTGAAAAATTGAAAATTTCAAAAATTTTGAGAAAAATCAAAGAAAAAGCAATGAAAAAGTAAAAAAAAAAATGAGAAAAAATCGAAAAAGTTGTGCAAAAAATTATAAAAGTTTGAATAAGTGTTTTGACACCTTGTTGACTTTCTTGCTGGCGAGAGTAGGAATAAATATTTTGACTTGATCGGGCGTGTTGAGCCCTAGCTTGTTCCCTTAACCAATGATGATCACATAAGCTTGTGCTAGTTTTGTACACAAGGAGCTATAAAATGCGAATTCTTTCTTAAGAGTCTGCAAGTTCCCGTACTTGACTTTATACATGCGCAGCTTAAAAGCTTTCGCTAGTCTTTTACATCAGGAGCTAGAAAACGCGAATTCTTCTTCTAGAATTTGCAAGTTTCCGTATCTGACTTTATATATGCGTGGCTGATTATCGGCTAAGTATTCGCGGGTTTCATTATTTGGAATCTTAAATTGCGAAGAGCGAGAAATGATAGAGTTTATTTAGAAGTTAGATGCTAAACGTGGAGTAGTGGTTCTCTTTAGAGCTCATGAGAGGTACTTGTGGCTTTTTACTCCCATCAGAAACGTCACCAATATATAATAGATGTTCTAGGTTAATTAGTGGTATTTCGGTTTGAATAATATTTAGTTCTTTGTTTTCTTAAGAGAATTTTTGCTTTAGAAGTTGGGTACATATCAAGGAACATCAAAAATAAGAGCAAAAAGTGAAAAAATCAAAAGTCAAAAGTTGATTATCTATGTGGTTTTGGAGCTACCCGATAAGCTTCCATTGATGTTGAGAAAAAAAAAAGTCAAGAAAGAAAAAAAAAAGTATGAAAAATATGAGAAAAGTGAAAAATAAAAAGTAAAAGTTGAAAGTTATGTATGAATAAGAGTATGTATGTAAATAAGTTGTTGGCGCGTGAGGTGCATGTGATAAGTGATTAGTAATCAGTCACATGAGGTGCACGTGATCGTACTCCGCAACTTATATCTTTGATATTGTATGTACCCAAATTCCTTGATGTGGACCGAATTTCTATTGCAGTGGTTCTTAAGAGAAAATGAATAACTACTTATCGTTTTAACTTAGGTATCACTATCGGACTTAAAAATTATCGAAACGAGAAAATACGAAGAAATTCATTTCTCAACAAAAATAAAATATTGAGATACAAAACCTAGGAAATGGGAGTAAGAAGTTTCCACAAGTAACTGTTATGAGTAGTGTTAGCATCTAATTTGTAGATAAGCTGTGATCTCGTTTGTACGCTTAGTTTGGGGACTCGTGAAAAATCAAGGATGACGAATTTTAACCGTATGGTCACTTCTTGAAAAGAAGTGTTTCTACTCGTTGACCCTAATAATTATTGCAAGATAATGAAAGTTCAACAAACCGTCACAAGTGTGAATTATGAAAAAGTTCAAAAAAAAAAAAATAGAAAGTATAAGTTGAATAAAGGAATAAAAGGAAAATTTTGGAAAACGGAGCGTTTTTCGGGAATAAATGATTTTATTACTTCTTTCGAACCTCCTTGCTACTTTTCAAAGTTTGTAAAAAGAGTTTTGAAATTATTTATCCCAAAAGCGTGAATTGATCACATTGCGTGAGGACACGGCAATACTTTAGTCGGGGGGATTTTGGTGAGTGCTTATTTACTCACCATTTTATGGCCAAACACCAACCCAATATGACTATTTGAACTAATAAATGCCAAGAAATCGTGTGTTTCTGTGTTTGTGACTTGCAGGTACGGTTATTACACGAATTGACGAAAAAATCACAAGATAGCAGCGAAAACGAGCACAAGAGTGGTAGATGGTTGAAAAGTCAAGCTGGGATCCAAAAGTTAATTTTAGTCCTTCAAATATCTAAGATTTGCTGAATCAGTCCTTGGAAGTTATTTTGCATAAATGACATTTTTGGTCCTTAAGTTTGCAAATTAACAAAAATGGTCCTATATATTTTGCTACTAAATCTGAATCCACAAAGCTTAGTCCATAAAGTTGCCAAGCCCATTCCTATTATTACCCCAAGTCCACTCAACTTTTTACCCACAAGCCCATCACCAATTTCTTTACCCGAGCCCAAATCCATCCATTGGTCAACGGTCAAAGCCAAGAAAAAAATAAATAAACTCATTCACTCATTCCCGCCCCCCAAATATTAACCCTTACCCAGTTTACTATTCAATGAATAGTAAACTATGAACCCTAATTACCGTACGCTTTAATTACAGCAATTAAGGGTATGATTGTCAAATCATTGGCCTTCTAGATGGTCAGGATGGTGTCAGCAAGTGTCAGAGTCACAAAGAAGCACACTTTAGGGCACGTGGCAGCTTTGGATTGGAAGGAACGCGTCACAAATTGTGATCAAAGGGCTGTGAAGTTTGATGAAATGATGGATTGATAATCAAGGGCTGAGGATGGCTATCAACAAACACAACCTCACACGGATTGCCAACCTGGCAATCCGTGAGCTCCTCTCCTCACATTCTATAAATAGATGGCTTAGATCATTGTATTAGGTGTGGAGCTTCGAATAGCGAAGCTCTGCCAAAATCCTTTCTTACTTGTAATCCGTTTTTAATTCATAGTGTAACTCTTCTTTTTAAATGAAATTCAGTTTTCAGATAATCACTCTTAGCTTATAATTGTTACTGTTTATCTTTATTGCTTTTTAGATTAGCTTATCTCAGTCTAGTTAATAGTTTATTCATATTCTGTTTCCAAATTCAGTTTTATATTTTCATTCAAGTAGTTTTCATTGCAATTCAGAAGATTAAAGAATAAAAATAGTTTTTAATTTGAATCAGTTTTCATTAAAGTTTGTTTTAAGTTTCATTAATCTCAAGTAAGCTTTACAAAGCATCTGTAATGGTAGGTAAAATTGTTAATGATCATAAGGTCTATGGTCAATATTGGTCAACTGTTGAAGATTAGAGGTAAATCAGTGGTGAATGGTGGTGATTTGGACATGTTTGAGTGAGTAATGGAAGCACTCAGCCTGTCAAGAGACAGGCGAGCAAAGTGAACTCCCTCTGTTTTGCTGAGGGAGAGGTTGTGGTAAACTCTCTTTTGAATTCCTAAATAGTTAAATTTGATTGGTATTGTGAGTAAGTTTTAGAGTACTGTTTCACTGATGCATTCTGTTTGTTTGTAGATATTATAGCTTCTTAGTACCTTAGTTTGATTGATCTATTATATCTCAGTCTTGGTTATAGCATAGTTCAGATTTTTCATTTTGATACATTGGTAGATTTGATAAACTTGTATTTGAGATATTATCTGTGGTGGTTATATGTTCATTTAGTATCTGTCTAAGATTAGTAAGCTGCAGTGATCATTTTTCTTTTGCTAATAGGACTATATCAATTAGGTGTAGTGAAATCTGATACATAAAGGGGTGTTTGGATTCAATAGTTGAGGTTGGTTGTTGGTGTTTTTTATACTGAATGTCTGGTTCATTTGGGTTTATTTAGGTCTATAATAGATTTTTGCATCATAAAAACAGTAGAATATAGTAGTATAAGTCAAAATTAGATAAATCACTAGGATTAGCTGCTTATATTTTGATTATCAGTTAAGGACTTTTAGTTGTAGGTATAAGTTTGTACAAGTTTACTTAATATAGGTTAATCATTAGCTTAATATTACAAGTACTAATAGAATCAGTAGCTTAAATGTAGATTTGGTCAAAGTATAGTTGCATAATAAAAAGTCAAAATAGTGTTAATTCAGTTTTTGTTCACACTTTTGTTAGCAATCTTAGGGATCATTTCTAGTTGAAATTACATTTTAGTTGCTGATTTGAGTAGTGTAGCAGTTAGTTTATCTATAGAAACAAGAAAATATTGGTTTGGAGCTTATCTGCTTAACTGAATTGTGATTGGAAGTTGGCTGTTTGAGCCTTATTGTCCCCTGCACCACAAAGCTTTATCAGTTTTCTTGGTATAATTTTGCCTAGCAGATTAGTAGTTTTATTAGATCTTTTGGCTGTTTTGTGATTTCAGTTTGTCCAGCTTGATTTTGCTCCATTTAGTTTCTTACTTGTAGCTTAATTGATATGCTTAATCAGGCTTGCTTATTGGTAATGTAGGAGTGGATTTCTGAATTGTTCTATTGGGCTGCTTGTGTCCTTTTGTGATTTCTGCTTGTGCTAATTGGCTTTTCTGAGTTTATTAGTAGTTAGTTTAGAGTTGTGTATGGTTTGCTTTAACTGTAGCTTATTCTGTGTTAGATTTGGCTTATTTAGCTTATCTTAGTAGCTTATTAGCTTGCTTCTTGAGTTTCTGTGCTTATATCTGTTCATTTCTTGGCTTATTAGAGTTCTTAGTAGCATAATACAGTAGTTTTATCAATTTGGTAAAGTTTTGTGGCAAGTGCTTATAAATAAGCACTTGCCATAAGCTGATTAGCTCATTTTAAGCACTTCTGCTTAGCTTTTTGATCTCAAAATTTTTCTGCAAGCTCTCTATATTATTTTAGAATTTCTGGTAATTTTTCATAATTTTCTGAGGTCATTTGCTATTTTTCTTAATTTCTTTTAGTTTAAAATCACTTTTTAATCATTTTTAAATTCCAAAAATCCATAAAAAATAGAAAAAAGCCCTGAAAAATACAAAAATAGTTTTTAAAATTCTTTTATAATATTCTAGATTTTCTAAAGTAGTTTTCATAATTTTCCCATTATTTTTCTTATTTTCTTTTATTTTTAATTACTTTTTAAATTCTATAAATAGGAATTTAATTCTAGAAAATTAATAAAAACTCAAAAAAATATTTTTCTTTTTCTTAAAATTCTTTTTATTAGTTTTTAGATTTTTAGAAAATATTTCCAAGTTCGTAGGATTATTTTTAAATAAACGTTACGTTTTAAATAACGCGTGTGCATTCCCGTTTTTGCGTTTTTAACATTTGTACATACCTAGATTGTAAATTCTTCATATTTCATCATTTCTTATCATAACTTGAATTCCAAAATCATATTTTTTATTTTCCCGTTTTTCACGACACGATTTCGCGATTCGACTATTCACGACTCCATTCTACCTTCGCTGGGAGAACGACCCGGGAATTACTTTAACCGGTATTTCCTCGGAATATAATTATACTATAATTGACATACATCAAGGACTAAAATACTAACCACTCACTTCAGAATATACACAAACAAAAGACGTGTAAACAATAAGAGTTTACACAATACTAAGCTAACAAGTCTTGCAACGTTGTATTGGAAACTTGTAACTTTTGATGACCTTGTGAGCTTCTTTGCTACAAAGAGAAACTTCACATTAACAATGTTAAGAGGTTAGAAGAAAAGATGAGTGTGTGTGTAAAATATGATCTCAAGAGGTTAGCCAAAAATCAAGTTATGGCTTGGTATTTATAGCACAACATTCTGCATGCTTGGCGGATCAGGCGTAACCCTCAGATGGGTTCCGCCCGTGTACCCCCAGGGTACCGCCGGGTCTGCAGTAGGTTTTTGCAATAACTCTTCAAACCAAACAAGGTCTTGTCTCATAACTCCTAGCAACCAAACAATGTCACATCACTTAAATCAAGTCAAACATGAAACTTGTAAGCAACAACAAAGTTAGTCAAACACATTTCTTACCATAAATACATAATGACAAAACTTGCCATAAATGTGATGTGACAATTTCTAATTTAAGAAATAAACTTGTGTTGTGTTTTATGAAATGTAAAATGTAGCAAAAGTCTAGTTTATGCAAGTCTTAAAAACTAAGATTATGTTTTGCTTAGAAACTAAAGTTTACATTTTGTCGTTAACAAAACTTAGCGAAGATCGTAAAATATAAATAACGTTTTTAGGCGATATTTGTATTAACAATCTCCCCCTTTTTGTTGATGACAAAACATAAACTTTGTTTTTAAATAACACGTAAATTCTTGGTTTTCAAGACTTAAAAAAAATTATATTAACCTTGTTTTACTTAAGAGACGAAAAAGCATATCAAGTATTTGAAGGTTTAATATATTTCTCCCCCTTTTTGTCGAAACAAAAAGTAGAGTAGCGAAGCGGAATAATGGTCATACTCCCCCTTGATCGATACTCCCCCTAAATGGAGTACCAATATGGGAAACATGAATTTTGAGACCTACAAAAAAATGGTTAGTTGGTGATATATATATAGTCAAGCTTGTAGTTTCCGCACACATTGCAACCACAACACAAACATGATCAACCAACAATGTACTAAAGTGAGTAGAAAGAAATTTCATTCCAAGTAAAATTTTGACTATAAAAGTCAAAAGACAAGAAATGAGAACTATTCTTATACTTGTACACAAAAACTAAAAAATAACCAAGAAAATTAAATTAAAATCCTACATTCCTAGATTGGGGCAAACGGCCTTAGGATTTGTTGGGGTGGGAAAGTGCATCCAAACGTTCTATGACGAGTTGGAATGCAAAACGGGTTTCGTTTTGGAATTGGTTAAGCAATGTTTTGATGGTTTCACCCATTTGCTCACAATTTGAGCAAGCATGGGGATGAGTGGTTTGAAATGGGTTGGTTTTGGTTTCTTGGTTTGATGGTTGGTTGGTTGGTTTTTGGTTTTTGGGTGGAGGATGGATTTGGTATTGAGTCAAGCAAAGTGGTTTGAAATTCCATTGCTTGATGAAGGTGGTTGTCAACCATGCTTTGTATTTCCTCATAAGAGGGAAAGAAAGACTCAAAGGTTTGGGGTTGAAAGGGTGGTGGAGTTTGGTGATCATGGTGTTCAAAATTCGGTTCTCCATAAAGAGGACCATGGATTTCACGGTAGATTGGATGAAATAACAACGGTTTGGGTGGTTGGTATACTTGTTGTGGTGGTTGGGTAAGTTCAAGATCTTTATCAAGGTCAAGAATTGACCTTGGTGATTGATTTGCAAAAGGTGGTGGTTGGGTATGTCTTGGTGGAAGATCATTTAAATTTTTGACATACGGGTGTGGTGATGTTGGAGGAGACCCAAAAAGCTCCATAGGTTCAATTTTTGGTAATGGTGATGGTGATGGAGTCTTTGATGGTTGGGTTGGAGCACTTGGTGGAGTTGGGTCAATAGGTGATTTAGTAGGTGGTGGAGTGTGCTCATTTGGTTGTTTGGGTGATGGAGATGGAGATGCAAGGTTCAAAAAATGTTCATTTTTGATGGGTGATGTGAATTCCTCCGACGATGAGGAGCTAAGGTTGATGGATTGATTGCACCATAGTGGTTTCACACTTATCCAGGCGGTTCTCCGGATAGGTCATGATGGTTGAGAGGTGTTTGTTGACTTGGTCATGGTTAAAATGGTTTAAAGTTTCAGAAATTTTGATGAAGAAGGTGTGGTTTGATAGTGTTTAGGATGGTTTAATTTATAGTGATGAAGATTTGTGGGAAGGAGTGTTTGGATTTGATGTTAGTCCATACAAAAATGGTGGTTCCTAATGATTTGGAAGACTTAATTGTGGGTTGTCATGTCATGGAAGTCAATCCAATGAAAATGGTGAAGTGAGAAGACAAGTTTTGCACTAAATGCATAGTGGTTTTGGTGGATTTTTGGTTGTATAAATCTCATGGATTTCAAGGATCCCTTAAAAGGGTTCCTTCCTTTATGTTTGAGGGGTCCTTGAGGTGGTTATGGTTAAATTTGAATTTTGGCGGGAATTGGTTTTGGTTAAGTTCATGGAAGAAGGAGTATCCTATCATGCTAAACACATTGCAAGTAATGGGTTTCTACCTAAAAGGTTTGGATTTTGGTGTTTCAATGTTGAATTGGCGAAAAAGAAAACAAAAAAATCTGCAGGCTACTGGCGGCACCCTCAGATGACACAGGCGGAACCCAAATGAAGGTACCGTCTGGTCCGTTGGGCAAATTCTGGGTTACCCAGAATTTGTACTGGCGGAACCCAAATTTGGGATCCGCCGGATCCGCCAGGCCTGAAAAAGTTCACAGTCCGCGTTTTTGACCCGCGAAACGATTTTCAAAATTTTCGAAAACTCCTAAACTCAAAGAGATACTTCATTTCTGGTTAGGCAATGCAAAAATTAGACACCTAAACACACATATCATAGGAGTTTGACCTTGAGGTCGAGAATTTCACCATACTTAGTGAAAATTCCATAACCATGAAAATTTGACAACTCTCCAAAAGTTGTCTTCCTGCAACATTGTTAGTTGAAACATGTTCCAAAGTGTATCAAACATTGTACTACCACACAAATACATCACAAAGATTGTTTAAACTACCAAATTGTTCCAATAGCACCTTGTGCCAAACACTCCTAACACACCCGCACTCATTGACGGTCCATCTTCTTCTTCATCTTCCCGAGGAATCTCCCGATGTTTTTGAACATCCCTTTTGTTTGCTTGAACTCCTCCGACTCATTTGGAATATCCGGAAGTTGGGAAAAGTATTCTAGAGGTGGGAGCCTAGAGTTTGGCAAATTGTCATCTTCACTCATTGAGGAAGAAGATGATGAGGTAGGAGGATGTGGACGTTTTCCTTGAGCTTTGTAAACTCTCTTATCACTAAGTGGAACAAAGGTGTGTGGAATGAGAGTGTAGTCAAGGCGAAGACCATTTGAAGTTGGTGGAATGGGTGAGATGAACCTAAAGAGACGGGTCAAGAGCATTCCATATGGCATAGCCGTTGTGCCATGCACGGGAATGTCGGCCATTCTCTTTGACATGTAGTAGGCAAGGTTGAAGGGTTGCCTAACGGACAATGAGTAGAGCATGTAGCAAAGGCAAAGGTTGATATGGTCACGGTTCCCTATTGTGCTAATGACATTTGCTCTAAGGACTTCCTCCCATTTCTTGAATTGGGGTTTGAGTTCGTTCATTTCCATTCCATATGGGTCCTTATCGACCTCATTCCCCGAACGGGTTCTCCTAGTGGTGGTGGTCCTAACAAAGAGGTGGTCACGGAGTATGTCTTTTGAGACAAGGGGTGTGTCATAAGGATGGATACGGTCTTGGAGGTTGTCAAGAGTTGAGAGGGAGTGCAAGTCGGAATAGAGGCAAGTACCACGGTTTGGAACACCTAGGATTTGAGCAAACTCCTCAAGTATGAAGGAGTATTGGTGACCGCTAACCCTAAAGTGGATAGACATATGACCATAATCATCCGTTGAGAGGACGCATGATGCATAGAACTCTAGAATGAACCTAGGACAAATAGGCTCGTCGATATTCAAAAGACACTCAAAGTTTATTGTGGCAAAATCGGCGTAAAGGTTTGTGCCTTCTAGGAAAGATGGGTCTATGGTTCTACCCTCATGGACATAGTATTTTTCTAGGGCTTTGAAAACGTTTACTTGATTTGCGGTAAGGCCTTTGGTTTTGTGGTGTTTTGGTAGGTACTTAATGGTGTCCTTGTGATCCTAGTGGGTTAGAGGAGGCATGATGATTCCTAGAACAACAAAATTTCACATTTTAGTTTAAGTAAACCACTATTATAATGTGGAAGTTCTAGTGTGTGCCTATATGAAAACAATGTGGATGTGCGGTTATCTTGACTCATTTTGATGCTTCAAAATCGTTTTATGCAAGTTTTGTTATAAAACAAAAGATAACCCAAACGCTCCTAGTTCAATGTAGCTTCGTTTGAATGTACCCGAAAATACATATTGGTTATGTATTCCCTTTAGCATTCAAGAGACATTATGCAAGTGATGTTTTAAACATAACGTTTTGATTTTGTATTCTCAATGTGAGACGAAAAAATATTTGTCCTACTTGTGAGAAATTTTTGAAAGGATTTGACATGGGGTGTTTTAGCAAACATGTTTATACTAATTAAAGATGCAATTCCTAACTATGGGAAACATGATTAGTTTTATTAATTACCTAATCTCATGCATGAATTTCTTAAGTTAATGCATAACCCCAAGTTTTTGTTTTTGTGCAAGAAATAGAATTCCTAGACTCAGATCAGGATTGTAATCATGTTTAGAATACTTACAATGATGATTGATTTGCAATGTAAATGAATGGAGGACCAAGAATTCGTAGGTGTGGATGAGTGGTGAAGTGAATAGTATCAGCCTTGAAGTGATGGTATGAGATAATGGGTGTTGGGTTAAATATAAACAAAGAAAATGATTCTGCAGGTCGACGGACACGGCGGAACCCTGGGTTGGGTTCCGTCCGTTATGGCTGAGGGTTCCGCCGACCCTGCTGAGAAACATGGTTTTGGATTTGTTTTGATTTTTGTGATTTTTGTCTAATGTCCAGAACTACAATGTAGGTTCCATGAGTCCTAAGCCTATCCTAAGAAGATTAAAGGGTTCACGTTTAAGAGGTTTTGTGAGAATGTCGGCTATGTTATCTTCGGAAGAAACTTTCTCAATTGAGATATTTCCTTTTTGGACGTTGTCACGAAGGAAATGATGACGGATTTCAATATGTTTGGTACGAGCATGTTGAACCGGGTTTTTGCTAAGATCAATGGCACCTTTGTTGTCACAAAGAATTGTGATGTCGTTGAGTTGAATTCCGTAGTCGACAAGAGCTTGCTTCATCCAAAGAGCTTGTTGACATGCCTTTCCAGCCGAAACGTACTCGGCTTCCGTTGTTGAGATAGCAAGAGCCGTTTGCTTCTTAGAGAACCATGAGGTGAGACAATGTCCAACAAAAGTACAAATACCACTTGTGCTTTTTCTATCGACATAGTCACCGGCATGATCCGAGTCGGCATACACTATGGTGTCTATTCCCGTTCCTCTGGGATACCATAAACCTAAATGTGTAGTGCCCTTAATATACCTAAAAATCCTTTTAACAGCTTCGAGATGGGTAGTTTTAGGATCTTCTTGAAAACGAGCACATAGACAAACACTAAACATAATGTCGGGTCTACTAGCCGTTAGGTAAAGTAGACTACCAATCATACCTCTATATTTAGTGCTATCTACGGATTCACTTTCCTCATCCTTGGTGAGTTTAGTTTCCGTGGACATGGGAGTTTTGATAGGTTTCGAATCTTCTAGTCCAAATTTCTTAAGCATGTCCTTAATATATTTAGATTGGTTAAAGAAGATACCATCTTCTAGTTGTTTGATTTGGAGTCCTAAGAAAAAGTTGAGTTCTCCCATCATACTCATTTCAAACTCGTCATGCATGATTTTTGAGAAATCCACACATAGTTCTTGACAAGTTGATCCGAATATAATGTCATCAACATAGATTTGGACTATGATAATATGTGAATCTTTCTTCTTAGTGAAGAGAGTATTATCAACTAAGCCCATGGTATACTTATGGTCAACTAGGAATATTTTAAGTCGATCATACCATGCTTTTGGAGCTTGCTTAAGTCCGTAAAGAGCCTTTTTAAGTTTGTAAACATGATTTGGTTTTTCAAAATCGATGAAGCCCGGTGGTTGAGCAACATACACTTCTTCATTAATGACTCCGTTTAGAAATGCACTTTTGACGTCAATTTGAAAGAGTTTAAAATTATGTGCACACGCATAAGCAAGTAATATTCTAATTGACTCGAGCCTAGCTACCAGAGCAAAAGTTTCATCGTAATCAATGCCTTCTTGTTGATTATATCCTTGTGCTACTAGCCTAGCTTTGTTTCAAGACACAATTCCATTTTCATCCATTTTATTACGAAAGACCCATTTCGTTCCAATTATTGTTTGACTCTTTGGTTGAGGAACTAATGTCCATACATCATTCCTAACAAATTGGTTTAATTCTTCTTGCATTGCAATTACCCAAGATTCATCTTTAATGGCTTCATTAATGTTTTTCGGTTCAATGGTTGACACGAAACAAAAGTAGTTGCTTTCATTTTGAACTTTTGATCTAAGTGTTCTTTCGTTAATGTTGCCTATGACACCGTCTAATGGATGACTTTTAGATTCTTTGACATTGACAAGTTCTTTGTTTAATAGTTCATCTTCCTTGTCATTACCTAAGATTTCTTGACATTCAATTGCTTGGCTTTCAACTAAGTCATCATCTACCAAAGGTGATGTCTTAGAGGGAGGTGGACTTTCGTCAAATGTTACGTTTAACGATTCCTCGACTCTTAAGGTTTCTTTGTTCAAAACAATGTAAGCTTTACTATTTTGTGAATATCCAAGAAATACACCTTCATAAGACTTTGGGTCAAATTTGGTGAGATAATCCTTGGTGTTAAGAATGAAGCATTTACTCCCAAACACTCTAAAGTATCCTAATGTAGGCTTTTTACCTCTATAAAGTTCATAAGGAGTTTTATTCAAAAATCGTCTAATTAGGACTCGATTAAGAATGTACGTTGATGTGTCAACGACATTACACCAAAACTTTTGTGGAATAGTTTGTTCATTAAGCATTGTTCTACTCATCTCTTGTAATGTCCGGTTTTTACGTTCTACTACACCATTAGATTGAGGAGTACGTGGAGCCGAAAAGTTATGAGTAATTCCATTTTTGTCAAAAAAGTTTCCAAATTGAAATTCATTATCAAATTCACGACCGTGATCCGTTCTAATAGACACTATATTAGATCCTACTTGATTTTGAATTTTCTTACTTAGAATCTCAAATTTATCAAAAGCTTCATTCTTATTTTTCAAAAACTTTGTCCAAGTATAACGTGAGTAATCATCTACTATGACCAAAGTATAGAAGTTACCTCCATAACTTTGTATAGCGGATGGACCAAATAAATCCATATGCAAAAGTTCTAGACACCTAGATGTAGACACCATGTTTTTAGCCTTATGGCTACTATGGACTTGTTTACCAACTTTGCAAGCATCACAAAAGTGTTGGTCATATTTCAACTTGGGTAGGTTTCGAACTAAGTCTTTGGAGGAGAGGTTTTGGATTAGTCTCATGTTAGCGTGTCCTAAACGTCTATGCCATAAGGTTGAAGATTCATCTAATGAGGTAAGACAAAGTTTGTCTCTAGATGTTGAATCCAACTTCATGACGTATACGTTGTTCTTAAGGACACCTTTGGCTACGGTTATACCATCTTTAAGAATTTTACTACCGTTTTCACTAAAAAGGACATTATACTTATTACGACAAAGTTGACTAATACTAAGAAGATTAAATCCTAAGTTATCAACATGAGCAACATCATCTATAGAAAGGGAGTCATGAGAGATTGTACCTTTTCCGATGATTTTGCTCTTAGCATTACTACCAAACGTAACATTACCTCCATCACATTTGTGATATGTTGAAAAGAGGCTTTTATTACCCGTCATGTGCCTTGAACAACCGCTATCTTTAATCCATTCATCCGGTTCCAAACAAACTTTGAGGCACACCTATTTTATGAAAAACACTCAAACATTTGGTCCCCAATTTCTCATGGGTCTATTTTGGTTAAGCATGCCATTAATTTGTTCCAAGTATGAAAATAGAGCATAAGGGTTCCATGGCATGTGGTTTTGATTTTGGTAATGTCTAGGAGTGTTTTGGTTCCAAACATGTGGGTAGTTTGGTCGAGCGTTGAAGTTGCTCTTTGGAAAGGGACGTTTGGGAATAGGAGTCTTAGGTCTTGATTGAGTAGTTTTAGCTCTAAATACATTTTTACTAAATCCTACTTCAGTTTTAAACACAGGTTTTGTTCCAATTTTGTATGTAACTTTAAGAAATTTTGAACGATCCGAAGTGGATGGAGTTACTACTGCAGCAGACCTGGCGGAACCTTCGGGACCAACGGGCGGAACCCTATTTTGGGTTCCATCTGATCCGCAGGTTGCTGTAACAGTTTTGTTTGTATCATGTGCATTCTTTTCTTGTTTCGTTTGACCCTTAACGGTTTCTACTTTCCTGAACCCTAGACCTGTTTTATCAAATGGTGACTTTTGAAGTTTCATAATTTCATCCACACACGAAATGCTCTTATCGAACTTTTTGAACTTTGTGGTTTGTTTGATTAGATCATTTTGAGTAATTTTAAGTTTCTCAACTTCAAGTTTAAGTTCTTCACATGATTTGCATGATGTGTCAATACCTTTACCCTTTTCTAATCTCTTAGCTTTTTCTTTTAACTCATAAACTTCATTTTCTAAAAACTCCTTTTTAGTTTTCAAAAATTTATTTTTGTTTATGATTTTTAAGCTTAACTCACAAAGTTTGTTATATTCATTTTGTAAAGTATCATCATCAATAGAGGAGTAAGATGAGTCGGAGAGTACCTCATTTGAGTTATGAGCCATGAGAGCAATATCATCATTCTTTGGCTCAGCATCATCTCCTTCATAGTCACTCCAAGCACCACCCACAAAAGCTTGTTGAGGTTTGCTCTTGGGTGGTTTTGGACATTCTCCTACAAGATGACTTGTGTCTCCACACCTATAACATTTTCTTTCAACTTTTCCTTTTCGATCATCACGATCTTTCCGGAAGGTTTTCTTGTCATCTTTAGGTTGCCTTACAAACTTTCCTCGCCTACGAAAGAACTTCTTGAAGTCTCTCACGGCCATAGCATATTCCTCATCATCACTATCCGAAGTAGATTCTTCATCATCACTTGATTGGACTCTAGCTTTCAAGGCAATGGACTTAACTTTTTCTTTCTTGCCTCTAACTAGTTCCGAATCTTTTTCCATTACCATTTCGTGAACTTTGAGGTTTCCAATTAGCTCATCAAGTGACATGCTTGAAAGATCTTTGGATTCTTCAATTGCCGTCACTTTTGCTCTCCACTTCGGATGGAGTGCTCTAAGAAATTTCCTGACAAAGTTCTTACTACAAAAAGATTCGCCAAGTGCTTTAAGTGAAGTAATAATGGTATTAAATCTAGCAAAAGCATTATCAATAATCTCATCTTCGGAAATAACAAATTGTTCATATTGTTGAACAAGAAGATCAATTTTGTTATCTTTAACTTGTGAGTTTCCTTGATAAGTGACAATTAAAGATTGCCAAATATCTTTGGCGGTTTTACACAAAAAGACTCTTTCATATTCTTTCTTAGGCAAAGCATTATAAAGCATCATTTTAGCTTCATTATTTTTACCTATTAATTTCTTTTGATCATCATCTTTGATGTTAGTAACTACGTTATCACCATCAATAATTATATACCACAAATCTATATCTTTAGATTTCACGTAAGTTTCAAAACGGTTTTCCAATATATAAAACCATTTGCTTCAAAGAGTGGTGGTCTTTGCATAGATTGCCCTTCTTTGTAATTTTCAAAATCCATGGATCGTTTCAAGTTTTAAAACACAATATATTTTAAAAGCTTGAATAACGTAGCTCTTGATGCCAATTGTGGAAAACTAGAAGGGGGGTTGAATAGTTTACCGTTTAAAATCTTTTTAACTTGTTAAGTTAGCTTTGAAACTTTCCGTTTGATCAAAGATATATGCACAAACACAATATATAACAAGTAAGTAAATGAAAGAAACGATCAAACCACAACACGAGTATTTATCGTGGTTCGGCTACAAGGACTCTTTTTCCTTGCCCTACGTCCACGCCCCGAGTATCCAACTTGAGAGTTTCTTTCACTAGTCAACAAGCTCCTTTCACTGGCGGAGAAAACCTTACACGTCGCTTATACTTTTACCGACACAAAGCTATATGTCGAGTTCTTTTACAAGGGCACAACCACTCCCGTTAGTTCTTTTACTAGGGTACAACAACTCCCAACACTCTTTGTATTTTGAGGACTAAAATACTAACCACTCACTTCAAAATATACACAAACAAAAGACGTGTAAACAATAAGAGTTTACACAATACTAAGCTAACAAGTCTTGCAACGTTGTGTTGGAAACTTGTAACTTTTGATGACCTTGTGAGCTTCTTTGCTACAAAGAGAAACTTCACATTAACAATGTTAAGAGGTTAGAAGAAAAGATGAGTGTGTGTGTAAAATATGATCTCAAGAGGTTAGCCAAAAATCAAGTTATGGCTTGGTATTTATAGCACAACATTCTGCATGCTTGGCGGATCAGGCGGAACCCTCAGATGGGTTCCGCCCGTGTACCCCCAGGGTACCGCCGGGTCTGCAGTAGGTTTTTGCAATAACTCTTCAAACCAAACAAGGTCTTGTCTCATAACTCCTAGCAACCAACCAATGTCACATCACTTAAATCAAGTCAAACATGAAACTTGTAAGCAACAACAAAGTTAGTCAAACACATTTCTTACCATAAATACATAATGACAAAACTTGCCATAAATGTGATGTGACAATTTCTAATTTAAGAAATAAACTTGTGTTGTGTTTTATGAAATGTAAAATGTAGCAAAAGTCTAGTTTATGCAAGTCTTAAAAACTAAGATTATGTTTTGCTTAGAAACTAAAGTTTACATTTTGTCGTTAACAAAACTTAGCGAAGATCGTAAAATATAAATAACTTATTGGTAGTGAGGAGGTGCTAAAGTCCCTAACTCTATGAATATTAGTCTCCCCTCCCTAACATCCTTTAAGTTTTATAGGATCTACAAGCCGATATTCATGCAATAAATAGTTAAATACAACGAAAAAAACAAATAGTGCACTATACGGTTGCGTTGCTTAAGATGTTCAAGCTAATTACATATAAGAGGTCAGCCAGTTTTCTTAACCAAACTTGATGCAATCAACTAAACAAGAGACAACAAATCAATAATCAACAACTTGGTTTCATTAGATCTAAGCAAACACTAGAGAATTTAAGCTATCATGTTAAAGAGAAGAGAAGATAAACACATAATCAAACAACACATAGACATGTTGAATGATTAAAGGGATAACTTATCTTCAATGAAACATGTGTTTTAGGGGCTGTAAAACCCTTACAAAAGCTGAGAAAATCGTCCACAAAACCCTACTCCAAGATATCTCACGAACTGTCACCCATTACAATGAAAAACATACGAAAATAAATACAGGAATACACTTCTAACGGCGTCAGCTTATGGGTCCTGACGCCGTCACTTCGCCTTAAATTAGGGTTTTGTCAGTGTAAATCGCCACTCTGACGGTGTCATAAAGGATCACGAGGCCTTTACTTGTAAAATTCTTCTAGGGCATCTCTGTAAGCTTAAAGCGTGACGTCCAACTTCTTCTAATACGTGACGGTGCCAGGTTATAAAGTCTCCAAAATTCTTCGAGGTGTCACTTGTTAGCTTAACACTAGAAATCCATCTTGAGTTTGCAAGGGACGACGTCACGTTATAGCATGTGACGTCGTCAGACACTGTTGTCTGACAGGTTTTTTGCGACTTCGTCATTTTCTTCTCTCGTTTGTCCAAATTTGCTCCAAAAGTGCCGATTTATAGAATTCTCATCCCAAATACCTAAAATACAAAAAGAAACGATTTGAGAAAATATTTGATCAGATTTACTCGATTTTAGGCTTAAATGACCCCTTAAAAAGGTATCAAATATATCTTTATCATCTTAACTCGCTCGTTGAACATATCTTGTATATCGATATTATCTCAACTCATCCGCTTAACATATCATGTATATCTATATCAGATGCAATAATCCGTTTAACATTTCATAGATATATCTTTTAAAATTTATTTTAACAATTATAAATAATTTTAAAAACATTTTAAAATGAAAATCCATTTAGTACCTTAATAAAATATTATTGTTGTGAATAAACTAATTTATATAACTTTTAAAATTAATTTTAACGATTATAAATAATTTTAAAACACTTGAACTAAAAAAAGTTTTTATTATAGCTTAATAAAATATTAATTTTGTCAATAAATAAATTTATATATTTTTAAAAATTAATTTTTAACAATTATAAATTAATTTTTAATTGAAGTCACTTTTAGAGACAACATGTGTCGTCCCCTAAATGATTGGGCCCACAATCAAGCTATTCAAAAACTTAAAATATATGACATCACCTTTAGAGACAATATACTTCGTCCTCAAAAGTATCACTACAATAGTCAATCATTTGACAAAGAAAGAGTTGAAAATAGTAGGGCCCACTTAACTTTTAGAGACAACATCCTATCATCCTCAATTCATCCCGTCCCTAAAAGTCATTTGTGATGCAGTGAAAATCGAGATGGATGTGAATTTAATTTGATACTCCACATTTTTTTATCTCATTCTACAATGAAAACAAAGATCTTAGCTTTCAGCTCCATTTAGTTTCACTAATGACAAAGCCCATCCAAATGGTGTCTTGTGAGAACCAAACACCAGTCCCACCAAATCCGTTTAAAATCGAACCAGCTATCAAACTATCTAGTTGAAGCTCAACAAATCTTGGAAAGTGTTCCTTGATTACAATTATTTATACCCAGTGGACCACAAGCGCAACCACAGTCCAACAAAAACTCATTCCCGCCCAAAAATTTTTACCCAAAAATTAAATCTCAAACATTTTATTTCCCCACAACCAACCCAATTTACTTCTATTTAATTCAACACCAACCCCTACCTCCTCATACACAAACTCACAACTTTTATCTCTTGCACACACAAAGTCTTGAATCTCATCTTTTATCTCTTGCATACACAAACTCACAACTTTTCATGCCATCTTCGTTCAATCTTTAAAAATGTGCGTGGTAGTATGGTTTTAATGTCGTTAGGTTCAAAGATGAGGATTTTTGAAATGGATGTATGCGATGTGTTCTTGAGTTTTAGAGGTGATTGTGACAATATAATAGTCGTCTGTTTCTTTTTGGAATATTATCTGATGGGAAATGGGGCTATATTGTGCTACGATGTCTTTTATTGTGGTCATAATTTCTTAAACCTTCATTCTCAGAAACCACTCATATAACAACGTTTGAGAGGGTTGCGTCTTCCTCTCTGATTAAGACCCCACCTGGTTCATGAAATTCCGTGAACAGTTTCGAATTCATCCACAGGTAACAAACTCCTCTCTACCCTTGTGGCTTTAATTATCGCTGATGTGGCTTTCTTATGTGGGTATGTGGCTTTTTTTTGCCATGTCACTACTCATGCATTGTCTTGTATATGGAATGGAAATTGGAGAACTGAATTTGGTTATAAAAAATAGTCCTCACAGTGCGTCTTTCCTCTTTACAGATTTGTGATGGACCAATCTATGGCTTCGCAGCTCTGCACACAAGTTGACCACTAGTATTATATGTGTTCTTGAGTTTTAGAGGTGATTGTGGTGAGGGATTTTAAATAGGAAATCCCTTGAGGAAATATTAATGAGAAAGGATGGAAAATGCGTCGAAACGAGTATGCTTATTGTGAAAAAAGAGTACCAAAAGCCGTACTGTCAAGAATGAAAGAGTCGAAGAATCATGCCAAAGGAACAATCTCCTTTTTATTTTTCTTTCAAATATATAGTTGTAATGGCAAGTGTTGTTAAACAAAGCTAAATGCTTACTTTATACTGTATCTTATGCTCTAGTAATATTAGTTTTTATTGATTACATTTTATATAATTTGTCGCAATCTAATGTTTGTGCTGTTTGATTATCTTTAAATCAATTTTTGGCATGTTATATAGGGCTCCCGGTTTTGCAACGGGGTAGGCCCTGAATTTTGGTATATGTTATTGCCGTCCTTAGTTCGTGATAAAGCTTATAGCAGATCTAGATGTTAGCATTGTGTTTACCCGAAACATGAAAGCTGATTTATTGCGAATACAAGTAGCAAATAACCAGCTCCATTACTACTATCTCGAGTAAATATGTATACTATATCATAAATTTGACTTCTAAAGTCAAGCATACAATCAAATTACTCTTGAAATTTCAGAGCAACAGGTCTTAGGTTAAACTTTTGAAATTGTATAACAAATGATATAGAAAAACAAATTATCAAACAAAACAAAAACTCTGCTAGAAAACTTAGCTACTGATATAGAAATTTGCACATTTAATCAAATGTTACTATAACAATAATCAACAAATACAATTTATGTGACACTACATTGGCAATGTGAATCTAAAAACAAATTTGTAACTTCATGAACTAACTAAATAAACCCTACATAAAATTTTTAAAACTAACAAGTATCTCCATGGAGATTTACATTGTTCATCCAATAACAAGAATACAATTGTATTTTGTTATTTTTCTTTACAAGAACAACCACCCATCCTACCAAGAAGCCTTGCAGATCAAACCATCCGATGGCATCAATGGACTAAAAACATGACACCGGACCATTTCTTTAATTGCACGGATGTTTAGGTGCCCGGTGACGCTATGCCAGTGGTGCTTGAGAGAATAATGAATGCACAAACTACGGAAAGTGAAAAAACAGACACCCAAGTGTTTTCTGTGTACATTTCCATGGCGTCTGTGAATGAAAAACGAGTTCGGCTCTCAGCCCAGTTTCTTAGCCTATCTGCTTCTGCTGCATATAATGCTCTTCCCTGAAGCATCAAGAAAACCTTAAGTAACCTTCTTGAAATTGGAAAGCTAAACAAATTTATCTAAAAGACAGTTTTAAAAAAGTCAACTTAATAAAAAAGTTGACTTTCGCAAAACTATTATTCTTTTACTACATGTAATGTTCTTCTAAGCACTTAAAACATAAAGGTATGATGTTTTCTTGACTACCTTCAATAGCTTGAAATTATGGAAAATTTTTAAATTAATCTACTTACAGAATGTGTAATAAAAAAGTCTAACACTTAGAAATGTTTGACGTCTCACATAAGCATTAACCAAAATGTTTAAGAAGATTGTGTAATTTACCTTGTCATCAAACCAACGTCCTCGTCTTACCCACGCACTGACCAAAGCAAGTAAAATTCTTGGAGGAGTTAAGTAATTAATCGCTTTACCACTTCCTTTTACAACTCTCATCCGTGGGACCAATGTTCTTGCAACTGTCTCAGGTAACTCACAGATTATATTAAACATCTGCTTGTTCTGTATAGTCGAACCACTGCACAGAAGAATCGGTTTAGAGAAAGTTTCCAATCATAGACTGCATCTTTTTACAATATTTATTTACCTTAAAAGCAACTCTGTGAGAACCATCCCTGGAGAGGCCGTGTGAACTCCAACTTTGGACTTTCTGCTTTCTTTTAATAATGACGATTGAAGTTGTCTAAGACCACATTTTGTGGACCCGTAACTGTAATAGAAGAAAAAGATCAAAGATAGCAACTTTAACAGATTAGAAGTTACAAAAGGTCAAAAGCCTAGAAAAGATGATCGTTTGTAGTCTTTTAGATAAATAACTTACACAGCTGTCAAAGGTGTGCTTGATCCACCAGAACCAGCACCGTCCATGTTGAAAATATGACCCGCTTTATCCTGATTACTCATGACATGCATCGCTTCACGAGTGCAAAGTATCGACCCAACCAAGTTTGTAGATACAATCTACACAGATAAAAATCGTTTTATGTAAAAAAAAAAGTGCCCAAAAAATCACTGATACAGTTTTGTATATCTTTACTCTAAACAAAAGACATCTGGAAAACTAATCGCATAGGCAAGCAGTCAAGCACATACCTGTTGTATATCTTCATCGGTAAATTCCAAAAGCGGTCTGAAACCTTTGTTAGTCCCGGCATTGTTTATCTGTAAAACAATAGAGTCAGGAATCAAGAAAGTAATGTAGGTAAGTAGGTTCAGATATCAATTGCGTGAAGCTTATATGCAGATAAGTCAAATTTGCTCACCCAAATGTCTATAGAACCAAGTTCATTGACAGCAAAATTGGCCAAGTTTTTAACATCATTAGGATCACAAACATCACATGAAGTCCCGACCACTTTTGCATGAGCCAGGTTTTTCTTAGATGAGCTTGCTGCGGTTGCTATACCTTCTTGTAAGTTCTCTTCAAGTTCTTTAATTGTCACTTCAACAGATTCTTCACTGAGAAGAAAGATAAAAGAAACACAGGTTTTTATTAGTTGATGTACGCAATATACAGATTGGATAACAGATTTCATTACTTTAAAAATCACCTTCTAGAAGCAATAACCACACGATCTCCTGAAAGTAGGAACTCACGAGCAAGAGCTTTCCCTAGCCCTCTAGTACTGTAATAAAGCATTTACGAACAATCATTATTAAATTAGCATTTCAATCTTTCGGCGTACGTATAAATTTCATCTCTTTTAACTCGATAACAATTTTGGCCGATGTGTTTCAGGCTTTCAGCATAATACAGCTAAAGCATTAAAATTTCATCATTTTAGAGCGTAATGAGAAATGGGTACCTTCCGGTTATGACAACATTTCTAGGACCGGCTCGACTAACTTCATCCAAAACCATATTGGAACCAATCATGGTTCCAATGATAATGCCTCCGACCCAACTATACCAAATCAAATCATTCATCTGACCATCTCCACCTTCATTGTAAAATTTTGGGGGTCAATATTTTTAAATAAATAGACAAATAATCAAATCTTGTATATACGGATAAATCTTAACAGCACATCTTTTTTTATCATTATCTAACCTGATATACTGAAACCGATTAACAAAATCACCCCGGTGCTCATCATCGTCACAATATATCTCCCAAAATGAAGAGCGATCTACACATTATAGAAAGAAACATTATTGGAAGGGCATGGTATAACAAATTTCACACATTTATGAAAATAGAATTCGATAACATCTATGAACAGTAGAAACAGAATGTAACACAATCTATGCGAGTATGTCAACGGTGTTTGGCATTGCATTTTGAATGTAGTTGTCTCTGCATTTTTGAATTAGCAAATAATAGTGCTTTGGTATAGTAATGGTGTGTTTGGGATTGCTTATAACTCAAACTGTGTAGGCTTTAGAACTTTACAAGATGCTAAGATAAGCAATTTAAACTCTTAATAGGCAAACCAAGATACCCCTAAAACTTATAAATGATGAGTCTTAGACTCTTAGATAACCAATTTAGAGTAGCTACAATACAACAAAACTGATTTTGAACATCCCATTACTTAGAGATCATTTTCACATGTAAATCTTGATAATTAAGCTGTCACAACTTAAAAAACATATCATTAGTCCTTTTCACATCCAAATCCTGCATATCAAATTACAATTTTACATAGCAAAAACATATACAATTATCACAAGTTCACAACTTTATATCAGTTTGCTAAAAATGATTATCTCAAACACACCCTCAATAAGAAATCCAATAAAGATCCAAACTTTATAAAATATAAATAAATAAATAAATTAATTAAAAAAAAAATTAATTAAAAAAAAAAAAAAAAAAAAAAAAAAAAAAAAACTTACCTTAGATAAATTTTCTTCCAACTTCTCCATCGAACCATCTTTCGGCGAAAAGATCAAATTTTTTACAGCACCCCACAAATTCTTTCCACTTCTTTTACTCAAATCCACACTCATTTTTTTACTCTCCTTATCTTTTTTACCTTTGCCTTCCTCAGTTCTAAAAGACTTACAAGGTTGCACAAACACCCTCTTGCTAGAAAACTTTGGCAGTGGGTCCCACAAGACTGTTCTCCGGCAGAAACCTTGGGTTGTTGTACGGTGGAAGTCTCCCGGAATCATGTTAAACTTTGCCAACGTGGCCATTTTTAGTAAGTTGGACTTTAACTGAAGTTGTTTGTACTTTGAAAAAAAAATATCTTAAAAAGGCAAAAAGTGCATGGACTAATGTGTTTGTGTTCCAATATTTGTGGGTTGTGTTAAGTTTTTAATTTTATTTTATAGTACTAAAGTTTTGGATGCATGAAAATATCTAGAGGTTGCTAAAGATAGAAAGATGGAATTACAAGGGATAAGTGTGATGTCCACACGTTACAAAAACCTCATCTTTTAAGCATGTGTGTGGATATTGGTTTTTTGTGGTTTGTGATTTGTGAAGTTACTATAATGCCCTTATTGTTGGTCTAGTTGTTGTAGGTTTCTTAAATATCTTTATGAAAAAAAAAAAACAAGAAAGACAAAAACTTCTATAATCTATGTTACTTAAAAATGACGAGTTTTTGAGTCAGATGAACAAAGTCTCGTTGAGGTATCTTGTGGCCGTTGTTTATCGTATTTCAGACTACCTTTAATGTGTATCTAGCGAGGTTTAAGACCTAAATTTCTTGTTAGTAAATTAAGGATAGTTGTTTTAGAAGAAAAAGAAAAGAAAAAGACCTTTGAGATATTTTTTATTTTGTAATAGAGATGGTTTTTGGGTTTCATGTCTATTTGTTTTTATTCGTATGCTATATGATAGACATGTTTTGGCTATGTTACGTATACGCGATATTTTTCTTGTAACGTGTTTCATTTTCAAGCATTCGAGAAAATAGGTTAGCTATATATGTCCGTTTGTGGAATTTTCGCATGTTTTGTACGTTGTAGAGTTTTGACCATTGAGTTGCATAGTTATGTAGGTTATTGAATAACAAAGACATCATGGGAAACACGACTAATGTGTTGATGACACGATATGTGACTTGTTGCGTTAAACATACTTTCGAATGATTTCTTCCTGTTACCTTAATGAACAAAAATAATCAAGCACTAATTTTTCTGAACAAAGTAAATCATTTGATTTGTCCTGGAAGAGTGTTGTTTTGTTAAGAATTATTATCTTGTATGTATTATTCTTAACAAAAATTGTTAATATTATAGATGATCATACTCAAAATAGCTATGTGATATAATACGTAGTAGTTAGTACTGGAACATTATTATTTGTGAATTGTGTTGCTTCTTTTTCTTTAGGTACGTTGGGATGAGTTACGTAAGATTTAAAGATTGGGTAGGTTAAATACACTATGGGCTTCCTAATAGTGGGCTAAATACTAGCTGTTTCATTGTATCATACCCAGTTTGATTTCTGTATTGTTAGGCTTATCCCATTACCCATATAAGCCCAGTTTAGAAATCATATTTCACGAACACTATAAAAGTATAAATAGTTTGAAGGCTGGCTTAAGTTGTACGATTATTTTGCGATACAAACACAAGAGGCTTATGGAAAGCAACGATGTAAGGGTTAAAAGTCGACTAAAATTCATGCACGTACCCTTTACTCATAATTTGACATTCTATGTTGCCTTTTTTAGCAAACACGACTAGTTCATATTTATCATCACGAGTTATGAATTGTCATTCACCTTCTTTTATGTTATTTATTGCTAGATCCTTAAATTTTGGATTCAAAATTAAAGTACCCTTAGAAGGAATTTGAACACAGATATAATGGTTCTTTACTTTCACGCACACAGATGTATACACAGGTATAGTTTACTATGGAAAGAAGAAATCATCAATGTTTAGCTGATATTATTTTGGATACTGTCAAAATGAGGATTGCTGGTCTTAAAGTGCTTAATTCCTCAAATGTTCAAAGTGTGGCTAAAGATTGGAATGTTGAATTCAAAAGAATACAACCTATTGGCAAAACTGTGAACAGAACTCAAGCATAACTAGCAATAAAAGAGTGTTTGGGATAAGAATTTTGTGCTGAATTGGTAAGAGAGATTTCTTAATCTTGTTTTCTACTTTTCCATTGGATCTATAATCTTGTCATTACATTGGATTAACACCTAGTACCTTGGAGTCTTAAGTGGTGTGATTCTAGTTATTGTTAGAAACAATAAGAGGTCTAATTCATTATAGATGTACTATAAAGTAGGGTTATCCAATGTGAAGGGTAAATGGCCTAGGAGGGGAGTGCAAGAAGGATGGAATTGAGAGTTATGAAAGATGAAGCTTCATGGTCCATCATTTGCATTCCCACAAGAGGTAATGGGGCCCTCCCTCAAGGAGTGTGTTTCTAGATGTATGAAGCCATTTTAGAGACGGAAATGTAGAACATCTAGGAGAGCCCTTGACTTGGAGGGGTTATGGTGCCTAGTGATGCCCATCTCTTGTCCTGTTTTTACTATTGTGGTGGAAGGATGAATGGTTCAAATGGGAAAGAGATGGGAAATGTAGCTAGATGGTAGGTGCATAAATGATTTAATCATTGGTGAATTTTGAAGACAAAGAATGTTTTTGATTGATCATGTGAAGATGAATATGCAGTGTGAATTCAGAACTGAATTAGATGCATGTTATGTTAGATATTAGTTTTGTCAGATATAGTGGTTAGTATTGTCTGATATATGTAGTATTGAATTTGTTTCACTGATTTTGTGTTTGGGATTTGTCCATAACAGAAGTTTTTTTATTCCTTGTACTGTAATCGTTAGAAGTAATATATAAATTCACCATTTGCACCAAAAAACTATATACACGATATAACGATTAAAACAAAAACTGGTATCCTATATGGATTAAGCATAAGAATTAATTCTTATGCATAGATCAGATGATATAGACTATGCATTAGAACCCCTGGAATTAAGAGATTACGTTGTTTATGGATAGCGATAACGTAGTATTTACATCTTCGCACACTATAGTGACCCAATGAATCGCGTGACTGCATCTAATGTAGGTTTTTGTAGACGTGTAACCAAGATTTTCCTTTTGGACACGACTTCATAACGAAAGAGTTAGGCACGATTCTTATATCTCTGGGTTTAAATTGCATCTTCATGTATGCTTAAAACTGTGAGGCTTGTAATAGAGTTAGAAACCATTTAGAAACAGTGAAAAGAAACCAGCGGAGCATTGGTTGATCCTTTTCTAGTTTTATGCTCGATAAAATCTTTGGTTTGAAGCTTAGTTTTCACTACCTAGATACAAATGAGTTGTTATCACTTTAGAAAACTTACAAAGCGGTATTAAGGCTATTTTCGAGATGAAATAGTGTGTGTTTTCTGTAACAATGCGTGAGTTTCATGCATAAACCATGTTCGATATGTACAATATATAACAAATAGACTATTCTAGAATTTGGCCTTGAGCCCAATATCTAATCCACCACAACTCTCGACTAACACTTCTCCGCAATTTGAGCGGGAGGGCTCCGGACGCTCGAACTGGGGGCTATTGGTACTTCTGTTTTGCAACCAAATAATATTGTGACCTCGACACCTTTACCTGTTGCGTATAATATTAATCCTACCCCACTTCATGGTTTATCTCAGCCCACATTTACTTACCCAACATCTTTCCCAAGCCTACCAGGCTTCTCGTTAAAACCAGCCCACCAAACAGCTTTTATTTTGGGTCAGCAACTAATAGGTCAACATATTTCCCAAGCCCAACAAGTTGTTCAGTTTGGCCTATCGAGTCAGCAAGCATCGAGTCAACCAACTGTTTTGGGTCAGTCGATTTTAAACCAACCGGGTACGGGTCGTACTGCTCCGGGTTTCACCTTTTTGGTCAATCGGGTCAAGAGACCATTTTACCTCAGTCATTTTTGAACCATGACTCTTTAGAAACCCGCTACTCGTGCATGGAATATAGACACACGTGTGAACTCTCACTTTATTGATTTTATACATAGTCTTAGTAATGTTTTTAATATTGCATTTACCCATCTGTCTCGGTTGGTGACGATTATTCTATACCCGTTACCAACTCGGGTCATGGCATTTTTCCTATACCTCATCGACCCCTTTATCTAACAAACGTTCTTATTAATCCTAATATTCTCAAGAATTTATTTTTTTTTGACAGTTTGTTCGTGATAATCATTGTACTGTTGAATTTAATGCATTTGTTTTTTCTATTAAATATTTCATGACCTGTCGGGTGCTTCACCACTGTGATAGAACTGGGAATCTCTATCAGTCATGAAGCCTTCCACTATTCCTCATGTTTTTCTTACCAGTCTATATACGTGGCACCAACGCCTTAGACATCTAGGAAGTGAAGTGTAACGCCGTGTTCTTTCTATCACAGTGGAAGGCTTCATGACCGATAGAGATTCCCAGTGCTATCACAGCGGTGAAGCGCCCGACAGGTCATGAAATATTTAATAGAAAACCAAATGCATTAAATTCAACAATACAATGATTATCACGAACAAACTGTCAAAAAAATTAAATTCTTGACAATATTTGGAGTGATAATAATGTTTGTTAGATAAGGGGTCGATGAGGTGTAGGCAAAATGCTATGACCCGAGTTGGTAACGAGTATGGAATAATCGTCACCAACCGAGACAGAAAGGTAAATGCACATATTAAAAACATTACTAAGACTATGTACAGAGTCATTAAGGTATGCACTAGTAGCGGGTTCCTGAAGAATCATGGTATTAAATGCTTGAGGTAAAATGGTCTCTTTGACCCCGATTGACCCGAAAGCTACGAACCCGGAGCAGTACGATCCGTACCCGGATGGTTTAAATCGGCTGACCCGATAGGCCTAACTAAACAGCTTGTTGGGCTTAGGAAATATGTTGACCTATTAGTGGCTGACCCAAAATAGTAGCTGTTTAGTGAGCTGGTATTAACGAGAAGCCTGGTGGGCTTGGGAAAGATGTTGGGTAAGTAAATGTGGGCTGAAACAAACCATGAAGTAGGGATGGGTTAATATTATACGCAACAGGTAAAGGTGTCGAGGTCACAATATTATTTGGTTGCAAAACAGAAGTACGAGTAGCCCCTATTTTAGCCAAAAGTTCCTCTTGGGATTAAGAGGGCAAGCATTTGGTCGTGGCAAAGAGTTAAGACATTTAAAGAACTACGAGTAAGGCTTTTTGGGTTATGTGGTGTAGTATGCATTTGCCTAGTGTGCATTAACTTACAACTATCACCAAATCGGCATGAGCCCTTAGCAAAATTGAAACACAGTTTCAATGACTTAACTTGAGGAATAGTAGAGCGGCGGATTCAACCAAAACTATCATTGGAGAAGAGGACGAGGAATCAACAGGTAAGGCTTGTAACTTGGACTTTAAACGCATCTCCTCGGTGGTTAGCATGGACCGAGCCGTTTTAAGATCCGAGAAGGGTTCCTGATGTGTAACAATAGTGCATACATTCTCGTATTTTTCCTATAAACCTTCAAGAGCAAAAGTGACCACGTCATCATTAGTAACGGGAGAGCCGAGACTTGTCAAAATAGTGGCAATGGACTCGATTTTGCGGAAGTGAGCATCAATGCTTAAGTTTCCTAGTTTCAATGATCATAACTCCACCTTCAATGCAATAGTTCGAGACCATTTGTTGTCGTTGAACATTTCGGCTATGAGATCCCATGCTTCCTTGGCGGTTTTCGGATCCTCCACAACCAAGCGTGCTTGTAAAGTGTCCGATAAGGTCATAAGGATCCACAAGAGAACATTGGTGTCCCCCTTTAGTTTCTCCCGAGTGGGAGGGATAACATTGCTTGCACTTGCTTCTTCAGTCGAGCCTATAATATACTTGAGCACCTCATAACCTTTACAAAGGTTCTTGAAAAAATAAACCCAAGAAGCGTAATTCTAATTGTCAATGTCGAGTTTAACCGGAACACAAGTAAGCAGATGGTGATAAGTAACAGCGGAGAGTTTATCCGAGAGAAGAATATCAGGGGTTTGTGGAGATCTGGTCATGATTGGTTAGGGTTTATATGATGGAATAGTAGGCTTGTCGATGGTTTGGGTAGGGTTTATATGATGGAACAGTAAGATTGTACAGGATCGTGAACTAAAGCGCGACCAACAGTGAACCGTGAGGATTCGTGAACCTAAGTACAAATCACCAATATAAATACCGACTTGTTAACCAAAGAACAAGTCACCAAGAAAATAAACCAAGCATGATTTTAGGGTTTCTGGAATGAAGTTTTAGATCGTCAGATTTTGTTTTTAGGGTTAGGGATCGATGGTGGCTAATACCATGTAACAATGTGTGAGTTTCATGCATAAACCATGTTCGGTATGTACAATATATAACAAATGACTATTCTAGACTTTGGGCATGAGCCCAATCTTTTATATAATACAACAAAACTCATAGTGGGGACTTTCGTATTTAAAAAAAAAATTATTTCCTTATTAAGTAATATTTTGATTAATTATTATTTTTTAATTTATAAATTTCTAAATTTGTTTTGTTGATATACTACACAAGTAGAAGATAAATACAAAAAATATAGATAAGATGCAACTAACAATAGGATTAAACTTTTTAAATGATTATCTTTAATAATAAAAACTATAATTAAAAATTAAAAATCATAAATCAAACAAAACAAAGATTAAATTATTTATTTTTTAATAAATAAAAATATGTTATTCAAAAAACTTTAAAAAAAACCCGCGCGTGCGCGGGTATTATAACTAGTATCTAACCTAACACAATTATCGACTAACATTTTCATGATCATTTTGGCATGTTCCACTTGAACTAATTTACTTAAACATCATATGTTTGTTAGCTATCATTCTTTTAGATTGTTGTTTGATCATCTTATATAGATATTTGTTGTACTATATATCGACTTACATAATAGTTATTTGTGTGTTTTATGCAATATATACCAAAATCATCTATGGATTATTAATTTGCTATCATATATACCGTTTAAAGACTATATGTATTTCTGCATTTCAGTCCAAAATACTACGAGTATAACAAAGCTGAGTATAATTTTGTTTCACGGTCTTCTTGAAATGCAATAATGCATCACACGTATTCACGTGAGGTAATTGGACAAAAACTAAACACAGAATCGCAAACGAATTGTCAGTCTTTTTAATTTATATTTCCCTAAAGTTATTTACATCTCATCAACATTACATACCTTCAATGTTAGGAAAAACTTAGTAATCGAGCCGAATGTTTAAGGATTACTAAAGTAATAATAGAACACAACCTTTTCATCTAATTAGATGAGCAAACTAACTTTTGATACTCTATTTGATAGAGCTTAGGTGCACTTGCATGAGATTAGCGTATAATTGTTACGCCTTTTATGATTGCTTCATTTAGGGTCCATAATCACTCTAGATGAATGGTTTAAAAAATGAAAGTGATTTATGGAATTTCATGTCTTTGTAAATAAAGCTGGAGTTTTTGGATGTTTTGGTCATATGATGTGAACTTGTTGACAAGGATGACACTATCAAATATCTCCCTTGTACAGATGAGGAACAAATTTGCATAATGGTAACTCCAAAACTTTCAAATTGCACTAAATGCAGTAAAAGGCAAAATCAATGATCATATCATATGATACTATCTTATAATGAATGAACCACCACTTTTTTTTTTTTTTTTTTTTTTTTTTTTTTTTTTTTTTTTTCATCATTTATCGACTAAAACATTGAATACTTAAAAAAAAATTAAGCATTACAAAAAATTAAGCACAAGTTATAAACCAATTAAGCACGACCTACTAACACATTCATCCATTGGCTTTTCAATTAATATTATTTTTAAAACACTTATTCAATTAATATAATTTTTAAAACACCGATCAATGAAAAAACAATGTTATTATACATATTGTATAAATTAATAAAACACACAAAAATTCATATTATTTATGTACAAACAAGCTGATGTCACACCATCATTAATTTGGAAAACCGGCGGACCGGCCAGTTCAACCGGAATTAGAGTAGCCACCGGTCCAACCAGCTACTAAAAAGTGTTCAAAATCTAACCGCAGAGGAATGGTGAAACCAGTTAAATCTGGTGAACCGAGCCGAACTGGTTTCATTTCCTTCATGTTTTTTCTTCGATCAGACTACTTTCGGTTATCATTTACTGAAGTTTGGTCAATTTAAATTAAAGATGGAAAGATAGATAGATGTGAAGTAAAGTATAATATTAGAAAGAACAGAGAGTGAGCGTAGATCGGTAATTTTACAATTGTTGCTCTCTTTATATATATAGTAGAGATAAAGGTGCAACTGCATATTCATTTAGAAATTAAAAAACATTGCTCAAAAGAAACATTATTGCCCCCAAAAAAATAAAATGAAAGAAATACAGTCATAATTCATAACTCGATTGCTAGAAATTTTAATCATATGATACTCGCCGCTGCACCGTACGAGTTACCTTAATAGTTATACATACTTGTGAACTGTGAGCATAACTACCAAAACCTTTTAGAAATAAACACTAAAGAAATTGCTCCTTAATCAAGTCCTTGAATACTACTCTTAAAAGCCATTTATTACATTAATAAATTTTTAAAGGTTTTTATTAGTCAGCATTAATAATTTACTGTAGTTGTAGTAATAGGACACATAAAGATCTTTAAAAGGATTTTTTTTTTTTTTTTTTTCATATGTGATTATATATGGCCTTGTTAGTCGCAGGACCATGTTGCCATAATATCTCTACATGCCACTAGTAAGATAAAGCTAGTCGATACAAATATCAATAAAACAAACACATCTGTAAATTTAGATAATTTCCATCATCATTTTGTAACTAACATTTCCAATATAGTCCATTGGTTATTGATTTCCTACCTATCTTTACATAAACTTTACATGTACAACTTGTAAGTGAGGTGGAATATACATCTTGACAAGTCTATTTTTGCACAAATACTAAATGCACAAGGTGACGTGTAAAATACTAAACACAACATTTTTGGTATCATGCATTTATTACAAGATCATGCAAAACATGTTATAAACCATACAAATAAAACCTTCTTTCACAACCATAGTTCAATTCCATTAATCACCAATTCACCATGGATAGCACCTCAAGAAACACACATATTAACAAATATGCTCTTGCTTGTGCTCTTTTAGCTTCTACCAACTCCATTCTTCTTGGTTATGGTAAGTATCTAGTGCACCATAATTTAAACACTTAGAATTGTTTGGATTAATTTTTTATTTTTTTCGGGTTTATATGCTTATTTGAAACTTTAAATGCTTATAAACTCATATTTTTCGGCTCATGAGCTTCGGGGATTCACATAGACCTCATGGATTTTTGCTCTCAAGTATAAATTCTTGTCAAAAATCTTGATTTCTCATAGATGAACTTGACCTCAAAAAGTATTGTGCTACATGTCATGTTTAGTTACTTAATTATCTATGTTAAAAAAATTTATGTACTGGTCATTTAAAGTCCGAAATCCTCCACTGCGCTTTTGTTTATTTTAGTACTTGTGCTCAATTTGATAAACTCATAAGCGAGAACAAGCGAGCTTGTGAGATTTTTAAAATTCAAACAAGCCCAAAAGCCTTGAATATAATTTGCTAATCCAAACACATCTTGTAATTCATATAAAAATGATGTGTTTATAATTATGCAATGTTTGATAAAATATACCATATGTGTGACAGATATTGGTGTAATGAGTGGTGCAGTGCTATCTATAAAAGATAACATAAAGATTTCATCAACCCAAGTTGAAATACTTGTGGGTTCATTAAATGTTTGCTCTTTGATTGGTTCTTTTGCTTCCGGCAAGACTTCCGACATGATAGGTCGAAGATACACCATTGTTTTAGCAGCTGCAACTTTTTTCATAGGTGCTTTGTTAATGGGTTTGGCTAAAAATTTCGGTTATTTAATGGCGGGAAGAGTAGTGGCAGGAATTGGGGTTGGGTACTCGTTAATGATAGCTCCGGTGTACACCGCGGAATTATCTCCAGCGATGACACGTGGGTTGTTGACATCACTTCCTGAAGTCTTCATAACGTTGGGGATCTTGTTGGGGTATGTTATGAACTATGCTTTGTCGGGTTTACCCGAGCATATAAATTGGAGGTTAATGCTCGGGTTTGCGGCGATTCCAGCAGTTGGAATCGCCGTTGGGGTGATGTTCATGCCCGAGTCGCCAAGGTGGCTTGTTATGAAGGGTAGAGTAGATGAGGCCCAAAAGGTTTTGAGAAATACTTCAGAAAACGAAAATGAGGCCCATTTAAGGTTAGAGGAAATTACCAAAGCAGCCCTTGACCAGACCACGTGTGGTCCAAATGGCGACACGTGGAAAGGTCAAGGTGTTTGGAAAGAGTTGTTAAAACCGTCACCTGTTGTCCGTCGTGTTCTCATTGCTGCTATTGGGATTAACTTCTTTATGCAAGCTTCGGGTAATGACGCGGTGGTTTACTACACGCCTGCCGTTTTTAAGTCCGCAGGAATCCGTCGACGGAAGCATCTAGTTGGGGTAACGATAATTATGGGCCTAGCTAAGACTTCTTTCGTTTTGGTTTCGGCTTTGTTTTTGGATAAATTTGGTAGGAGGCCTTTATTGTTACTGGGCTCAATAGGTATGGCCATTTCTTTAGCTGTATTAGGCCTCGGGTCAATGTTTTTGGAGCACTCTAGTGACAAGCCCACATGGGCTATTGTGGTGTGTGTGGTAGCCGTTTGTGCTGACGTGTCATTTTTCTCGATTGGTCTCGGGCCTATTACATGGGTGTACACTTCAGAAATATTTCCAATGAGGTTACGTGCTCAAGGGTCGAGTCTAGCAGTGTCTGTAAACCGATTAGTTAGTGGGGTTATAGCAATGACGTTTCTAACGATATCAAACAAAATAACGTTTGGAGGGATGTTTTTAGTGTTATCAGGGGTCATGACTGTTGCAACAATTTTCTTTTATGTCTTTTTACCCGAGACGAAAGGTAAGAGTTTGGAAGAAATGGGCGCATTATTTGAGAAAAAGGATACTGAAAGTAGTAAGGTAGTTGAGATGAGTGAAAGGTGATTTTAAGTCTAGTCTATGATATCTTATTAATGGTACCTTATTTACTTATGTTTGAATGTGTACATTGGTCTGTTTGCATAACTAAGTATTAAGGCTTTTTTTTGCATGTTTCTAGTATGTGTTCTGCTGAAATGAATGAATTTAGCTAGGATCTAGTTAAAGTTGACAGAAGAACTAGAAAAACAGATGCAGCTTCATCACGAAAATAACCTAAGCCCGTTTTCTAAGTCTTTCTAGGGTGAGTGTCAGCAATTTTACTTAAGGTCTCTATGCTGTCGAACCTAAGCCTTAAATCTAGATTCTATCGAGCAATAACTAACAAAGGATCCACCTACAGCCCTCCATTAATCTATTTTCTCTGTTTGTAAGTGGATTCTCTGTGTAACATATTCGTCACAGTTTTGATTGTATATAAAGGATGCGAACTTACATATTAGAAAGCTCCTTTCATTTGATTTCTCATTTTCTGGTGAAGAATCTTGACTGACTCTTTGATGATGAGGTTATCAAGAGTATAAGAATTACTCATGTATCTACAAAGCCTTTGCTAGAAGTAATTGCGCACTTTGTTTGTTCACTATAATCTGCAAATATTACTACTTTACCATAACTGAAATAATCTCTTCAAGCGCTTATAATCCATAGTCTTCATCATCTGATTTTTGCATGGGTATTAATAGTTATGCTTCATCCACAATTTAAATAATATCCGCTTTCACCTTACTAACTTGCATAAGTACTGCATTTAAGTGTTGATATACTTCAATTTAAATCCTGTTTTCAAGGGGTTTGTGCTAAATGTGGCCTCGTTGTACAGCCGGTTTTGATATACAAAGTTTTAAACAAATTGGGAAAATCAGAAATTGAGTACATACCATTCTCCTAGTTTTTATTCCGGTGTGACCAGGGGCGAAGCTTCATAGGGGGGGGGGGCGCCCGACCCCCCGAAATTTTTTTTGCGATGTAGGGGGTATATAGTTTTCGTGTAGAAAAATTTCGGTATATTCGGTTTCGACCCCTCAAAAATTTCGGTATACCTGAAATATAGCCTTAGGAAAAAAAAATTTAGATCCCGACCCCCCACTTACAAAATCCAAGCTTCGCCACTGGGTGTGACCAACAAACTTCTGTTACTGAATCGAGTTTTATTTATTTATTTATTTATTTTTGTGTGTGGGTGCGCGCGCGTGTCTTTATCGGTAGCTAACTCAAGCAATCTTGGTTTTAATTACATATATTGTTTAAGTGAAAAAATCTGATTAGAGCAAAGAAGCAGCTTATCATGGACAATCTTGGTAGTAGACTAGGAGTCCTTTATGGCTTTATAGCCTATTGGGCTCTATCAGCATGGCCATTTTCTACATTGGGCTTTGGCTCATTTGCTCTGCGTGTTGTAAAACTTGTAATGGGTTGCATGCTCAAGATTCAAGTCCAGCAGTTGCAGTAAACTATAGTTGTGTCACAAATATTATTTTTCACCATTTCAAAAAAGGTAATGTTTAGATGGTTTGCATTTGATCATGTTCCCAAAGGTTATTAAGGTTGCAAGGCTTTTATTTTATCCTTTGTTGTCATAGACTGAAGGTCAGAGGTGCGAAGGAAAACTATGCAGACGTAGTAAAGTGGTGTAATAGAGCCGTTTAAAGAGAAAGTAATTAACGTTGTAATAAGGTAATCGAGATTAGCAAAAAATCGTAGAGATTAGATTTTGAGCTCAAATACGTGACATGCTAGATTAGATTGAATGAATTTATAGTATGCTCGCATTAAAAGATGTGATCGTGGAAATTGATGGAGCGCTCTCTACGTACCTATGAACCTTAACAAACGTTGCGCTTTCTACTGTTTTGTTTGTAAAGTATGTTAATTTTTCTTATCTTTAAAGCATCTCCATGCCAACGCAACGTTGAAAAGATCGAATGCATTGATGAAGACATAGTTTGAGAATGCGTTGGTTGAAGAAAACTCAGATTTATCGACAGGCTGAAATTTTATTATGTGTGAGTAATAGCTTAAGAATGAGTTTGTAACAATCATAGCAAATATGGAGTAATTATTCAAGTGGTCCAGGTGTTTGAGTATGTTCAACTCGTAGTAATAACTAATAAGTACTGAGGTCCAGTGGTCTTTTGGAACATGTTCAAGTCGGCAACAATAAGTAACTATTCAAAATAAATAAATGAGTAAATTGCACAAATCGTCCTTTAAGTTTAGGTCAAATTGCAGATTTCATCTTTAATAGTTTGAAAGTGCAGAAATCGTCCCTTTTTGAAACCTTTTTGCAAATTTTGGTCCCTTAGGGACGATCTATGCACTTTCAAAAAGTTTTCAAAAGGGACGATCTATGCAAAATTTTGAAACCTTAGGGACTAAAATTTGCAAAAAGGTTTAAAAAAAAGGAGCGATCTTTACACTTTCAAACTATTTAGGACGAAACCTGCAATTTAACCAAACCTTAGGGACGATTTATGCAATTTACTCTAATTAAATGCATTTTTTTTCCAACTTTAAACTCTGAAATTTGTTAGACTACCCGTAGTAGCACCCATCTTCACGCGTGAAGGGTGTTTTGACACGTCATCGTTATAAAAGGGGTACATGCACGGTGCACACATTAAGAGGAGGGGGGGGGGGGGGGGGGGGGGGAATGGAGGTGGTTTGGTGGTCCGGATGACCGAACAAAAAGTTCGATGTTGTGAGTGTGAGTGCTATTTGTTCGGTGTTGTGTGTGAGTGCTATTTGTGGGGTATGTTTGTGTTATGATTGATTCGATAGTCGTTATTATGGGTGTATGGTGAAGTTGTGAAAAACTGATTGGCGGTGGTGAGTGTAGTGACTACCACGGACAGTCTTAAAGACGCTTGATAAGTTATTTTTGTGTTAAAATTTTGATGACAATGAAAAGCATAAGTTTTGATAAACAAAAAATTAATCTACTAATCACGGATTAAAATGCCGTGAGGACTCTATAAAGAAGTTGGACTCATTAACTATATCGGCTATCTAGCAAGAAACAAATAGTTCGGTACACGTACACTCTTCTATTCTTTTTTTATCATACTTTCCATCATCCTCAGTGAATTAATTCACACCTCACATTTTGAAAATTTTCAAAACGTCTTATCAATCTTGTACGTTGTACATACTTTGATTTCAAGAACAAAAACAAAAAGGGAATAGTTAATAAGTCAATGAAAAAGTGATGGCTAAAAGGGTTTTTGTTTTGATCCCATTGTATTGTTGTGCACACATAGCATAATCCTAGAAAACACACACCCTCATGTGTTTGAAATAACATAAAATTTACCAAAAGTCACTACACAAGTTAAAGTTTAAAAAATATTCAGAGCCATTTTGGTGATATACAAAAAAGCATTACAACTTTACAAGGATCATGAGATGATGCATAGTGGGGTTAAATTAATGAATGTCAAATGGTTGTGTGATAATAGTGTTGTTGCTATGTGTTTGGCTGTGACCTTACACTTGAAAGCTGAACCCGTTTTTAACTCCAACTGTCTTGTAGTTTTATGGTAGGGTTTTGGAATTATAAGCTTTGTATTTATGCATTTCATGTGTTTCTTTCTTTTTGGAACCTTCTTTGTCTTCAATGATGCCCACTTTCTTTACCAAAGAGGCCTTGAGAGATTGCACAATGTGGTTATGTGGCGAAGATATCATTTTTGTGGGGACTCGGATCATGATACTTTTATAAATTAAAACCTCTATTGAAGTCACCATGATGGATAAATGTACATTATCATAAATATAAGAGTAAACTCTAAAATACATTTTTATGGTTTGATCATTTTCACGCCATTTATTCTTGTCAGATAAGTTGATACATATGCATTCATCCGTCAATAAACGTTAGACATGATACATTCATAAAGACGAACGTTGCAAATTTTTTTCTGTTATCTACTAACGAGGTTCTAATAAGAAGGGTGTTTTCGTCTATTTGCTTGTACAAGAATGTATTTTGCAGTTTACTCTTTTATTATTATTTGTATTAATTTTTTTTTAATTTTTAATTTTTGTTTTTTCAATATCATTTTTGTTTTCTATATTTTTATATTATTTTATTATTAATTTCTTATTACTATTATTATTATTATTATTATTATTTCTTCTCATGATATTTATTTTCTTAAACTAACTATTCCATCTTTTGAATCTAAACACACCACTACAGCTCTCCTACACACTCGTGCACACATACACACACCCGTAACCTCAAACCATCTTGAGATAATATTTTTGGGTGGGTATGTATGCGCGGGCGTGGCCAGATTATGTGTGTTTAATGTGTTTGTAAGTATTTGTTTGCGCACGAACGCGTGTGAGATTAAGAAGATAAAAATAGTTAGTTTAAGAAAATAAATGTTAGGGAAGAAATAATAATAATAATAATAATAATAATAATAATAATAATAATAATAATAATAATAATAATAAATAAAAATATAAAAATAAAAATAATGATAATAAATTAAAAAAACTTAAATTTAAAAATTTTTAAAAAAATAAAAAAATCTAAATTTTAAAAAAGTAAATAATAATAATAATAAGAAAAAATTACACGGATGGTCCTTGTGGTTTACACAGATTTCATGTTTAGTCCCTATTTCATTTTAATTACACCAGAGATCCCTATTTTGGGAAACGTTGCACGCGTTTAGTCCCTATCTTGGATGGCCGTTAGTTTATCCGTTAAGTTATTTGCACCGTTAGTCTTTCGTTAATATTTTTTGCACCGTTAGTCCTCATTTATTTGCACCGTTAGTCCTTCGTTAAAATTAAAAAAAAATCTAAAATTAAAAAAAAAAATTGAATAAAAATTTAAAAAAAAATATTTTTTACAAAAATTAATTTTTTTTCGAATTTAATTTTTTAACAAAAATTAATTTTTTTTCGAAATTATTTTTTTACAAAAATTAATTTTTTTTTTCGAAATTAATTTTTTTTAGAAAAATTAATTTTTTTTCGAAATTAATTTTTTTAGAAAAATTAATTTTTTTTTCGAAATTCATTTTTTTACAAAAATTACTTTTATTCGAAATAATTTTTTTTTCGAAATTATTTTTTTTTTCAAAATTATTTTTTTCCGATATTAATTTTTTTGGAAAAATTATTTTGTTTTTTAGATGAGTTTCGGATGAGTTTCGATGATTTTCAGAAGAGTTTCGATGACGTTTCACGTTTAACGAGGTTCAGACGAACTCGGAAAAATTCCCCGAGCACACCATTGGAAAGAGCACAAAAAAACGAGTCCAACGGTATTTTTATATATATTTGAACCAGTCCAAAACTCCTTGAAATGGAAGGTATATAATTTTTTTCGAATTTTTTTTTGAAAATTTTTTTTTCTAATTTTTTAAAATATTCGAAAAATGTTTTTTTTTGGAATTTTTTAGAAAAAAATAAAAAAAAATCGAAATTTTTTTAAAAAAATATCGAATAAAATTTTTTTAGAAAATTAAAAAAAATTAGAAATATTTTTATTTTTCGAATATTTTAAGATTTGAATTTTTCTAAAACATATTTTTTTTTAAATATTTTTTCTAAAAAATATTTTTTTTAAAATATTTTTTCAAAAAAATATTTTTTTTAAAATTTTTTATTCGAAAAAATTTTTATTCAATTTTTTTTTAATTTTAGAATTTTTTTTTAATTTTAGAATTTTTTAATTTTAAAAATTTTTATTCGAAAAAATATTTTTTTTTAAATATTTTTTCTAAAAAATATATATTTTTTTTAATTTTTATTCAATTTTTTTTTAAATTTTACATTTTTTTTTTAATTTTAACGAAGGACTAACGGTGCAAATAAATGAGGACTAACGGTGCAAAAAATATTAACGAAGGACTAACGGTGCAAATAACTTAATGGATAAACTAACGGCCATCCAAGATAGGGACTAAACGCGTGCAACGTTTCCCAAAATAGGGATCTCTGGTGTAATTAAAATGAAATAGGGACTAAACATGAAATCTGTGTAAACCACAAGGACCATCCGTGTAATTTTTTCTAATAATAATAATAATAATAATAAAATAATAATAATAATAATAATAATAATAATAATAATAATAATAATAATAATAATAATAATAGCAGCAACAATAATAATAATAATAATAATACACTAATAACAAAACATTACACTCCAAAATAGATCCATAAACAAACTAACAAATAGACGAAAACACCCCTCTTGTTAGTACCTCGATATTAGATAACGGAAAAATATTTGCATCGTTCGTCCTCAGAGATGCATAATGTTTAACATTTATTGACAGAATGATGTATATATACCAACTTTTTTGGCATAAATGTATTGTGTGAAAATAAGCAAACTAAAATGATGTATTTAGAGTTTACTCCGAATATATAAGCATAAATATTCAGATCCTTCATGCAGACATACACTAGAAAAAGATAGAGTTAATTGCATAAATCGTCCCTAAACTTTGTCAAGATTGCATGTTTCGTCCCAACTATTTTAAAAATGCAGAAATCGTCCTTGTGGGAAACCTTGGAGTAAATTTTCGTCTCTAATTGGGATGAAACATGCAATTTGCAGGCACTTTCGAAACATGCAATTTTAGTACCAACCAGGGACGAAAATTTGCTCAAAGGTTTCTCACAGGGATGATTTATGCACTTTCAAAGTGATTGGGACGAAACATGCAATTTGGTTAAAGTTCAGGGATGATTTATGCAATTTACTCAAAAAGATACTCCCTCCGTCCCAATATTATTGTCCACCTTTCCTTTTTTCTTTGTCCCAAAATAATTGTCCATGCCTAAATATAGAAATGAAAATAGTTTAAGTTTACCTTACTACCCTTAATCAAATTTATTATTTACAAAGTTAATTGAAATCAGTAATTAATAGTCAAAGGATAAAACTGTCATTTTGTTAAAAAGTAAGAAAGAGAAAGCTGTAATAAATGCACTTTTCTTAAACTGTGTGTTTTTTGTCGGGGGACAATTATTTTGGGACGGAGGGAGTATATAATAGTGTTAAATGTTTTTTTAACTAACAAGCGTGAAAGAGATGTAAATATTTTTACACTAAAACATGGTAAGATCAATATATGACAACCATTTTTATTGCGCATGAACAAATGTGGACACACAAATTTAGTGTATATGTTGTTATGCCTGCAACCACTCTAGAACGTTTGCCGCCACACAAGGACGCAACTTATAATTAGCTAGTGGGGATACACCTAAACAATATTGACGTAAATATGTAACTACTCTGAAAATGTATAACCACACAACTTTGAAATATCTTTGTTATGACATAAGAAAATGCAAAAGAGGGGGAGAAGATTTGAAATTTTACATGGAGTAGATAAGCCTCATGGCAAACATGCAAATTAAAAATTCTAACATGGTTATCGTTCGAAGTTTCTATGAAATAAATATGAATAACGAATTTGTAGATGTGTCACAACTCTATTTTAAAATAGAAAAAAAAGAACAAGTGCAAAAATTCAAACAATAATACAAAATCATATTATCAAGGTTGAGATGAAAATGACAAGGCTTTCTTTTCAAATCTAATCACTAAGTTTTTTTACCCCTTCATTTTATTACATGTAAAAACATATGGAAACTATAACACGTATTGTTGTTCAACTGCTTTAAAAGTATAACATATATTTAATGTTTGTCTATGTTTTTAAGTGAACATAAATTGACAATACGATGAAGGTATGGGCTATACTTCAATTCTTTCTTTAGGTAGAATGTGGAATAATTCTTGTAAATTTAAATTGTTTTGCCCTACTCTACAAATTGGTGAAATATCACTTTCTAAATAAATGGATAAAAAATTTCAAATTAGATTCTTTTTTACTATTTATAGTAATTCAAAACTGTATTCTTGTACCCATATGGACTATTATTCTCACCCTTTTTCATGATAACTCAATGTTAATAGTTATATTTGTACTATTTTTTCAAAAAACTATTTATGAATGTTTCCCTGCACACATTATATTACTGCATTTGCTTTATATTTATCTTTTTTTTATACGAATAATCTATACTAAATACAGCACTAACGACCCACAATTTTGGCTTCGAGCATTGTAATTTTCAATGTTCACGTTTTTAAGGAGAATATTGGTCATGTTTAAACTTTTCTCCATGTTTTATTAAATATAAAATATATTCTAAATATTTCCTTTGAAGTCAAAATTCAAAATATTTTTTGCTTTAACGTAAACAAATATCTTACTGGAAATAAATAGATTTCATTTGCTTTAAAGTATTTTACGTGTCACATTATATATTTTTTTAACATGAGTCGCAATGTACTCGACAACATATATAACAAAAAAGCAACCAAACATTTATGTTAAAATGTTACTTTAAAAGCTCAACTTGCTTAATAAACTTTAAACCGACTTACAGCATCGGGTGTTGTCATATTATAGCGGCAATTCTTATTTGGCTAAAGTGTAACTAGTTTATGTGTAGGGATTTATTTTAGAGTTATTATTAGATTTCAACTAGGATTTTTTGATATGCAAGACAAGCAAGGTAATTATGGAATTTGAATTTCATATCAATACAATGTAACGTTTGGGGTCACGTGTGTGGTTAATTTGAGTCAATATTTCGTGCTAGCTTACAAGGCTTGTTGGTCTTTTTTTCTAACAATTGATATCAGAGCCAAGGTGACGTTAGTTTCTTGAAGTTAGGTCGACTCAAAGGTGTACAATCCCAACAAGTAGTCTCTTATCTTTTTGGTTCGTTGGTTTCTGCACAGCGGTGGGAGATTTGATGATGTGCGTTTGTTAACCATTGGATAGTTGTGAAATTCTAATCGTAGGTCGAAGGCACATAAATATAGAATCTCACCAGAGGGATCTTCAGTCGGTAGTTCATAAAGAGAGATACAGGTGATTAAAATTGTTGGTCAAGAATTTGCAGGTTCTTTTCAAAGTAGATTTCGATCAAGGGTTTCAAGGCTTAAGATTGTCGAGTTATTTTTGCAAGATTCTTGCTTTTATCAAGGTTGGTATTGGAAAGGTTTAACTTGATAAGGTTCAAGTTTCAAAAGGGTTTGTACAAGGTTAAATCTTTAAGCTTCAAGATGTTGTTTTTAAGGTTTTAGACGTGGTCAAGTTTGTAGGTTAAAAAGGCTTCAAGGTTTAGTTGATTATCTAAGATCTTAAATCGTAGAAGTTTCAAGGTATTCGCGGTTTCTTGGAATCCAAGTTTTGGTGATTCTTGGAAGACAAGTAAGGTTTAACCTTGTCTTGAGATTCGAGAAAATTGATTACTTGGAGATAAGATAAATCAAGGTTGTAGAATTGAGGTGAAAATATCGAAGCTTTAGGATTTATTTATTTTTATTATTTTTTTTATAAGGTTAGTAGATCAATCTTTACAACAAAGTAGATTTAATACACGACTTGTGAGGCTTGTTGAAATAGTTGAGTCTTTAGGGTTTCTAAAGGGTTAAATTAACTTGTCAAAGTTTGCAGCTAGGTTAAAGAGGAATAGCTATTATGAATACTATGTTAAACGTCGAAAATCTCGATGGAAAAAGTGTACAAAAGCATGGAGGTTCAAAATAAGTTGGGTTCAAGCAACTTGGTCCTGGTGTTAAAACAGGTGTTCATGCCTAAAGTGTTTGGTTCTAGGTAATCGAGGATAGTAACGATGATGTTGTAGCGGCTCAAAGAAAATTAGAGGTTAAATAACTTAAAGGAAAGACAAACATGGATTGCTTGGTAAATGAACATATACACCTTGATGCAAAGGTGGGGTACACATTGTGAAAACCGAAGTACCTCATCAAGAGGGTGAAGAGATTAATGTTGCTAACAGGAAGAAAATGAAGGAGGTCTAAGGAAAGCTAACTTGGATATTTACTAAGTTACAATGTTTGGTTAACAAGGTGGTCCCTAGTTCGAGGTTCCAGTGTTGAATGAAGATGTTGAGTATCAGTATAGAGTAAAAATCACTACTAAGGTGGAAATTGTAATATTATAGTAGCAATACTTGGTGGCTAAAGTGTAATTAGTCTATGTGTAGGGATTTATTTGCACTTACTTAAATAGAGTTAGGATTAGACTTAAACTAGTATTGCTTTGTGTGCAAGACAGTCAAGGTAATTACGGAATTCGAATTCCATAAGGACCCTTTATCTCTATAAATAGATGTGATGGGAGATGATAGTTGGTACATTCTTCCTTGCCCATTTGTTAATATTTTGAGTCAACATTTTGTGCTAGCTTACAATTTTTTTTTTCTCTCCAATAGGTGTAGTCACCTAAGCCAAAACTCAAAAAGGGTGACACGTCATGCCATCTCAGAATTTTCTCATTTCACTTCTCTTATCACTCACAGACCAAAAAATCCCTCCCTAGTCACTCAAGCTAAAACACCACTTTTGATACCCGCTATTTTATTTTTTTCCATTTTTTAAAAACTAACTAATTTTTCATTCATTAAAATAAAAATAAATTACAATACGAAAATTAAAATTAAAAATAATAATAATAATAAAATAAAAATAAATAACGTAGACGACTACATATCACGTCTATATTTTTGTCAGATTTATTCTGTTAGCATATTAATGATAAAGGCATCCTCCTCGGCTAAACCTGCAATGCTAGTTCTGAGAAACCTAATTTCTTCAAACCTCATTATTGTCGCGTCCTTCGCTTTAGTCATCACGTACATCTCTTGAGCGGTCTCCTGTTTTAGTCTTAATTAAATTTGCACAGTCTCCCCAAAATCTTGTGGGTTACTCCCCATGGTGCCCGACGTGATCTTCGATTTTCTTTTTTTTTGTTGCATGTGGTTTTCTGGGGGGACGTGGTCTCGGATCATCTCCGAATAGCTCGGTAAATACGGCGTCATCATCCGGATCAACGGGTTCGGACACATCTCATTTGGGGTAATTTCTCAAGATTGTCAATGCCCGTTCTTGGGTAAAAGATATTCCTTTTGTTTTGTCATGAAATGAAGTCCCACAATGACTCAAAAGATCAATATCGTTTTCTTCCCTTATACTCTAACATTTTAAATGTTTATAGATAGAGTTGAACCTTTTTTTTTTGGCAATTATCGTGCATCGTTGCCCACTTCCCCGTCAACATATCCTTTGTACGTTTGTGTAGAGAAGTTTAGTTGAACTCATTAAGAACCCGGAACGAAAATGATAGCTCATCTTGGTCATTTCCGACTTGGTATTCCTCAGAAACAACATAATATTCGGCTAATAACGCTTCCTATTGGGGCATCAAACGAGTGTTTATCTTCGAGGATCCCTCAGTTGTTGTGGTTTTGGTAGTGGTGTTGGTTGCATTTTCAGCGTGTCTTTTGCCTTTTCTTCGCGTCTTTTCGGTTTCTTGTGGTGCTTGTTTGGGTTGTGGTTATGGTGATGGTGGTGGTAGTTGTGTTTGTTATGGTGTAAAGAATTGTGGTGTATGTTGTTGAAGTAGTTGTTGTTGTTGACGATAACATTTCTCGGGTGTGTATGTTTGCATAGTATATTGGCTACCAAACTGAGCAAATTGGGGCTAAAAAGATATTGAGTTTGTGGATACAGGTGTAGTGGGATTTCGCAAAGATGATGAGTTTGGATGCTGCGAGATCCCGAGAAGGTTATTAATCAAAGTATCATTTGGATGACTCATATTTGTGATATAGAAGAAATGAGAATGGGCATGGAAATGAAAAATTAGTTTATGTAAAATGGTTGTGTAAAAGAGGTTTATATAACGTGATTAAAATAAAGTGTATTTCTTCTTTTTAAAGAAAAAGAGAGAAAGTAATCGTTGGGGGTTCCAACGGTCGAAAATGCAAATTTCCTTTCATTTGGCGTAAGCCAGTTTACTCACTCGCACCATGGCGTTGGGGGCCGGTATAATGGCGCCAATTTGGCGCCGTTCCACATCAGAATCGTAAAAGCCATCAGTGACTACACCTAATGCTTTTTAGGAATAAAAGAGTGACTAAAAAGCAACTAAAATGAGAAGTATGCATAATGGCGAGCCTAGTATTGTACTTGCATAGTTTTTTTGCAACTATCTTTAAAACAAGAGTCATTAGTTCTCCAAAAAGGTTTAAATTGGTGAGGAAACCTTGTCCTCATTCAATTTTTAAATGCTAACAAACATTTCTCCAAAAATCTAGCCCAAACAATGAACGCCTATATAGGGACTTTTTTGCTAGTAATTCAGATTGACAGATCAAATTAAAATTTGTGGTAGCGAAGTAATACCCTCTAAGAGAAAAGCTCCAACGGTAACAAGTGTCATTTGTTACACACAACATTACGGATTAACCACACAAATTATGATCACAAATTAAGATCAGGCAATTAGCTTCTTGGCTTCTTGCTAGAACTCTAATAACTTTATTGATGTAAAAAAAAAAGAAAAGAAAAAAGGATTAGGCGATTAGCACTCAAATTTAGACAATAATCGGCATAACTCGGTAGTAATGGGAGGTTGTCTTTTCGGTCGATCGACCATGAAAATGCATCACCCCATTACCCATGTCCTTCCGAACATGTCCCTCGAAAGACTTTGTCGTCCGCTCGACCGAGTGGTTTGCATTTGTTTGTGTGTGAGTGTATTTTTAAAATTTTTTTGTATGGTATTTTTATGTTTAAGTGAGACATGATTTTGGTGATGACTACGGTTATCTTATTATATTAACTTGGTAATAAAGATGGTCGTATTAAAGCGACGCTGATATGATAACGGTGAGAGTGGTCATCATCGATAACCATTACTAGTAGCCTTTTGCATTTCGAGTTCATTCTCATTTCAACATTGAAGATATAATTCTTTTTTTAAAAACTAATAAAATTTCAAAATTTAACTACTTTTTATTGACTTTTACATTTCCAATTTAATTTCATAAAATATTCTTGTGTATATATACTTTCCATTACAAATTAGTACAATACATAACAAACACTCCATCATCTCTCACCTTCACACTTCTCTCTCTAGAAAAACAAAATGGAAACAACCAACTTCAAACTCAAAATTTCAAGGCTTTTTCAATCATCATTCAACTCTTGCCGGACTAAACACATCTCCGACGTCATCTCCGGTGATCAACCATTTTTCTTCCCGGAAAACCACCATCACCACCGTCAACTCATCGACCTTTTTTCACCTAAAGTATCATCTTGTAGTAAACTTAAACCCCATTTACAGGCAACAAATATATCCACCGAAAAAACCCTTAAACAAGACAATGTTTTTTACGAAAAGAAGCCGAAAAATGGCAAGAAAAAGAAAGCCCATGTCAAGAAACATGTTAAGTTTCATTCTTTTTCATCAGTGACTGATAACTATTACTATGATTGTTGTAGTAGTGATGAAGATGATGATCTTGATGATGAAACTACTTTGTTTTCTTCGCGATCTTTTTCGTCAGACTCGTCTGTTTCTTTTCGTAGAAACAGACGAGTTCAGACGAAAAAGGCGAAAAAGAGTGGTAGAGGAGGGTGCAAAGATCTAAAAGCGACCGATGTGATACCTATTAAAGTAAAAGGGAAGCTTGTGAAAGATAGTGTTGCAATTGTGAAGAAATCAAGTGACCCACATGAAGATTTTAGGGTTTCAATGTTGGAGATGATTGTTGAAAGACAAATCTTTGGAACACAAGATCTTGAGAATTTACTAAAGTGTTTTTTGTCTTTGAATTCAGAAGAACATCATAAGATTATCTTTGAAGTTTTTACTGAGATTTGGGAGACATTGTTTTCGGATTATCTTTAGTTAGTTAACCTTTTATTATGGCCAGAACCAGAAACGAGCCGAGTTGAGCTCGTTTAACTTAAACGAATCCAGCTCGAGTTGATATATCTCGAGCTGGACTCGTTTAGAGTAATTTCTTTTTTTATGACTTGTTTTATTTTGGTTAATTATTGTTATCCTAAATTAAAAAAGAATAGTTTAGCATGTGATTATTCTGTTGTTTTAATCTTGGGTGCAGCTTTGTTGTGTTTTTATTATGTCAGTTGTTGTGGTTAAGTAACATAGTTTTGATCATGTAAAAATGGAAAACTTTGGTAAATTTAAATTGGCCTTAAAAAGGTCACATCAAAGGTAATGCAAATAAAAAAAGTGGTACTTTGTAGCTTATTTCTTTTTCCGTTTTGTAATGATTTTGGAGTTGTTAGAATTTGACTTATGTACTATTAGCTAGTTTAAATTCAAAAACCAGTCAAATGACGTATCATAACTAAATTTAAATTCAAAATCTTACGGAGTAGATATTAATCATTTTTTCTACAAGTCGTTTGCTTCACTTAGACATCATAAAAATACGTAATTATTATTTTTTAATTTAACTGCATTGTTTAGAAAAGTTAACCTGTCACTCAAACTTTTTATTTTTATTTTTATTTATTTTATTTTATTTATTTATTTATTTATTTTTTCTTTTCTAAATATATCCTTATAAACTTAAACATCTGGTATAATTTTTTAAGTTAAATTCATGAGATTAATTAATTTTATAGATATTTTTATTAAATATAAAGTTAGTATAAAATTTAAACCCAACACGTATATTGTTTTTTGAAAACTAACTCTATAAACTATTTCGAGTTGCTCAGAAAAAACTATTTCCAGACAGAATAATTCAAACATTTGAATGCTACATCAATATTTTTACACTATACATTTCTAATTACAGATTTTAGATACCGTTTTTACGTTTTGATTTAAAAAAAAAATGGGGAGGGGGGTGATTTGTTATTTCTTACCTTTCTAACAGGTAAAGTTATGATACGCTAAACGAATAACTACTTTTTCCATTCCAAAATAATTGTCATCAAACAGAAAATAAATTGTTAACAAAATGTAATTATCGTTGTTTATTTTTAAAAAATGACATTAGTTTAACTGATTAAATTATTTATTATTTAAATTTGTTAATAATAGTGTCAAATAATGATAATATGATTAATTTGATCAAAATTTATTTTCATATTTAGTAGTTAACAATCAAACTAAGAAAACCTAAAACAAACAAATTATACAATTAATTGAGAAAGTGACACAACGCAGAATTGTTTATTTTGTGAAATTTAAAACATAACTTATAAATCACTCAATAATTTATCAAAAAACATTGAAATGACATTTGAACAAAAATGTTTTCCCATAATTTTATGACACTTAACAAGGTTTCCGTGAAAGAAGACTTTGGGAATTACTATGTGCAAAAGAATAGCCAAAAGAAAATAAAAAGTAGTTTTCGATAAAGCAAAAAGTTGCTTTTATTTAAGTTTCTTTAAAAATATGGTTGACAATTGGATAAGCAAAATGTACTTTTTCTATTGTAGTTCCCACGCCATACACATATACACACATAAAGTAGCTACAAAATTATACAAATTGTGCATACAATTTCCTTTTAATAATGATTTACGTTGAATTTGGGTATAAAAACAAAATTTTTGGGCAGAAATTTAATCAAGCTCAGTGAAATTGGCCTCACCCTTATGGACAAAATTAACCACGTTAAACTAATTTAGAAAAACGATTTTTACTATATAAAATTAATGTAAAGCCATATGTATTAGGTAACCAACGGATCATATAAATCTAGTTTCTTATAAAATACACAGACTTATTTGTTTGCATTATATGCATGACAAACGACTCGAGTGAACGAAACACATGCACATAACATCGAGAAAACCCAAATTGTACTTGAAACTATAAATTTCATCACAAAATGACAATATTTTTGCTAAATTTTCTTTGAACTTAAATATTTAAAGTGTCAATTAAATAGTTAGTATTAAGTTTCTTATACATTATCTGTTTTGGAGTATTTATTTACAGAATATAACTGTGTGTGATTATACGTGTCATGTGTGTAATATATGCAATAGGGTATGTTGAGGGGTCTATTTTAATTACTTTGACCAAACCTGTAATAAGGTTATGCTATTAAAAATAACATGATGGTACAATGATATAAATAGGGGTCTATGAAGATGACATTATATATGTCAATTTATTTAGCTACTAGCTAGATCTCAAAATGAACCTGTTAACCTAATATTGCTCAGAAAATAGAATGTAAGGAAACTCAATGAAAATTGTCACATGGGATGTTTAACATAGCTCAAATATTTTTAAAGTTCTATACTATAAGAGCATGAGGGTGGTGGCAATGAGAGTGGGGTGGGCAGCGGTTTGCCCCAAACCGTAGGGAACACCGTCGCCACCCCAGCGGTTTGGTCCATCGGTGATATTCATTTCCACGGTTTGAAACAAAGTGACCGTTGGAGTGGACCGTCGGGCACTAGAAACAAAAAATAAAATAAAAAAGTAATAATAATAATAATAATAATAATAATAATAATAATAATAATAATAATAAGATTGTGAGGTATGAAAAAAGTATGGTTGCCACTAAAAAAATGTTGGGAGGTATGAAAAAAGTGTGAGTGAGATGGAATGATATTATTGGTTGGTTGAGAGTTATGGGGGATTTTAGGAGTGACAACTGCCACCACCCTGAGGTACCATAACCAAATTCATGGTTGATGACGTATAGTCTATATTCGGGTCACGAACCCGATTAATAAACATTACTAATGCCCAAGCCCGCCACGAAGTGAGCTATCATTACAATGAATTGAGCTACCATGCTAACGGTTTGGGCTCACGAAAGCCCAAACCCAAATACATTAATTATGGTCTAGATAAGGATCTCTTATTTATGGGATAAAGATCCATAGACCGGATAAGCATTATACGCCGAAGAGTGAGGAGCACGAAATCTACAAGGATTTCGTGCCTATATAAAGAATATCATAATTCTCATTAAAGGTACGACTTACAACACTAACTCTTCTATACAACCGTAAAACCGATTACTTACTCTCACGCCGGAGGATAATCGTGGGAGACAATCCCACGATAAGCCTAACGGTGTTTGTTTGCTTTCTTAGTGCGCAGGTCTCAAGCATTAAGATCTGATTGGTACGAGAACAGGAACCCAAATAAGGAACGCCCAATTTTTGTATCAACAATGATTAAACTTTAACATTTTGTGGTTAATGGGACGTTAACCATACCTCCCCCTCCAAAGTGAAAGCCAAGTTAAAGATTTTGGTTAATCCTTTAATGAGGCGTTAAGGTTGATTGCAAGTAAAAAAAAAAAAAAAAATCACTTTACTCTCCTTAAACGGGTTTGAATTTGAAAATAGTTTAAAGTTAAAGTTTGGTCATGATAAGTGGTGTTTTTTTTAGTTAAAAGTGAAAAGGTTAAAACTAATGTGGCGCTAACATGCCATTGGATGAAACTTTAACCTTTGGTTGTGATACCTTTTGCTCTAATAAATGACATTTTAAATATTTAAATTTTACTCTAGGTTCTAATGGGAAACTAGGATATGAGATTGATTTGATAAAAGTAAATGCATTCAGTATGGACAGGGTAGGGTAAAAAAGTTGTGTTTCCCTAAATGGAATGACAGTGAAAGTGAAATATCATAACATAAATTGTTGTAGTATTCTTTGTTTCCATGGACAAAGGGTTGTGAAAATGATTTGACCACATCATTTGTACATCATTATTTTCATTATTGTTGTTTACTGTGTATTACGGATGTTCATGTTTGACTGTAGTAATACCAAGATGTAATTTGTAAAAGTTATTTTGATCATCAAAAAGAGTTGACAAAAATATAGGGTGCATTAGTTGTAGAAAAATTTCTTTTAATTTTTTATTTTAATTTCTGTAGAAGAAGGGAAGCGTTTTTATTCCTAGAAACGAGTTATAAATTTAGAGAACGTGTTTGGATAATATTTTTTAGAAAATTGAAAAATGCAAGGAGATGTAAAAGAATGTAAGAAAAAAATATAGGAAAGAGTATAGAGCTCTTTCTTAAATTATAGTTAAATTTTGAAAAATGAGATTTTCATTCTTTTAGAAATTTTTTTAAAAAATGTGTGACTAAACGGGTTTTCAGTTTTTTCAGTTTACAATGAGAACTTTTCTAGAAAAATGGAGTATTTTTCATCATCTAAACACACCCTTAGGTATTATGTTAGTTTTATGCTACTAGTACTCAATATATGAAGTACAATGTATCATAGTAAGTAATCTTTACTTAACTAGTCAAATACAGTAATCGAAATTTTTGAACTTAACTTTTAGCACAAACGTTTTTATGAAACTAAACGCTGTTGTGAAAACTACTGAATATTGCATGAGGCGCGGTTCTTGAAAATGGTCAGAGGTCTTTCTGGAAGCAGTATTCTTACTTTTGGGTTTATCCTGAGGTAGGATTAGGATCTTTCTATATTCTATGTTTCTACCTCCTTATACACAGTTATTGCAGGATTGCAGGATCTGATATGATGTTTTTGTTTTGTTTTCATAAATATTATAATAAGTTTTAAATTGTACAGTAATAAGTAAAAGGAAAATCTTCATAAGGTTATTTTTTCTAAAAAGTCAAAAAAAAGATAAGAGAATTCTGCAAAATGACAGTCTACTTGTTGCCATCTATCTGAAACTGTGTGTTAGGGGAAGAATCCATAAATGGTCCTTATTGGGTGGGTTGGATTCTGGGTATCCGGGTCATGAAAATGACCCATTTCTTCACTTCATTAATTTCTTTCTTTTGCTCTTTTGGTTTACATAGGACAAGAACCTTAAATCTGTTTTTTCACATTCAAATTCTTAAGGTTGTACGTTTGCTTATGTCAGCTTCATCAATGGGTATGGCATGTTAATTGGTTGTTTTTGGATTTTGTGTATCAAGATTTTATTCTTTATTGATGCCATTTTGTTATTAAGGACAGATTCAAATGTCGTGATCTACATTGATATTTCGCATCTACTGTAATGCAAGTTAAGATTTCGTGATAAATATGTGATTGTTATATATGGTTTTGTAGAGAGCCGCCTAGAAATGACATTTTGCATCTTATCGCGTTAGTTCCTAAATATGTTTGTTCGATTTATGAACAATATTATGAGAAAATGGCAAGACGGGTATATCTCCCGAGTATATATCAATGCTTGCGGGGACGTCGTATACATTAAAAAATAATAATAATAAAAAATAAAAATAAAAATAAAAAATAAATCAAATTTTATATCTATCAAATCCGACAACTTTGTCTGTTCTCTTCTCAGAGGGAAGTTTATGTCGGGTTTTAGATTGATTAGGTTTCAAAGAGATAATAAAGTCATCTAGTGTCGTTTTCTTGCTTATTGGTAAGGTTTTTAATTTCCTCACAAGAGGTTGAGGGTTCAAACTTCGCTAGCTGCTTACATTTGGGGGTGGTGAAGGAAGGATCGGAAACAGTCCTCGGATTAACCTAATTAGTAATTAGGCCGCGTACAACTGAGTAGAATAAATCTCGCCCATCCTCAAGTTATCTGAAAACGAAAAACGTCGTTTACTCGTTTTTGTGTCATTGTGTTGCCTAATTCACCATCGTTTTTGTGTTGCCTATTGGTAAAGTCTTTAATTTCTTCATAAGAGGTTAAGGGTTCAAGCTTCGCTAGGTGCATACATTTGGGTGTGGTCATGGAAGGATCGCAAATGGTACTTGAATTAACCTGGTTAGGCCGCATACAACTAAGTAGAATAAAGTTCGTCCCTCCCCAAGTTATTTGAACTGAAAAACCACGTTTACTCGTTTTAGTGTCATTGTGTTGCGTGATTAGGCCCACCAAACAACAACTTATGAACGGTATAGCCCAACAACTAAAAAAACGTTTCTGCTATTAGCTTAAGCAGGTCCAACAATAAAGGAAACACAGCACAACTTTAGAAGGCTTGTACTAAAAAATTATTGAATATCTTGATCCGGCCCATTCGGATGATCTTAATTTTGCACAATACCAACCAAATAGTACCAGTTTTAGGATTGGTAGATTCAGGTTCACGCAAAGAATGAACTGAAACTTGGTTAAACACGATGTACAAAAACCGATTAATTAATATTTCGGTTAGATTAGGTTCAGTTAATCGGTTCGACTAGAAAGCATACCTCTACATTTTGACTAGTTACAAAAAATTTATGAATGTAATAAGCATTGTGGTTCATTTGTTGGGCTCTTTAATATAATACCCGTGGTCTACTTCCTTTGTTATTGAACTGGATCTTATAACCTCGTTTAAGCCCAATGTACACAATATTGGGCCTGAGTTCTATTTACATACAAGTTTTAGCCCATGATAACCTTTCATTGTTTTTTCTTTCCTAACATTAGGGTTGTGACATTTTTCAATTTTTGGCTGGTTAAATCATGGCCAAGACATGGCTAAGTCTTACACTCTTACACAGTCACAAAACACATAATATCCTCTGGTTAACGAGTTGCTTATACCCTTTCGTTGGTTAACATCTTTGCGATGGAAACCAGTGGTGAATGACATGCAACATAAAGCGGAAGTCATGAGATCAACCAGTGAGGTTTGCTAGATAGCCGGTTTCCGTTTACTTGACTTCTGGGTTAGCCATCTATAAGCTAGCATTGCTAGCAAACATCATATACCTAAAAAAAATAATTCACCTAACACCCAATTATCACATTTCCTTTATCAGTTAAGTTTGATGGAAATCAGTATACAAAATAATGAACTTTTGTTACACCTATAATAATTATTTCTAGCCAGATGAAGTGTACATAATGTCTAGTTGTCTACATATAGGTCAAAGTGGTCCACTTCATCTAGTTTGATTAATATAAATGTGAAGACTCATCTGTAGCATTTGACCTTTTTCCGTTTTTCCTACACGTACAGAAAACTGGACTCTTTACATTTTATATAAAAACTTGTAGCACAATTATTGTATAACAAATGAAATGATGTGTACAAAAAGTTAAAGACAAAACTAGCTTCCAAAAGTTATTGGTACAATTGTTTCTTTGTAGATGAAATAGGATACATTCATACAATCATACACATGGTTTTTTTGAAATATAATCTAAAGTTGATATTCCTAGCTTTGCGCGAGTTAGGCATATGCAGTGACAGAATCATGGTGGGTCTTTGGGGTGCCGGGATACTATGAAATTTTACGGCGTAATGTTAATTTTTGTAAAAATACATTGATTTTTCTTAAATGCAACTGATCCAAAAAATTATGTCCCTCGTTTTGTATAATATTTTGTAAATGCATTTGGTGAAATTGTATTATGGTTCTGTTCCTAAGCATATGTATATGACTTGTTACACGTTTTTTTAAATTGTTATTACTGATTTGTTGTTATTTCCACAATTATTTTGTCTGCCGGAGTATTATTTTACTAATGTAATAATCACTCCCTTTGTTACAAGTAGTAACATTGTCGTTGTTATTGTCATGTTGTTATAGTATTATTAATTATTAATATTATTTTGCTCGGTTATATGAATGGAAGAAGCAATGTTACATTGTGTTTAAAACAAGTAGTAACATTGTTAATCTTAATATCACAATCAGACCAAGACTTTGTAGCCGCCTACTTTAACGCGTGTTCTTCCTACCTCTTTATCGTTTTATGATGCTTCAATTCTTACGTATTATTTTTTGTGTATATTAAAAAGACACCGGCTTTCAATTGTCATATTCTTAGATCCTGTAAAACATTAGGTATTATATTTCTGTATAGCATATATCTCTAAACATATAGTATATTGTATCACCATGTCAAAGATAGTTAACCATGCATACATAGCACATGCATTTCACCTTTGTAAATAGTAGATGAATACAATCACACAAATACTTCCGACCATAACCACCTTTTCATTGTATTATAAAAGCTTGTACGTAGCTAGCAGAGCGCGCCACATACAGCTTACAATCACAAAAATACTTCCTGACTTTATAACGAGTATTACATAACCCAAACAGTTCCCCTAATTAATCGGTTGTCACGTCGTGACGACAACTTTGAACCTTTAGAAGCTTAAATTGCATCTGTGAGTAAAACATGTTCCAAACTCCTTAATTTTTCCTCCAATGAACGCGTCCCCTCCCTTTACTTGGACCATACCAAACGCGCTAGCTCCTCTAAAAATTGAAAGTTTTGGTCGCCTATAGGCGAAGAATTGAGTGTGATGTGATTATTTTTTTTAAATTTATTTTTGTGAGGTATGTTTTTAGTTATAACTGTGGTTGACTTACGACTAGCATATTTGGTCATGTATTTGATCTAAATGAGTTAGCGCTGAGCTGGTGGAGCTGTTTGATCAAGTTTGTGGTCTTGCTACTACTAGTCTAAAAAACTTGCTACTACTACTCTAAGATTGGCCAGGCTGATCGGTCTTTTGACCGGACCGGACCAACCAAGACCGAGACCGAAATTGCCCAAAAGCAAAGACAGAGATCGAGACCAATGTGTTCGGTACGATTTAGCTCTGTCGGTCTCGGTCTGGTCCAGTCCTTCAGTCGGTCTAATCCAAGAAATCAAAATGGTTGGTTTTTAAAGCGGACCGGACCGAGACCAAAATAAGAAATAACTCGAGACTGAGACCGGACCGCTAGTCCTTTGGTCCGGTCGGTCTGATCTTGGTCGTGCTCATCCCTACTCTAAGACGTGACCGTGACCTCATAGGCTCCTGCATGGCATGAATATTTATAAAGAAAATTAAAAGAGACGGTATAAAGGGGACACATTTCAAACGTAACCTTGATAAAGTTAACTTTAACAAAACAACCGCTCCCATATTTCATTCAAAAAGAAGAGACACGTCAACTCTATCATCAAAAGTTAAAGCTATTCCCTTTTTTTTGAAAGTTTTTTATGAACAGAAGATAATTTTTTCTACATAAAATCACATAATAACAAGATTTGTAGCCTTTTTTTAAGTCTGCCTCCTTTAAATATTCTTTTTGTTGTAATATTAGTAACCGACTTTTGATCATAAAACATGCTTAAAATGTTGTCTATAATTAGTTACGTTTCGATCAACATTTTGAAATAATAAAATTAGTTATAAGTTATAACTAAATCTATCAACTTAGTCGTCAATAAGTCAATTTGTGACTTCTAGGAATTTATTTACGTGCATTTTGTAATTTATGAATATTTATTGGTTTTAGGTAAAATGTTAACATCTACATTCTTTTCCAACATACCAAGAAAAATAAAGGTTAAAATACTACGTTCTATTGGAATCCAATAATTGTGATTATTTATTAAACAATATGTAAATGGAGCCTATGCAAAACAAAACTTACCAACACACCTACTTAAACACCAAACCATCTTCAAACTCAAGTTCTCATTGTACTAAAAAAACACACAACCCTACTTCCACTCCTTGCTAAAATGCCTCTAAGAGTCACATATTCCAACACCAAAAGGTTCTTTAAAAGAACCATGCAAATCTTCAAGTCTTATTTTCCAAGAGGCTACCAAAGACTACCCAAAACACCACCTTGCAACCCTTTTTCATGCACCGGAAACCGACATCGTGCTAGACCACACATGACACACTTTAACCACATCTATAGAGGACGAGAAAACAACCCTAACGTACACCATACAAAGGTAGCAACAACTATCAAAGAAACCACTAAATACTTGAAGGTCAAGGAACCAAACATGATCATGAATTCTCAAGAAAAAACGAAGATGGATTATGGAAAAGATGAAGAGGAATCATCATCTAAGTGTTTGGTTACAAGAAAGTTAAAGGAGTTAAAGATGATGGATAGAAATAATGTTGATTTTGTTCTTGATATCGAAGAGGTTCTTCATTACTATTCTCGGTTAACTTGTCCCGTTTATCGCGAAATTATGGAGAAGTTCTTTGTGGAGATGTATTCCGGGACGTTTAATTTTTCAGGTTTTGATAATTCAGTGTTGAGAAAATGATTAATTTAAAGTAAAATGTAATGTAATTATATTCATGAAGCATAAAGCATAATGTTTTTTTGGGATTATGTTGATTTCAGAATAATTATTTGTTTATGTTTTACTTTTTTGGGATTTGATATGACTTTTTTGTCCAAGTGATATCGATTTGTTTGACCCATTCTAGAAAGCAAAAAAAACCAGTCCTTAAAAAAAATGATAATTTATACTTTGCTTTGTCCAAAAATAAATGTCTTGTATTTCTATTTTGAGATGTTGTAAAATAAATGTTTATTTTGTATTTCAAGCAAAAATTTGATGAGTATAGATTATATTTAATTGGTAAATAGTATATTTAGTGAGATTTTAAAACTTTGCGCAATTTGAAAGTATTAAATATAGATTGCCACACATTATCACATAATTTACTTTATGGTACTTTTGCAAGGACACATTAGTGGCTGAAATAATGTTCACTTCATAATATTTTTTAGTAAAGAATGTAAAAAAAATAAGAAGTAAATATTTTCAACTTAATTTTAAGAAAAAATATTTTATTTCAAAATTAACCACACTACACTTCTTTTTTTAGTAATTTTTTTTCTTATTTTCTTCTATAAGTGATATAAAAAAACACAACATTTTTTGTTTCATTTCACTTTCTTTATTTTTCTTCCTTAAGTGATACTCGAGAATCCAATGTTAGAGTCTTGGGATGTTGCGTAGAATTTTAACTCGTAGTGTTAATTGTAAAAAGAAAAAAAAAAAAAAAAAAAAAAAAAAAAAAAAAGAAAAGAAAAATTCCGATTATTTTAAGTTACATCATGTTATAAAAAATTGTGTCTCTATAGATAAATGAAAAATAGTCATTTTTAGTTAATGTCTTTTGATTATGGTTCGAAAAATCTATGCATCCGGTCCTTTAATTTATGCTATATGCTTTCGCTACTGGTCGTTGTTGTTCTATAATAGCGAAAATTACTGCAGAGGCTTCTGTAGCAATCGCTTGCCTTTTTCAAGGCTGTTTTTTTTTTTATTCCCTAGAAGGCCTCCTAATTCGCTGCAAAGTGTACCAGTAATACAATATGTATACGTGTCAACTTCTCGTTATTTAAAAAAAAAAAAAAAAAGCGTATCTCATATATGATTTGCAGCGAAATACAATTAAAAAGGGCCCACCACATCTCTCACCTCTGTTTCTCCCACTTTAATAATAAAAAAAAAATTGTACTTCCTATAAAGGGTGCAGCGAATTACCAAAGTGGGCCTACCATATCATCGATTTTAATAAAAAAAAATGTATTTCTGTCAAAAGTTGCAGCAAAATACATCAAGTGGGCCCACATATCATCGATTTAAAAAAAATGTATCTTTGAGAAAAGATGCAACGAAATACATCAAAACACACAACAGACAAACCCTAAAAGATTCACTATCACAATCTCTCATATTCTATGCAGCGAAATATCATTGGGAAAGACCAAAATCAAGCAGAATCCATTCGAATGACAATACCTTCTCCGGTGATTATGTATACCATCAGTTTTTTTTTTTTTTTTTTTTTTTTTTTTTTTTTTTTTTAATTTTTTTTTAAAGAAGATAAGATTTCGAATGTGTGTTTTTTGTTTGTTTACTTTCTAAAAAAATCACAAAGGTGCTTTGAGGTTGTGTTGTGTTGGAGGTTGGTGTGTTATTTTGTTGTAGGTTTAGTGTGGTTGTGGTGGTGGTGTGTGGTGGAGGCTGTGTATTTTGGTGGTGGTGTCGTGGTGTTGGTGGTGGTGTGGTGGTGTTGGTGTTGGTGTCGTGGTGTTGGAGGTGTTGTTGCTTGGTGGAGCTGTGGTGGTGTTGGTGGTGGTAGAGGCTGTGTTTGTGGTGGTGTCGTGGTGTTGGTGGAGGAGTGGTGGTGTCGTGGTGTTGGTGGTGTTGTTGTTTGTTGGAGCTGTGGTTGTGTTGTTGTAGTGGTGGTGGTGGTGTCATGGTTGCGGTGGTGGTGGTGTAGTGGTGTTGGTGGTGGTGCTGTCGTGCTGTTTTTGGTGGGATTGTTGTGGTTGTGAGGCGTTGTGAACATGGCGCAAAATAATGATATTCCGGTAAATACAACCTTTATTCTTTTATAATTTTTTGGTTTAGATCCTTATTTGTGTAGTTAATATGCATATGTTTATTATATGTTATTTTAGGATTTTGCCGTTGATCTTGCCTGTAGAAGTAAGCTAAAGTTGATTCACGACATTAAGGAAAATTTTAGAAATACTAATAAGGATGCCATGTTTAGGCGAACGTGTTTTGGATGGTTGTTTGATTTAGCAAAAATGCAAGAGACATGTATCCTTGTACATTATTTTAGTTTATGTCAAGAGGAACTTGCCCAGGGAGACACGAATGTCGTTCCCTTGACGTATCATATAAGAGGGTACGAGTTAAAATTTGGTAGGCAGGAGTTTTGTCTCGTAACGGGGTTACAATTTGGGATTGAATTTAAAGACTTTTTAGAAGGTCGTCCTACTCCATTTAGGCGACGTGTGTTTTCATCCGTATATGATGGTTGTAGCATAACTGTCGGAATGGTGTAGCATAAGCTTTATAGCGAGGACTTTGATAAACTTAGCGATAATGATGTCGTTCGCTTTAGTTTGGTAGGACTGTTGGTGCTAGTGTTGTTAGGGCTTGAGTTTAATTACGAAGTCGATAATTGGATATGGAGCTTAGTAGACAATTTGGATGCGTGGAACATGTATCCTTGGGGTAATGTTGTATGGCGAACATTGTACAATCAGTTAGCTGGCGCGGTTGGTACTCGTCTTGAAGCTTTTTATGTGAAACCGCGGCCACCGCCGGATGCTAATGGTAAAGCAAAAAACCCTAAGTATACGTTGATGGGGTTTCAATGGGCCACCGCCGACATGCCTATTAATAGTTTTTGTTATTTATGTTTATGTATAATGTTAAAAAAATTAATCAATTAACTATGTTTTTAGACTTGGATATTGGATCTTTGAGTGTAACAGTTAAATCACCTAGAATATTTGGTGTAACTATTAAATTAATCAATTAACTATGTTTTTAACTATGTTTTTAACTATGTTTTCAGACATTGTTCCTGATGGATCTTTGAGTGTAACTGTTAAATCACCTAGAATATTTGGTGAACAACTCTTGATAACAGCTACAACTAGTTCAACCTTCCCTTTTTTAATAAACTTTTCAATATCGCCTAGAGAGGCATCTACCTGGATCCCAAAAGCATCACAAAATGCAAGGGCACTTAGCCATGGGCCACGGGTAAAATGATCATCTTTGGATGCATCCTCCACGATTTGTCTGACATATTCTTGTGTTGGCATCAAAGATGAAGGGCCACCTTCCGTAATGTCTCTAAATTTTCGGAGCCTCGCCGCCTGAAGAATATCGGCTGGACCGGGTATTATTCGTGTTTCACCAATAGTAGGTGTGGTTTCTTCTTGTTGAGCAATGTACAAATGTGGTATAGAATTAGGGGATTCACAAGCACACAAACCAAATAAGCCAACATCATCGTCGTTGTTAATCTCAACCATAGTATCTGGTGGACTAAGCTTATAGGACAAACTGATTTGTTTATTAGGATCCAACCCGAATTTGTTAACCAACATTTCAACCAATAATGAGTATGTCATGTCGTTTTACATAATGACACCACTCTCAATGTCATTGAAATGTAACTTACATTTGAATCTCTTGATAGAATCAGCCATTACTATTTTTGTTGAAATTATGTTTGTTGCTATTATTTTTATTGTGGTAAGTGTTTATTTGACGATGGATGTTGTGGATGTTATATATACATATATATACATCAACGTTATGAACACAGTATACGGACATGGATGTGACAACTCAATGACAATGTGTATCTCACATGTTTTGTTACACAAAATGTGACAACTTTAAGCACAGTATACGGACATGGATGTGACAACTCAATGACAATGTGTATCTCACATGTTTTGTTACACGAAATGTGACAACTTTAAGCACAGTATACGGACATGGATGTGACAACTCAATGACAATGTGTATCTCACATGTTTTGTTACACGAAATGTGACAACTTTAAGCACAGTATACGGACATGGATGTGACAACTCAATGACAATGTGTATCTCACATATTTTTTTACACGAAATATGACAACTTTAAGCACAGTATACGGACATGGATGTGACAATTCAATGACAATGTGTATCTCACAAGTTTGATTACACGAAATATGACAACTTTCAGAGTTTCTTACTATGCTTTCAATCCATAAGTATAGACTTAGTTTATTATTTCATATACAACTTGACTATTATCAAAGCCTTTCAGTATTTAAAATTTGTCATTCACTCCAAAAAAGTCTGATATGTCTTGTTCGGTTCCACATAACCTTAATGAAATCACGGCTTTAGTTGATCAACTAATTGCGGAGGATAGAGCTCGTCAACAAGCATTGTATCAATTAGCCATGCAATTTGAAAAGGCATTTGAAGCTAAAGATGTTTTGAGACAAGCATACCAGAAATGCCAAGACCTCCCTCCTGCAAACCGTGCTCAAATAGAGACTTTTTTGTCCGTGGAGTCAATCAAAGATTATGAGATGTATAATTCTATGTTTAGAAAAGCCGGGAAAATAGAAAAATAAATCGAGGGGAAGTATATTTGGCTAAATGAGAAATACACTTAGCATGATTATGTTTATTATCCGTATGTTTTAGTTTTATTCTAGTTTTATTTTTCGTTAACATACGTGTTTTTTTTGGAAGATATTTATAATGAAGCGGAATGAAATGAGGGAAGAAATGCTCTTCGTCCTTCATTTATAAATATCTTCCAAAAAAAAAAACATGTATGTTAACCATTTTCCGAGTTTTAATTTTAAAGTTTCTATTATGGTTATATATTGTGTATTTTCCTTAGTCTCGTGTTATAATAAATGAAATTACTTTGTAACATCTACAATCAAGAAATCACATACTATATTCGCACAAAGTTATGCAGTCCAATTAAAATTCGTAACATAAAATACAAATAACATGTAGATATTACATGAAAGTAGTAAACGATAACATTAAAGATTAAATCCGACAAGTAGCTCTTTATGGTCAAAATTTGAAAGAACCAGTGATTCTTTGTTGGCTCCAATGAAGAATGAACAACCTAAATCTCCTTCAACACCCACATTTTGAAATGATTCAGCATTAGGCACGAATACTCGGAGTGATCGACGAAGTTGTTGGCTGATATTTGCTTCAACTATTGGTTCCTCGTCCTTAATAAAACCCAACAATTTTAGTACATGTTCAACTGAGAATGGAATGTTGAATAACATTTGAAATGAGGTTACAAAACCACCAACAACTTCTAACACCCATGCACAAAGAAATCGGATGTCCTCTAGGTAGTAACTAGACGAAACTACGAGAGAATTTCCCAGCTGGGAAATTTTAAATGGGAAGTGATGAGGCGAAAAATGAACCACTTTTAGGGGGTCATTTAAGCCCGGAATTGAATTTATTTGATCAAATATTGCCCTAAATCGTTCCTTTTGTGATTTTAGGTACTTTGGGAGTGAAATCTGGAAAAGGAAGCAATTCGGAGGTTTTTGGAGCATAAAAGTGAAGAAAACGCCAAAGACTTAATTTTTCAAGCTGGGAACAGTGTGTGACGGCGTCAAGAGTAACAAGTTGACGGCGTCAAGAGTAAAAATCATGACGGCCCAGTACAGAAATGAAGGCGTCACAAGGAAGAGCGTCAAGAGTTAAATACGTGACGGCCTGGAAAAGTGTAATACATGACGGCGTCAGATGTAGATCAAGGCAGTCCGAGGATTCTTTTGGCGGCGAGATGACGGCGTCACAAGATTGTTCTTGACGCCGTCAGCCTCAATTATCTATATATAGTTTTATAATTTTCATTCATTAAGGAGGAACAAGTTTGGAGAAACCCTAAGGCCGAACCATATACGAATTTTACAGCTTTTTCAAGGGTTTTCAGCCCTTGAATGCTTACATGTGCTATTGAGATAAGTGTTCTTTTAATTCAATCAATATGTCTATGTGTTGGTTGTCTATATCTTGTGCTTTTCTTGATTCCACCATGTTAGGCTAGATTTATCTTGTGTTTGCTTAGATCTAATGAAACCTGGATGTTGATTATGTGTTGATTACTTGTTTATGGTTGTATTGGATGAATGATTTTAATGTTAGGCTTAAGAAAACTGGCAGATCTCCAAATGGTAACATGCTTGAACGTCTTAGGAAACATGAACCGATGTGTACTAGGTTTTATTGGTTGTATTTAATGCATGAGTAAATTCTAATGATCCCATGTTAGGAGCTTCTTAGCCGGCTCGACATAGGAGTGAAGTAGGCACTCATAGGATTGGGGAGTTAAGTACGCCACCCCATGAATGGTATTAAGGAATACAATCCGTCATCTACGCAACTATAACAAGTAATTAACGTGTAAAAGATATATAGGGAGTAGTGAAATCTAAGTAAACACATTTCTCCACTTATTGCTCACAACCTTAGTTTAATATAGTTTATTTTAATTTCTAGTATTTTATTTTGATTGCATATTAGTATTGGGTTAGTTGACTAGCAACTAATTCCGCCCATATCCTTCAAAACCTGAGATTTTTACTTGCTTTCTAAAAAATATAAAAATACAAAAATAATCATCCTTCATCTCTAGAACTAGTATTTAGGTTTTCTAATCCTAGCGACACTATTCCTAGCTGAACGATCAATCCCCCGGTACTTGTCACTATACTATACTACAACGATCAGGTACACTGCCTGGTGGGGGTTGTAAGCTTCTCAAGATCCCTTGAGAGGTAAAGCCTGGTGCAAACCCCACGCATCAAGTTTTTGGCGCCGCAGGCTGGGGAATAGTTATTGTCTAGGTTAGAATCTCTTTTTATTAGGTCTACTTGCTAGATTCCTTTCTAGTAAGATTTTATTTTTATTTTTAGGTTTTCTTTAGTCTATCTTATTTCTTTGTTTCCTTTGTTCGTAGACTGTTTCGATGGATAACAATAACATTGATCGTTTGATTCCTGTTATTCATGTTTTTCGTAGTAGGATTTTCCAAATGCTCGCCCCACTCCCTTTAGTCGAGAATGAGAACCCACCTAACCTCTCGCCCAACCACCACTTTGGCAATAATTCTGAGTTAGAGGAGTCTGATCATGATGATGACCGTAGGGCTAGTCCTTTCTACTATTCAGACTCCGACGAGGATCTTGATGATGGTGATGTGATTAATGAGGATAGGATGGAAGAGGAAGTGAACCCTCTTAGGTATGTCGACCCTAGAACAAGGATTGAGAGTGATAGTTCATTAAACATGCAATTTCCTTGTAAGATCGGATTTAGGAGCTTTAACGCCTATCTTAACTCATCTCTCCTAATGAACATAATCTCGCGTAATGAATATAATAAAATCATGGTAGATGAGTTAGAATACAAAGGAGAAAATATTATTGCTAGGGAAATACCATTGCATGTGTTTATAGGAAGTTTGGTTTATCTTGTTGAGTTCATGGTTATGGAAAGTCTAGGAGAATTTATTGATGATAAGTTAACCCAAGTTGTGTTTGGAAAACCCTTCAAAAGGTTGACCAACCTTGATGAAAAACTTATAGAAGGGTTAATTACATTCTCGAATGGGGAAGAAGATTTTGTCTACCAAATGCCCCATGCACACCCTAGGTTCAAGGATTTTTCCGTGGAGAAGTGTAGTAGATATCCGCCCATAGAAATGCTGAGTGAGAATGATAAGAGAAAAGGGCTTAAATATACTCATGAAAAGAATAAAAGATACTATCGCGGATGTTTAGAGTTATGAGATGATTATAAGAAAGACGAGGTGACTATTAGATGGCTCACGCTTGGTTATGTGAGCATAAGTGACACACGGTAACCCATGACCTTGAGTCTAGCTACAAGACTCGTAAATAAAGAAAAGCGCTTCTTGGGAGGCAACCCATGCTTTGTGTGATTTTATTTATTTTGTTTGTTATTTGCTTCCGTATGCACGCTTTATTTTTATTATTGGTAGATCATGTTTCTAAACTAAAAAGTGGAAATACTTTACTTTGTTGTTTTGGCCTAGTCTTAACTCCACCTAAAGGTATTTGTGCAAAAGATAAGTGTAAGGGGAAACCCCAAATATGTTTTTAAGAAACGAACCGATCATGATTCTCCACAATATTAAGTGAACATGTATATTCGTATTTGTTAGAGTCAAATGCTTGTATCGAGTCATAATGAAGTTTTGCAGGATTTTCCAGGAAGTAGGACCAAGTTTTTCCAGAAATTTTTCCAGAAACTTAAGACAAAAATTTCTGCAGGTCACTTCTGACGGCGTCACGAGTTTACTCTTGACGGCGTCACGTGTAAAAATCTGGAAATTTTACCAGTTTTGTTTTTCTAACGGAGTCTTAAAGTTTTTGTTGAATTATTAAGTTTCATAATCTCCAGGAAATCTGCAAACTTCATTCCACAAGCATTATATCTTACTTGTTTTCTAGGATTTAGTAACTTATGTAGATTGCCGCTGATTTTATGCGATGTTGTCTTGTTTGTTTTCTCAGGTTTAACAGGTTATGTATGACAAGAAGATGATTTATATTCTAGAAGGGAAGCTTTGATTGTTCATTTTCTTGGAGGAAGATTTAACCTGGCCAACTTATTATCCATACCGAGCGAATCAGGGGAGTATTTGATTTCATTCTTTTCACTTTTACATTCTTTACTTGAACATTGGGGACAATGTTCATCTTAAGTGTAGGGGGAGGGTAAAATGATGATACCTTACAGATACACTTTTGCTTGAGTTTGTTTGTTTGATAGCAGATGTGTAATAAAACTATGAGAAATACTTGTTAGTGCAATTTTAGCGCCAAATTTAAAATTTTTTATAACATTTAGGAGTGAAACTTTAGCCATAGCAAGCGTCTCATGGATAGGAGATTGTATGACTAGCACATAACCGTACTTTCAGAAAAATTTTTCACCCAAATATGTGATGTTTGCCTTTAGATTTGATAGGAAAAGCATTTACTATTAGTGCTTATGAGTGTACCGGTAGCATTTAGATTCTAGAACTTGCGTTAGTGATACATCCCGAGACCGCTAGTGAGACTACATTCGTGTGGTAGGATTTACTACATGATAAGAGGCATTAGGATCACCCTTGTGTTAAACCCGTGTTATAATTACTTGACCATTTAAGTCATATTACTTGGCTAGTTAAGTCAACTAATTTTTCCCACACCCTTGGCGTTGTACTCATTTTTAGTACACGAAACCCCTAGTACACCCCTCCGAGCCTATCTTTTCGTTTCTAACTTTAAGCATCTTACTTAAAGGAAGAATTTGTTACACCCCACTTAAATGTACACCCAAATCGCCTTAGCCTTCCGTGTATGCGCTCATTTTTAGTGCATTATTGTTATTTGATAAACCCTAAGTTAACTATCTAATTGATTACATGGTTGCTAAGTCGAGTCATATCCTTGTACATATTGTTTTAGGACGATTGGGACTCATGGGTAAAGTACTTATTTTATGAAGTAATGGGGAAGAACATCATTTATTACCCCCATATGTACGTTAATCTTAAAAGTACTCCAAGTGTTTTGATTATCTTAATTCGAGTCATTAGATTAGTTTATTGTAAAGTATGTAAAAATTCAAGTGTAAGGGGAATTTTCATTCCCTATGATGTATTATTTTGGATGGTAGGGTAAGAGTGTATGCAAAAAAAAAAAAAAAAAAAAATCGCAGAATCAAAAAAAAAAAAGAAAAAAAAAAAAAAAAAAAAAAAAGAAAAAAAAAATAGAAAAAGAAAAGAGAAAAAACATACAGACTACCATCCCGTTTCATTCTATGTTCATTTTATGTTTTTGTTATTTTTCATTTATTAGCTTAAGTCGAGTCTAGTCTTGGCTTAGCAACGCCATATTGTAAATGTAATTAACCAAGATTGTCAACTCGCCACCAGTAAAGACTGCCTATATCCAACAAAACCGTGTATTTCATATCCCTACACCTAACGTTACAACCCTTTAAAATACCTCTTTGATAGTTTATCCTAGGTGCTTACGCCACGTGGTGGAGGTTTGATCCTTTCCCAAGCCTACGGTAATCTATTTTGCTATGACAGGTAGTGAGAGATATCTTCCGTTTCCATATTGTAATTTATACTTTATTACACCCGAGAGATGTGAGTATCTAAACACTATTTGTGAGGTGCTAGTGTATGACCTCCGTGCTTGTCTTTGGTCTTTAGTGGAATGATTATTTGTTGTAATTACTTTTATATTAGTGTTAAATGACCCCTGATTGAGCCTAAACCGTCAGATTATTATTGACCAAGGTCAACAAGTCAAAGACAGCTCAGAATCAATGCTCCGAGGAATACAGTGTTTTCCCGGGTCGTTTAAGTCCCGACGAGGTGTGAATTGTAAACAAACGGCTATGTGATCGGGTGAATTTGGATGAGAAAAAGGTTTGTGTGTGATTGAACTAAGGAATCTACAATGAAATAGCTTAAACAAGCTATGTGAATAAGACGGGAAAGTTACAAAAACTAGAAACGATTAAAACTTAAAAACGCGTACGTTACGTTTAAATAAAACGTAAACGTACGAAATAAAACGCGAGTTTTAGCAAAATAAAATACTTACAAAAGTGAAAATCACATTTTTACAATCCTAATAATAAAAGAAACTTTTTAGAAAATTAAAATTACTTTTTACACTATTTAATTATTTAATATTAATTAAAAACTATTTAATACTTATTATTAATACTTAAATAACTAAAATACAATATAATATTATTTAAATACTAAAAAAAAGTGAAAATAAAATTTCTAAAACTTTAAAATAACTAAAAATAAGTTTTTAAAAATAAAAATAACTATTTTTGTCTTTTTGTGAATTTTCTATTAATTAATTACTAATTACTAATTAAATTATTTTAAATTAAGAAAATTACTAAATGAACAGTAAAAATTCTAAGAAAATTTCTAAAATTACTTTATAACATATAAAAGCTATAAAAAATATAAAAACTTGATTTTGATTAATAAAAACTAATTATGCTAATTTAAACTTAATATTAATTAATAATTAATAAAACTAAAATTAATTCTAATAAATACTAAATAACAAAATAAAAATCTGAAAAAATTATTATAAATACTTTAATATAAGATATAATTAATAAAAATATAAAAATGACAATTACTTAATAAAAATTTAAAAATGAAAATTAAAATTAAATTATATTAAATAGAAACTATCACTTAATTTTAAATTGGTTTTTCTTGGTTTTTCTTTTACAAACTTATTACACTACTGAAAACAAACACTTTTTATAAAAACAACTTTTTTGGAAACTTAAAAATAAGCTGAATATAAGCTGAAATGTTCAACAGTTGACCACAGTTGACCAGATTTGGAAATGAGTTAAAATGGCTTAAAGTGGGGTCCACTCTGGTAAATTCAAGTCCAAACAAGTGAGGAGAACAAAAATAAGCTGGAAAATATGATTGGGGACCTCAGAATAAGCAAATAAGCCACAAATAAGCAATTGCTTATTATTTATGGACTGGAAGTGGGACAGCTTTGAGGGTACAAAATAAGTGGGACCCAGGGGTTTCTAGGTCAAACAAGGGGTCATTATGTGATGTGTGGTAGGAGGGGGGGTGGAAATAAGCCAAATTGGTGGCTTGGGGCCCACTGAGGTGGATGGAAATCACCACCAAAGGGTGGTGCTTGGGGTGGTACCTGCTGATGCAGGGCACACAGATGAGCCTGCAGCCCACTTTGGGGCCTTGTGGTGGCAAGGAAAAAAATCACAAAAATAAAAGGGGCATGGAAACATGAAATCTAGCTGATAGACAACAATTAGGAACAAAAATCAATCTATGAAAGCAACTACAAAAATCATATTAAATCTTTGAACTTTTGTGAAAATCTGAGCTTGTGCACAATTGACTTTTTGAACTTTTGCTCTAGTTTGACTTTTGTGAATTTCTAATAAGCCTAAATGATTAAACAAGTTATCCTAAGGTGAGATGAGGTTAAAATAAGCTGAACTACTAGATTTTAAACCAAATGGGTGAGTTTGGGTTGTCCACTGACCCACAGTGGACTGTGAGGGGTAAATGGGTGGGAATTTGACTTTTTATCAATTAACTACTGGATTTTGTTACTTAACTATCCTATATATACCTAATGCATCCTACCTATAATGGAAGATCAGCAAAACAACAACAAGTGCACAGAGATTAGCACTAATCCAAACACTCCTTATGAAACTGTTTTTGATCAATTACAAAGCTAATGAACTAATTACTAGAATAAATTGAAATGTAAGCTTAATCTAACACTACATAAGCATAAACAAACAGGATTCAACAACAAACAACCACTTTAACTAAGAATTTACAAATTATGATCAAGTGTGATGCAATAACTGAAATAAAACTTACAGTGATCCTTTGTGCTCAAAAAAAAAACAAAATCAGAACATTCACTTTATCCTAATATCTCCCTGAGATGCTAAACCATTGCAATCACCATCACCTTCTACCTTCTTCCTTGATTTGTTTATTTTCTATTTATTTTCATGATTTTTGGTGCATGAGTGAAACTGACTTACTAGCTTTCCATAATTTTACAAAACTTATAATTCAACTCCAGTGAGCATAACAAGGAACAACACCTTAAAACACCACAGAATCAATATTGGATTTTTTTTTCTTGAAAACACAAAATTAAAATTAAAACTGCAATATTGAAATTAAATCTTAACACAAGTTTTGAACTCACTAAAACTACTCAGTACAATGACTTTTAATTAAAAATTACAACAGAATTTGAAATATTTAACTAAAATTGAAAGCTACAGTACACTAAAACTAAAACTAAACTACTACTACTCTTCCTTCCTTCTTTTCTGTTTTATATTGGCTTCTAGGGTTCCTGGAGCCTTTCTCTTTCTTCCCCAATCAAATTTGGACCATTGGATTGGCTTATGTTGATCCCAGCCGTTTAAATCAATATTGGCGGGAAAAGTGGGATTGGCAGGTTGAGTGTTTGGTGGAGAAATTAATGAGGGTAGGAGGGGGAAGGTGAGGGCTTTAATGAGGGATGGTGAGTTGGTGGTACAGTGGAGGAGGGGGGAACATGAACCTGAAGATTAGGGGTGTTTTAGGGGAGACGATGAATAGTAAACGGGGTGTGGGGGTTGACTGGTCAACAAGCAGGTTTAGTTTTAGGTTGGGTGGGCTTTTTCTTTGGGCCTGGGGTACTGGATCAGATCAGGGCTAATGGGTGGGTTATTTGGTTTGGTTATTTATTTTGTAGAAAACATAAGGACTAAATTTGTAAAGTCCTCAAAGTTAAGGGACTGAAAATGGAAAATTCCCAAAGTTCTCATAAGGGACCATTCATGCATATCTTAAATATCCAAAACCATATTTGCAATTTTGTATTTTTCAAAATTTTTCTCGAGGACTAAATTTGTAAATTTCTAAACTTCGGGGACTAAAATTGCCATTTCATCAAAATTTTATTCCAAGGACTATTTTTGACACATTTTGAATTTCCAAGGACCAAAATTGAGTTTTCATTCAAAATTATCCCACCAGGGACTGAATCTGCCAAAATCTGAAACTCCAGGGACTTAAACGGTAAATTTCTAAAACTTTCCAATTTTTCACCAAAGGACTAAATATGATAATTTATAATTTCAAAATGACCTTTGGTGATAATTTTCTATATTTTGAATATCCAGGGACTAGTTTTGTAATTTTATGAAAGTTGGGGGACTGAAACTGCCAATTTTGCAAACTTTGTACGTTTTTCATTTGTTTTTGCTCATTTTGCATCTAAAACATATAAAACACAATTTATGAAATATTTTCAGTATTTTGATGCATTACTGAGTGTTTTTGTATGTTTTGCAGTTCAGATTAGACCAAAAATGATGAGTGTTTGAGCACTCATCAACCCCTAACTTGTATTTTGATTAGAATAAAAGCGCATTTGCTTGAGGACAAGCAAATCTCAAGTGTAAGGGTATATGATGAGGCGAAAAATGAACCACTTTTAGGGGGTCATTTAAGCCCGGAATTGAATTTCTTTGATCAAATATTGCCCTAAATCATTCCTTTTGTGATTTTAGGTACTTTGGGAGTGAAATATGGAAAAGGAAGCAATTCGGAGGTTTTTGGAGCATAAAAGTGAAGAAAACGCCAAAGACTTAATTTTCCAAGCTGGGAATAGTGTGTGACGGCGTCAAGAGTAACAAGTTGACGGCGTCAAGAGTAAAAATCATGATGGCCCAGTACAGAAATGAAGGCGTCACAAGGAAGAGCGTCAAGAGTTAAATACGTGACGACCTGGAAAAGTGTAATACATGACGGCGTCAGATGTAGATCAAGGCAGTCCGAGGATTCTTTTGGCGGCGAGATGACGGCGTCACAAGATTGTTCTTGACGCCGTCAGCCTCAATTATCTATATATAGTTTTCTAATTTTCATTCATTAAGGAGGAACAAGTTTGGAGAAACCCTAAGGCCGAACCATATACGAATTTTACAGCTTTTTCAAGGGTTTTCAGCCCTTGAATGCTTACATGTGCTATTGAGATAAGTGTTCTTTTAATTCAATCAATATGTCTATGTGTTGGTTGTCTATATCTTGTGCTTGTCTTGATTCCACCATGTTAGGCTAGATTTATCTTGTGTTTGCTTAGATCTAATGAAACCTAGATGTTGATTATGTGTTGATTACTTGTTTATGGTTGTATTGGATGAATGATTTTAATGTTAGGCTTAAGAAAACTGGCAGATCTCCAAATGGTAACATGCTTGAACGTCTTAGGAAACATGAACCGATGTGTACTAGGTTTTATTGGTTGTATTTAATGCATGAGTAAATTCTAATGATCCCATGTTAGGAGCTTCTTAGCCGGCTCGACATAGGAGTGAAGTAGGCACTCATAGGATTGGGGAGTTAAGTACGCCACCCCATGAATGGTATTAAGGAATACAATCCGTCATCTACGCAACTATAACAAGTAATTAACGTGTAAAAGATATATAGGGAGTAGTGAAATCTAAGTAAACACATTTCTCCACTTATTGCTCACAACCTTAGTTTAATATAGTTTATTTTAATTTCTAGTATTTTATTTTGATTGCATATTAGTATTGGGTTAGTTGACTAGCAACTAATTCCGCCCATATCCTTCAAAACCTGAGATTTTTACTTGCTTTCTAAAAAATATAAAAATACAAAAATAATCATCCTTCATCTCTAGAACTAGTATTTAGGTTTTCTAATCCTAGCGACACTATTCCTAGCTGAACGATCAATCCCCCGGTACTTGTCACTATACTATACTACAACGATCAGGTACACTGCCTGGTGGGGGTTGTAAGCTTCTCAAGATCCCTTGAGAGGTAAAGCCTGGTGCAAACCCCACGCATCAGGAAGGGAATGAAAACCCTTAACTCTTCAGGAAGGTTGAGAACTAGGAATCGGTGAGTAATCAAATCAAACGAAACAAGCATGTATATTTTGTACACCATGCCATCATTGTTGACGAATCTTTCATAAGCAGGCCAGTAAATTTTGTAACACCCCCAAAATACCGCAGCGGAAGACTGTGTCATAGGGGTGCTACTTCATAATACAAAGAACAAGGTATAGAAAACGAACTCTAAATGAGACGTTTTGAAAAGTGACCATTCGATTAATAAATTCCGAAATACAAACTTGAGTTACATAATACAATACATAAGAGTTTTAAGACAAATCGAATGGTAAAGATAAAAGCATAAGTCTTCAAAACATGCCAAGCGACTCTATGCTCCATGCAACAACTATCACCTTATAGACCTGAGATAAACATGCTAAAGTGTCAACACAATGGTTGGTGAGTTCATAGAGTTTGTCTTAAAACAGTTGAAAAAGCCTCAAAAGAATGTTCACACAGCAAAGGCATTGAGAATCCACTCAGTTGCAAGTCCCGCCATAAGAGACTTGCAACCTGTGTGTCCACAACCCACTGCTAAAAGTTAGTTTATACAATGCACCAGATTATATTCACCCAAGGTCAAGAATAGACACAAGGGCGGGGGCATCTTCCCAAATAGTACTACGTCATCCAAGGTCAAGTATAGACACAAGGGTAGGGGGCATCTTCCCATGAGTACTACCAATACCTCTCTAACAGAATAGAGTATTATGTATGCATGTAAATACGAATCTTGTATTTAAATTAAGCAAGTATAGTGTAACAAGTATGTATAACGCAATCAAGTATAATGCCAATCAAGTATAACACAATCAAGTATAAATGTTTAAGAGTATTTGTACAAGTAAGCAAGTAGTTGAGCATGTATCCCCCCCCCCCAAGAGTTAAAACAAGTATGAAAAGAGTAGGGGCTATGACTCACCTTAAGCTTAAGTGATGTGAAATCAAAGTGGTAGTCGAATCGTGAAAGTCACTAAGAGCAGCCTATAATAGAACGTTGCGACTTAGGTTTGGAGTAACATCTAAGAATATGAAAAATTGCCTATATATGTCTTGCATAATGTTCATGATGTAGTACTTAGTATATAGCGTAAGTCGTTGAATATAAATGGTTTATGAAACATGTATAAGTTGTATATCTCTTACTACCGTTCGGGCCGACATAATTCAGAAGTCATGGAGTAAACGTTCGAGGAGCCAGGACACTTTAATTCGTAAATCCACAACTCATCTCGACGGCTTACTTAATGAACTCCTCACATGAGGCTCCCTACTATTGTAGTATTCGATAACATATATATAAGTTTTGATCCGAAAAGTTACATGTCCGATATTTGAATAAACTTAGGAAAGTCTATTTGTACATGAAGATTGTTATTAGGGTAAGTTTATTATAACTTGTATCTCATGGTTCTTTAGGTGGAGTAGATCCAAATTGTTTGTTCAAGTTATCGTCAACTCCTTGTTTCACGTTTTCGCCTAAGTAAGTTTATATGGTCATTTAGTCATGGCTTCGCCGTAACCTTGGTCATTTTTCCATGGTCTTGAGACTCAACCTTGGCTTTAGCCATGGTTGTGGTCTCGGCTTTAGGTCATTAGACCTCTTGGTCTTAGTAAATCATAACTATAATATAGTGACTTTGGTCTAAAATGGGCTGTTAAGATTTTGAAGAAAATTATCACTCGGAAAGCATTTTCAGGGCTTGAGCTTCATTATTCCTGAACGAAAACGTCGTTCCGGACAACTTTTATGTTTTAACTTTTTGATGAATCAGACCAGAAGGGTGACTTTCAAAATCAAAATTTGATCAGAATGCTATTTAGGCAGTTTTGCCGTTTTGGTTTCGCTAACTTCTTATGGCCATAACTTTTGACTCGGGTACTCGTTTTGGGTGATTCAAATTGCTATGTTTTCCTTGTTAAGTCCTCTTTAACATTAAGTAAGTGTAAAATATCAAAGTTATACTATTTTGGTCGTGGTTCTCCATAAAAATCACTAGTTTGCTTGTTTACTTGTCATAAGTTAACATATGTATATCAATACTTGTTTTATCCATTTTTAAACATCATGAACACAATAACAAGAACATATATAGCATGAAAGGAACACAAAGAGCATGAAAATGATAATTAAGCAAGAAAGTATGTTAGGGTTTGCTTACAACTTTTGGCCTTAATGAAAAAGGGAAACTAGGACAAGAACTAGGACTTTGATTGAATAAGCTTTCCTCCTTTGCAATCTATGATAAACCGAGGTTATTTGAAGATTATAACGACGCCTTCTTGAAGTCCAAAGCTATTTGAAGATTATAACGACGTCTTTTAGGAGACTTTAAAGTTATAACAACTTTTCTTAGAAAATTTCCAAGATTGAAGATCAAACACTAGTTTTCTTTCAAAAACTAGTTAACTTTCTTACAAAATATAAGAAAAGTGCCTTAGGTTTTAGGACTTGAAGGTTATAAGAAGGTGTGGTGCAAGATTTATATGTGTTTTAGCTTGGTATTTATAGGGTAGGAAAAATAGTTAACCATATATTGGGTTAGAATTTAACCATGGTTAGTTTTAGACACTTGTAACCATCCTAAAGATCAAGGGTTAAGATTTAACCACCCATGGTGACTCCCCCCCCACATTGGCGGTTCAAAGGAGATAAGAGTGACTAGATGATGACTCTTGGTGTTATCTTGCTTAGTTTGTGCATTTTGACTCCGTAAAAAGCTAACCGTAAATGATTAAGCCTCAAAACGTAAAACCGGGTATCGTAAAAATATGAAACTTGAAACTATTGTTAAACATGTCAATATAGTCCATAATAAAATATAAAATGAGTGGTAGGATCTATCGGGTGCTAAAACCCTGCTAAAAACTGGAAACACGGGTCTAAAACGCGTAATTCGCGTAAAACGCTGAACTGAAAAACATAAAATTCCAAAACTTTTGGAATTGTCATAAAATGATAGAAAATCATATTTCTATTGTTTATAATGTTTTATGGATATATCGGGATGCTGGAAGGACGTTTAAACCTAAAAGTAAATCTCGGACACGGCTTTGTGATTTTTGCAGAAATGATCCGACGAGCGTCAAACTCTCGGATTATCGTTAAAATAGTTTAACTTACGAGAATATGAAATAAAAATTTCTGAGATGAATAGTGAAAAGTGAATAGTAAAAAGTGAATAGTAAAAGTGAATAGTAAAAAGTGAATAGTAAAATTTTCCGGGAATAGTGATTAATCTGAAAATGCGAATTGTTACAGTCTCTACCCCTTCAGGAAACTTCGTCCCGAAGTTTAGTGTGTCTAGGTCTCTTATCTTAATAGCGGCATAATAAATCTAGATTTAGAATAAAATAATATGGTAGGATAAGGTACGTACCCGTTACGCATTGCGGGCTTCCTTAGCACCCAAATAGTATGCTCGACCCCGTGGTGGACTAACATTGTATCCACGGTTTGGGTTATTTTCTTCAAGCATAACGGCTAAAGTTGGGTTGTCCAGCACTTGTCCCTGTGCCCTATTTAACTTAGGACAAGTATCTCGGAAGTGGTTTGGGCTGTTGCACTCAAAGCATGTCTTTTGGTTGTTTCTTATATTGCCCGCATTCACCGGTGCTCCACACCTATTTGCAAAATGACCCAACTGTTTGCATTTTGTACACACTCGGCATGGCTCAGACTTCTGATGATGATAAGCACATTTATTACACTTAGGATGTGGACCTTCATACTTTCCCTGATCATAAACTGTTGCCGCAAATCCTCTTGCTCTCTTATTATCAACCATTGTACCCTTTTGCTCGCTTGATTCACCTGCTCCCTTCCTTTTATCACTAATCTTCAAAGTTCCATTCCTAACCATCTCATCTGTTAGGGTCCCTGCTCTTAATATTGCACTCTGAATTGTGGGAGGTTCGGTTGTTTTTACTGTCCCACGAATCTCAGGAACAAGGCCATAGATGTACCTCTCAATCCTTTTGGATTCAGGGGTAACCAGATGAGGAACTAGTTTAGCTAGTTCATGAAACCGATCTGTGTAGGTTGCATGACCAGCCCCTACCATAGAGTGATGCCAAAACTCGTCTTCTAGTTTTTGCATTTCATTAACCGGGCAGTATTCTTCCTTCAGTAGTCCCTTAAAGTCGTCCCATGTCATGCCTACAGCTGCTTCTCTAGTCCTTGCTTGAATCTGCATGTTCCACCATGTCAATGCCTTTTCTGATAGCAAGTATGCAGAATATTTCACTCTCTGGTGGATTGCACAGTTACTGATGTCAATCACTGACTCCATCTTCTCGACCCATCTTGTATATGCCAATGCACCTCCTTTACCATTAAATTCAATTGGCTTGCATGACGTAAATTCCTTATACGTACATCCAGTCCTATGGTTGTTGTTGTTGTTGTTGTTGTGGTTGTTGTTGTTATTCCTTCCTCCATCATTTGTAGCGTCATTTATGCTTCCGTGGTTTCCTGAATTGTTCATGTGATTGCCAACTTGTGTGACTATAGTGGGAAGTAGGTTTTGTAGTTGTTGGGCAATAATGGTGGAGACATCTGGATTTCCACCAGCGTTACTAGGGTTACTAGTGTCGTGAGCATCTCCTCTACCTCCACGTCCACCAGTTCTTCCACTATCATTACTAGGGTTACTAGTGTCGTGAGCAGCTCCTCTACCTCCACGACCACCAGTTCTTCCACCTCTTGGTGTTGCACCACCTCGGCTAGTGCTACGAGTTACTCTCTTTGGTGCCATGATATCTACAAGGAGGGACATTTTGTCGACGTCAGATATGAGGTGCTATTCCTGGACTACTTAGTCTTAAATCTTGTCAATTTGAGTCAATCGTTGATTAATGTAAGCATGGTTACATATGTCTACGTGAGTCGTGACGCATTTATAATTATGTTGGCCACCATAATTATAATTGCTTCCTTTCACACGTATACATATTTACCAGGCACACATAACACAACAATTGGTACTACATAATTGGGTAGACTTTCTATCATCTGCTCTTAAGTTGTGAAAGGGTAACATAGTCTGGGTATCTAGAGAAGGTGATATGACGAAATGGACTAGTCGCGCTTGTAGAAAGGTTTGAGTGTCGTACTAGGACATATGAACCACTTCTAGGTATTAGAATCATATAAAGTAAGTGTAAGGCAAATCATCAAATCTCTACAGGAAACTAATAACCTTTATTTAACTTAATCTTATGTCTTATCAAACAAGAACTGTCACAAGATTAAGTTAATTAAACAATTATTTACTTAGCTCTAAATTTTTGATGACTTGACTATTGTCTCGGGTTTCTCCTAAACAAACAATTAGCAATAAGCATATGCGCATGAAGTGTATGTAAGGCAATATAAAGAGAAGAGTCTTAATGTTTATAGCAGTTATAGTCTAGATAGTATATGCAACCTAGTTCTCTATAACCAAGGCTTTGGTACCAATCTGTAACACCCCCAAAATACCGCAGCGGAAGACTGTGTCATAGGGGTGCTACTTCATAATACAAAGAACAAGGTATAGAAAACGAACTCTAAATGAGACGTTTTGAAAAGTGACCATTCGATTAATAAATTCCGAAATACAAACTTGAGTTACATAATACAATACATAAGAGTTTTAAGACAAATCGAATGGTAAAGATAAAAGTATAAGTCTTCAAAACATGCCAAGCGATTCTATGCTCCATGCAACAGCTATCACCTTATAGACCTGAGATAAACATGCTAAAGTATCAACACAATGGTTGGTGAGTTCATAGAGTTTGTCTTAAAACAGTTGAAAAAGCCTCAAAAGAATGTTCACACAGCAAAGGCATTGAGAATCCACTCAGTTGCAAGTCCCGCCATAAGAGACTTGCAACCTGTGTGTCCACAACCCACTGCTAAAAGTTAGTTTATACAATGCACCAGATTATATTCACCCAAGGTCAAGAATAGACACAAGGGCGGGGGCATCTTCCCAAATAGTACTACGTCATCCAAGGTCAAGTATAGACACAAGGGTAGGGGGCATCTTCCCATGAGTACTACCAATACCTCTCTGACAGAATAGAGTATTATGTATGCATGTAAATACGAATCTTGTATTTAAATTAAGCAAGTATAGTGTAACAAGTATGTATAACGCAATCAAGTATAATGCCAATCAAGTATAACACAATCAAGTATAAATGTTTAAGAGTATTTGTACAAGTAAGCAAGTAGTTGAGCATGTATCCCCCCCCCCAAGAGTTAAAACAAGTATGAAAAGAGTAGGGGCTATGACTCACCTTAAGCTTAAGTGATGTGAAATCAAAGTGGTAGTCGAATCGTGAAAGTCACTAAGAGCAGCCTATAATAGAACGTTGCGACTTAGGTTTGGAGTAACGTCTAAGAATATGAAAAATTGCCTATATATGTCTTGCATAATGTTCATGATGTAGTACTTAGTATATAGCGTAAGTCGTTGAATATAAATGGTTTATGAAACATGTATAAGTTGTATATCTCTTACTACCGTTCGGGCCGACATAATTCAGAAGTCATGGAGTAAACGTTCGAGGAGCCAGGACACTTTAATTCGTAAATCCACAACTCATCTCGACGGCTTACTTAATGAACTCCTCACATGAGGCTCCCTACTATTGTAGTATTCGATAACATATATATAAGTTTTGATCCGAAAAGTTACATGTCCGATATTTGAATAAACTTAGGAAAGTCTATTTGTACATGAAGATTGTTATTAGGGTAAGTTTATTATAACTTGTATCTCATGGTTCTTTAGGTGGAGTAGATCCAAATTGTTTGTTCAAGTTATCGTCAACTCCTTGTTTCACGTTTTCGCCTAAGTAAGTTTATATGGTCATTTAGTCATGGCTTCACCGTAACCTTGGTCATTTTTCCATGGTCTTGAGACTCAACCTTGGCTTTAGCCATGGTTGTGGTCTCGGCTTTAGGTCATTAGACCTCTTGGTCTTAGTAAATCATAACTATAATATAGTGACTTTGGTCTAAAATGGGCTGTTAAGATTTTGAAGAAAATTATCACTCGGAAAGCATTTTCAGGGCTTGAGCTTCTTTGATCCTGAACGAAAACGTCGTTCCGGACAACTTTCGTGTTTTAACTTTTTGATGAATCGGAGCAGAAGGGTGACTTTCAAAATCAAAATTTGATCAGAATGCTATTTAGGCAGTTTTGCCGTTTTGGTTTCGCTAACTTCTTATGGCCATAACTTTTGACTCGGGTACTCGTTTTGGGTGATTCAAATTGCTATGTTTTCCTTGTTAAGTCCTATTTAACATTAAGTAAGTGTCAAATATCAAAGTTATACTATTTTGGTCGTGGTTCTCCATAAAAATCACTAGTTTGCTTGTTTACTTGTCATAAGTTAACATATGTATATCAATACTTGTTTTATCCATTTTTAAACATCATGAACACAATAACAAGAACATATATAGCATGAAAGGAACACAAAGAGCATGAAAATGATAATCAAGCAAGAAAGTATGTTAGGGTTTGCTTACAACTTTTGGCCTTAATGAAAAAGGGAAACTAGGACAAGAACTAGGACTTTGATTGAATAAGCTTTCCTCCTTTGCAATCTATGATAAACCGAGGTTATTTGAAGATTATAACGACGCCTTCTTGAAGTCCAAAGCTATTTGAAGATTATAACGACGTCTTTTAGGAGACTTTAAAGTTATAACAACTTTTCTTAGAAAATTTCCAAGATTGAAGATCAAACACTAGTTTTCTTTCAAAAACTAGTTAACTTTCTTACAAAATATAAGAAAAGTGCCTTAGGTTTTAGGACTTGAAGGTTATAAGAAGGTGTGGTGCAAGATTTATATGTGTTTTAGCTTGGTATTTATAGGGTAGGAAAAATAGTTAACCATATATTGGGTTAGAATTTAACCATGGTTAGTTTTAGACACTTGTAACCATCCTAAAGATCAAGGGTTAAGATTTAACCACCCATGGTGACTCCCCCCCCCACATTGGCGGTTCAAAGGAGATAAGAGTGACTAGATGATGACTCTTGGTGTTATCTTGCTTAGTTTGTGCATTTTGACTCCGTAAAAAGCTAACCGTAAATGATTAAGCCTCAAAACGTAAAACCGGGTATCGTAAAAATATGAAACTTGAAACTATTGTTAAACATGTCAATATAGTCCATAATAAAATATAAAATGAGTGGTAGGATCTATCGGGTGCTAAAACCCTGCTAAAAACTGGAAACACGGGTCTAAAACGCGTAATTCGCGTAAAACGCTGAACTGAAAAACGTAAAATTCCAAAACTTTTGGAATTGTCATAAAATGATAGAAAATCATATTTCTATTGTTTATAATGTTTTATGGATATATCGGGATGCTGGAAGGACGTTTAAACCTAAAAGTAAATCTCGAACACGGCTTTGTGATTTTTGCAGAAATGATCCGACGAGCGTCAAACTCTCGGATTATCGTTAAAATAGTTTAACTTACGAGAATATGAAATAAAAATTTCTGAGATGAATAGTAAAAGTGAATAGTAAAAAGTGAATAGTAAAATTTTCCGGGAATAGTGATTAATCTGAAAATGCAAATTGTTACAAATTTTACCCCCCACACATGCTTGCCCTGACCTTTTTAGGCAGATTGTTTGACGGGGCAAACGGTAATTTTCTAGAACGTTCCAACGACCGGAGCTCAATGTGAACACAGAAACGTACCATGGTCCTTCACCATAGTAAGGGTAATTGATCTTCAAAATAGTATGGTCTAAAGTGTCTGGTCGGACACCAAAACCAAAAATCAATTTTGGTGAATCTGGAGGTTGATCCATGTAACTAGGAACTAAAACACCAACAGATCGTTTTATGGATGGGTTCCACAAAACAACCATAACATTATCCAAATACAAAAAACACCAGACACCTTCCGAAGTAGCAATTGGCTTAACAATGTTGAGCGTCAAATCTGTAATTAAGGGTGTTAACCCAAAATTTTCATCGACGTAAAATATAAAGCCTATATTATCTAGCTTGTATGTTAAAATAAAGCTATTCGTAGAAACTTCATGAGAACCGTAACGACAGATGAAGTCGTTACAGTCATTTGCCGCTTTCCAACTTTTTGAGACACTACGAAACTGCATTAAAGACTTAACAGGAAGTCGATTCATGATATTGACTTGAATATCAAAGGGTATGTAGTCTGACATTGTTACACCTTATAAATGATTAAATTGGAGATGCTTAAGAGTATTTGTTTGTGTAGTTGAATGTGTAGTGTTATGGTATGAAAATTCAACTTAAATAGACTGTTTGTATGAGGGAGGAAGTACGTTAATCGGTTGAAAGTATACACGAAATATGACATCTTTTTTAATCACATAAAAATGTACACGAGCTATTATACATAGTATGACATTTACCAAACAGTGATGTGACAACACTTATTTTTTCACATAATAAATTACAAGAAATGTGACAACTATGAAACATTTTTTTTATTGTTCAATTGATAGTAAATTATTTTCTAGTATGAAGATCGAAAGTAGAAGACAAACTTTTATTTATTAAATATAAACGCGATACATAAAATAAACACACGAAGATTAAAACATGTAAAATTAATCCAAATAGTAGCACAACACAAGGTTGTGCTAATGCTATAACTAATTATAGAAACGAGGTTTCCATATCGATTTTTGACGTTCATCTGCTTTAGCTTCCTCATTCTCAAAGTGTTCTTGTTCCACCCATTCAACCATTTGATCAAAAGTGTAATCTGTTTGTGATATAATCTTTTTTTCATCTTCGTTGTCACTTGTGTATGGTGTTATAATGTAACACCCCCATTTTTAAGTTTGTCGCAGCGGAAAAGTAATTTGGGTGTTACGGTGAGGATCGAAGTTTTAACCACATAAAACGGTTTAAAAGAAACGTTTTGAAAGTTATTTGTCATTCAAATAATAATTTTGATAAAAGATGAACCATTTGATTTAAAATCTTATGAAAAGGTATAAAGGCTTGTAAAAATGACAAATTTGATTTTTACACCATTTTAATTTATCAGAGTAATAAATGCCCACTCCGTGTCTTGTCCTGCTCCGTTAAATTACCTGAGATACACATGCTTAAAAGTGTCAACACAAAGGTTGGTGAGTTCATAGAGTTTTAGGAAAAACCCTTTATTTTGTTAGATTTCAGGAATATTTGGTATTGATAAAATACAAACAGTAATGAAACAAGTATCGAATATATTCACAAATAAATCATATAAATATTCAATCACATTCAATAAAGAATCAATAATCTTAACATGAGCTGGAAACTCATGATACTAAATCAATCAGATATACAATTCACGTATGGTCAAACCTATACAACTGTATCTAAATATATGTTGAATACATATATATTTCCTTTATAGATATTGCACCAAGCCTCATGACACGCAAGACCTTAACAGAAGGGGTGTTCTATCGAATCAATGACAGATTTTGCCCTCGTGTAATAGGTGATTTGCCAATTCCTATTTTTACTCAAATATAGTGTATCACGACTAATGCGGCTAACCAATTGCAATTGGCATTCCGTCAAGCATTAGTGGGATCGGGGGTCAATCCGAAACAGGTTTCGAATCTATTCACTATATTCGCGCTCACTTTACAGTGATTAATGGCTCATGATAGAGGGACTATATGACGATAAGCTAACTTAGGCAATATCAAGGACCTATGGGCTCATTTAGCATAACATCATGAAATCAAGTATCGTATCACGGAGATCAATTTGAAAACAGTATCGTTTGAGTATCAGAAATTCAATTTGGAAATATCATCGCTTGAGTATCAAAACTTCAGTTTGGAAATATCATCGCTTGAGTATCAGAAATTCAGTTTGAAAATATCATCGTTTGAGTATCAGAAATTCAGTTTGAAAATATCATCGTTTGAGTATCAGAAATCCAGTTTAAAAATATTATCTTTTGAGTATCAGAAATTCAGTTTGAAAATATTATCATTTGATTATCAGAAATTCAGTTTGAATATTTCGCCAGTAACACATTTATATCACATACCACAATAATCGAATTGGAAACATTTTCATATGAGTATCAATATTTCAGTCAAATAATTCATCAGTAAATATATATTTCACATACCACAATAATCACATTGGAAACATTAACATATTTTAAATCACAATTTATATTATTTTAATATCAATTAGGAAATTGATTTGAATCATGTATTTTATTTTATTTCATATACTTATCAAGTTATCAAAGTATATGTAAGCATTTATCTCCCCCAATGAGTTAAAACAATTATTTGAAATGGGGCTATGACTCAGCTGGATTGATTTGGAAATGATGAAAAGTAAGATAGGATGAGATTTATGGGAATGATTATGGAAACGTCTTTGATAAGGAACCTGATAAATAAATTTATCCGAGAATATAACCAAATACTATTTGGTAAATATGAAACGAATAACGATTGTTAAATAATCGTTATGATGAATGAATGATATGCAAATGATATGCTTATGTTTAAAATAATATGACAAGTTATGTTATTATTTTTAAAGCTTTTCCATTTTTAATTATGATGATGATAATACGTAACAAATAATTTAGTTAATATAACGTTATATATACTATTAACGAAAATTTAATAAATACATATATATAAAATGAAACGTAATGCATATGACGTGAGGGTTGCCGAAAAATAGAAAATAAAATAAGAATGTCAAATAGATTATGTGTAGTCCTTGTAAAAGTAAAGTAAAGTAAAGTAACTCCCAATACCGTCTTCCACGGGTTGTGGGTCCCAATACCGTCTTCCACGATGTATGGGGGAGGTTGATATGTAGACAGCCTTACCCCTACCTAAGGTAGAGAGGCTGCTTCCGGTTCTACCTAAGGTAGAAAAGGACCTCCAGCCTTTTTGTAGAGAGGCTGCTTCCGGTTCTACCTATGTGTAGTCCTTGTCCTTTTTCAAATTTTACACTTTTAATACTAACGGCATTAGCGTCACAGCGTTAGTCCTTTATATATATATTTTACAATTATAGTCCACTACATGTCCAATATTACAATCTAAGCTTGTAACAATACTATATTATCAATTTTTATCCTTTCTTTCTGTTTCTACATTTTTAATCCTTAGTTTTCACAGTTTTCACATTTAGTCCCTATATGTGTCGTCGCGTTACATTTTTAGTCCAATTTTTGCAAAAGTGATTATAAAAATTTTATAAAAATTTCCGTAGCTTCTTATATGAATTTCAAGCTTATTTCAACTGCTTATTTTAATAAAAGCTTATTTATTTAGCTTATGGGCCTCAATTCGAATCAAAATAAAGCCCATTTAAAATTTTAGAGGCGAGGGCATGAAAATTCTTTTGGGCTTGAACTTGGGCTTACTTTGTGATTCTAAAAATGTATTTTATGGGCCCAGTGGGCTGTTAAAACATAAAGTCTTGTTGGGCCTTGGTTAAGCCCACTCGACAAACATAAAAGTTTTATATAAATTTTTAGTTTGAAAAACTGGTTTATGTCGATTTGCTTTGGCTCGTTTATAGTGTCTAAACGTGATTATTTTTATAAGTTATATAAATGAAACTAATAGTTTTCTAGGTGGTCTATTAGGTCGAGCAAAAATATTGGGTGCTTGTTACGTGAAATTGAAAGTTATACGTAGGTTTTGTGCATGTTTGAATCGATTTCATTATTTGAAAAGTTGGAATTATTTACTAAGTGTTTAGATTTTTATACGTGTGACATGGTTTGAAATAGGCTCGTTAAATGCATGTAACATGAAAATAAACGTGAAGTGTACGTGCTACGTGACTCCTAGGCCTACCAAGATAGAGGCTAGTCACGTTTCGTGTTCTAAAAATAAATATGTACGTGTATTATATATATGAAATGATATACGATGGAACAAATATAAATATGATGCATGGAATGAAAATAATGAATGGTATGAAATGAGAAAGAGTTGAGACGACTTACTACACCACTAGGGTGGTAGAGAGTCGAGATGGAAAGATTGAAACGTTAGAATGGTTCTTGTTCGAAAGATAGCTTGGAAAAATGGATCGTATAATCAAACCGATTACAACTTCTTGCTTCCAAATGATCTTGCAAAGTTTTCTTGGTCGTTCTTAGGTATTTTAGAATGAATAGAGAGCAAAGTAAGCGTTTGTGATGAATGGGAATGAAAGGAACGAGTAGGGAGTAAATACAGTGAAGGTTTTGTTTACGTAACGTTCAAATTATTTGCAAGGGACATGAAACACTATGCACTGTCAGTACATAGCTTTCTAGGATGAATATCTTACATATAACATGAGTTTGGGAGGGTTAGATAAGTGAGAATTGTCCTTGTGAGTCAATAGCATGTCGACATCCATTTCTTAACACAAACGATTTGCTCATTCGTTTTTCAAGGAGTCTTAGTCGATCATACTTATTATTTACACATGAAAACATGTTACAAATAATATTAGAAACTCATAGTAACAAACGGGAATTAAAACGGATAAGTAATGAATTTTGTATGAATCATTTGGGTCGATTCATAGCTAAACGGAATGCCTCTTAAAAACGTATCAAACCTCAACGTGTGAACGTGAGATTCGACACACTAATAGTTGGCTAGGAGCTTAACAAGGATGTGCAAAAATATACATAGGTCGTGTGTACGAATTAAAAATGAACGAGACGTTTTGTGGCTTACTTAGTCGATTTGTATTATTATTAGTAATGAATTTTGGGTTTTGATGTGGGCCGGTTGGGCTTAGGGGGTTTAAGGCCCGATTTGGTTTTTAGTTAATTTTAGTAATTAAGTTTTTATTAATTAGGTTTAGTGTAATTAATGTTTTGTTAATTTTGTTGATAACTTGTTTTGTCGTTTGACAAATTTGACAATATCGTAATCGTGCCCATTTTAATATACAAAGAAAAATTTAAATTTTCCCGTAAAAATGGTAATTACAATAATGACAAAGATTATTTATATAATTAACCGAAGTTAATTATATGAATTTTCGCGAGGTTTTACAGTACCCACATGTCATTCTGAATTTCGTCCCGAAATTTAAATTTAATGTGATTACTTGAGTGGAGAATTTTTGAACAGAGGTTGTCGAGAGATTTTTATTCCTAAAACTACGGAAACGGGATTCAGTTAGATTTACTTGTACCCAACAAGATAAGGTAACTGACGTATTTAAGGGTTGTGAACATTTGAAATTAGTGGTCATGAATAGTGAAATAACGGCTAGTAAATAGTGCCCTAACGGTCGGGAATAGTGTCCAATGGTCACATTTAGCCTATATATACCACTACCAATTTCTACTCCTTCCATTAATCACTTTCCTCTCCTTTTCCATCAAAATGCCACATCTCATAACCATCTTAGCGATTGTGTACGTCGTCCTTGCCGCTATCTACTTGGCGTACGTTCCGGATGAAGACTTTGGATTCTTGGTTGCGATCTTGATGTTTGTCGTACCCCTGACTATCCTTGCTATTACCGTCGACAAGATCTGGGGGTAAAATCTTAAGCTAGGGTTGTTTTGGATTAATTTCTTGTTATGTTTTTATGTATTTGTAACGAATAAGGAATAAACTCGTTTTGTTTTTAAGAATTTGTCTCATTATTGTTTTTAATATTTGGTTTTTATTTATTTTTCAGCATAGTTAAGGTGATTCATCCTGTGGTGGCTCTTGCTATTGTTTTGTTGGTGGGAGTCTTATTTGTCATTGCGGATCAACCTATTGAAGATTCCTTTGTTTGTATTGTAATAATTGTAACGATAGCACTTCCGATGCTAATTATTTGTTTATGTATTAACTTTTATGGATTTTAATAAATATTTTCGTTATTGATGTCTTTTATTAGTGGTTGTGAATTATTGGTGTTTTCTTGATTATACTTTTGTTGATTCCCTATCATAATGGTGATGACATATTATAGGTTGTTCAATGTATTATGAACAGTTTATTTTAACTTTTTATCTTGTTTTTGAATGAAGATTGTTATTAAATTATTTGATAATATCATTATTCCTTACATAACATAATTCTTTCTAAATTATACATAGTTGATCAGGTTACGTATAATTGAGGACCAAATGATGTGATGTTTGGTTCAATCATATATTTATATAAATTGTTTTTGATGGTGTTCAACGTGCTATTTTTATGATATAACACGTAATTTCTTTTTGAAATAAAGTGAAAATTTTTAGGATTCATATTATAATTCAAAGATTTATGGAGTAATTATTGTATATTGTTATTTGGTAGATGAGACAGAAATTGAAATTAACTTGGATTATTATTATTGTGGAAATATTACAAGAGAGATTTTTCGATACAGTAGAAAGATTATTGTTTAAGTTACATCCATCGTAACTTGAAGTGAAATACAGGAAAGAAATACAACTTAGGAAATTTTAAACTAGATTTTATTTATCTTCAACAGGAATTTATTCATCTGTTCCAATCTAGTTGCCATTCCCTTGATACTATCAAGGTCTTTAAAGATTCTTCATTTTCTTGTAAAGGTCTTGGCTTTCCAATTAACATTGTAGTTTGGACATCGTTTCACATGATGACCATGTCCACCACATCCGTGACATACAATGGTTGTTGGTTGTACTTTCATGTCCTTAGTTCTGCAGCTAATTGTCTGATGACCTAATTTCTGACATTTCGTGCATCTAACCCTACATTTCCCGGTGTGATGCAGGTTGCATTTTTGACACCAGGGTAGAGTTCCAAGGTAACCACTTCCAGAAACAGGTGCGACAAGACAATTTCTATTAGCTATCTGATTGATTCCCAGCTGATGTTGATACTTCATACGGTTTTCTAGATGTTTGCGATAACGATCTTGAGCATTGAAGATGTTGCAGTAGACGGGATTGACGGTTCCTGTGTCGGGTGGTTTCCTCTTCTGATTATTTCCATTTGGTAACATTCCATGCCTAATTCCTTGATGATGGTTGATGGTAGGGTTGATCATTCCTTCTTGAATCTTTAAGTGAGGTGGTCTATACTTCATGAGATTTGCAGGGTTTTGATTACCAAGTATACCCGTCTCTCTTCTCGGATAAACTACGGTAGTCCCTTCCAGTACCACTAACACTATGTCATTTACCAATTTCTGGATAGCTCCAGGAGTCATGGTAATTTCTGATGATGATTGATATGCATTGTTCATGTTGTCCATTTTCTGTAAACATAAATGAAACTCAACATTAGAATCCATATAATATCAGAAAAACTTAAGTAATGAAGTTAATTATTTCATTTATAATAGACTGAATTGACTCCCTACTGTAATCTAATTTCAAGATATGTCTTTGTTGTATCATTTTATTAATGATCAACTCTTGATATGGGATTACTAAGGAACAAACCGACTTGTCTATTTCAAATGAAGTTTAATTATCTTTTCATCATTCTTTAATTCCACTTTCAAAAATTGGTATTTAGACGATTCTTAAAGTTTTAGGTTAATTATGAAAATTTTTAAGAAATCTTAATTATTTGTAAGAAATCTTACGGTAGATTTGAATAATATTACAGATGTAAACAAAGTATTAATAACTTGACCGATTATTTTTGCAAGATAAACGATACAAGATCTTTTATTAATACTCCATTGATCTGTATAGAATCATTTGGTTATTATAGAAATAACAAATGATGAGATTTTTGCATGAAATATGGGGATTCATTACATGCATGATTTATACGGAAGAAAAGATTGATTCATAACATATATATATATATATATATATATATATATATATATATATATATATATATATATATATATATATATATATATATATATATATATATATATATATAACAGAAAGGATGTTATTATACAATATGTTTTGATTACACATTCTGAAGTTTCAGAATTATTGAACATTACAAGAAATATTAACCAAGTCTATTTGGTTTATTAGGAACAACAAGGAAACTTGCAACTTAAGATTAGTTACGTCTCTGATGTAAATATCTAATTTCTTTCTCAAGTTCAAGTTGTGCAGCTTCCATGTTTGAGAAACGTTCTTGACACATGTTCATTTGGTTTGCCAACATACTCTCTAATGCGGCAATCTTTTGACCCTGGTTTCTGGCTGCATCTCTGGCCATCCATAGGGTTCTCTCAATATCTCCAATTCTTACATGTGTTTGACCGTGTTCTCTTCTTGCACAACGAACCCTGGAGTCCAAACTTCCAAGTTCCTGGTTGGTGTTATCCTTTATTTCATTAATCTTTATTCCTAACTCACATATTGTTCGCCTTTCAGCATCTGCCCTCTTGAACAAAGCGTCAAGGTTACGGTCGTACCATTCAAATTGAGTTGGTCGTAACCCTTTTAGCTGTTCAGTGTGAGCATCCAATATGCCGACATGTCGATAAATAAGATTCCATATTGATTCAGGAGTGCTTATACCGTAGTCGGGAGAGTTAGGTGAAGATAAATTATTTGGAGAATTTGGTATTGTAGAATCTGAAGTATAAGGTAACGGAGAAATTGGTTCAACATTCGTCCATGATATCTCTTGGCTCGAACCTTGTCCAACTTCGAATGTTGCCTGGCTACCAATCAAATTTTCATATGATTCAGTAGCTCTCCGGATTCTTTGACGTAAAGGTGAACGAATAGGTGACGACGGAGGTGATCTTGGATTTAGCTCTATATTAGGTTGGGATTTTATTATTTGTACGTAAGGATCTTCATTATTTGGAGAATTCTTATTGATTGACGAGGTATTAGTATTATGGAGAGTAGAATTGATATTCACGGGCGTTCCTGAAGACATGCTATAGTAGTAACCCAAGAATAATATTTTATGAGTATTTTGTATGTTAAAGATATAACAGTACAGATGAAATAACAATTGTATATGAGTAACTATTAAGCATGTAAGATAATCTCAACAAATAAAGTATGGAGCACGGCAGTCTGTAGACACGGAGGGCATAAAATATTATGGTGTAAAATCATTATTTTGAAAATGTAGTTATAGTTTTAATGTTTGAAAACATTTAATTCTCTATAACTGTAGCTCTGATACCAATCTGTAACACCCCCATTTTTAAGTTTGTCGCAGCGGAAAAGTAATTTGGGTGTTACGGTGAGGATCGAAGTTTTAACCACATAAAACGGTTTAAAAGAAACGTTTTGAAAGTTATTTGTCATTCAAATAATAATTTTGATAAAAGATGAACCATTTGATTTAAAATCTTATGAAAAGATATAAAGGCTTGTAAAAATGATAAATTTGATTTTTACACCATTTTAATTTATCAGAGTAATAAATGCCCACTCCGTGTCTTGTCCTGCTCTGTTAAATTACCTGAGATACACATGCTTAAAAGTGTCAACACAAAGGTTGGTGAGTTCATAGAGTTTTAGGAAAAACCCTTTATTTTGTTAGATTTCAGGAATATTTGGTATTGATAAAATACAAACAGTAATGAAACAAGTATCGAATATATTCACAAATAAATTATATAAATATTCAATCACATTCAATAAAGAATCAATAATCTTAACATGAGCTGGAAACTCATGATACTAAATCAATCAGATATACAATTCACGTATGGTCAAACCTATACAGCTGTATCTAAATATATGTTGAATACATATATATTTCCTTTATAGATATTGCACCAAGCCTCATGACACGCAAGACGTTAACAAAAGGGGTGTTCTATCAAATCAATGACAGATTTTGCCCTCGTGTAATAGGTGATTTGCCAATTCCTATTTTTACTCAAATATAGTGTATCACGACTAATGCGGATAACCAATTGCAATTGGCATTCCGTCAAGCATTAGTGGGATCGGGGGTCAATCCGAAACAGGTTTCGAATCTGTTCACTATATTCGCGCTCACTTTACAGTGATTAATGGCTCATGATAGAGGGACTATATGGCGATAAGCTAACTTAGGCAATATCAAGGACCTATGGGCTCATTTAGCATAACATCATGAAATCAAGTATCGTATCACATAGATCAATTTGAAAACAGTATCGTTTGAGTATCAGAAATTCAGTTTGGAAATATCATCGCTTGAGTATCAAAAATTCAGTTTGAAAATATCATCGTTTGAGTATCAGAAATTCAGTTTGAAAATATCATCGTTTGAGTATCAGAAATCCAGTTTAAAAATATTATCTTTTGAGTATCAGAAATTCAGTTTGAAAATATTATCATTTGATTATCAGAAATTCAGTTTGAATATTTCGCCAGTAACACATTTATATCACATACCACAATAATCGAATTGGAAACATTTTCATATGAGTATCAATATTTCAGTTAAATAATTCATCAGTAAATATATATTTCACATACCACAATAATCACATTGGAAACATTAACATATTTTAAATCACAATTTATATTATTTTAATATTAATTAGGAAATTGATTTGAATCATGTATTTTATTTTATTTCATATACTTATCAAGTTATTAAAGTATATGTAAGCATGTATCTCCCCCAATGAGTTAAAACAATTATTTGAAATGGGGCTATGACTCACCTGGATTGATTTGGAAATGATGAAAAGTAAGATAGGATGAGATTTATGGGAATGATTACGGAAACGTCTTTGATAAGGAACCTGATAAATAAATTTATCAGAGAATATAACCAAATACTATTTGGTAAATATGAAACGAATAACGATTGTTAAATAATCGTTATGATGAATGAATGATATGCAAATGATATGCTTATGTTTAAAATAATATGACAAGTTATGTTATTATTTTTAAAGCTTTTCCATTTTTAATTATGATCATGATAATACGTAACAAATAATTTAGTTAATATAACGTTATATATACTATTAACGAAAATTTAATAAATACGTATATATAAAATGAAACGAAAATGCATATGACGTGAGGGTTGCCGAAAAATAGAAAATAAAATAAGAATGTCAAATAGATTATGTGTAGTCCTTGTCCTTTTTCAAATTTTACACTTTTTATACTAACGGCGTTATCGTCACACCGTTAGTCCTTTATATATATATTTTACAATTATAGTCCACTACATGTCCAATATTACAATCTAAGCTTGTAACAATACTATATTATCAATTTTTATCCTTTCTTTCTGTTTCTACATTTTTAATCCTTAGTTTTCACAGTTTTCACATTTAGTCCCTATATGTGTCGTCGCGTTATATTTTTAGTCCAATTTTTGCAAAAGTGATTATAAAAATTTTATAAAAATTTCCGTAGCTTCTTATATGAATTTCAAGCTTATTTCAACTGCTTATTTTAATAAAAGCTTATTTATTTAGCTTATGGGCCTCAATTCGAATCAAAATAAAGCCCATTTAAAATTTTAGAGGCGAGGGCATGAAAATTCTTTTGGGCTTGAACTTGGGCTTACTTTGTGATTCTAAAAATGTATTTTATGGGCCCAGTGGGCTGTTAAAACATAAAGTCTTGTTGGGCCTTTGTTAAGCCCACTCGACAAACATAAAAGTTTTATATAAATTTTTAGTTTGAAAAACTGGTTTATGTCGATTTGCTTTGGCTCGTTTATAGTGTCTAAACGTGATTATTTTTATAAGTTATATAAATGAAACTAATAGTTTTCTAGGTGGTCTATTAGGTCGAGCAAAAATATTGGGTGCTTGTTACGTGAAATTGAAAGTTATACGTAGGTTTTGTGGCATGTTTGAATCGATTTCATTATTTGAAAAGTTGGAATTATTTACTAAGTGTTTAGATTTTTATACGTGTGACATGGTTTGAAATAGGCTCGTTAAATGCATGTAACATGAAAATAAACGTGAAGTGTACGTGCTACGTGACTCCTAGGCCTACCAAGATAGAGGCTAGTCACGTTTCGTGTTCTAAAAATAAATATGTACGTGTATTATATATATGAAATGATATACGATGGAACAAATATAAATATGATGCATGGAATGAAAATAATGAATGGTATGAAATGAGAAAGAGTGGAGACGACTTACTACACCACTAGGGTGGTAGAGAGTCGAGATGGAAAGATTGAAACGTTAGAATGGTTCTCGTTCGAAAGATAGCTTGGAAAAATGGATCGTATAATCAAACCGATTACAACTTCTTGCTTCCAAATGATCTTGCAAAGTTTTCTTGGTCGTTCTTAGGTATTTTAGAATGAATAGAGAGCAAAGTAAGCATTTGTGATGAATGGGAATGAAAGGAACAAGTAGGGAGTAAATATAGTGAAGGTTTTGTTTACGTAACGTTCAAATTATTTGCAAGGGACATGAAACACTATGCACTGTCAGTACATAGCTTTCTAGGATGAATATCTTACATATAATATGAGTTTGGGAGGGTTAGATAAGTGAGAATTGTCCTTGTGAGTCAATAGCATGTCGACATCCATTTCTTAACACAAACGATTTGCTCATTCGTTTTTCAAGGAGTCTTAGTCGATCATACTTATTATTTACACATGAAAACATGTTACAAATAATATTAGAAACTCATAGTAACAAATGGGAATTAAAACGGATAAGTAATGAATTTTGTATGAATCGTTTGGGTAGATTCATAGCTAAACGGAATGCCTCTTAAAAACGTATCAAACCTCAACGTGTGAACGTGAGATTCGACACACTAATAGGTGGCTAGGAGCTTAACAAGGATGTGCAAAAATATACATAGGTCGTGTGTACGAATTAAAAATGAACGAGACGTTTTGTGGCTTACTTAGTCGATTTGTATTATTATTAGTAATGAATTTTGGGTTTTGATGTGGGCCGGTTGGGCTTAGGGGGTTTAAGGCCCGATTTGGTTTTTAGTTAATTTTAGTAATTAAGTTTTTATTAATTAGGTTTAGTGTAATTAATGTTTTATTAATTTTGTTGATAACTTGTTTTGTCGTTTGACGAATTTGACAATATCGTAATCGTGCCCATTTTAATATACAAAGAAAAATTTAAATTTTCCCGTAAAAATGGTAATTACAATAATGACAAAGATTATTTATATAATTAACCGAAGTTAATTATATGAATTTTCGCGAGGTTTTACATATAACATGATCCATCATTACTGCCAAGGTAGCATTTGGGCATATATATCTTGATATAATAAAATCCACACCGCCATGGTCAACGTAAATTTCCAACTTGCCTTGTGATGCTGAAATATCAAACATCACATGCATATCATAGTTGTTTCTTAGTTTGACGATGACTGAATACCCGGTGTCTCGTACTGCGTAATAAAGAGCATGAATCTTCCTATCAACAATGTTATACAAGTATTGCATCAACTCTTCCATCTTCATTCTTGGAATAGTGATTTTCATCTTCCAACCGTTTACATAATTGGGGTTTCCGCCATTGCAAACCAATTGACCATTATTGTGGACAAGGAAATTAAAATTCATTTGTGTATATGGGGTAGTAGGTTTGCTTGTTTTCATGCGGCCAACTTTAAACCGGATACGCTCTTCACGTTTGTTTTTTCTCTGAACCATTTGATGCAGGTACGCGACACGCTCTTCACGCTTTAACTTTGTTTCTTCTGATATTACACAAGCAAATGATTCTTCCAAAGAACCATCATCTGGAATCAAAATTGTGCTTATATCAATAGGATGCTCAGAAACAAAAATTTGAAGCTCCCCAACAACTTTTACAATGTCAAACATACCATCAAGATCATAATCATTTTTAATTGCCTTCATACCCCCTAAGTTGTTGTTTTGTGGCAATGCGTAATATAGGCTGTGTACCCTTATTGGTAATTCTCTCTTCAAATAGGTAAGCATATCTTGAAAATCAAATTATGGAACAATAATTTTCATGCATGATCCATCTTGATATGTTATTGGGTTGAATATAAACTGCTCGTTGTAGTTTATATTCAATTCAAAAGTATGGTTATTAGATGTTGACATTTGGTTATAGAAAGAAGGAAATATTCAGTTTGATTCAATGAAACCACAAAGTGGTATATATATAAAAACGGTAATGATAATACAACATTACAAGCTGAACAGACCCGTACTTGCTATCTAGTCAAACAACTTTTTTGAACACGAAGGTTTATCTTGAATATTCTTCTTGGTACCCTCATGATTGCATTGAGCGGCCACAACGAGTGGGGATAACTCTACACGTGATACATACACATGTTGTTTGTTTTGATCAAGTTGGGTATAGGCTAATACAGTTTCACGGTCGTCAATAACATCAGCCAAAGATACGAGACCTGAATCAAGACAACAATTAGGTTTCTTTATATAAAAAAAGGTTTCCTTTCATCGTAACCTAAACAATTGGTTAAGATTTTTTTCAATTGCTCGGCCGAAAAGGTTTCAAACTCAACTGGATCTACACAAGCAATTAAACCACCTACAAATTTTCTTCCAGGCGGGGAAGTGAACATTCCATAATTGTGAAGTAGGACTTTGAATGTCATTTTAATAGCTATAGTAAGAATGTTAGGAATACGATTATTCATTTGAAGACTCGGTCACCCCGAGTATAGTTTAGCATATTGTAGCTCGTAGTAACTATCATATTAGTTAGTATGTAGAGTAGTATTAGTTAGTATTTGTGGAGTCGGGTCAGGTCTCTTACCCACTGTCAGCCCGCTCTACAGCCCGTTTCAAGGGGCGTTTCCATTGTAACTATATATACCCTTTCCCACCCATGGGAAAGGGTTGGAGCTTCCATTTCACTTAATCTAATCTTTCATATTTGTAACACCCCCAATTCATGGTTGCAGCGGAATTCGAACTGGGTGTTACTTGACGGCACAATAGTCACAATAATAGAAAACGAACTCCAATTGAGTCGTTTTAAAAGATTTATCATTCAAATTGTATAAATATCAGAGATTACAAAATGAGGTCCCAGATGGTTCCATGTTTACAAATTACATTAATTGAGTTTTGAATGATAATAAAATTTATAGCCCTCTTGAGTATCCGTGTCCTTCCGTGCCATCCTTGATCGCCATGAACCTGAAATACATGCTTGAGAGGTCAACACAAAGGTTGAGTGGAATTCGTAGAGTTTAGTTAAATCGTTTGAACACCATAATCGTAGTGTGAGCTATAGACTCACACTCATAGTTAGAAAACAAAATCGTTATTTATTTCACTAAGCTCATGCAACCAAAACATTAACATCGAACCAACAAAATTGGCATTATAGAAGCCCTATCAAGGTACTTTTGCCATTATACCGCTAAATCTCAAATATAGTGCATTTGTGTGAACTCATCGTTGTTCAACACAAATGGGATCCGTCAATCCCAATAGATCTATTCACAATATTCGCGCTCACTATAGGTAGTGACTAATGGTTCATGATATAGGGACTTCGAACATGGCAATCGTTACTTAGTGACAATAAAACATAGTCGGGAAGCATACATTAGAAAGCATCGTGTTCGAGTAGAAAAATAATAGCATGTATTCCCCCCATGGGTTTGTAAAATAGTTAAACAATAGAAAGTGGGGCTACGAACTCACCTTGAGTTGGATGATGTATAATGAGAATGATGGATATGCCGTAAGAACTTCTACGAGCAACCTAGAATAATTGTTGTAACTTAGGTTTGGAATAATGTCTAAGGAAACATAAACACGCCAATATATGTCTTGCACTTAGTCCATGATGTGGTATGATGTATAGTGTAAGTCTTAGAAAGAAAAGATTCATGAAACATGTATGTTTTATATATCGTTTACTACCGTTCGGGCCGACATAATTCAGAAGTCATGTTAGTAAGCGTTCGAGGAGCTAGGACACTTTAATTCGTAAATCCACAACTCATCTCGACGGCTTACATAATGAATTCCTCACATGAGGCTCCCTACTATTGTAGTAGTTGATAAAATATATAGATATAAGTTTCGATCCGAAAAGTTACATGTCCGATATTTGAGTAAACTTAGGAAAGTTTAGTATTACATGAAGATTGTTATTAGGGTAAGTTTCATAAGTCTTGTATGACCATTTTTCTTTGTAATATCTCATGGTTCCTTTTAGGTGAAGTAGATCCAAATTGTTTGTTCAAGTTATCGCCAATTCCTTGTTTCATGTTTACGCCTAAGTAAGCTTGTATGGTCATTTAGTCATGGCCTTGCCATGACCTTTGGTCCTTGTTCCATAGTCATGAGACTTCAACCTTGGCTCTAGCCATGGTGGTGGTCTTGAGTATAGGTCATAAGACCTCTTGCTCTTAATAAATCATAACTATAATATAGTGACTTTGGTCTAAAATGGGCTGTTAAGATTTTGAAGAAAATTATCACTCGGAAAGCGTTTTCAGGGCTCGAGCTTCTTTATGCCTGAACGAAAACGTGATTCCGGACAACTTTCGTGTTTTAACTTTTTGATGAACCGGACCAGAAGGGCCTCGAAAAAATACGGATTTTGATCAGAATGCTATTTTGGCAGATTCGGCGTTTTGGTTTCGCTAACTTCTTTTGGCCATAACTTTTGACTCGGGTACTCGTTTTGGGTGATTCAAATTGCTATGTTTTCCTTGTTAAGTCCTCTACTGTAATATGTAATAATCCAATATCAAATTTTTACCATTTTGATCAGGTCTTACCAAGAAAGTCACTAGTTTGCTTGTTTTAGTAACTTATCTTAACAATCAATTACAACAACATGTTTTACTCATTTTTATACATCATGGACATTCATACAAGACATAATATAGCAAGAATAACATGTAAATGATATGAACATGATTAATTAACAAGAAGCATGTTAGGGTTTGGCTCACAACTTTTGGCTTTCAAAGATGAAAGGAAGTTAACATGTAAGGATAGGACTTTGATAGACTTGCTTCAACCCACTTCACTTCATGCAATCTTTCTACCCTTGTAATCTTGAAAGATGGATGATGAAAGTTGAGGTGACTTGAGTGGATTCAAACTCAAGAGAAATCACCAATTATATGAGGTTATGGAAGTGTTTTGATGAATGATAACCTAACTAGAGTTTCTACCTTGAACTTGCACTTGATCCTTGCTAGAAATTAAAAGAAATAAGCTAAGTATGGAATGGTTATGGTGTTGGAGGTGTGGCGTATTGATTCCTCCCGAACCGTCACTTATTTATCACACAAGCCAACCGCTTGTGAACGGTTAACCGTAACATCTAAATGGAGCCCGGGAGGAACTAGCAAAGTTAATCCGTGGGTCTTAAGTACAGAAAAGTACGTGAGTACAGAAAAATACATCCCCAGGTCGTTATGTCCCAACGAGGTGTGAACGTGATACTACCATGACTTGTAATGTGTTGAAATAATATTAGTATAGAAAAATAGGAATCTGATTGACTAACACTGAATGTGAATAGTAATAGCTCTGTCACAGCTACTTCATTTAAGAAACGTACAATCAGAAACCCTAAAATAATAATGTATTTACAAACGTACGTTTAGTTTTAAATAAACGTAAACGTAACGAATAAAACAAAACATTCCCAAAGAGGGAATTTGCATGCCTTAACGGCTTAAATGCAAATTAAAAGAAAATAAAATAACTAACTATATTTATAATATTATTATTATATTAATAAGAAAACCTAGAAAACTAAAATGCTTACGATTATGTAACACTTACGTAACCGTAACAAAATAAAAAGTGAATACTGTCAAATATAACTCTCACAAATGTGAAAATTATATTTTTGGAATCCTAAAAGAATAAGAAAATTATTAGGAAATTAAAAATATTATTTATACACTTATATTAATTATTATTAATTAAAACTATTATTAACTATTTATTAATTACCTATAAATAAAGAAAATCTAAGCAAAACTAAATAAACAAACTAAAAACTTAGAAAAGTTTAAAATAATATAAAAGAAATTTTTTAAACTAAAAATATATTTATTATACAAGTATTCTATTTATTATTAATTATTTACTATTATTTAATTACTAATATTATTATTAAATTATTATAAATACTAAATTAGCAAACTAAAATCTAAAACTTTTTACATAATTCTAAAATACTTATAAGAAGCTAAGAAAAATATAAAAACTATATTTTATACACAAAAATAAGAAAACTTAATTAAAATCTATTATTTATTAATTAGACTAATTAAACTAAATTAATTATTATACATACTAAACTAATTTATAAAATTATAAAACTTTTTATAATACTTCCTAATCATCTCAGGAATACATAAAAAATATAAAAAGTTTATAAAAATTATAAATAAGCAGTTTTAAAAATTAGATACTTATTATTTTCTAAAAGGTATGTAAATTATATTAATTATTAAAAATAGTATATGAACAGTAAAAAATCTAAAAAAATTACAGAATGTAAATAATGTTATGAAGGTGCTAGAAAAAATAAGTTGGGGCCACCAGCTTATCCCAATAAGCTGTTAAGAGCTTAACAGTCCAAATAAGCTAAAGGGGTCAAAACACCTTAAATGGTTTGATAGTTCATGAACTAACGGAACTGGTGCCCCAGAGCAGTTGGAAGGGGTGTGGGGTTATATGCATGTTACTAGCGAGAGGTCTCAGGTTCGAATCCACCCACACCCATTTTTTTCATTTTATTTTATTTTTGATTTTTCTTTTTGCAAAACTACTTAATAAGCTAATATATATAACTTTAACAAAGACAACTTTTTCAAAATGTGGAAATAAGCTCTGTGGAAGCTTATTTCCACATCAGTTAGCTTTTTAAGTTCAAGCTTCTTAAATAGAAGCTATCACTTGAGTTAAAGCTTGGTTTGGGCTTTTTCTATTTATAAAACTAAATAAATACAGATAATATATATTACAAAAACTAAACTTATAAGACCTAAAAATAAGCTAAACGTGGGCTTATTACCCACACAGTTGAGCTTTTGGGCTCTCAATGGGGTAATAAGCTTGGTATAAGCTTTGAAAAAGCTTTACAGGGTAAAACAAAGGTATGTGTGTGTATACACAAGTATAGTAGGTGTGTATGAACAAGAATAAGCACTGAGAAGTGCTTATTAGAATGGGCTTAAGGTTTAGACAGTTGAGCTTTTGAGGGCTCAATTTGGATGGAATTGAAGCTCAAATGAGCTTGGTATAAGCCCAAACTATAAAGTAAAAGATGAAATGTATTTGTACAAGTATAAAGGACTAGAATGTACAAGCTTGTGCACTGGATTTGCTAAATAAGCTTGAAATAAGCAAATAAGCACTTCCAGTGCACTGTAGATCCAAACACTCCCTGCAACTAACTTTGATGGCACTTAAAGCTCACAGAATAAGCTCCAAGGTCCAAATAAGCTGTGGTAGTAGTAAGACTATCTGGTTGGCTTTTCAAAAAGCCCAAGCTCACCTAGTGGGGTCCACTAGTGAGCTTGTAGGAAGCTTTTGAAAAGTCTCCCATTTCCTGAGTATGGGTATTAAGGCTAAGTGCACAGGAAATGGTACATACAAAAAGCTACTTGCAGCCCTGGTTAATAAGCTACAAGCTTGAAATTAAGCACTGGAACTTGAAGCTTAGTTGATAAGCTTCCAAAAGAAGCAAACCCCATAAGCTAGATCCAACAGGATAGCTTTTTGCAAGCTTATGAAATAAGCTAGTATTGGGAAGATATGCTAAGTAATCAGCATAGCTTTTCATTGTGTGATAAGTTGAAGCTACATGCAGCCCATGTAAATAAGCTACAAGGTGAAAGTGATGAGCAGAACCATAAAGCTGGGTTGCTAGGCTTTCTAAAAAGTCAAGCCACACAGGCTTGTGATCACTATAGAGCTTGGTGTGAGCTTGTGGAAATGGTGTAATACCCCTGAGCAATCAGGAGTATGTTGTGAATGGGCAAACTATAAGCTCACACAACTTATCTAAATAAGCTCTGATAAGCTCAACTCATGTTGAGGCATTGAGATGGGTACCTTGGCTTTGTAAAAAGCCAAGGGTCACATACTCAAGCTCACTGAGGAGCTTATTTCAAGCTTTTGGTAACTAGCCCCACTCAACTGTTTGCTTCAGTTGAGTAGGCTAAATGGTACAAAAAGGTGATGTGTAAGAGGTGACTAAATAAGCTATAACATGGAAAATAAGCACAAACATAAATAAACAGCTAGTAGGGCTTCCATAAACGACAATAAACTCAAGCTCAAGCTCAATATTCAACAAGCTGAAGGCTTGTGAATATTGGCTTGGGATCTTGATACAGGACAAAAATACCTTAAAATAAGCACTCATAAAAGCACTTAAACATTAATAATAAAAATCAACAAAAATACATAAGACAGATAAGCAGCTAAACATAGAAACCCTAAGAGCATTTAAGCAGAAACTTAATAATAAAGGCACACTAAAATTAAACTTTTAATCAAAAATCAGGTTTGTGGTAATTTTGACTTTTATAGTTTATGATCAAAATTGACTTTCATCAACTTTGATCTGAATTTAAGCACTGATTTTGATATATGAGACATAATAAACATGAACTAAACAAAGATAACTAACATTTAAACACATAATTAAGATTTGGACACCAAATCTATAACAGACATAAATTTAAGACAGATAAAAAGGAAATTTGACTAAACAATAAACAAAGCTTGGTTATTAGTATCTAAATGAGTTATATGACTCATAATGTTGCACAATCAAACAAGAACAACAACACTAGCATCATCTAACACCAATCAAATAATAATAATCAGTGATCCTTTGAATCATATTTGAGAATGACCATGAGTGCAAAAGACATTATCATTGAGCCTACAGGGGTGTCAAGCCCTCTAATAACTCACTAATCATGCAAGAACAGGAATGGACCTCTCAAACACAATCTCAGACCTCAATCTATACAAATCCAAACAGCCCTTTAATTATCACTTGTCACATGATTCTTAAAGTATTCAATGATTTTGCATTAGAACCTGATTCCAAACTATATAATAACATAAATTAAGACATAATAGACAGATAACCAACAATTTAAACAACAATAAACAACTATTACTCATAATCCATTTTTACAGTTGAAAATGGATCATGAAGCAACAATACAAACTAATACATGAACATATAATTTTAAACTTTAAAAACATGTACTAACAACAGATAAACAAGAAAACATGAAAATTAAAGGAATTAAGAACATGAACAGTAAAAATGCAGAAATGGTAAAAATTGCTTACAAGATGATTCAAACTGAGAAACATGGAACCAAGGACAAGGTTACACCCAATAGCTTCCCATCCAGCTCCTAATATCCATAGCACTCCAAAATTACCCCTGCTTCATCATCTTCTTTATTAACTTGCTATTTTTGATTTTTCAATGATTTTTCTCTATTTTTTAGTATTTTCTAATTTTAAAAGATCATAGCTGAATTAGGTTTCTAAAAGCTTTCATTAGCTTTGTCAGGAGCTTATGTGACCTAAGGAGTCCATCAATCAACAATAATCAAACATGAAATTTAAATAACAAGAAATTAAAGGCATTATGAAAACTTGAAATACAAAAGATAACTTGCATTAAAACTGTAAATGGTGTTCCATTACACTACTTGATGTTCCATTACACTAATTAAAACAGTAAATGACATTTAAATTAAATGAAAGCATGTAAAAGATTACACTAATCTAAGGTGACATTGGCTTAAGGCCAAGGTAGTTTTCTTCTATCTTCTCTTCCCTTTTTATAGTCTTTTGAACCCTTGGAGACTACTCCCGAGCTCTGACTTCAATCTTAGCCCTTGATTCATTAAAATTCATCTCATCCGTTTAAATATGCTTTTGGCGCCAAAGTTATCTTTGGCAGTTTGAGGCGGTTTGGATGCATTTAATGTATCTTGTATGTATGTAGAGGTGAAGGGGGCAGGTTAAAGATATTTTGAGGCCAAGTTGAGGAGGTTTTGAGCAAAACAGGGGAAAGGTGAGGTTAATGAAGAAAAAGTGGTGGGGATGCATTAATGGTGGAGTGGGTTGAGGTTTAGATGGTGTAAGAGGGTAGGGGGTGAGCTGGTGTAGCAAGTGGAGGGGGGAGAGGTGCAAAAACCACCCTGGTTTAGTGACTGAGTGGTGTTGGGGATGGTGAACAGTAACGGTGGTTTTGGGCGGGGTATTGACCGTTTGACCATTTTTGGTATTAAAAAGGCCGGGTTGTGTTTTTGGGCTTGATTGGTGGGCTGGGGTGTGTTTGTGTTTGGTTTTGGTATTATTAAGGGTCCGGATTGGTTTTGGTAATATAAAAAGCCCAAGGACTTATGTTGTATATTCTGATTTCTTGAGGACCAATCTTGCCAACTTTCCAAACTTCATTAGAGGGACCAAACCTGCCAATAATAATAACACAAGGACCAAAGTTGTATTTTATTTTATTTTTAAGACTTTAAGGACCTAAAATGTAAATTTGGATATTTGAGGGACTAAACTTGTAATTTCCCAAAAGTTTATCAAATTGTTCCAAATTGTCATTTATGAATAGTACAAGGGTAATTTGTGATAAAATTCTATTTTGAATACCCAGGGACTAAGTTTGCCAATTTTTGTAACTTGAGGGGTAAAAATTGCCAGTTTGTGTAAACTTTTATCCAGGGATGTTTTGTGAACATTTTTGGTTTCCCAAGGACTTAAGTTGACTTTTCATTCATTTAAAACATTTAGGGACTAGTTTTGTCAATTTATGAAACTTGAGGGACTGAAACTGCCAATAATACAAACTTTGTACGTTTTTCATTTGTTTTTGCATATTTTGTATTTGAAACATATAAAACACACCTTTAAGATATTTCAAGTATTTTGATGCATATTTGAGTGTTTTTGTATGTTTTGGCAGTTCAGATTGGTATAAAATGATGAGTATTTAGACACTCATCAATCCCCCACACTAAACTATTGCTAGTCCCTAGCAATCTTTTATAAAATTTAATGGGTTTGAAAACTCTTTACCAAAAGCCATCACTTCTGGAGTAGCCAGATGTAAGAACTGTGGTACATCTGATAACCGTGTGATTTTGAGCAAACCAACAGCTGTCAACGGATTTGATTAGTCTTTACCAAAAGCCGTTTGCTTCTGGACTAGCCAACTCTTGATGGAATAGTCAACATCTTGGTGAGCTGATTACCAATTATGGTTTTTCCATGGCCTTTACCACAAGCCATAATCTTGCGGGCTAGCCAACTCATTTGCTTTATGGGATATGGGGAGTTGAGGAACCATACAATTTTAGGCAAATTGCAAGCCATAAATGGGTTTGAGATATCTTTACCAAGAGCCGTTTGCTCCTGGATTAGCCAATCCTTATGTGTGTTAGACATGGTGGATTGATTACCATTTGTTGTATTTAGTGCAAAACACTAATACCAAATGAAAAAAATTTAAATTTTGGTCATTTTTGGGAAAAAGGGCATACAAGGGTATATAAGTGATCAAATTCGCCAGAATTTCCCCCCCACACTTAGAAATGAATATTGTTCTCAATATTCAAAGTCCCGGCTATTATGCCGAATCCTTGAACGTAAAAAGATAACATTTAAAGCTAAGTGGGGTAACACAACAATTATTTTATTTTTCTGTATTTACAATTTTTCATTTCATTTTCAAGATATATACAACATGTGGGGCAGACCCCCACACTTAGGTGGTACACACGGGTGAAAACCCATGTTTTATGCTACTATTTTTTATTACCAAGTCGCTAGCTTGACTCGACCCCGAATTAATTGGTTCATGGGGAAGTGGAGTGGGATTGCCACTCAAAGATTTGGTGAGAAATAGGAGTGGGATTTCCACTCACAAAATTATAAATGCTCATACAGTAAGATGAGCCTAAGAATCCTTTTGAGTTTAAGGAAACTTAGAAAAGGTAAGAAGAATCTTTTTGATTTTTAATTTTATAATGTTTTTGTATTTTCAACTTTTTATATATATATATGTACAAAAGAAATGGTTAAAAAGGAAACCTAAACGGGATTTTTTTTTTTTTTTTTTTTTTTTTTTTTTTTTTTTTTTTTTAATACATGAAACTGATTTAAACCTAATCTATATCTTTCCAGGAATTATACTAAGCACAGTAAACCCTTTTTTAGTGTAAACATGGTTCTTAATCACATTTAGACCTAGAAATATCAAGATTAGAAAAATTGACAGTCACGTGCAAATCAAAGCACAAATAGATTTCAACCATAAAATATTTTTGTATTTTTATATTGTTTATTGAAAAGAAATATGATACAGTATATGTAATCACTACCTCCCATGCTTGTGTCAGGTTTATCACGCAAGCTAAACACTTGTGAATGATTAACTGTAATAAATGTGTCCTGACAGCCCGGAAGTTGATTTATAAAGTATAATATACAAACAAGGATAGGTATTTTCAACATAATACAAAATACAAGTCATAGTAAACAGCACAGCCTCCCCGGCAGCGGCGCCAAATTTTGATTCCTCCCGAACCGTCACTTATTTATCACACAAGCCAACCGCTTGTGAACGGTTAACCGTAACATCTAAATGGAGCCCGGGAGGAACTAGCAAAGTTAATCCGTGGGTCTTAAGTACAGAAAAGTACGTGAGTACAGAAAAATACATCCCCAGGTCGTTATGTCCCAACGAGGTGTGAACGTGATACTACCATGACTTGTAATGTGTTGAAATAATATTAGTATAGAAAAATAGGAATCTGATTGACTAACACTGAATGTGAATAGTAATAGCTCTGTCACAGCTACTTCATTTAAGAAACGTACAATCAGAAACCCTAAAATAATAATGTATTTACAAACGTACGTTTAGTTTTAAATAAACGTAAACGTAACGAATAAAACAAAACATTCCCAAAGAGGGAATTTGCATGCCTTAACGGCTTAAATGCAAATTAAAAGAAAATAAAATAACTAACTATATTTATAATATTATTATTATATTAATAAGAAAACCTAGAAAACTAAAATGCTTACGATTATGTAACACTTACGTAACCGTAACAAAATAAAAAGTGAATACTGTCAAATATAACTCTCACAAATGTGAAAATTATATTTTTGGAATCCTAAAAGAATAAGAAAATTATTAGGAAATTAAAAATATTATTTATACACTTATATTAATTATTATTAATTAAAACTATTATTAACTATTTATTAATTACCTATAAATAAAGAAAATCTAAGCAAAACTAAATAAACAAACTAAAAACTTAGAAAAGTTTAAAATAATATAAAAGAAATTTTTTAAACTAAAAATATATTTATTATACAAGTATTCTATTTATTATTAATTATTTACTATTATTTAATTACTAATATTATTATTAAATTATTATAAATACTAAATTAGCAAACTAAAATCTAAAACTTTTTACATAATTCTAAAATACTTATAAGAAGCTAAGAAAAATATAAAAACTATATTTTATACACAAAAATAAGAAAACTTAATTAAAATCTATTATTTATTAATTAGACTAATTAAACTAAATTAATTATTATACATACTAAACTAATTTATAAAATTATAAAACTTTTTATAATACTTCCTAATCATCTCAGGAATACATAAAAAATATAAAAAGTTTATAAAAATTATAAATAAGCAGTTTTAAAAATTAGATACTTATTATTTTCTAAAAGGTATGTAAATTATATTAATTATTAAAAATAGTATATGAACAGTAAAAAATCTAAAAAAATTACAGAATGTAAATAATGTTATGAAGGTGCTAGAAAAAATAAGTTGGGGCCACCAGCTTATCCCAATAAGCTGTTAAGAGCTTAACAGTCCAAATAAGCTAAAGGGGTCAAAACACCTTAAATGGTTTGATAGTTCATGAACTAACGGAACTGGTGCCCCAGAGCAGTTGGAAGGGGTGTGGGGTTATATGCATGTTACTAGCGAGAGGTCTCAGGTTCGAATCCACCCACACCCATTTTTTTCATTTTATTTTATTTTTGATTTTTCTTTTTGCAAAACTACTTAATAAGCTAATATATATAACTTTAACAAAGACAACTTTTTCAAAATGTGGAAATAAGCTCTGTGGAAGCTTATTTCCACATCAGTTAGCTTTTTAAGTTCAAGCTTCTTAAATAGAAGCTATCACTTGAGTTAAAGCTTGGTTTGGGCTTTTTCTATTTATAAAACTAAATAAATACAGATAATATATATTACAAAAACTAAACTTATAAGACCTAAAAATAAGCTAAACGTGGGCTTATTACCCACACAGTTGAGCTTTTGGGCTCTCAATGGGGTAATAAGCTTGGTATAAGCTTTGAAAAAGCTTTACAGGGTAAAACAAAGGTATGTGTGTGTATACACAAGTATAGTAGGTGTGTATGAACAAGAATAAGCACTGAGAAGTGCTTATTAGAATGGGCTTAAGGTTTAGACAGTTGAGCTTTTGAGGGCTCAATTTGGATGGAATTGAAGCTCAAATGAGCTTGGTATAAGCCCAAACTATAAAGTAAAAGATGAAATGTATTTGTACAAGTATAAAGGACTAGAATGTACAAGCTTGTGCACTGGATTTGCTAAATAAGCTTGAAATAAGCAAATAAGCACTTCCAGTGCACTGTAGATCCAAACACTCCCTGCAACTAACTTTGATGGCACTTAAAGCTCACAGAATAAGCTCCAAGGTCCAAATAAGCTGTGGTAGTAGTAAGACTATCTGGTTGGCTTTTCAAAAAGCCCAAGCTCACCTAGTGGGGTCCACTAGTGAGCTTGTAGGAAGCTTTTGAAAAGTCTCCCATTTCCTGAGTATGGGTATTAAGGCTAAGTGCACAGGAAATGGTACATACAAAAAGCTACTTGCAGCCCTGGTTAATAAGCTACAAGCTTGAAATTAAGCACTGGAACTTGAAGCTTAGTTGATAAGCTTCCAAAAGAAGCAAACCCCATAAGCTAGATCCAACAGGATAGCTTTTTGCAAGCTTATGAAATAAGCTAGTATTGGGAAGATATGCTAAGTAATCAGCATAGCTTTTCATTGTGTGATAAGTTGAAGCTACATGCAGCCCATGTAAATAAGCTACAAGGTGAAAGTGATGAGCAGAACCATAAAGCTGGGTTGCTATGCTTTCTAAAAAGTCAAGCCACACAGGCTTGTGATCACTATAGAGCTTGGTGTGAGCTTGTGGAAATGGTGTAATACCCCTGAGCAATCAGGAGTATGTTGTGAATGGGCAAACTATAAGCTCACACAACTTATCTAAATAAGCTCTGATAAGCTCAACTCATGTTGAGGCATTGAGATGGGTACCTTGGCTTTGTAAAAAGCCAAGGGTCACATACTCAAGCTCACTGAGGAGCTTATTTCAAGCTTTTGGTAACTAGCCCCACTCAACTGTTTGCTTCAGTTGAGTAGGCTAAATGGTACAAAAAGGTGATGTGTAAGAGGTGACTAAATAAGCTATAACATGGAAAATAAGCACAAACATAAATAAACAGCTAGTAGGGCTTCCATAAACGACAATAAACTCAAGCTCAAGCTCAATATTCAACAAGCTGAAGGCTTGTGAATATTGGCTTGGGATCTTGATACAGGGCAAAAATACCTTAAAATAAGCACTCATAAAAGCACTTAAACATTAATAATAAAAATCAACAAAAATACATAAGACAGATAAGCAGCTAAACATAGAAACCCTAAGAGCATTTAAGCAGAAACTTAATAATAAAGGCACACTAAAATTAAACTTTTAATCAAAAATCAGGTTTGTGGTAATTTTGACTTTTATAGTTTATGATCAAAATTGACTTTCATCAACTTTGATCTGAGTTTAAGCACTGATTTTGATATATGAGACATAATAAACATGAACTAAACAAAGATAACTAACATTTAAACACATAATTAAGATTTGGACACCAAATCTATAACAGACATAAATTTAAGACAGATAAAAAGGAAATTTCACTAAACAATAAACAAAGCTTGGTTATTAGTATCTAAATGAGTTATATGACTCATAATGTTGCACAATCAAACAAGAACAACAACACTAGCATCATCTAACACCAATCAAATAATAATAATCAGTGATCCTTTGAATCATATTTGAGAATGACCATGACTGCAAAAGACATTATCATTGAGCCTACAGGGGTGTCAAGCCCTCCAATAACTCACTAATCATGCAAGAACAGGAATGGACCTCTCAAACACAATCTCAGACCTCAATCTATACAAATCCAAACAGCCCTTTAATTATCACTTGTCACATGATTCTTAAAGTATTCAATGATTTTGCATTAGAACCTGATTCCAAACTATATAATAACATAAATTAAGACATAATAGACAGATAACCAACAATTTAAACAACAATAAACAACTACTACTCATAATCCATTTTTACAGTTGAAAATGGATCATGAAGCAACAATACAAACTAATACATGAACATATAATTTTAAACTTTAAAAACATGTACTAACAACAGATAAACAAGAAAACATGAAAATTAAAGGAATTAAGAACATGAACAGTAAAAATGCAGAAATGGTAAAAATTGCTTACAAGATGATTCAAACTGAGAAACATGGAACCAAGGACAAGGTTACACCCAATAGCTTCCCATCCAGCTCCTAATATCCATAGCACTCCAAAATTACCCCTGCTTCATCATCTTCTTTATTAACTTGCTATTTTTGATTTTTCAATGATTTTTCTCTATTTTTTAGTATTTTCTAATTTTAAAAGATCATAGCTGAATTAGGTTTCTAAAAGCTTTCATTAGCTTTGTCAGGAGCTTATGTGACCTAAGGAGTCCATCAATCAACAATAATCAAACATGAAATTTAAATAACAAGAAATTAAAGGCATTATGAAAACTTGAAATACAAAAGATAACTTGCATTAAAACTGTAAATGGTGTTCCATTACACTACTTGATGTTCCATTACACTAATTAAAACAGTAAATGACATTTAAATTAAATGAAAGCATGTAAAAGATTACACTAATCTAAGGTGACATTGGCTTAAGGCCAAGGTAGTTTTCTTCTATCTTCTCTTCCCTTTTTATAGTCTTTTGAACCCTTGGAGGCTACTCCCGAGCTCTGACTTCAATCTTAGCCCTTGATTCATTAAAATTCATCTCATCCGTTTAAATATGCTTTTGGCGCCAAAGTCATCTTTGGCAGTTTGAGGCGGTTTGGATGCATTTAATGTATCTTGTATGTATGTAGAGGTGGAGGGGTGAGTGGTGTTGGGGATGGTGAACAGTAACGGTGGTTTTGGGCGGGGTATTGACCGTTTGACCATTTTTGGTATTAAAAAGGCCGGGTTGTGTTTTTGGGCTTGATTGGTGGGCTGGGGTGTGTTTGTGTTTGGTTTTGGTATTATTAAGGGTCCGGATTGGTTTTGGTAATATAAAAAGCCCAAGGACTTATGTTGTATATTCTGATTTCTTGAGGACCAATCTTGCCAACTTTCCAAACTTCATTAGAGGGACCAAACCTGCCAATAATAATAACACAAGGACCAAAGTTGTATTTTATTTTATTTTTAAGACTTTAAGGACCTAAAATGTAAATTTGGATATTTGAGGGACTAAACTTGTAATTTCCCAAAAGTTTATCAAATTGTTCCAAATTGTCATTTATGAATAGTACAAGGGTAATTTGTGATAAAATTCTATTTTGAATACCCAGGGACTAAGTTTGCCAATTTTTGTAACTTGAGGGGTAAAAATTGCCAGTTTGTGTAAACTTTTATCCAGGGATGTTTTGTGAACATTTTTGGTTTCCCAAGGACTTAAGTTGACTTTTCATTCATTTAAAACATTTAGGGACTAGTTTTGTCAATTTATGAAACTTGAGGGACTGAAACTGCCAATAATACAAACTTTGTACGTTTTTCATTTGTTTTTGCATATTTTGTATTTGAAACATATAAAACACACCTTTAAGATATTTCAAGTATTTTGATGCATATTTGAGTGTTTTTGTATGTTTTGGCAGTTCAGATTGGTATAAAATGATGAGTATTTAGACACTCATCAATCCCCCACACTAAACTATTGCTAGTCCCTAGCAATCTTTTATAAAATTTAATGGGTTTGAAAACTCTTTACCAAAAGCCATCACTTCTGGAGTAGCCCGATGTAAGAACTGTGGTACATCTGATAACCGTGTGATTTTGAGCAAACCAACAGCTGTCAACGGATTTGATTAGTCTTTACCAAAAGCCGTTTGCTTCTGGACTAGCCAACTCTTGATGGAATAGTCAACATCTTGGTGAGCTGATTACCAATTATGGTTTTTCCATGGCCTTTACCACAAGCCATAATCTTGCGGGCTAGCCAACTCATTTGCTTTATGGGATATGGGGAGTTGAGGAACCATACAATTTTAGGCAAATTGCAAGCCATAAATGGGTTTGAGATATCTTTACCAAGAGCCGTTTGCTCCTGGATTAGCCAATCCTTATGTGTGTTAGACATGGTGGATTGATTACCATTTGTTGTATTTAGTGCAAAACACTAATACCAAATGAAAAAAATTTAAATTTTGGTCATTTTTGGGAAAAAGGGCATACAAGGGTATATAAGTGATCAAATTCGCCAGAATTTCCCCCCCACACTTAGAAATGAATATTGTTCTCAATATTCAAAGTCCCGGCTATTATGCCGAATCCTTGAACGTAAAAAGATAACATTTAAAGCTAAGTGGGGTAACACAACAATTATTTTATTTTTCTGTATTTACAATTTTTCATTTAATTTTCAAGATATATACAACATGTGGGGCAGACCCCCACACTTAGGTGGTACACACGGGTGAAAACCCATGTTTTATGCTACTATTTTTTATTACCAAGTCGCTAGCTTGACTCGACCCCGAATTAATTGGTTCATGGGGAAGTGGAGTGGGATTGCCACTCAAAGATTTGGTGAGAAATAGGAGTGGGATTGCCACTCACAGAATTATAAATGCTCATACAGTAAGATGAGCCTAAGAATCCTTTTGAGTTTAAGGAAACTTAGAAAAGGTAAGAAGAATCTTTTTGATTTTTAATTTTATAATGTTTTTGTATTTTCAACTTTTTATATATATATATATGTACAAAAGAAATGGTTAAAAAGGAAACCTAAATGGGATTTTTTTTTTTTTTTTTTTTTTTTTTTTTTTTTTTAATACATGAAACTGATTTAAACCTAATCTATATCTTTCCAGGAATTATACTAAGCACAGTAAACCCTTTTTTAGTGTAAACATGGTTCTTAATCACATTTAGACCTAGGAATATCAAGATTAGAAAAATTGACAGTCACGTGCAAATCAAAGCACAAATAGATTTCAACCATAAAATATTTTTGTATTTTTATATTGTTTATTGAAAAGAAATATGATACAGTATATGTAATCACTACCTCCCATGCTTGTGTCAGGTTTATCACGCAAGCTAATCACTTGTGAATGATTAACTGTAATAAATGTGCCCTGACAGCCCGGAAGTTGATTTATAAAGTATAATATACAAACAAGGATAGGTATTTTCAACATAATACAAAATACAAGTCATAGTAAACAGCACAGCCTCCCCGGCAGCGGCGCCAAATTTTGATTCCTCCCGAACCGTCACTTATTTATCACACAAGCCAACCGCTTGTGAACGGTTAACCGTAACATCTAAATGGAGCCCGGGAGGAACTAGCAAAGTTAATCCGTGGGTCTTAAGTACAGAAAAGTACGTGAGTACAGAAAAATACATCCCCAGGTCGTTATGTCCCAACGAGGTGTGAACGTGATACTACCATGACTTGTAATGTGTTGAAATAATATTAGTATAGAAAAATAGGAATCTGATTGACTAACACTGAATGTGAATAGTAATAGCTCTGTCACAGCTACTTCATTTAAGAAACGTACAATCAGAAACCCTAAAATAATAATGTATTTACAAACGTACGTTTAGTTTTAAATAAACGTAAACGTAACGAATAAAACAAAACATTCCCAAAGAGGGAATTTGCATGCCTTAACGGCTTAAATGCAAATTAAAAGAAAATAAAATAACTAACTATATTTATAATATTATTATTATATTAATAAGAAAACCTAGAAAACTAAAATGCTTACGATTATGTAACACTTACGTAACCGTAACAAAATAAAAAGTGAATACTGTCAAATATAACTCTCACAAATGTGAAAATTATATTTTTGGAATCCTAAAAGAATAAGAAAATTATTAGGAAATTAAAAATATTATTTATACACTTATATTAATTATTATTAATTAAAACTATTATTAACTATTTATTAATTACCTATAAATAAAGAAAATCTAAGCAAAACTAAATAAACAAACTAAAAACTTAGAAAAGTTTAAAATAATATAAAAGAAATTTTTTAAACTAAAAATATATTTATTATACAAGTATTCTATTTATTATTAATTATTTACTATTATTTAATTACTAATATTATTATTAAATTATTATAAATACTAAATTAGCAAACTAAAATCTAAAACTTTTTACATAATTCTAAAATACTTATAAGAAGCTAAGAAAAATATAAAAACTATATTTTATACACAAAAATAAGAAAACTTAATTAAAATCTATTATTTATTAATTAGACTAATTAAACTAAATTAATTATTATACATACTAAACTAATTTATAAAATTATAAAACTTTTTATAATACTTCCTAATCATCTCAGGAATACATAAAAAATATAAAAAGTTTATAAAAATTATAAATAAGCAGTTTTAAAAATTAGATACTTATTATTTTCTAAAAGGTATGTAAATTATATTAATTATTAAAAATAGTATATGAACAGTAAAAAATCTGAAAAAATTACAGAATGTAAATAATGTTATGAAGGTGCTAGAAAAAATAAGTTGGGGCCACCAGCTTATCCCAATAAGCTGTTAAGAGCTTAACAGTCCAAATAAGCTAAAGGGGTCAAAACACCTTAAATGGTTTGATAGTTCATGAACTAACGGAACTGGTGCCCCAGAGCAGTTGGAAGGGGTGTGGGGTTATATGCATGTTACTAGCGAGAGGTCTCAGGTTCGAATCCACCCACACCCATTTTTTTCATTTTATTTTATTTTTGATTTTTCTTTTTGCAAAACTACTTAATAAGCTAATATATATAACTTTAACAAAGACAACTTTTTCAAAATGTGGAAATAAGCTCTGTGGAAGCTTATTTCCACATCAGTTAGCTTTTTAAGTTCAAGCTTCTTAAATAGAAGCTATCACTTGAGTTAAAGCTTGGTTTGGGCTTTTTCTATTTATAAAACTAAATAAATACAGATAATATATATTACAAAAACTAAACTTATAAGACCTAAAAATAAGCTAAACGTGGGCTTATTACCCACACAGTTGAGCTTTTGGGCTCTCAATGGGGTAATAAGCTTGGTATAAGCTTTGAAAAAGCTTTACAGGGTAAAACAAAGGTATGTGTGTGTATACACAAGTATAGTAGGTGTGTATGAACAAGAATAAGCACTGAGAAGTGCTTATTAGAATGGGCTTAAGGTTTAGACAGTTGAGCTTTTGAGGGCTCAACTTGGATGGAATTGAAGCTCAAATGAGCTTGGTATAAGCCCAAACTATAAAGTAAAAGATGAAATGTATTTGTACAAGTATAAAGGACTAGAATGTACAAGCTTGTGCACTGGATTTGCTAAATAAGCTTGAAATAAGCAAATAAGCACTTCCAGTGCACTGTAGATCCAAACACTCCCTGCAACTAACTTTGATGGCACTTAAAGCTCACAGAATAAGCTCCAAGGTCCAAATAAGCTGTGGTAGTAGTAAGACTATCTGGTTGGCTTTTCAAAAAGCCCAAGCTCACCTAGTGGGGTCCACTAGTGAGCTTGTAGGAAGCTTTTGAAAAGTCTCCCATTTCCTGAGTATGGGTATTAAGGCTAAGTGCACAGGAAATGGTACATACAAAAAGCTACTTGCAGCCCTGGTTAATAAGCTACAAGCTTGAAATTAAGCACTGGAACTTGAAGCTTAGTTGATAAGCTTCCAAAAGAAGCAAACCCCATAAGCTAGATCCAACAGGATAGCTTTTTGCAAGCTTATGAAATAAGCTAGTATTGGGAAGATATGCTAAGTAATCAGCATAGCTTTTCATTGTGTGATAAGTTGAAGCTACTTGCAGCCCATGTAAATAAGCTACAAGGTGAAAGTGATGAGCAGAACCATAAAGCTGGGTTGCTAGGCTTTCTAAAAAGTCAAGCCACACAGGCTTGTGATCACTATAGAGCTTGGTGTGAGCTTGTGGAAATGGTGTAATACCCCTGAGCAATCAGGGGTATGTTGTGAATGGGCAAACTATAAGCTCACACAACTTATCTAAATAAGCTCTGATAAGCTCAACTCATGTTGAGGCATTGAGATGGGTACCTTGGCTTTGTAAAAAGCCAAGGGTCACATACTCAAGCTCACTGAGGAGCTTATTTCAAGCTTTTGGTAACTAGCCCCACTCAACTGTTTGCTTCAGTTGAGTAGGCTAAATGGTACAAAAAGGTGATGTGTAAGAGGTGACTAAATAAGCTATAACATGGAAAATAAGCACAAACATAAATAAACAGCTAGTAGGGCTTCCATAAACGACAATAAACTCAAGCTCAATATTCAACAAGCTGAAGGCTTGTGAATATTGGCTTGGGATCTTGATACAGGGCAAAAATACCTTAAAATAAGCACTCATAAAAGCACTTAAACATTAATAAGCAGCTAAACATAGAAACCCTAAGAGCATTTAAGCAGAAACTTAATAATAAAGGCACACTAAAATTAAACTTTTAATCAAAAATCAGGTTTGTGGTAATTTTGACTTTTATAGTTTATGATCAAAATTGACTTTCAATAACTTTGATCTGAATTTAAGCACTGATTTTGATATATGAGACATAATAAACATGAACTAAACAAAGATAACTAACATTTAAACACATAATTAAGATTTGGACACCAAATCTATAACAGACATGAATTTAAGACAGATAAAAAGGAAATTTGACTAAACAATAAACAAAGCTTGGTTATTAGTATCTAAATGAGTTATATGACTCATAATGTTGCACAATCAAACAAGAACAACAACACTAGCATCATCTAACACCAATCAAATAATAATAATCAGTGATCCTTTGAATCATATTTGAGAATGACCATGACAACAAAAGACATTATCATTGAGCCTACAGGGGTGTCAAGCCCTCCAATAACTCACTAATCATGCAAGAACAGGAATGGACCTCTCAAACACAATCTCAGACCTCAATCTATACAAATCCAAACAGCCCTTTAATTATCACTTGTCACATGATTCTTAAAGTATTCAATGATTTTGCATTAGAACCTGATTCCAAACTATTTAATAACATAAATTAAGACATAATAGACAGATAACCAACAATTTAAACAACAATAAACAACTATTACTCATAATCCATTTTTACAGTTGAAAATGGATCATGAAGCAACAATACAAACTAATACATGAACATATAATTTTAAACTTTAAAAACATGTACTAACAACAGATAAACAAGAAAACATGAAAATTAAAGGAATTAAGAACATGAACAGTAAAAATGCAGAAATGGTAAAAATTGCTTACAAGATGATTCAAACTGAGAAACATGGAACCAAGGACAAGGTTACACCCAATAGCTTCCCATCCAGCTCCTAATATCCATAGCACTCCAAAATTACCCCTGCTTCATCATCTTCTTTATTAACTTGCTATTTTTGATTTTTCAATAATTTTTCTCTATTTTTTAGTATTTTCTAATTTTAAAAGATCATAGCTGAATTAGGTTTCTAAAAGCTTTCATTAGCTTTGTCAGGAGCTTATGTGACCTAAGGAGTCCATCAATCAACAATAATCAAACATGAAATTTAAATAACAAGAAATTAAAGGCATTATGAAAACTTGAAATACAAAAGATAACTTGCATTAAAACTGTAAATGGTGTTCCATTACACTACTTGATGTTCCATTACACTAATTAAAACAGTAAATGACATTTAAATTAAATGAAAGCATGTAAAAGATTACACTAATCTAAGGTGACATTGGCTTAAGGCCAAGGTAGTTTTCTTCTGTCTTCTCTTCCCTTTTTATAGTCTTTTGAACCCTTGGAGGCTACTCCCGAGCTCTGACTTCAATCTTAGCCCTTGATTCATTAAAATTCATCTCATCCGTTTAAATATGCTTTTGGCGCCAAAGTCATCTTTGGCAGTTTGAGGCGGTTTGGATGCATTTAATGTATCTTGTATGTATGTAGAGGTGGAGGGGGCAGGTTAAAGATATTTTGAGGCCAAGTTGAGGAGGTTTTGAGCAAAACAGGGGAAAGGTGAGGTTAATGAAGAAAAAGTGGTGGGGATGCATTAATGGTGGAGTGGGTTGAGGTTTAGATGGTGTAAGAGGGTAGGGGGTGAGCTGGGGTAGCAAGTGGAGGGGGGAGAGGTGCAAAAACCACCCTGGTTTAGTGACTGAGTGGTGTTGGGGATGGTGAACAGTAACGGTGGTATTGGGCGGGGTATTGACCGTTTGACCATTTTTGGTATTAAAAAGGCCGGGTTGTGTTTTTGGGCTTGATTGGTGGGCTGGGGTGTGTTTGTGTTTGGTTTTGGTATTATTAAGGGTCCGGATTGGTTTTGGTAATATAAAAAGCCCAAGGACTTATGTTGTATATTCTGATTTCTTGAGGACCAATCTTACCAACTTTCCAAACTTCATTAGAGGGACCAAACCTGCCAATAATAATAACACAAGGACCAAAGTTGTATTTTATTTTATTTTTAAGACTTTAAGGACCTAAAATGTAAATTTGGATATTTGAGGGACTAAACTTGTAATTTCCCAAAAGTTTATCAAATTGTTCCAAATTGTCATTTATGAATAGTACAAGGGTAATTTGTGATAAAATTCTATTTTGAATACCCAGGGACTAAGTTTGCCAATTTTTGTAACTTGAGGGGTAAAAATTGCCAGTTTGTGTAAACTTTTATCCAGGGATGTTTTGTGAACATTTTTGGTTTCCCAAGGACTTAAGTTGACTTTTCATTCATTTAAAACATTTAGGGACTAGTTTTGTCAATTTATGAAACTTGAGGGACTGAAACTGCCAATAATACAAACTTTGTACGTTTTTCATTTGTTTTTGCATATTTTGTATTTGAAACATATAAAACACACCTTTAAGATATTTCAAGTATTTTGATGCATATTTGAGTGTTTTTGTATGTTTTGGCAGTTCAGATTGGTATAAAATGATGAGTATTTAGACACTCATCACGTATAAATGAAGGGAAGAGGGGTATATATATGAGCTTAAGGAGGTGTGGAAGTAACTAGGAAATTGCCTTAAGGAGGTTACATTTCAAGACTTTTCAAAGCTTATCAAAGAAGCTTGAACACATGTACACATCCAAGGGCTAGAAGCATGAGATCAAGACACCTAGTGTGAATCCCCCCTCCTAGTGGCGGTTTGGGATTACTTGGAGGGTAAGTGTTGGCCTTGGATGATATTATCCAAGATACTTAGTTAGTTTTGACTCCGAGAAATGCCAATCGTAAATGATTAAGCCTCAAAATGTAAAACCGGGTGTCGTAAAATTATGGAACTTGAAAGTATTGATAAACATATCCATATGTTCCATAATAAAATATAAAATGAGTGGTAGGTTCCATTTGGGTGCTAAAACCCTGCTAAAAACTGGAAACACGGGTCTAAAACGCGTAATTCGCGTAAAACGCTGAACTGGAAAACGTAAAATTCCAAAACTTTTGGAATTGTCATAAAATGATAGAAAATCATATTTCTATTGTTTATAATGTTTTATGGATATATCGGGATGCTGGAAGGACGTTTAAACCTAAAAGTAAATCTCGGACACGGCTTTGTGATTTTTGCAGAAATGATCCGACGAGCGTCAAACTCTCGGATTATCGTTAAAATAGTTTAACTTACGAGAATATGAAATAAAAATTTCTGAGATGAATAGTGAAAAGTGAATAGTAAAAGTGAATAGTAAAAAGTGAATAGTAAAAAGTGAATAGTAAAAAGTGAATAGTGAAATTTTCCGGGAATAGTAATTATCCTGAAAATGCGAATTGTTACAGTCTCTACCCCTTACGGGGAACTTCGTCCCGAAGTTCTATTTGTGTCATATGTTGGAGTGGTGTCGATGAAAAGGTGTGGTTACTTATGAGGATTAGAGTCTGGGATTACCGATGATGTAGTTTGATTTGTCATTTCAGTGTATGGTGTAGGATGAGGCTTACTTTTATGTAGGAAAGGTATGGTAATAGTCGAATATCAAAGGAAATTGATATAGCAGTCGAATATTAATAGAAATTGATATAGTAGTTGCAATCATAGCCTAGTTGGTAATCTGTTGTTGTACCTAGTGTTTATTGACTTCATACTTATGTTATTTCGGATACAAATAAGCCCACTTGTTTATAATTCTTTATTTACATAGAGAGGCATCCCAAACAATGTAAATACGGAAATATAAACTTATGGTTCGGTGATTTACAATTTCTTTATTTAAATGAAAAGGCATCCCAATTCATTCAAATAATTACAAATCATCCTACTTAAGAATTCCCAACACAACATTCACAATTAGCCGGTGAGTTACAAGGTAGGGTATTACGAGATGATACTGGTGTTTCAAAGTACAAGATGAATATTCAATCTTGTAAAGCTGATGAGGGTACTTGTGGTGTAACTATAGATGATTTGAGCTTTAAAAATGCATCAAGATCTGTTAATGAGCTTGTGGTTTCAACGGTTGTGAAGATAATGATGTGATATGTTGACGAACAAAAGTGTGTAGTGTATGCTTAATGTTAATATTGGTAGAGATGTTGAGTTTGTTTTGAAAATCTTAAGAGATTTTAAAGGTTTATGATGGAGTGGTATCTTTAGGACCTAAATAGGATAGTACTTCTACGGGATGAAGAGAAGAATTGAAAACTATCCCAAGATAGTAGTTCGGATTATCTCATAAATGAAAACTTTCAAGAATGAAATTAGGTAGTACAAATAAGGTGTTAAGATTTCGCTGAGTGGTAAAACACTATTGTGTCTCTAGATCGTTTTAAAGAATTCTGGTGGTTTATCGAGTTCAAGTAGGAAATCAATCTGAACATAACCCTAGCACAACTATTCTCAGTATTTGAAAATTTTAAGTCGAATATAGTTAGTCAGACTATATTCCACTGTCCCTTGGTTAAATATAGGTGACTAGTCTATATTTAGCCAAGGTTCGATAAAATTTTCAAATACCTAAATTAGGTATACTTTTGATATGTCCGTTGCTTTCGGGAAACTGTCCACTAAATAAAGGCGACGTCAAACCCTTAAGTTGCAAGTCCCGTCCATACAAGACTTGTAACGTATGTTTTCATATTCCATTGAATAGAAGATAGTAAGGGTAGGTACGTATGGAAAGGAAGTTTTAAGTAGTTCTAAAATAGAACATACTTGGCCAGGATCACGAACTTTTAATAATGAAGGTTTCATAAGAAAACTTTGATGAATGTAGAGCTGAACTTTAGCTTTTGTAGGTGATGGATTTGTTTGTCCTTTAAAAATTTCATATTTCTTGTTTGGAAATCGATAGATTGTGATAGGTTTTTGATATCATATGAAATGATGTTGATGCGGTGGTGGAATAATTTCAGAGACCATTGCACAAATCACAATGTCTCGGAAGTAGATTAGACCATTGTGTGACTCAAAACATTTGAGAAATGATTAAGACCATTGTGTCATACAATGTCCGGGAAATAGAAAAGACCATTGTAATTAGTTACAATGTCTTGGATATAAAATGTTGGAGTAGGAACATGGTTGGGAGAATGTGGTTGTGTCGAAATGCCATAGAATAGTAGGAAATTGCCTTAAGGAGGTTACATTTCAAGACTTTTCAAAGCTTATCAAAGAAGCTTGAACACATGTACACATCCAAGGGCTAGAAGCATGAGATCAAGACACCTAGTGTGAATCCCCCCTTCTAGTGGCGGTTTGGGATTACTTGGAGGGTAAGTGTTGGCCTTGGATGATATTATCCAAGATACTTAGTTAGTTTTGACTCCGGGAAATGCCAATCGTAAATGATTAAGCCTCAAAACGTAAAACCGGGTGTCGTAAAATTATGGAACTTGAAAGTATTGATAAACATATCCATATGTTCCATAATAAAATATAAAATGAGTGGTAGGTTCCATTTGGGGTGCTAAAACCCTGCTAAAAACTGGAAACACGGGTCTAAAACGCGTAATTCGCGTAAAACGCTGAACTGGAAAACGTAAAATTCCAAAACTTTTGGAATTGTCATAAAATGATAGAAAATCATATTTCTATTATTTATAATGTTTTATGGATATATCGGGATGCTGGAAGGACGTTTAAACCTAAAAGTAAATCTCGGACACGGCTTTGTGATTTTTGCAGAAATGATCCGACGAGCGTCAAACTCTCGGATTATCGTTAAAATAGTTTAACTTACGAGAATATGAAATAAAAATTTCTGAGATGAATAGTGAAAAGTGAATAGTAAAAAATGAATAGTAAAAAAGTGAATAGTGAAATTTTTCAGGAATAGTAATTATCCTGAAAATGCGAATTGTTACAATATTTTCTCTCACTTTCTCTCTCTAGGAATTCCTCCCAACTTTTCTCTCTCTCTCTCTCTCTCTCTCTCTCTCTCTCTCTCTAGTTTTCTTCCATAATTCTTCTATCTAAAACACAAGACCATGTATGTTATGATTATTGATATTCTACAATTGGTATCAAGAGCCATGGTTTCATCATAGGATTGTTGGCGCTCGAATTTATAGCTTGGTTTTGTGTTTTTATGTTTGGTTCGAATGGTCCTATAAGAAAACATCTAGTTTGATTTTGGGTGTGATTAGATTTGTATTATTGTTGTACTCTCACTATTAGAGTTGTTACATGAATCTTGTTAAGTGGTTGGATATTCTGTTTATTCAGAATTAGTGGTAATTCGTGTGGCATTTTGAAGATATTCCTGGTAGCGAGTTGGTAAAGATTCTTGGTAGTGACTTGGCTGCTCTTTAGCGAGTTGTGCACTTGTGTATTGTCAGTTTTAGCCAAATCTGGAAAAAGAAAGAAATCAAAGAAAGTGACAATTTTGTCTTATTGGTGGCGAGTTGCTTGTTTGTTCTTAGCGAGTTGTCTCAAAACTAGCGAGTTGGTCATTAAATTCCAGCAATTTGGTTTCTTTAAGTTATAGCGAGTTGCACTTGCTTGTTATTGGTTAAGAATGTTTAGAATAAGAGGTCCAAGAGCAGATAATTAACTTCATAAACAACAACAAATCCATTAATTACTCCTATATTCCAATCCTCATCACTACAACTATTAACAGAAACATAACAATCCAACAATCATACGATCTCAGTTTTCTTCTCTTTTCGTGTGGTACTCAAAGTTACATCAAGACCAGAGGTCATTCATACACGAAACAGAATACATCATCTATTTTTTTCGAAGCATAAGCTACTTTATGATTTCCGAACCATTCAAAAAGGAATAAAACCATATCATTTCATTCTTTCTTTTGTTCGTTAAAGAAAAGAAATCATACTAGAAAGAAAAAGTAAAAGAAGTGATCTCAGGTTCATACTTAAGACTCACAAGTATTTTTTAACCACATCATCGATCCACTTCAGATGTATATACATCTTATTAATATCCAAAACTGAAAAGAATGGACAATAACAACTTTGTTTCATCCACACCTTCATTCGATTAGTACAAAAAATCTGTTTTGCAAATTTTTCTTTCAAACAAAAGATAAATCGTTTCACATCTATTACAACCTACCTTGGTACAACTCGAACCTCCACAGTCACATAGTATATCAATCTGTTTGTCGCTATGAGGGATACATGTGTTCTTCAACAGTGAAAGAAACCGACAAAGATAGTTTTTTTTTGGTCGTTAAAATTAAACAAAAGGGGTAAGAGTATATTGTTGTTCGGATTAAACAAAAGACAAGGGACGAATTAATTCGTTTGGTTGTGATTATATCTGAGCCGATTACAAGCAGAAGGGTGTGACGAATTTCTTTTCCGTGATTTGGTTTGGGAGTATAATGGCGGCTGCGTATTTTTTTTAGGGTTAGGATAAGTGTGTGGTTAATTGTGTGTTTTATACCGAATATTTAGGGTAAGTGTGATTAGTTTGGACCAGGCTTATGCTATCTGGACTTGGGCTGCGTGAAAGTTAGTTTGGGCTTCCATTAAGTTTCTTTTCATTGAGCTGATAAGATTAACCAAAAAGGGCCGACTTCATTTTCTTTGCTACGTGGGCGTCTGATTAAGTTGGACTCACGGGGCTTTTGATTATACAAGGGACGAAGATTTTTTTCCCCTCAAATTATCACACATATTTCCTTTGGGGTTAACTTTGATTTTATGTGAGTACTTTGTTCTATAATTCTGGTTAATTCGGTACCACTGTGATTAATTGAGTCTTCAAGAATCCGAGATTGATTATTAATTTGGGTAGTGATATTCTCGAGTTTAATGGATATAATTTCGGGGTTTATTCGGATTTCGATCATACAACCATCACGTTCATCAAACTATCATCTCATCATTTACCGATCCAACGGTTTCTCATTGTTTCACGGTTTTTTCTTGATTTTGTAAAATCCCGCGAAAGAACCTATTTCTCGGTTTAAGTCATAGAATTGTAAAATCCCGTGCTAGTTTACATCATGTCTACCACTTCAGACTCTGTCATTTCTGAGAGAGAACTTCATCAGCCACAAAAATTGCCCGATAATGCAAAGGAAAGGTGCATTGAATGTTTTCGACTTCTTCACTCACATCTCAAGGTTCTCTTTGAACGACCTGGATACTTAACAGGATAAGAACGCGCATTCGCTTACGAACGTGCATTCACATCACTCTTTGGTCAAGATGTTCAGACTTTCACAGTCAAAATGACTCTGTATTTAGACCAACTTGAACAACAACTTGACAAAGGAAAATTTTCTAAAGAAAGATCCATGGCTGCCTTTTGTATGATCAACAACCAACTCCAAGTGTTCATTGATTCACAAATTACTGAGATCCAAATGACTAATAAGTATTTTACTAATTACACGGGAGTTGAGGTTGACATGTTCAGAGATACACTACTCCAACTCATGGGTAATGTCAAGAAATACATTGAGAAGAGAGCACAAGACAAACCTAAGTGTGATATCAAGATGAATGAAAGTCGGGTGCAATCATGTGATGGTATTGTTGATTCGGGTAAAGCATCAAATGTTGGGTCAGTTATCACTGAATGAAAAGGATCAAAGACTGCTAAGCTTGACACTACCAGCAGTTCAGTGACTCTTGTTACACATGAAATGGATGCAGATTTTAGAATGGTAAAAGAACAGGAGTCATGTGCTGAGGTACCCTTGACTGATCAACATAATTTGCTTTCTAATGTACGGCAACATACTGATCATATTAAGCCCAGTTATGACACAAATTTGTTGGAAAAGACTGATAGCAATACCATCTCTAATTCAACAAATATGAGTCATAAAGGGGGAGAAAGTGATCAGGATGCTGAACGTGATGATGTGTCAAGTTCTTTGTTTATGGCTGAGTCTTTTAAATCAAATGATGTGGTTGATAAAGAAGTTTTTAATGAACTTTCAAACAAATTTGCACAACTTGAAAAACATTGTGTTAATCCTTTGTTTATTGCTGAGTCTTTTAGATCAACTGATGTGGTTGATAAAGAAGTTTTTAATGAACTTTCAAACAAATTTGCACAACTTGAAAAACATTGTATTTCACTTGAAATTGCAATGCAACAAAAGGAAGAAAGTTTTCAAACTAATCAACCGTGTAAAAATCCGGAACTTCCTGATTTCCGCGAATTCTTTATGATAAATGAATTGAAAGCTCAGCTGGAAGCCAAAAACTTGACAATCAACAACCTGAAAAAACGTATTTCTGAGATGTGTGATGTGTGTAATGAAGTTGAGGATAATCATGTCAGTAAGACTTTTGCAACAAGAAATTTTGAATTGGAACAATATGTGGCTGAGTTACTTAAGGAAAATGAGTCTTTGAAAATTCATTGTAAAGACTTGTGTGATTCAATCAAAGAAACGAAAACTAAGACTATAGAACAGATAACCGCTTTGATTGCCAAAAATGATGAATTCAAAGCTCAAATTCTGGAAAAGGGGTTCACAATTACAGCATTAAAGAACGAGCTAAGAAAAGCAACAGGGAATAGTGTGAACACTAAGTTTGCAAAACCATCAATCTTGGGGAAACCAATTTTACAATCCTAGAGAAACCAATCAGTTGTTAGACAACCGAGTGCCTTTAGATCTGAACGACCAAAATTTTCAAAAACTCGGTTTGCCTCCCAAGTTGATGCGGAAAAAGTTTTGACAAAACTAGTCACTACACATTATTGGCCTAAGATTATTGCCTCTTGTTCTGCTGAGCATCAACAAGTAGTTACTCCTACACCCAGCTCCTCTAGGATTAGTTCTAAAACAGTGTCGAAACCTAGCATTAAGGTTCAAAACACTTATGATATAAATGACTTGCACAAGAACTATGATCTAGAAAAGGCTAGGAAAAGGGCACTACTTCATAAGGATGGAATCTTAGGTTCACAACCTTGTATGACCCCTCCTAGGATATTGAGGAACAATGCTAAGGTTCAACCTGTTAAGTCTAGGATTTACAGTATGTCATCCACAATGCATAAGAAGCAAAACGTACCTATAACTTCTCCTAGGTGGATTCAAACTGCTAAATCTTTGGAGACTAGGAATATCGATAAGCCTTCTACTATGCATAAGAAGCTTAACAATCCTAGACCTTGCCATAAGTGGATTCCAACTGGTAGAATTTTTAAGGACGTTGGACTTAAGTGGATACCTACCGGAAAGATACTTACCAATGGCAATACCTTGGTTGACCGTGAAACCCCCAAGGGTTTGGATATTTTTGTCACTAACCCATATATATGCAATCAAGTTTGTAATGTTAGTGCAGGTAGTCCTTACTCAGTTACAGGTACATCAATCATTCACCACACGAGAAGACTCAAAGTCTGGAGGCCTAAAGCAAGCATATCTCCTACTTCAGGAGGTATAGAAGGTCAATGTTGATGTATGTTCACTATGACGTCTGCTCAAATCAGTTCAGGCCTCGTTCTTCAACGACTATGACGTTTGAACACAATGGTTCAAGCCTCGTTCTTCAACGACTATGACGTCTGCTCACATCAGTTCAGGCCTCGCTCTTCAACATTATGGCGTCTGCTGACAACACTTCAGGCCCCGTTCATTAAAGAAAAGAAAAGTGTACGCTTGAGTGCGCTTTATCTTTTGAAGAAGTGAAATGTTCTTGCTTCTGACCATTCTCATCAACAAACCTCATATTCGTTCCACGCTTGTTCAGTCATCAAGTGGATTACCTTCATCAGATTGTATTTGTTATTATTCACTCGATCAAAAATGGCATCTTCAAATGCAATTTTTGAGGGGGAGAAGTGTGAACAGTGGATCAACCTCTTATGCAATTTCTGAGGGGGAGAAGTGTGAATAAACTACATGTATTTCTATTCACTTGTTCAATCAAAAATCGCATCCTCATATGCAATATTTGAGGGGGAGAAGTGTGAATAAAATACATGTTGATTGATGCTTGAAATGACTCTCCTCTCCTCCAACACCTAATGTTCCACTAACTAAGGATGACTAATTGTGACTACGGAGTTAATTGGGTATCATGTATTTGAGATTGAAGTTGACTTTCACAAAGGCGTGTTCTTAGTTTATCTTGAAGTCGGGGTTGGTTGGATGAATGACTTTCAACGATACCTTGCTCGTGCTTGAGATTTAAGTTGAAGACTTGGTTTATCTACTTACCAGCAGTCGAGGCGGATGGTTGAAGACCTGGTTAACTATCACTTAAAGGAGTTACGTTGTAGCACTCAGTGTCACACGCCTATGTCGTTGTGGATAATCGCAAGAGTGGTAATGTCTCATGCTTTGGTTGGGTAGTGAGTTGATGCGTGGGAATCGCACCTTGCTTTACCTCTCGAGGGATCTCGCGAGGCTTACAACCCCCACCAGGCAGTGTACCTGATCGTTGTAGTATAGTATAGTGACAAGTACCGAGAGATTGATCGTTCAGCTTAGGAATAGTGTCGCTAGGATTAGAAAACCTAATTAATAGTTCTAGAGGTGGAAGATGATTATTTTTGTGTTTTTGTATTTTTATAAAAGCAAGTAAATCTCGGGTTTTGAAGGAGTGGGCGGAATTAGTTGCTAATCAACTAACCCAAAACTAGGATGCAATCAAAATAAAATAATAAAAATGAAAATAAACTAATATTAAACTAAGGTTGTGAGCAGTATGTGGAGAAATTGTGTTTACTTAGACTTCATTACTCCCTAGATATCTTTTACATGTCAATTACTTGTTATACTTGTATGGATGACGGATTGTATTCCTTAATACCATTCGTGGGGTGGCATACAAAACTCCCCAACTCTATGAGCTCTTATCTCCTCCTACACCATGACCCAGCACAACTATAGGGATTGTAAACAGTGGCTCATGCATTAAATACAACCAATAAAGACCTAGTACGCCTTGGTTCATGTTTCTTAAGACGTTCAAGCATGTTACCATTGGAGATCTGCCAGTTTTCTTAAGCCTAACATATAATATCATTCATCCAAGAACAAGAATAGACAAGTAATCAACACATAATCAACATCTAGGTTTCATTAGATCTAAGCAAACACAAAGAAAATCTAGCCTAGCATAGTAGAATTAAGATAAGAACAAAAGATAAACAACCAACACATAGACATATTGATTGAATTAAGAGTATACTTATCTCAATTACAATGCAAGGTTTCAAGGGTTTGGAACCCTTGAAAAACCTGTAAAAGAGGCACCAAAATCGTCTTTAGGGTTTCACCAAAACTTCTCCTCTTTTAATGAAAAAACTAGAAAACTATATATAGGAAAATCGTCCTGACGGCGTCAAGAGTTAAATCTGACGCCGTCAACTCGCCGCCATAAACTTCCTCGGACGCCCTAGATCCACTTGTGACGGCCTATGTGACGCCGTCACCACCTACGGTAAATTAATCTTGGCCACTTTGACGCCGTCATCTACTCATCTGACGCCGTCACCAGCTACGGTAAAATATTCATCATGTCTGACGCCGTCAAGACTCAAGTCGTGACGCCGTCACCTTGTATTTCCAGCTTGGATCTTTGGTACTTTGTCGTTTTCTTCACTTTATGCTCCAAAAACGTCCAAAATAGCCTCTTTTCCAGAATTCACTCTCCAAACACCTAAAATCACAAAAGGAACGATTTAGGGCAATATTTGATCAAATAAAGTCGGATTCGGGCTTAAATGACCCCCTAAAAACGGATCATTTTTCGCCTCATCATATACCCTTACACTTGAGATTTGCTTGTCCTCAAGCAAATGAGCTTTTATTCTACTCAAAAGACAAGTTAGGGGTCATTTAACACTAATATAAAAGTAATTACAACAAATAATCGTTCCACTAAAGACCAATAGACAAGCATGGAAGTCATATACAAGCACCTCATAAATAGTGTTTAGATACTCACATCTCTCGGGTGTAATAAAGTAATATAACATTAGGGAAATGGAAGATATCTCTCACTACCTGTCATAGCAAAATAGATTACCATAGGCTTGGGAAAGCATCAAACCTCTACCACATGGCGTAAGCACCTAGGATAAACTATCAAAGAGGTCTTTTTAAAGGGTTAAAACGTTAGGTGTAGGGATATGAATTACACGGTTTTGTTGGATAAAGGGAATTTTACTGGTGGCGAGTTAACAATCTTGGTTAATTACATGTACAAGATGGCGTTGCTAAGCCAAGACTAGACTCGACTTAAGCTAATAAATGAAAAATAACAAAAACATAAAACGAACATAGAATGAAAACGGGATGGTAGTCCGTATGTTTTTTTTTTTTTTTTTTTTTTTTTTTTTTACATACATTCTTACCCTACCATCCAAAATAATACATCATAGGGGTTTGAGCAATCCCCTTGCACTTGAATTTTTACATACTTTACATTAAACTATTCTAATGACTCGAATTAAGAAAATCAAAACACTTGGAGCACTTTAAAGATTAGCGTACATATGGGGGTAATAATATGATGTTCTTCCCCATTACTCCATAAAACAAGTACTTACCCATGAGTCCCAATCGTCCCAAAACAATATGTACATGGATATGACTCGACTTAGCAACCATGTAATCAATTAGAAAGTTAACTTAGGGTTTAACAAATAACAATAATGCACTAAAAATGAGCGCATACACGGAAGGCTAAGGCGATTTGGGTGTACATTTAAGTGGGGTGTAACAAATTCTTCCTTTAAGTAAGACGCTTAAAGTTAGAAACGAAAAGATAGGCTCGGAGGGGTGTACTAGGGGTATCGTGTACTAAAAATGAGTACAACGCTAAGGGTGTGGGAAAAATTAGTTGATTTAACTAGCCAAGTAATATGACTTAAATGGTCAAGTAATCATGATACGGGTTTAACACAAGGGTGATCCTAATGCCTCTTATCATGTAGTAAATCCTACCACACGAATGTAGTCTCACTAGCGGTCTCGGGATGCATCACTAACGCAAGTTCTAGAATCTAAATGCTACCGGTACACTCATAAGCACTAATAGTAAATGCCTTTCCTATCAAATCTAAAGGCGAACCTCACATTTTTGGGTGGAAAATTTTTCTGAATATACGGTTATGTGCTAGTCATACAACCTCCTATCCATGAGACGCTTGCTATGGCTAAAGTTTCACTCCTAAATGTTGTAAAAAAGTTTAAATTTGGCGCTAAAATTACACTAACAAGTATTTCTCATAGTTTTATTACTCATCTACTATCAAACAAAACAAACTCAAGCGAAAGTGCATATGTAAGGTATCATCTTTTTACCCTCCCCTTACACTTAGGATGAACATTGTCCCCAATGTTCAAATAAAGAATGTAAAAGTTAAAAGTAAAAAGAATGAAATCAAATACTCCCCTGATTCGCTCGGTATGGATTTTAGGTTGGCCAGGTTAAATCTTCCTCCAAGAAAATGAACAATCAAAGCTTCCCATCCAGAATATAAATCATCTTCTTGTCTTAAATAACCTGTAGATCCTGACAAAAGTAGACAAGGCAACCTCGCGTAAAATCGGCGGCATCCTATATAAGTTTCTAAATCCTAGAAAACAAAGTAAGATATAATGCTTGTGGAATGAAGTTTGCAGATTTCCTGGAGATTATAAAACTTAATAAATCACAAAAACCATAAGACTCCGTTAGAAAAACAAAACTGGTAAAATTTCCAGATTTTTGACTCCTGACGCCGTCAAGAGCAATTGCCTGACGCCGTCAGAGTGGACCTGCAGAAATCTTTATGTTAAGTTTCCGAAAAATTTCTGGAAAAATCTTGTCCTACTTCCTGGAAAATCCTGCAAAACTTCATTATGACTCAATACAAGCATTTGACTGTAACAATTATGAATATACATGTTCATTAAATATTGTTGAGAATCATGATCGGTTTGTTTCTTAAAAACATATTTGGGGTTTCCCCTTACACTTATCTTTTGCAAAAATACCTTTAGGTTGAAGTTAAGACTAGGCCAAACAACATAATAAAGTATTTCCACATTCTAATTGAGAAACATGATCAACCAACAATAAAAATAAAACATGCATACGGAAGCAAATAACAATCAAACAAATAAAATCACACAAAACATGGGTTGCCTCCCAAGAAGCGCTTTTCTTTATTTACGAGTCTTGTAGCTAGACTCAAAGTCGTGGGTTACTACGTGATTCAGGTGAGTTCCTCGTTGAGGATATCTTTGGGATCGAACTTAGGTTTCAACTTCCTATCGGTTTCTTTAGTGTGGTATGACCTTTCAAACTTCTCTCCATCCGGATCATACAAAGTCATTCTAATATGCCATGACCCGTCACCTTCTTTAGGTGGCTTATCCCACCTCCATTTACACTTGTCTCCCTCTTTTTTCCATTTATTCCTCTCTATGTTAATGGGCATTACGCTTAATAACTCAATCATCTTCCTAAAGACTAACGGATCCTCAAAGGGGTCTAGCTCTTCATCTCTAGCTATGAGTTGTTCTACCGAGTGTGTCTTCTCAACGAAATCCTTTTCTAGATAGAATGGGCATTGAGGTCCTATGAAGTTCCTTTCTATCCAAGGTCCATATCTAGACGGTCTCCTATTCATCTCTACCCAATGCGGTGTCGGTTCATCATCACAATCATAACTATGCTTCTTAACATTATACACCGACCAAGTATCGCCTTCACCTACCGCTATCTTAGATTCCTTGCAATCTATCATGGCACTAGCGGTTGCTAAAAATCCTCTTCCTACCAATAATGGGCATGTAGTGTCACTAACCATGTCTAGGACGTGAAAATCCGCTAATATAGTCAACTTTCCTACGTGAACAACTACATCCTTAATCATTCCAATCGGATGGGCAATACTCCCATCCGCTAGCCCTATCAATACCTCCGTTTCCTCTAACTTTCCTAGCTTAAGAGTGGTGAATAAGGATAAGGGAATCAAGTTGAGGCTTGACCCTAAATCGGCTAGTGTGTCGAAAGCTTCGGATCTTCCTATCTTACAAGGCAAAACAAATATACCCGGGTCATCAAGCTTTTTAGGTAACTTGTTTTGAACGAAGGCGGTCCCATTTTTACCTAGCTTACACTTCTCATATTTTTCTAGGAGGGCATTATAGTAAGGAGCACGCGCTAAGACATCAATGACGGGGCGTTCAAGGTGAAGTTCTTTGAATTCATCGTCAAGGTCTTGCGTAAGAGGTGTTTCAACTATGCTTTTGACCGGCTCTATAGTGGGTGTTTTATTTGATTGGCCCTTTTGGGGAACTTGGTTTTGTTTGAAACACGTGCTCGTCGATTTGACCGAATAATATTGTGGACACGAAGTGGGTGACGAAACTGAAGATATGGAATTAACGGTTAGTTTCAGATTCTTGATTGTGTCACTTGGGAGTGCTCCCATTTCTCGGTCATTGAGAACTTTCAACAATGTGTCAATTCTATTGGTCATCTCATTTTGATTTTGTTTGAAATCGGCTTCAAACTTAGCTATGCGAGCTTCTTGAGATGCCATAAATTTCGACATCAATCCTTCAAGATTGTTGGTACTACCATAGTTGTTAGAAGGATTGTTGTTGAAGGTACGGTTGGATGGTGGACCGTTTGATTGGTAACGATTAGGTGGGTTGGAAGAATTGGGTTGATTTTGTTTCCACCTAAGGTTTGGGTGATTTTTCCATGAAGGGTTGTATGAATCACCGTATGTGTTTGGCTCGGGCTTGAAAGTGTACCACTTATCTCCCGCTTCGTCGGTACGCGTGGATGCGTAGTCCGCAAAAGCTGTTCCGGGGAGTTCCATACAATCACGAGTGTCATGGGGACCACTACATAATTCGCATGAAGAAGTGATTTTGTTCACTTGGCTTGAATGCTTCGGAGCTTCGTAAGATTTCATGAGAAACTTGACTTGGTCCTCAAGTTCCATGATCCTACGGTCGGGAGTGCTTGAATTGTTCGAAGGCAAAGATATTGCCTTGACCATTTTATTCAAATCACGGGGATCATTCCAACTTTCGTTGTCATAGAGAGCAAGATCTTCTATGAGTTCCCATGATTGTTCCGCACTAAGATCACGTAGCTTACCACCGGCCGATTGGTCAATGGTTCGCCTTGTGGGGATATCAATATGGTCATAGAAAATTTGGACTTGGAGCCAAAGATCTATGCCATGATGAGGGACTTTTTGGAGTAAGTCCTTGAAACGAGTCCATGCTTCATAAAGAGATTCATTTTGACGTTGTTAGAACATCAAGATGTCATTCCTAAGCTTAGTAGTTCTCCCCGGTGGGAAAAATTGAGCAAGGAAACGAGTGGTGAGATCATCCCATGTGGTGATGGATCCCGCGGGTAAACGCTCAAGCCATTGACTAGCTTGATCCCGTAGAGAGAATTGGAATAGGCGTAAACGGGTAGTCTCTCTAGTTTCAACACCTAGGTCTATGGAATCTATGATTTTGAGGAAATCCTTAAGGTGTTGGTTTGGATCTTCGGAACGAAGTCCATGGAATGCACATCCGCTTTGCACCAACCGGATGGTGTCGGATCGCAAGGGGGTCACATTGGCTCCGGTGAGCTCAATGGTGTTTCGGTAGCCTTGGTGGCTAGGTCGGGAATATTCTCCTAAGGTTCGGGGCCTAAGGGGTTCTAGTGGTGGGTTTTGTTGTGGTGGGATGATGGGTTCAAAGATGTTACCACCTTCCATGATGTCGGATGGTAAAGAGTTACGAACAAAGGCACGAAGAAATAAGATAGACTAAAGAAGACCTAAAAAAAAAAAAAAAAAAATCTTACTAGAAAGGAATCTAGCAAGTAGACCTAATAAAAAGAAATCCTAACCTAGACAATAACTATTCCCCAGGCTGCGGCACCAAAAACTTGATGCGTGGGAATCGCACCTTGCTTTACCTCTCGAGGGATCTCGCGAGGCTTACAACCCCCACCAGGCAGTGTACCTGATCGTTGTAGTATAGTATAGTGACAAGTACCGGGGGATTGATCGTTCAGCTTAGGAATAGTGTCGCTAGGATTAGAAAACCTAATTAATAGTTCTAGAGGTGGAAGATGATTATTTTTGTGTTTTTGTATTTTTATAAAAGCAAGTAAATCTCGGGTTTTGAAGGAGTGGGCGGAATTAGTTGCTAATCAACTAACCCAAAACTAGGATGCAATCAAAATAAAATAATAAAAATGAAAATAAACTAATATTAAACTAAGGTTGTGAGCAGTATGTGGAGAAATTGTGTTTACTTAGACTTCATTACTCCCTAGATATCTTTTACATGTCAATTACTTGTTATACTTGTATGGATGACGGATTGTATTCCTTAATACCATTCGTGGGGTGGCATACATAACTCCCCAACTCTATGAGCTCTTATCTCCTCCTACACCATGACCCAGCACAACTATAGGGATTGTAAACAGTGGCTCATGCATTAAATACAACCAATAAAGACCTAGTACGCCTCGGTTCATGTTTCTTAAGACGTTCAAGCATGTTACCATTGGAGATCTGCCAGTTTTCTTAAGCCTAACATATAATATCATTCATCCAAGAACAAGAATAGACAAGTAATCAACACATAATCAACATCTAGGTTTCATTAGATCTAAGCAAACACAAAGAAAATCTAGCCTAGCATAGTAGAATTAAGATAAGAACAAAAGATAAACAACCAACACATAGACATATTGATTGAATTAAGAGTATACTTATCTCAATTACAATGCAAGGTTTCAAGGGTTTGGAACCCTTGAAAAACCTGTAAAAGAGGCACCAAAATCGTCTTTAGGGTTTCACCAAAACTTCTCCTCTTTTAATGAAAAAACTAGAAAACTATATATAGGAAAATCGTCCTGACGGCGTCAAGAGTTAAATCTGACGCCGTCAACTCGCTGCCATAAACTTCCTCGGACGCCCTAGATCCACTTGTGACGGCCTATGTGACGCCGTCACCACCTACGGTAAATTAATCTTGGCCACTTTGACGCCGTCATCTACTCATCTGACGCCGTCACCAGCTACGGTAAAATATTCATCATGTCTGACGCCGTCAAGACTCAAGTCGTGACGCCGTCACCTTGTATTTCCAGCTTGGATCTTTGGTACTTTGTCGTTTTCTTCACTTTATACTCCAAAAACGTCCAAAATAGCCTCTTTTCCAGAATTCACTCTCCAAACACCTAAAATCACAAAAGGAACGATTTAGGGCAATATTTGATCAAATAAAGTCGGATTCGGGCTTAAATGACCCCCTAAAAACGGATCATTTTTCGCCTCATCATGAGTACTTAGAGATTTGCCTAGAGCATAAATTCTCTACACCGTTCTTCTAACATTAGTGCAAGCTTAAGACACAAGACCGGGAAACTCTACTTCAGTTTCAAGTATGGTATATCGGGTTTTCTCCATACGTAGTCATTTACTATTAGCCAGTGGAAGTGAAAAAAGGTTTAATTAGGGGTTGCTCTGCAGAGAATTGTTGAAGAGAATTGTTATCGACATCTACTCATGTGGTATTGATTTGTATGTTGCTTCCAGTTGATATGTTTATGTACACATAGTTATGATGATTCCGAGTGATCGTCATCATCATGGAGGGAGAAATGTGTACATCGGGGCTTCTATCGAAGAACTGGAAGCATTCTAAGTGAGTTGAAAATGTCGAAATGACGTTCCCCAAACAAACCCGTGAAGAAGTTACAGACTATCAGTCTATGATCCATTTCCCGCTGTGCATGACAAGATAAGAGACTGAAGACAATTTGGGCAGAATTGAGTAATACTTCTTCAACAAGCATCAAGGTTATTTCAAACGGGTCGTCAGTTTGGGAGGGAGCAAGTTAATTAATGGGCTTACTAATTGGGAAGGAGTAATAACCCAATTAGTGAGTGTTTCTATAGCAGTTGATTCTCACCAGATCCATTTAAGCCAAAGGTTGTTCTTCTCACAAGATTTCAAGTACGTATGCATAAAATGTGTTGCTAATTCTGAGGTATCAAAACCAGCAAGGGGGAAGGAGACATACATCTGAATGCATAATGAGTACACGTGATGAACTTAATACTTCGTCCTAATTGAAGTTATGCCGGGAAGACAAATGTCATAACCGCAGAGATAATCAGTGTCTTAAGTCGTGGCGTTTGGTGTATCATTCCAACTAAGTGGAGGAAGTGGTCTCTCGATTCTTGTGGTATGAACTACTTCAGCTTTCAGTGAGAAGAAATATGAGAAGAACAATTGGAGCGTGAGATAATATTGCTTATCGACATCTTCATATGAGCTGATATGATTTATGGTAAAGTGCTTCTGGTTAATGCTTCATGTACACAATGGTATGATGATTCCGATGAGATCGCAACCATCAGGGGAGAGATTTGTGTACATCAAGGATGCGCAACAGGTTCACGTGATTGGGCTTAATCATATATTCCGGAGGAGATATCCGCAAAGATGATCAGTGCTTCAACCTGTTACTTTGGTGTCATCGTTTCTTCTTGTGATTGGATACATGCGTACAACATGGATTAAGTTGGTATGTGTAACATAACTGGAAAGCATTTGGTGAAATGAAGATATTGATATCTTATTCCCCTGAATTGACAACTGCTCAAAACCGCAAAGTAATGTGTACATCGGGGACGTACAACAGGGTCATGTGATCGGGCTTCATCATACATTCCGGGATTGATTACCGCAGAGATGATCCGTGGTTCACCTTGTTACTTCGGTGTTATCGTTTTCTTCTGGGTTCTCGAGCTTCATTCAATGAGACTTTTTGCATCACTTCAACTGTCTGGGGAAGTGGTCTCATGAAGATGATTGTCGGTTTGGGGGGAAGCTACCAAAGCATCACACTGAGAAGGCACAAGTTCAGACGATTATTATTCATGAGCCTCGAATGCTTTGGTGGTGAATGTTTAAGAGATGTTGACTACACGTTTCTACAACAAGCCGAACGAAATCCTCATTTCGGTATTCATGTCAACATCTTCTTAAACTTAATAGTATCCTTTGTATATATATTATACGAAATTGTATATAGATATATAAAACCAACAAAAACCCATAAAAAAATAGAAAATTTGAAAATACCAAAAAAATAGTTTTTTTAAGGCATGTCTTCTGGCATCGATAACATTTACGGTCCTAGAAATATCATTCAATAATGACACGGGTCTTTAAATGAAGTTCGAACAGAAGTTCAAAAAGTTTTTCAAAACATGCCTAATTGGCTTACAGTCATTTCAGACTGTAACCCGGATTTAAACTTATGGCTTACAGTCATTTCAGGCTGTAACCCGGACTTCAAATTATGGTTTGCTATTACTTCAGATAGCAACCCGGTCTTAATATTGGAGAAAGTTCGTCACCAAAAAGACGACTGTTCCTAACAAAGGCATTAATTACTTTATATTCGTGCCTTTCCGATCTGATGTACGCTTAAGTGCATCATTTCTGGTAAAAGAAGAGAAGTCTTCTTTACATCTTAAATACTTTTCCTTCAAAGATTCTTTGGGAAAGTATTTGCTCCAAACTTGGTGGTACCATGGCTTTTGAAGATCAAACAAACCTGAAGAGTTGTTTAAAATATACCACTCAATCGATGCTATATAAATTAATACTTTATGCAAAATGTTTAGTTATAAAATGTATCATCGATTGAGGGGGAGAATGATTTCAAAAACTATACATCATCAAAACAATGATCTTTGTGCATAACTTCAAGTGGATTAAGTGAAATTGTTATGTGTTAGTATATGAATTTTTCATGAGTTTATCGCTAAACTCAAAATCATTTATAAACTCATCATCTCTAACACATAACATACTCCCTCAAGGTTTGAGGGGGAGCTTAAATGTCGTCTCAAAATCAGTCATTCTTAAAAATGTCACATCCTTCTCCAAAACTTTATACTTATTTAAATCACTTGGGATCACAAATCTCAAATTGATTTGAAATTTTTGATCGGGGGAGAAGATGTGATTTAAATATGAAAAAACTGATTCAAAAGTGATGTTTTTGAACATGAAAACAAAAATATGCTCTTTCCTATGTGCCAAACTCTTTCGCATATCCATGCACATATTGAGGGGGAGCAAAATGATTGGTGTAAAAGGATCCTTGCATCTCATATGAGTGCATCTCAGTCTTGACTCATGAATTGATGAAACACAAATGTCCTGAATCGAAAAGACTAGTCCTGGACGGGTAATAACTTCATGCTGGTTTAACCAGTGATGTAAGCGTGTCTCGAAGAGGACTAGTTCAAGTAGAATGTACCGTTTCGAGAAACCTTGGGTGAATTTGATCGAGCCGGGTAATAACTTCAAGCTAGTTTAACTAGTGATGTAAGCATGTCTCGAATGCCCGGTCATGTTCACTCAAGGTAGATCAATTCAAAAGTGCAACTCTTCCCGACATGTGCAAATTTTCAAATCAATACTTATGAGCACATGTTAAGGGGGAGCATTTGAAAATGACAAAACTCTCAATGTGTTAACAAAATGTGTTTCTCAATCATAAACACGTTGAGAGAATTTTCAATGATTTGGTAAATGGCAACTTAGGATAGTCATGGAGTTATAAGGTGGCTAAAGCTAGGAAAACCGTCCTATGATCCGCCAGAGCCGGAGGGATCTACCCATGGACAATACCAAATAGATAGTATTAAGAAGTCCGTAGGTATGATTATGAAAAAAAAAAGGAGAAATGTGAGAATGGGGAAAGAAGGGGTTGAAGAATTAAAAAGAAATGAAATGAGAAAGGGTGAAAAGAAATAGCCCTCCAATTATTCAACCTTAGGGCAGAAACCGGGTTCAATTCATAATCTACTGATTGTTGCTAAGGCGAAATCGGTATTGAAGACAAGACGTCATGGACCCAGTGACGCAATGCACTAAACCTTCTAGCCACTCAAGTTCTCTTAAAAGAACTTGTTTCATTCTCACGGGGAACCGGTGTAATCTATCGACATATCTCTTAGAGATAGTTGATATTGAAGCAGGAGACCTCTCCCTAATCTCCGCATAGGAAAACTAAATGCACTTATTGAGTCTAGAGCCTCGAGATGCATAAAAAGATCTCATAGGAACACGTGCTACTTCTACCCTGGTTGTTCAACATTAAGGACACCAGTGGTAAACTTATGAGTCCTACGCAGATCTTAGCAATCTGCCAGAACATTTATGAGGGATATTGCTATTGTAACTCCCAGTGATTGAATTGAAATTCCTGCCAGGGTCAACATCAAGCAGCCCTGAAAGTAGGTCACTTCGGTAATTCCTTATGGATTACGCTTAGTGGTCGCGGCGGTTACCAATGGTCTACAATCGTGGAGTGAACTCCAGCGACTCACCCAGTCGTTGATTTACTTAGGTAGATCGTGTAAATCCTCTTGGGGGTTTGCCGATTGGGAACGGTATTGGTAAGAATTAGAAGGAGTCTTCACACTATGCTGTTGACGATCTCTAATTCCAAACCTATAAGCACCGGATGATTTGTTGCTAACTGTCTACTTGCAGGAATTTCTAACGGTTGCGGGTGATTGCTGAAAGGATGCTGATCAATCAACACATGCTCACACTTCAACTTCACAACTCAAAAGATATCATGATCATTGAATGGGCTTCAACCGTGCTTCCTCAACTCTGATGAACAAGATCATGATCCTGAAAAGTGTGAGCATGCCTACACAAAGAGGTTCATATCACATGGAGACATCACTACTCCTAGATGACTTTCAGACATTCTTTTGGATGATGCAACTGATGTTATTTCCAAAGATCATCCATCACATTGAAGGTGTCATCTAGAGTCTTCCACTTAAAGCACAAAGATCTCAACAATGAAGAATCAAAAGGCTACGAGCTACAAAGATGTCATCAAAGATCTGAATACTATGACTCAACATTTATTTTCCGGGGTGACCTCCCTTAGGGGGAGATTGTTAGGAATACGATTATTCAATTGAAGACTCGGTCACCCCGAGTATAGTTTAGCATATTGTAGCTCGTAGTAACTATCATATTAGTTAGTATGTAGAGTAGTATTAGTTAGTATTTGTGGAGTCGGGTCGGGTCTCTTACCCACTGTCAGCCCGCTCTACAGCCCGTTTCAAGGGGCGTTTCCATTGTAACTATATATACCCTTTCCCACCCATGGGAAAGGGTTGGAGCTTCCATTTCACTTAATCTAATCTTCCATATTTTCTCTCACTTTCTCTCTCTAGGAATTCCTCCCAACTTTTCTCTCTCTCTCTCTCTCTCTCTCTCTCTCTCTCTCTCTCGTTTTCTTCCATAATTCTTCTATCTAAAACACAAGACCATGTATGTTATGATTATTGATATTCTACAAAGAATTTAAAAAAACAATTCAAAAGGTTTTTATGTAATTGAAGTGCAACAATAAGGTTTATATACCCGGAAAGTGATGCGACAAGTTAAGGAAAATTTCTGGATGACATAAAATTCTACACGAAATATGACAATTAATAAAGTAAAGTGGCAAGTGATGTGACAGCTGATGCGACAAGTGAAGGAAAATTTCTGGATCACATAAAATTCTACACGAAATATAACAACTAATAAAGTAAAGTGGCCAGTGATGTGACAGCTGATGCGACAAGTGAAGGAAAATTTCTGGATCACATAAAATTCTACACGAAATATGACAATTTAAACAGTAAAGTGGCCAGTGATGTGACTGCTGATTTAACAAGTGAAGGAAAATTTCTTGATCACATAAAATTCTACACGAAATATGACAATTTAAACAGTAAAGTGGCCAGTGATATGACAACTGATGTGACAAGTCAAGGAAAATTTCTTGATCACATAAAATACTACACGAAATATGACATTTTAAACTAGCCAGTGATGTGACCAATGATGTAACTAGTAAATGAAAAGTTTAGTATCACATATAATTGTACACGAAATATGACAATCGAAACAGTGACTTTATAAAAACACACACACGCTTACTAAGCCAACTATATATAACACATCAACAACTTAATGTGCATACACACTTTCACACACAAAAGAAAAACAAATTTGAAATGAGTTGTAAAAAAATAAAATGCAAGTTACATTATCATGATATAGATCGTGGTGTCATAATTTATGATGATGTAACGTATTCCGGGTTAGTTAATATGGTGATGAGCAAGTGATGAGGCGAAAAATGAACCACTTTTAGGGGGTCATTTAAGCCCGGAATTGAATTTATTTGATCAAATATTACCCTAAATCGTTCCTTTTGTGATTTTAGGTACTTTGGGAGTGAAATCTGGAAAAGGAAGCAATTCGGACGTTTTTGGAGCATTAAAGTGAAGAAAACGGCAAAGTCTTAATTTTCCATGCTGAGAACAGTACCTGGCGGCGTCAAGAGGAAGATCCTGACGGCATCAAGAGTAAAAACCATGACGACCCAGTGCAAACCTGACGGCGTCACAACAAGGGCGTCAAGAGTTAAATTGGTGACGGCCTGCATAAGGAGAATACATGACGGCGTCAGACCCAGATCTAGGCAGTCCGAGGAACTATTTGGCGGCGAGATGACGGCGTTAGACATTTTTTCTTGACGCCGTCACCTATCAAACTCTATATATAGTTTTCTATTTTTCATTCATTAAAAAAGGAGGAACTTGTGTAGAGAAACTAGGGCCGAACTTTGTAAACCTAGGTCATATTTTATAGTGTTTTCAAGGGTTTTCACCCCTTGAATCCTTTCATGTTCTATTGAGATAAGTCTTCTCTTAATTTAATCAATATGTCTATGTGTTGGTTGATTATATCTTGTGCTTGTCTTGATTCCAACATGCTAGGCTAGATCTATCTTGTGTTTGCTTAGATCTAATGAAACCTAGATGTTAATTATGTGTTGATTACTTGTTTATGGTTGTAATGGATGAATGATTTCAATGTTAGGCTTAAGAAAACTGGCAGATCTCCATTGTGTAACATGCTTGAACGTCTTAGAAAACATGAACCGATGTGTACTAGGTTTTATTGGTTGTATTTAATGCATGAGTAAATTCTAGTGATCCCATGTTAGGAGCTTCTTAGCCGGCTCGACATAGAAGTGAAGTAGGCGCTCATAGGATTGGGGAAGTAAGTACGCCACCCCATGAATGGTATTAAGGAATACAATCCGTCATCCACGCAACTATATCAAGTAATTAACGTGTAAAAGATATCTAGGGAGTAGTGAAATCTAAGTAAATACAATTCTTCCACATATTGCTCACAACTTTAGTATAATTTAGTTTAATTTTATTTCTAGTATTTTATTTTGATTGCATCTTTAGTATTGGGTTAGTTGACTAGCAACTAATTCCGCCCAACTCCTTAAAACCCGAGAATTTTACTTGCTTTCTAAAAAATATAAAAATACAAAAAGAATCACCCCTCATCTCTAGACCTAGTCTTTATGTTTTCTAATCCTAGCGACACTATTCCTAGCTGAATGATCAATCCCCCGGTACTTGTCATTATACTATACTACATCGATCAGGTACACTGCCTGGTGGGGGTTGTAAGCTTCTCGAGATCCCTTGAGAGGTAAAGCCTGGTGCAATCCCCACGCATCAAGTTTTTGGCGCCGCAGCCTGGGGAATAGTTATTGTCTAGGTTAGAATTTCTTTTTATTAGGTCTACTTGCTTGATTTCTTTCTAATAAGACTTTATTTTTATTTTTTAGGTTTTCTTTAGTCTATCTTTTCTTTGTGTCTTTGTTTGTAAAAACCTTTCCATTGACTATTCCGTTAGCCATTACGGAGAACGTGAATCCACCATACTACCAACCACGTAACCCACTCCAAATGACATCTTGATGTTTAAACAACATGAGGATGAACCTATCTATGATGCATGGGCTCGTTTTAAATATTTACTCCGAAAAGTCCCTCATCATAATTTCGATCTGTGGTCTCAAATTAAAATATTTTACCATCGTGTTGACCACTCTACCAAAATGGACATTGACCATGCCGCAGATGGGGACCTTTGGGGATTAAGTGCTGATAAAGCATGGGAAACCATAGAGAATTGTGCCAAACTTGCCAAAAAAATGGACAACCCAACAAACGTTGTTACGGATCAATTGATAGCAAGTTTAAGGGAACAGGCAAGAAGATTATTTGGGGATAAGCGTATAGATGAGATAACTGGGTGCACGAAGTGGTTTGATCTCATCACAATACAGGATGAACACATAGGTGACCTTGATGTGATGGAGGATGTAGCCGAACATGATCACATTGATAAAAAAGACCTAGGTTTTATGATCGATGATGATGAATCTCAAGAAACGGATGATGAATCTTTTGGGCAATTTGTATATAGCAGTCAGAATATTGAGGATGATCCTTATGATTCAAACATAGAAGTTGAGATGCCTAGAGAAGTACGTGAGATACTTAGGAGAATGCTTAGGATAGATCCTACCAAAACACATGATGAGGATATAGGTGATCTTGACACATGGAATGATGAGGTAAATAACATAAGCCCACAAAATACTCAACCATCATTTGAGGCGCACACACCGCCCGTGACTTACCCGAAAGAAGTAGATGAAACTTTAGGAATTCCGATGGAGGTAGAACCCTTGGACCAGACACCACTTGAGGATATAGGTTTGAACACTTGTAGTGATAACCTTACTCCTAGTTCTAGGGAATTTCCTAGTGTTGATGAACCGGAACCTCAATCTTTACACACCTTTCCATCCTTAGATATATTTCTAGGAGACAAAAGAGGAACCGACCCACCCATCAACCAATATTATCCGGGTAGTTTTAGGATAAAAGGAAGCCATTCACTCACCCCCTTCACCTCACGTGGCATATTTCCACCCTAAGGGTGTATATCGCTACTTCCACCGACACTTACTTCAAAGTGTAGGGAAAACCTCCCCTATTTCCGTTAAATAAGGGTAGATTCAGGCTCGTGACTAGAAACAAAAACAAGCGCTTATTGGGAGGCAACCCAATCTTTATTTATTTGTTTGTTTGTTTATTTGATTTTATTTGTTTCCATATGCATGCTTTATTTTTATTGTTTGTGGCTCATGTTTCAAAGTAAATTGTGAAAATGCTTTATTTTGTTTTTAACTTCGTCTTAATTGCATATAAAGGTATTTTGCAAAAGATAAGTGTAAGGGAGATCCAAATTTGTTTATAAAAACGAAATTGAGCATGAACCACAACAATATTAAATGAACATGTGTATTAGTATTCGTTAGAGTCAAATGCTTGTATCGAGTCATAATGATGTTTTGTAGGATTTTCCAGGAAGTAGGACATAAGTTTTTCCAGAAATTTTCTGGAAACTTAACATAAAGATTTCTTCAGGTCACTTCTAACGGCGTCAGAATTAATTCCTGACGGCGTCATGTGTAAAATTCTGGAAATTATGCTAGTTTTGTTTATACCGAAGTCTTAAAGTTTTTGGTTGATTCTTTAGTTTTATAAACTCCAGGAAATCTGCAAACATTCATTCCACAAGCATTATATCTTTAATTGTTTTGTTTTTATTCCTAAGTCTGGAATTACATCTAGTTGTGAGTTTTCTTTGTTCGGATTGATGCTTTGGGTTTTTGTGTTTGTTTTCTCAGGTTTAACAGGTTATGTTTGACAAGAAGAAGATTTATATTCTGGAAGGGAAGCTTTGATTGTTCATTTTCTTGGAGGAAGATCTAACCTTATTACCTTAATATCCATACCGAGCGAATCAGGGGAGTATTTGATTTCATTCTTTTTACTTATTTCACTTTTACATTCTTTACTTGAACATTGGGGACAATGTTCATCCTAAGTGTAAGGGGAGGGTAAAATGATGATACCTTACAGATACACTTTCGCTTGAGTTTGTTTATTTAATAGTAGATGTGTAATAAAACTATGAGAAATACTTGTTAGTGCAATTTTAGCGCCAAATTTAAAATTTTTTACAACATTTAGGAGTGAAACTTTAGCCATAGCAAGCGTCTCATGGATAGGAGATTTTATGACTAGCACATAACCGTATATTCAGAAAAATTTTCCACCCAAATATGTGAGGTTCGCCTTTAGATTTGATAGGAAAAGCATTTACTATTAGTGCTTATGAGTGTACCGGTAGCATTTAGATTCTAGAACTTGTGTTAGTGATGTATCCCGAGACCGCTAGTGAGACTACATTCGTGTGGTAGGATTTACTACATGATAAGAGGCATTAGGATCACCCTTGTGTTAAACCCGTATCATAATTACTTGACCATTTAAGTCATATTACTTGGCTAGTTAAGTCAACTAATTCTTCCCACACCTTAGCGTTGTACTCATTTTTAGTACACGAAACCCCTAGTACACCCCTTTGAGCCTATCTTTTCGTTTCTAACTTTAAGCATCTTACTTAAAGGAAGAATTTGTTACACCCCACTTAAATGTACACCCAAATTGCCTTAGCCTTCCGTGTATGCACTCATCTTTAGTGCATTATTGTTATATGTTAAACCCTAAGTTAATTATCTAATTGATTTCATGGTTGCTAAGTCGAGTCATATCCTTGTACATATTGTTTTGGGACGATTGGGACTCATGGGGAAAGTACTTATTTTATGGAGTAATGGGGAAGAACATCATATTATTACCCCCGTATGTACGTTAATCTTAAAAGTACTCCAAGTGTTTTGATTTTCTTAATTCGAGTCATTAGATTAGTTATTTGTAAAGTATGTAAAAATTCAAGTGTAAGGGGAATTTTCATTCCCTATGATGTATTATTTTGGATAATAGGGTAAGAGTGTATGCAAAATATATATATATATATATATATATATATATATATATATATAAAGAAAAGAGAAAAAACATACGGACTACCATCCCTTTTCATTCTATGTTCATTTTATGTTTTTGTTATTTTTGATTTATTAGCTTAAGTCGAGTCTAGTCTTGGCTTAGCAACACCATATTGTACATGTAATTAACCAAGATTGTTAACTCGCCCCCAGTAAAGACTGCCTATATCCAACAAAACCGTGTATTCGATATCCCTACACCTAACGTTACAACCCTTTGAAAGACCTCTTTGATAGTTTATCCTAGGTGCTTACGCCATGTGGTGGAGGTTTGATCCTTTCCCAAGCCTATGGTAATCTATTTTGCTATGACAGGTAGTGAGAGATGTTTTCCATTTCCATATTGTGATATTACTTTATTACACCCGAGAAATGTGAGTATCTAAACACTATTTATGAGGTGCTAGTGTATGACCTCCGTGCTTGTCTTTGGCCTTTAGTGGAACGATTATTTGTTGTAATTACTTTTATATTAGTGTTAAATAACCCCTAACTTGTATTTTGATTAGAATAAAAGCGCATTTGCTTGAGGACAAGCAAATCTCAAGTGTAAGGGTATATGATGAGGCGAAAAATGAACCACTTTTAGGGGGTCGTTTAAGCCCGTAATTGAATTTATTTGATAAAATATTACCCTAAATCGTTCCTTTTGTGATTTTAGGTACTTTGGGAGTGAAATCTGAAAAAGGAAGCAATTCGGACGTTTTTGGAGCATTAAAGTGAAGAAAACGGCAAAGTCTTAATTTTCCATGCTGAGAACAGTACCTGATGGCGTCAAGAGGAAAATCCTGACGGCGTCAAGAGTAAAAACCATGACGACCACTGTAAACCTGACGGCGTCACAACAAGGGCGTCAAGAGTTAAATTGGTGACGGCCTGCATAAGGAGAATACATGACGGCGTCAGACCCAGATCTAGGCAGTCCGAGGAACTATTTGGTGGCGAGATGATGGCGTCAAACATTTGTTCTTGACGCCGTCACCTATTAAACTCTATATACAGTTTTCTATTTTTCATTCATTAAAAAAGGAGAAACTTGTGTGGAGAAACTAGGGCCGAACTTTGTAAACCTAGGTCATATTTTACAGTGTTTTCAAGGGTTTTCACCCCTTGAATCCTTTCATGTTCTATTGAGATAAGTCTTCTCTTAATTCAATCAATATGTATATGTGTTGGTTGATTATATCTTGTGCTTGTCTTGATTCCAACATGCTAGGCTAGATCTATCTTGTGTTTGCTTAGATCTAATGAAACCTAGATGTTAATTATGTGTTGATTACTTGTTTATGGTTGTAATGGATGAATGATTTCAATGTTAGGCTTAAGAAAACTGGCAGATCTCCATTGTGTAACATGCTTGAATGTCTTAGGAAACATGAACCGATGTGTACTAGGTTTTATTGGTTGTATTTAATGCATGAGTAAATTCTAGTGATCCCATGTTAGGAGCTTCTTAGCCGGCTCGACATAGGAGTGAAGTAGGCGCTCATAGGATTGGGGAAGTAAGTACGCGACCCCATGAATGGTATTAAGGAATACAATCCGTCATCCACGCAACTATAACAAGTAATTAACATGTAAAAGTTTTCGAGGGAAGTAGGGCTCTTATTGAATATCTAGGGAGTAGTGAAATCTAAGTAAACACAATTCTCCTACATATTGCTCACAACTTTAGTATAATTTAGTTTAATTTCATTTCTAGTATTTTATTTTGATTGCATCTTTAGTATTGGGTTAGTTGACTAGCAACTAATTCCGCCCAACTCCTTAAATCCGAGAATTATACTTGCTTTCTAAAAAATATAAAAATACAAAAAGAACCACCCCTCATCTCTAGACCTAGTCTATAGGTTTTCTAATCCTAGCGACACTATTCCTAGCTGAACGATCAATCCCCTGGTACTTGTCATTATACTATACTACATCGATCAGGTACACTGCCTGGTGGGGGTTGTAAGCTTCTCGAGATCCCTTGAGAGGTAAAGCCTGGTGCAATTCACACGCATCAGCAAGTTTAGTTTGAACCAGAATGACCGGGTCAATTTAAAGGTTAAACTTCCTTCAATTGACTCTTTACTCGATATTACTGATGACAACGAGGTAATTTTTTTGGTTGAATGTGCTTTACAGTCTCCTAGTGAAATTGTAGAATTGAATTGTTTGTTTCACAAACAAAAAATTTTGAAGCAACAAAATCTTTTAGTACAACCCAGCAAGTGCCAGACTTTTATAATTTTTTTTCGTCAAGAGTAGATGAACACATTGGCTCTCCTAGTGATGTTCCATTTATGTATGCCGAAAAAGATGATTTTCTAAACAATGACTCTGGTTATAAACATGAGGCCAATTTCACAAAAACGGACTCATCATTTGCTTTCAATTCGAATAACGAACAAGAAGATGATTTTCTAAACAACTACTATGGTTATAATCATGAGGCCAATTTCACAAAACCAGGGTCATCATGTGCTTTCAGTTCTTATAACGAACAAGAAGATGATTTTCTAAGTATTGACTCTGGTTATAAAAATGAGGCCAATTTCACAAAACCAGGGTCATCTTGTGTTTTGAGTTCGGATAACGAACAAGAAGATGAGCCAAGTAATACTTACTTGGATTTAAATAATCAACCGCAACCCATTCACCATAATTGGTCAAATTGTTTTAAATATATCCCTCAAGTTCCTGAAACACCACTTTACAAGTCAAAACCAATTTCTACAGAGGTTTATGATAAAGAAAATAGAATAAAAGTCAACGAGCTTTTTTTAGATAGGGCTACGTTAGACATGGAAGCAAGGGAGCGTGAGGCGTACCTCAAAGGGAAACAGGATCGGAAGAACAGACGAGCAGAATGGCGATGGGCTCAGGGACTTCCACCTGTGCCATCAAGTGTGGACGATTCAAGTGCATCCTATTCGAGTCACGAGGGCTATGTGTCGGATGATTCGTTTTATTGATTCGTAGTTTTATGTTTAATTATCGTAGGTTTATGTTTAATTATCGTATTTTATGGTTCATGTTTGCAGTAGTTTGTTGTAGTTTCTTTAATGTATGTTACATTTTAAAAATTATTCTAAGTGTTTTTTCCCGAGTTAAGGTTAATGTATGTTACATTGTGATTGCTCTTACAAGCTAAAAACCCTAAAAAAGAAATTATAACCTAAACCATAAAATCTTACAAACAACACACTAAAAAAAATATATAACCTAAACCCTAACAAAAATTAATCATATTTCATATAAATTTATAGCAGAATTATGAATAACTTTTTTTCTTTTAAATGAAATTCGCTGCAAACAACATGTGAAATACCTATTTTTTTGTTTTTAGTTAGTGTGAGTGACACGTGGCAGGTCAAATATGTATTTCGCTGTACCTTTTAGGTGAAATACATTTTTTTTTATTTAAATCGATGGCATGTGTCCCCAATTGATGTATTTCGCTGTAACCTTAACCAGAAATACAAATATATATATATATATATATATATATATATATATATATATATATATATATATATATATATATATATATATATATATATATTATGAAAGTGGTCCAAATGGAAGAGAGAGGTGGAGTGGGCCCGTTCCTATTGTATTTCGCTGCAAATCATATGTGAGATACGTTTTTTTTTTTTTTTTTTTTTTTTTTTTTTTTTTAATTTTAAAAATGACGAGAAGTTGACACGTGTACATATTGTATTTCTGGTACACTTTGCAGCGATTTAGGAGGCCTTCTAGGGAATAAGAAAAAAACCAGCCTTGAAAAAGGCAAGCGATTACTGCAGACGCCTCTGCAGTAATTTTCGCTCTATAATAATCTCGCAAAACAGTGTCCTTAAACTAGGGGTGACAATTGAGTCGTGTTCGTGTTGACCTATTCGGGTTCGCGAGTTGGCGGGTTAGCATAACCTCTACCCAAACACGACCCATTTATTAATCGTGTCAAGAAACTCAACCCTAACTCGCACCTGCATAACACGTGTAACCCATTTTTGACCCATTTAACCTATTTAAATAAATATGTCAAGTAGTAAATAAGGTTGGTGGTTTATTGATTTAACTATTTCAAATGCCAAAATGATATAAGGATTTAAAATATGATAAAAATAACAGACAAATAACTATACGACAAATTTTCTCAGTTATAAGCGTCAATTTTTATGATATATGAGGTATGATCGTAATTCAATTATATTAAGTACATAACAGAATACATTTAATCCACATCCAACATAAAAAAGCATGTTATGTATTTTGTTTTTAGAGTCTTATATACTTAAACGGGTTCACGGGTTGACCTGTTTAATATTTACTCAACCCAAATATGACCCATTTATTAAACGGGTTAGACGGGTTAACCTGTTTTTAACCCAAACCTGTTTATCCTCAACCCAAACCTGTTTAACTTCGTGTCAAGTTCGTGTCGTGTTGAAAATTGTCACCCCTAACTTAAACCCTAAATTAACATTGACATATGAAAATCTTCAAAGTTTGGATGCAATTAATTATCTACCGTAGAAGTGATGAACATGTGGTAGTTGAGATAACATAAATACTTTCTAAGTTTCTTTAAGCTTTCTATTTACATGCAACATATGAAAGACATTAGACATGCAATAACTAACATCAAAGTTTCTACTAATCATTTACAACATTCAAGCTACAATACTTCAGTTCTAGTAAACTAATAGGCCAACGTAGCTATTAATTCCAAATCAACATAATAATGAAAAATTTAATACTTTTTAATTTTGTATGCAAAAAATACATATTGCTACTTACAATTATATGGAACATGGCCCACCGTTGATTTGGGACCAAATTTGTGGGAATCAGAAGAATCCTATGTGAATACATTAGTTTTGTGTTGTATAACGAGGGACACATTTTCAAATTGACGACAAATTGTCTTAGTGTATTCATTATTCAAATAGATATAAGCATAGATAAAATATATGTGTGTGCTAACTAATAATAGTTCCAACATCTTTAAGAAAGGCAGATTTAGCTTTTTAATCGAATCCTAATATATATTAAACATTGATATTCTTAATGATCATAAGTTCTTTGTATATAACCGATATATGGTTTAATAAGTAATGGAATATGATACAAAACGTAACAAATTGGTTATTGAGTTTCTGTTGTTAGGAGAAAAGTTGTTGTGATTATTGTTATTTTTGATCTTTTATTGGTAGAGATGATTTGCGTGATTATTCCGATGATTTACACAAGTACGCAACAGTTGATAGAACTAAAAACGAACGATAGTTGTAAAAAAATGTAAGAATGAACCGCAGAACCAGAGATTTACCTAAATCCGATATAAATTGCTGAACATTCAAAACTATATGGTATATATGTGGTATGTTTTTGGTGAAGTTGGTGTATGTATATACAAATACCCTTTAACAACGATGTTATCGCTTGTAAGTTGTCAAGGTCCTTTATACGAGTCGAACTTAATTACTTGATTCTAATATGAATAGTGAATTAGTGACCATAATATGATTGATACAAGGCTTAATGGTTGCTTAATTAGTTCTTGATTGGCATATGTTATAATCAATTGAGTAAAGTCCAATAGCATGTTCACAGGATCATATGATCTCATATTCATATGCAATGTTAAAAAAACCCGGGTTTAATCAACTCGGTCGAGCTCTTAATTCCCAGTTCAACCGCTTTAACCGACGGTTCAACCCGTTTTATGTCCAAAATTGGCTTCTGACCAAACCCGGTTCTCGATTCAGCCAGTTGGGTCAACCTAGGCCATAAAATATTGTTATAATGGGCTTAATTTCCAATTAAGCTGAAGATAGCATAATGGGCCGACATTTCATAGAAGGAGTACGTACAAAACTATAAATAGATGAAGAGGAAGGCATGTAACTTATTTTCTGTTTGGTTAATCGACCAACAACTTTTGGATATTTGACTTTGTATAATTGACATTCACTACAACAAATTTGTCATTTGCACACATTTTTTTCTTCACACTTTAAAACCGTGAACTTTTCTTTCGGCATGTTCACACTTATGAGTGTGCAAAAATTATTCACACTTATAAGTAGATATGTCTTGCATAAACTGGGCTGGATTGGAGGGCCTCAAAAAGTGGGACATAACTGTTATAAAGTCTGAAGAACTGGAACAGGAAGATGCTAACAATATGTACAGGAGTATCAATATCTGGGAAGAAATGGAAGACCTAAAAGATGCTAACTTTTTTTGTGGATCTTGCTCGTGATAACTCGGTGGTTTGTAGTCCTGCAATTGCCTCAGAGTTTGGGCGTAACATACACATTCGTAGCAGAATTGGGAAAATAATATACTCTTACAATTTGAATGATGGAACAATCTTGCTGAATTCTATATATGTTGCCTTCTCCGGTGCTACCAACAAGGTATGTCTAGTGGGAATGCATGTATTTCTTTTATATTGATTTGTTTTTATTCATTGTAGCATTAAAAGAGAACGGATATGTTAACCTTAAAAATCTTGTTTTGTGTAGGTTAGAAGGTGATTATGCTAAATCTAAACAAGGAGTGGAGGACAAGGACTGTGAAATAGTGGTAAGATTAGTTACGTACTGATGATGATGTTGAACTTAATGAATTACAGCTACTCGATCTTGCACTTGGTGTTTTAAAGATGATCATGAAGTTTTGTATTGGCTTGGAATACTTGAACTTTCGCGCGACATGCAAATGTTGTCATCTAGCAGCGCCTGTTTCACAATGGGGGGATGAAGCAACATTAGAGTGTAGAATTATTCTTTAGACAAAATTACACGGATGGTTCCTGGGGTTTACATGGATTGCAAGTTTAGTACCTAAGTCAAAATAAGTACATCAGACATCCCTAATTTTGAAACCTGTCACCCTTTTAGTACCTAATTTGGATGGGCCGTTAGTTTATCTGTTAAGTTATTTGCACCGTTAGTCCTTCGTCAATATTTTTTGCACCGTTAGTCCTCATTTTCTAAAAAATTCCTCATTTTTTGCAGCGTTAGCCCCTCCATTAATATTTTGCACCGTTATCAATCTTTTTACGTTTTCGTCCATTTTCTTACGTTCTCGTCCGTTTTTTAACGTTTTCGTCCATTTTTTACGTTTTTGTCAATTTTTTTACGTTTTCGTCCATTTTCTTACGTTCTCGTCCGTTTTTTAACATTTTCGTTCATTTTTTTTAGTAGACAACCATTGTTTTGCATTTTCTGGTTAAAATCTCGTGGTTCTTGATGTAAAACATCATTCCGGACAACTTTCGTGTTTTACACTTTTGATGATTCAGACCAGAAAGGGATCAAAATCGTGATTTAAAATTGACACAGAAACATTTTTCTCAAATTTCAAATTTTATTTTAGTGTACTTACCTAATCACAAAAAAATGAGCGAAAACGTAAAAGAAGGAGAAAACAGATAAAAATATAAGAAAACAGATAAAAACGTAAAAAAAACAGACGAAAACGTAATAAAACGGATAAAATATCAGAAAACAGACTAATACGTAAAAAAGCGGACAAAAACATAAAAAAATGGACGAAAATGTTAAAAAAATGGACGAGAACGTAAAAAATGGACGAAAACGTAAAAAGATTGACAAAAACGTAAAGAAATGAACGAAAACGTTAAAAAAACGGACGAGAACGCAAGAAAATGGACGAAAACGTAAAAAGATTGACAAAAACGTAAAAAAATGGACGAAAACGTTAAAAAAACGGACGAGAACGTTAAAAATGGACAAAAACGTAAAAAGATTAATAACGGTGCAAAATATTAATGGAGGGACTAACGGTGCAAAAATGAGGACTTTTTTAGAAAATGAGGACTAACGGTGCAACAAATATTAATGAAGGACTAACGGTGTAAATAACTTAACGGATAAACTAACGGCCCATCCAAATTAGGGACTAAAAGGGTGACAGGTTTCAAAATTAGGGATGTCTGGAGTACTTATTTTAACTTGGGGACTAAACTTGCAATCCGTGTAAACCACAAAAACCATCCGTGTAATTTTGTCTATTCTTTACTTTTGCCGTGGCTAATGGTGGTAGACAAAAATCGAGACACTGTCACTTTTGAAGATCCTTTGTCCGGTTACAAGTAGTTTATGAAAAGTCTACCTGATCAGATCGTTGATGGCTGAAGATGTTATTCTGGGTATGGTTGGTTATTGTTTTACAGTGAGTACGGATTGGAGTTCTGTAACCCGTTCACAAATGCTATCTTTGATCTTCCCGAGGTGTCGGGTTTTCATTTCTCTAGGATATGCTTCTCAGCACCACTTACTCCCGGTGATTGCATGGTTTTTGGATTTGGCGAAAAAGGTATTTACATCCACTTCGTAGGTGGGGAAATGCTCGCAATATACTTGTCATGCATGTGTAGACTAACTTTAGTCTAGTGTCGGTACGTGTTCAATGACGTTTTTCGTTATACGCGGGGTAACCTCCCGGTTATAAGTTAAACATGTAAGTAAGTATTCAAAATGAAATAATTCATGTTATTAGGTAAGTATTAACTTGAAAAAGTTCGGGTTGTCATATATGGTTGATTCAAGTATAAATGATTAAATGGTGACTCTAAAATGGTTTGCTGTTAGCCTATTTATTAGTTCTTGATTGGGCACTCACGGGACTAATCAGTAATGTAAAGCCCTATAGGCTAATAGGCATGTAACATGCTCACAAGATTATATGGGCTCTAGCTAAATAGTAATGGGCCATTGAACTTCTGAAAGTTTATATTTCAAAACCCCATGGACTTCAGTTGCTTATTATTCCGTACCAAAATGAGGGAGGGTTGTTCAAAATAGTTCAACAAAGGCTAGTAGGATTTTTGATCATGTATCGAGTTAAATCTTATCCTATAGTGAAGAAACAATATAACTGTAACATTGGGTATTTTTTGAACAACAATATTGTATTGAGCTAGCAAGGAGCTAGGAAAAGTTACAAACAATCGGTTCAAGATGATCAAGGGGACCATTGATCCATACAATCCAGTCGATCCTATGAAGGACCTAAGCATGAGAGAAGATTTTAACATCATCTCCATGAGTGTCCTTGTGAGGTGGTTTCTGGTCAAAACAAACCGAAACAATAGGTTAGTTGAATTTTTAAAACGAGAAAAACTACATATTGAAATCACAGAACTAACACAGTACCACTAAAATCTCTCATAGGATGATTAATTTCGGTTCTAACATGATTAATTCGAATGAACCTTATTCGAAATTGAACATAAACCGTAAAAGCATGTACCGATAAAAACTACTAAAAAAGATCGATAAGTCAGTTCCCACCTATTTTTTTAAAGTTGAACCTCTCTTTTGCAAACGTACATATGTGCACATGCATTGTCCAAATGTTTCTTCTAGTCATTCTAACATCGTTAATTCGAATAGCCAAAACGACAATAGTATCAAGCATGCTAGTATAGTGTGTGTAGTAGAAGGAAAAAGTTACATTCACATGTTTGTCGATGAGAATATTCTTATGTAGTCTGAACAAGACATGAGAAGGATTCCACTATAGCTATTGGTGGTGGACTGAAGAAGATCAAATCGATAGAATCATACATATGTCCTTTGCCTTTCACCAACTATGATAGAACCACTTTAACTTTTACCCATCTTGTTACTTCCCACTATATTTTTGTTTCAAGTTAAGATACTCACAAAACAAATCAGATCGTCCGTCAGAGTGACTCACTATTTACTTCTATGAATTTCCACAATGTCAGGTAAAGTGTTTATGAGAATATACATATGTAGTGACTCTTCCTTTTCAGGACAACCATAATATCTTATCTCTGCCTTTGGTGATTTTACTTTTGACACAAGCGTTGAGCATGAGCTTTCCACACTTTGTGGAGCACATGGAAATGTGATTTTTGCAAAGTGGTTTGTCACTACTCACTTTCACATCAAATGTTTCTATAGAAACTTACAATCGAAAACTAAAGTAAAAGACAGGTTGTACGTCGTCTGAAACATTATAGTTTTGGTATAGAAATCATGGAATGTAGACTTTTTAATCAAGTAAAATAAAATATAGGTGGCACGATTAAGATGTCAAGGGTATCACTTTCAGCTATATTACAATACAAATTGGAGACGCGCATGTATTACTCGCAATAACATATGATTATGGACCACAAAACAGGTAATAGCCGGCCATCGAGGGAAGAAAAAAAGGGACCAAAAGTCCACGGCTACACCACGTGCATCTACAAAGGCGCGACCCATCACAAGGAGGGTCTTGACATCTGACCCACGTACCCTTACTGGTGCACCCAATATAATTAATTAATTAATTATACTAATTAATTACGTAATACCTTTGGCAACTTTGACTGAGAAAATGCGTGGGCCTCACTAGTCGTCGCCAAAAGTCAAAAAGAGTCGTCGGCAAAAGCACCGAATGTTGTAGTGTCGATCGCCAATGGACCATGCATCCACCATCTGTATTTTCCTTTGTCCTAGCTTATAGTTATAAAAACATATATTTCAAACATTTAGATACATGATGAACTAAGAAAGTGATACAAATGCGGTCACTGCACGTCGCTTCTTATTATGTCTGAAAACTGTGTCTTAGATTATGATATCATTAAATGGGCATGGTGATTAATGACTTCCCTTGTGAACATCACGTGCCTATGGACCATTTCATTGTGCTTGTAAAAAAGACACAAGTAATTGAGACATAGACTGCCATAACCTTGTCGATACAAATACAGCGTATTCTACAGAAACTGAGGCGTCTTTTGATTGGAAAGTGTATAAGTTGGAGGGCAGATAAGCATCTCAAGAAAGCAATTTAACCTAATTTTTTTTGGTCTAACAACAAACTCATTTTGATTTCTTTTTAAAAGAAGAAAACCAGGAAAGCTTTTGAATTGAACCAAAAGTCCAAAACAGTAACCCATGGCTCAATTCTGTGACTGAAACTAGTTCTATAAAAAATATCTCAGATTCTTAGTAGATGACTTAAACTTAGCTTGATATGAACAGTTTAATTTAAATATGATACTTTTAGTTGAACATCTTAATCAAAAGTCAAATTATAGAGGACCAGATTAAATTTTGTATGTATGAACATCAAGTAGAATAATGGATCTAGTTGCTAAGTAACTTCAAACTCCCTGTTTACATCCAATTAAATCATGAGATAATACGCTTCACCTCCTTCATTTTTTGATACGTTGTTAGAAAGATTCGGTTTACTATCTATCTCCAACTTGTAGACTTTAATCATAGCGTTGTACTCACATTTTTGGCTTGCATGCTAATTGAGATCATTCATCCATAGTAGTATATAGTAGTTTTTGTCTTAATTGGAGTAGGCCCTAATTCAATCATTGATATAATCACATCTTATTCAACTGATAGAGAGTTGTGGTGCACAATGGTTAGGCCTCTACCCATCCCACCCTCCCCTTTGGTGTGGTCCTCTTCTTATCAATCTACTATATACTATAGCACCCCTATTTTTATAAGGATCTATGAAACATCAACTTTCCTTAAATCTCATCACCTAAATTGCAATTAAGAGTTTATATATAAGAGACTGAATCTTATTTTGATAGAAAAATTACTCTAAGTCTTGATTCTTGATCAGAAACTAATATGCCACTCAGACATATACAGTGGCAAAGCTAGAGAATTTTCAGTGGGGGGTCGGGATCTAAATTTTTTTTCCTAACGCTATTTTTCGGGTAATACCGAAATTTTGGGGGGTCGAAACCGAATATACCGAAATTTTTCTACACGAAAACTATATACCCCTATATCGCAAAAAAAATTTTGGGGGGTCGGGCGCCCCCTCCCGCCCCTATGTAGCTGCGCCAATGGACATATAAGACCCTTTAGTTCTTTAAAAAATCTAAACTGTCGCAATACCTTAAATATTTTGGTTTTATACGTTGTTTTTCCTTAACCAAACGAGTTGCATCCCATCTACGACATAGGACTAAACGACTTTAATAATTGGTGCAGCAAGAAAAGAGGGCTTTGCAACAGGGTAATATACCTTTCATACAAGAAAATGACAATTTGATCGACATTAATTGATAGGGAATTATCTACACTGTTTGGTGTCACAAGTGACCAAGTGAGTTGCTGCTCATTATGAAACACTTCAAGTACATTGCTACAATGTTGGGAGTTTTGAGACCTCTTTTGTTTCATATAATTCTTTCTGCCTGAAACTTATTCATCAAATATTAAAAAAATTCCTAACACATGTATATATATAATCTTTTGCCCTAATTATTGGCAAGTTAGGTCAACAACCACCACTTTCTGTAATACTTATATTTCCTATCTAATTGATCTTTCTTTCTTTCTTTCTAAGTTCACCCCTTTACGACCAAAATGTTACAAATCTTGGAGTCTAATTAGTACACTATAATCACGTTTTCGTTGGGACGAATGAGATGTAATAAGATGGTCCCAAGTAAAAGGATATATACTCACATTATCTCTTTGTATTATTATGTGATACTGATAACTCAAGCAAAGAAGAGAAGTCATTTGAACTATAATTTAGGTACCACAAGTCATAGGTCCGATAGATACATGACAAGCAAGCATGATTAAGATTCGAAAGATCCAACTGCAGCTTATACAAGTAGTACCATGCTTGCAATTTTAATGATTTCTCACCCGTCAATTCATCTAGCTCATTATTCGTTAACTTTCGCTTTCTATTTCATAAATGACGATCTTTAATAAGTATGGACAATTCCCCTTATATGTATATATATTCTCAACAATCACAATTGACAATTAATGTAATTAAACTTATAACTGTACAAACAAACCCTAATTGACAATACTACCTACCGAGTCTAATTAAGCACACCCTACATAAAATGATATCTTTTGAGTCTATATGCACTTAAAGTTATGGTGATGGATGTTGTAAAGGTTTCAAATGCTTCATGTCCATGTTCCATTGACGTTCAATATCTTCTGCAATCCTAGTAGCATCCATGGATGTACCCAGTAAGCCACGTCTTGTGAAACCAATGGCATATAATCCACACTCGCCTTTCCAACCTTCCGGGAATGATTTGATGGGGAACCCATCGTCTTTGGAGAATAAGTTTGTATCCTAAAGCAATATCATGACTAAATTAAAACTCTTACCAACGCTTTCATGCATAATTAGTTAATCAATCTTATGATGTATCTATCAAATACACAGCATACCTTTAGCCAAGTACTCACGTTACTTCTGTAGCCCGTAGCTAAAATAATAGCGTCAAATTTCTCAGTTCTCCCGTCTACAAACTCCACATTATCGGATGCTAGTCTCTTTATTTCTGGATAAACCTACATCAAGATTCGGTCTTTTCATTGGTAATGCTATTTTTGTCACTAAATATATCTTAGCGACAAACACTTGTTGTCGTAATATTTTTTTAACGACTGATAAGAAAAAAAAAATTGAAAAAATAAATGGATAAGAACCTTGATGTCCCCATTTCTAATCTTTGCGAGTGTGCCTACATCTAACACAGGTGTTTTCCCGGATATTTTCTTTAGCTCAAGGGGGCCGAGCTTTGGTCTACTGAGACCGAGTCTATTTGTGTCTCCAATTATGAGATGGGATGCCAAAAGCAAGAGTTGGTCGACTACTCGAACAGGGAGCCATTTGAGCAACCACATGGACAGTCCAAAAGTTGATCTACCAAGCATCTCTTGTGGCAATACATGCAACTAAAAAGTTGATCACCCAAACTTATTAATTACTTCAATTCCACAATATAGTTAGGCTCGTCAAATAGAGTATCAAAGTATTTTACTATTTGATTAATTTTATCACTAGTTGAATGTATATTTAAAAAAAAAATAATAAATAAATAAATAAAAATAAAAAATAAAAAAAATTCAGGTTAATCTTCACCATACTATGATAAAAGAAAAAACAAATCTAGTTATTTTGTAGTTCCCTCGCGCGTTACAAATGATATAGACACCATTTTATTTGATTGAGAAAAGAACTATTTCTGTCACTTTCTTCATGCAGACATGGGGGTGTTTGATATTCCGTTTACAGACCGATTATGTAATTAATTTTTCTATCTATAAATCGGTGATAGTTCTTTGGATTAAGGCCATACTTGTTAGAACTGTTTTTGTAATTGAAAAAATTATTAGAACTGTTTTAGGGTCAACAAATAAAATTTGAATTTAACTTAGCTAAATTTATAACTGATTGTGATCAATTTGATTATTTCAATCCACAAAGATTAGTATACGCACCGAATCTCTAACCACAAGTGATGGGCAAGCATTGAAGTTGCATAAATCCAAGCAAACCTCCATGCCTGAATTACCACACCCAACAACCAAAACTTTCTTGTTTTCAAAACAATCGCCACTTTTGTACAAACTTGTGTGAATAATTGGCCCGCTGAACTCATTCATTCCTTCAATCTTTGGTACAACTTCCTCAGCATTCTCTCCACTAGCCACTATCACCCACCGGCAAACATACTCAGACACATTTGTTTTCACTCTCCACAACCCACACTCTTCATCGTATCCAGCACTCACCACCATCGTGTTGAAAATTGGCTTCAAATCAAAGTGTTTTGCATAGGATTCGAGGTAAGATAAGAATTGTTGCTTAGTGGGGTAATTTGGGAAATCTTTAGGGAAAGGCATAAGCGGGAGTTGACAAAATTGCTTAGGAAGATGAAGGCATAGGCGATCATATGTCTTGAATTGCCACAAAGAGGCTATGCAATTAGATTTTTCAAGAATCAAGGAAGAAACACCTTGGTTCTTGAGACAAGCCGCTGCTGCGAGCCCTGAAGGGCCCGCTCCAACAATGATAGGCCCTGGCACCCAAACACAATCAGCTATGTAGGTTTCTTGAACAGTTTTAGTTGCTATATGGTGCTTAAAATAATGATCATGCAATCTCTTTGTATGTTCTTCCATTGGCTTGCTTAACAATAAACTTTCACACATAATATATTCTTGAGTCAAAACTCATGCAAAAGAGCAAGTTTATTGGTGAAACTGACTGGATTTGTAAGAGAATCTTGTTTTCTTGGACTATAATAAAGATGAAGGTCATAAAAGACCAAGTTATAGTAAAATGGTGTGAGATACTTTGATGCGGGTGAAGTTGTGTTTGCATATATACAAGGTTATATATGGTGTGTAAATGGAGAGTTGAGGAATTAAAGCGTACAACACGTGCTATATATTTATAAAATGAAATATTGATTCTTTAAATATTTTCAATGAAGAAATACAAGAAATTTTTGGGAACAGAATGATTCCACAAAGTATTAGATATTTTCACAATTTATTCCATTTAAGGTTTGTGTTATACTAGTAGTATTATTGATAAGGATATACTCGTATAATTTTGATAATAAGTATCATTAATAATTTAGTAATGTGGTATAACTTAATAAATTTATAAAACTATAGAAAAACTGACTATAATGAATGTCCTTAATTACAAGAAATGCAACAAAACACATTGAATGTTTTTATTAAATGATGATCTAATTAAATAGCTGCCTGTATTTATTTACTAGGCCTTTTGAAGTAAGTGATCCAAAGAGTCCGATCTTAATTTATAACCTTTGGACCACCTATAGATTTGTTTTTCTCTTGTTAAAATACTCCAAAAAAACAACCAACTCTGATGAAAATCGAGTTTTCGGCCTAAATGAGTGAAGTGCTTTCTAATTAAGTGGTTTTGAACTGAAGCAAGTGTAATAGATTATTGATGTGTGAGTTTGTGTTTCAAAAGTTTTCTTTAGGTAAATACATAAGGTAACACGTTTCTGGCCCGCAAAAAATAAAAATAAAAATAAAGATAGATACAAAGTTGAAAATGATTTAGTCGACGTCCTAGCTGGCTAGTCTATTAGATCGATTTATTGATGAAGTTTGTACGAGGGAGATGTATGTAGAAGTCCAAACTTTATACGAAGTCTAAAATTGACGTTTTGATGAGACAAAACAATTAACGATGAAATGAAAGAGGTCCAAATTATTATGTCTTTATAGTTTGTACATGGTTTAAAACTACATTTGATGAGACAAGATCATATGAAATAAGTCAAATAACAAATTTAATTGCAAATACCCATCAGCCATCAGAACTGAATGATAAGTGAAAGTGATGTAAAAGCCTAACATATGAGAAAGATCAATCTTTCATTATGTAAATGAAAGGAACCACACATATATATTCTAATGACAGTTTCTTAACAACTAACATCCTTTGATTTAAAGTCACACGTCTATTATATTTTGAACACTTAATTAAAAGATTATTTTGATGCTATGTCATGCTGTGAGTATTTGATTTGTGGTTTTTTGGATCAGTTTTATGGTGGTTAATATTGATGAACATGACACATTTTAGATCAACAAGATTTTATCACCACTAGCATGATACATACATGTCTTGTTAATTCATCATCATGAAATTTTGTTCAACCACTTGCTTACTTGTTATATCATATCAATTTCAGAAAGTTCCCACATCTTTCGTTAAATTTCGAAGCTTTAAGAGATGTCATAATCACTGGATACAAAATTTTAATTTACTAATTCTTTTATTACAATATCATTGTGTGGTGACTACTGACTAGCTAGTTTATAATTAGGGTTAAATATGTATTTATGTACTACATGCGATGTACAAAACAGGTAAACGTATAAGTATCTCTTTACAAGTTATCGGGAGAAGTCAAGCTTTTTTTAGCTCAGATGTATGTGGTTTAACGAGTATCACGTGACTTCTTTTGAACTTTTTTGCGCCACTCACCAAATGTACACCCCACAAGTTTTTAACCATAGTCTTTTAATTTCTGAAACTTTAGAAACATCTTGCCACTAAATTATATAGAAGACGGGCCGGTTATAGCTTTTGTAATCCCTACTATAATGGGAAGCCTTTATTTCCCATAGGAAAAGCAAAATAAAAGAATGTAGCATCTTTAAACATCATCATATAAGCTTTATTAGGCATTTAGATTAATTTTCTCTTAATTGTCCACCATGCTAGTTGATCAACATGTAATTGTTAGAGTTTTTTTTAATGTTTAGTAGCATCCATTCATATTAGCCTTTTCAAACAAAACTTTTATGCTCTATAGCCTTTCCAATTTGATTATTTGCACAGCTTTTACTAAATTTATGAGTTTGCTGATATATGAATGTATAATGGTATTTAACTAATTACTATTCATAAAAATGGTTTGTTGGGCACCGGCACCGAAAAGGTGTTAGATGTTTAACAATATACGGATCTTGTATTCAAAAAAATTATGCGTAAAATAAATTTGTTGCATATTTACATTTACCATTCAAACAGAATTAATTGTAGTTCTTGGACCAAAGTCAAGTTTTTATTTTATATTATATTATTATACTAAAAAAAAATTAAATCGGCGCAGAAACCCCAACTCTATACTATTTTTTATATTATTACCACTAGAATTTCATTTATCTTATTTGATATTGTTTTAACTTGTCTTCTCTCAAATCCTACTCTGTCATGAGTGATGAAACTACTAATAAAATGAACGGGAATTGATAACGTTAAATTAGAGCTCCATTAGACCATTACAATGGAAGAAGGTTGAATAATAATGGAGACAAAATCATATTGTTCCTTCATTATTAAATTGGAAATTTAAAATAAATCTTTCTCTTATGGGGATGTCACAATGTTTAGTCTGAAAATAAGTTTTAAACTGTTTTCGTGAGCAGACCCCCTTATTTTGGGAAACCTCGCCAAAAAGTTTATTATTTGTTTCGGTTATGGCCATAAAATGTCTAGAATTACATTTTTATAATTTAATGTATATGCTACTATTAATTGTTTATAAAATTGTAAAGGGTTTATATAGGTTTATAAAATCAAATGGGTTTATAAATTGATAATTTGTCAAAGTTACTATTAATTAATCTATTTTTCATACGGATATGATGAAGTTTTCATAGCTGCTTAACATTAGTACAACATAATGTTTGTTCAAACTAGCCACTAGCTTACTATCACTATCATATTATGGCATGCGAATTTTGATGAACAAAAACTCATATTTCAAATCTTAATTTCTCACATTTTTTTTGCATATAAACATGTGAAACAAAAGATAATCCAATTGGTTTTATCATACAACAGTTGTAGTCAATACTTTTTCAATGGTGTTAATGTTAATATTGACATAATAAAAGTTACTTAGCACCCATCAATTTCTATTTGGCTATTCATAAGCAAATTAAAGGAGTCGCCACTCATCAAAATGAATCTAGAAGGCAAATATATCTTCATTCAGCAACCCTTTTCTCTATTTTTTTACAATTTTATTCTTCTTTAATCTACCTGAGATTTATGGCTGGACCCCAAATTTGTTATGAAATAGATTCTTTAACTTGTTTAAATATAGAGGATGGATGTGCACAAAAGCACTCATGAAAAAGAACCAAAGATTTCATAAAAGGTGTTATATTTCCATCTAACTTTGTAACATAATGATTAAATCAGTTAAAATCTATATTATGTAAACTCATATGTGGAGCCTTTGTTTTCCACTTATGGACAATCTTAAAGATGAAATTATTAGAATTGTCACCCAATGAAGCATTACTATTGTTAATCATTGATTGTGGTGATAAAAAAAATTATAATGTTATATGACGTTTAGAAAAGTAAACTGAAATCTGTTTTCATCATGGTTTACATGAAAACATATTATACATGCATGTGGGTTTGTTGATAAACTGTACAATATGGTGCATATATTGTAATATAGTCGGTTGCCGCTCAAATTGAATAAAAAATAATAGAAAACTATGTTGTTGCAATAGTTCAACAAAGTGATTGTGGGTGTTGTATTTTCTTAAAATTTCTACAATGTTTTTTGGATTTACTTCTTCTCCTGATCCGATAATATGTAATGGCCTACATCCGTCCAAAGTTAATATTATATATATCGTGGAGAGTATAGTAGCTTCCAGCAGATTACCGGTAAGATGACGTTAATAGGGACGGCTGTGTTTTTGCTTCCAAGAGACCCTCAAAGGACTTAATTCTAAACGACGTTAAGCTTCATTCTTTTAATTGGATATCAGATTGATATTGGAAGGAATTTTGTAATTGGGTTTGAGATGTTCACAAACCCTCTAAACACCCTTCCCCCTCCTATAGGTTATTGATACTTCGGAGGTTATCCGAGTATTTATGAAATTACGGGAGGTACCCGTGTATCTATGTTGTGGCGGAGGGTATCCGCAGGTTTATTACGGAGGGTATCCGTGTATTTATGATGGAGCGGAGGGTATCCGCAGGTTTTAGTGAATCCCTAGTATAGCTAGCAAGCGTTTTGCGTATATGTCCACTATATTGAATTATGAATTTAAACCTATGATCTCACCAGCGAAAGATGACTTTTAGCACGTCTTCTCAGGTAATTAAATGATGATTTGGATGCTTGGATTGGAAGGCTTGGCAATGACACTTGGTTTATGGATCTATTTTCTAAAACTCTGAGATTTAATTGTGGACCTACGTTTATTTCTTTTGGGCCTGACTCTGAATGAATGTTGGGATAAATGTAAACCTTAAAACCCGTTTTGGTTGTGTTTTCTTATGTTTACTTTATCTCGTTCTTTTATGTCTTGTGTTGGATACCAATCCCCGTAGCACCCCGAAAGCTTGTTGAGTCTTCCACTGTACCAAATTTTGGGGGGTGTTACAATAAGTAATAACCTCATCTTTGGTATATGGACTTTGGTTTAAAAATGCGCGCATCATTGCACAAATTGCACGCATCGTTGCATTGCATTTGAAATTTCGCATTATGGGGCCTAATGCAAGGGCATCCTAAATTGCATTCGCATTAGACCGCAATTTACCGCATCTGTCTAATGCTAGCAATAGCCGCAATTGTCGCAATCTAGAATTTAGGTCATTTTTGTAAAAAAAGAAACCATATAAAAGAGATCCAAGTATTTAAATAGGATTTTAAAGATAGAACTTGTTAAAAGACGTACAAATAAAACATAATAACGAAAATATAGTATCTTGCGTTTTCAAATTATTTATCTTACAAATGAATTATTGGCCTAATTTCAATATCCTAGTAACTTATTTTGTAAGTTTATTGCAATTACTTAGTACTTGAAAGAATACACTACGTATAAATAATTTCGTGCTTTTTTTAATACTAAACGCAATGCGTCTAAATTGCGCTCGCATTCGCATCGCGCATCACGCATTGGCTTTTGGGACCTTTAGCGCATCGGATCGCAAAACGCAATTTTAAACCAAGTGGACTGTTATTGTGATAGTGTTTGAGTTCAGGGACTAACAGGTAATATTTTCTTATTACTTTGTTAATATTTGGATGTAGTTTATGTTTATTTATATGTTCAAGGACTCATTGTGTAGCCAAGCTAATCTCAATGACTATAAGGGACTAAAGAGTAAAGATCTAAGAAGGCAACTATATAAGCTCACTTATAGATTAGGGTTTCACAATCATTATCTCTCTGTGTATGCGTTTTTTCTCTCTCAATGTTGAGATACAACTGTAGTTGTTATTTTTCTTCTTTCTCTTGTATTTGTTTGAACTTAAAACTAGTTATCATATTTGAAGTGATATTCTGATGTTGTGAATAAAATAATATGGGGAGGTTGGTTGTATGAATACATAATCTGTTTCTTGTTGATCTTTGTATAAATTTCCACATGGTATCAGAGACAGGTTAGCTGTGATACAAAGACCGTTTTTTAAAAGTTTTAAAAATTAGGGTTTCAAAACTTTTTTTGGGGATTTTTGAAATTGAGTTCAGATTTGAGTAGATCGTAGTGTTAATCGTATTCTGTGTGATTGAATTTCCCAATTTGGGATTTAATTGGTGGGTAAACGAAGATTTGAATTTTTAGGGTTTTTGAAAATTGGGTTCTTTTTAATTCTTGGTATTTGGTGTTGATTAAGGTATGTTAAGCAGTTCATTCTTGGTTAGATCTGGTTGATCTAAGTCCTTTTTTGGAGTTGTCTTCAAAATTAGGTTTTTCTGTATCAGACCCTAATTCATTTGTGTTTTGGTTAATTGATTAGTATGCTATCAATTGAGTGTGTTGGTTATCTGCTTGATTACTAAACTCAATAACTGATTCTAATCGTTTTTTCTTGTTTTTCAGGTTCTTGTGACTCTTCCGTTGTGCTTATTGGTTTCTTGATCAACTTGATCAAGTGTTGCTTGGAGTGCGTGCACTGCAACCCCCCGTATCATTCTATCTCTCTATTTAGGATTTTTTTTCTAGTGTTTTAGTTGTTTGGTGGAGTGTAGGTTAAGGGCTTTGATTGTGTTGAAGTTGTATTGGTTTATCGATGGTTACTTGTGATTATAGGCGATACAAGATGTATTCGTTTGTTTTCTGTTTCGTTTTTTGGTTTAATTCATCATTATGGTTGGGAAAAATGATGATGAAGCTGGGGGATCAGGTGATAATCACATTGATCAGTTTGACCCTATGTTCTTGCATAGTAGTGATACTAGTGGAATTCCTTTAATAAGTTTTAAACTAGTTATAAGTCCCGTGTACGCATAGGATTTACACATGAATCATTTTTTATTTTATTTTATTTTTAATTTTAGTTTAGTATATGGATATATATATAAAAATTTACCTGTGAAAATTGTGATATGAGTACAACTAATACTTGTACAGGATTTTTTTTATTATGTATTAATATCTATTACAGTAATATTTTGTAAAAAAAATTGTTTGTTGAAAGATTTAACTGACATTGATGTTAAGGTTGAGGTTGATATTTTAATACCTCAAATTCTAAAATAAGGAAAATGACCAAAATGCCCCTAAGTTTATGAATTTGTATTAACATTTAAATAAATACCAACAAAAACCTTAGAAATTTGAAAATTTGCAACATGTGATCACAATAAATTATGTATAAATAAAATTTGTACATTTTTGTTAAAGTAAAATAATTTTTATCATATAAATAAATAAAGTTGATTTATATATATTATATATTAAATATATGTATTTAAATTAAGAAATAAATCCTAAATACTAAAGGAAACTTGTATAATATTTTATTTAACTTTATCCCATAATAATCCAGCCCAAGATAAATATTTTACCTTATATATTGTCACACCTCGCCAAGGCGGAAACGCGAGGGTGTAACTTCATTGATATCATCACAATACATGGTGTCTATATAGAGAATAACTACATGCAATAAAATGACAACGTATAGACACAAAGTGTCATAACAATATCCGAAAAGAAATAACATGATAAACTCCAAACGCACAGATAAACCACTTCCAATGCAACTAAGGTCTCGTCTAATCATTTCCTTCTATCATAGCCTTAGAATGTTCACCTGAAAATGATGCTTAAAACGTCAACATAATGTTGGTGAGATTCATAGGTTTAAGACACACATACACTCTCAAGGCAACTAGTTCACTGTGATCATAAAATATAGCTGGACAAATAATTTATAGTTATCATATAAGCTACATGTATTTGCAAATCAATAATCACACACAAAGGCAACATCTGGACGGCTCGTGTCCCCCGATCCCAATAATCACACACACAAAGGCAACAACTGGACGACTCGTGTCCTCCGATCCCAATAGACATCTATTAGGTCGCACGCGCGAGCAACATGATAAGCATCCTACTAATCGAATCACACACACACACACACACACAAACACACACACACACACACACACACACACACACACACACATACACATATATATATATATATATATATATATATATATATATATATACACACACACACAAGCAAATCATCACACATAGCATACATACGATAACATTATAAGTCCAAGCTCTTTGACACACACATAATCACAGTAACTCAAACATTTAAGACAAGCATCATTCTCATCACAAGTTTAAAACAGAGTAAAAATATGGGACTATGAACTCATCTCAAACCTTGCAGCTTCCACAAAAACAAATCACAATCTATAACACACAAAAATAAATCCACATTACACAAGGTCAAGCTAAAAGCTACAACCCATGTAATAGACATATGATGGATGTCTAAGACTCATATAACCAACCATGGATCTCCTAGACACCATACTAACAATTACCATAACCTAACACTCACTAAATCCCTTGCACTCTTTAAAATCAGAAAACGCAGAATTTTAGGGTACATTCGCCCACATGAAATCATGACAATTAAAGCTCAACAACTCACAACAAAAATTTACCATGGTCTCTCATAAGCATAAAAGCTAATCCCAGAAGGGAATGGACCAATAACACACACAAGTACTCAAAAGAAAATCAAACTTGTCAACTATCCAAATTCGGATCTGAACGCACACCAAAAAGTTTTAATTAGAATAAAATACTTCTACAACTTTTTATCGTGAATCCTTTTCGTGGTAGTCTAAGATAACCTAAAACTTAACTATTCTAGAATGGCTAATCTAAATACCACTTTTACACCCACCATTCACTATTAAACTTTTACCCAAATTCTGTCCCGGTTCAACAACTTTGACACCTTATCAAAAATACTAACCTCCCGACCTTGAAATCAATCGTGGCTGGACTTTTTGGAAATCTCTTTCATTAAACTTCAATTTAGACAAAAAATTCGTGACCTAACTCCTCACCATCTATTAATTACACTCACATCTTTACAGCCATAGTTTTCTGTCCAAGCCCTAATACAAAATCTAACGTGTTTTACAATCAATTCCCTTAACCAGTTACCATACTATCATCAACTAATGATCCTAACATGTTTTACTTCATTAATTTACAGAAACTTACAAACCCTAGATCCATCATAGTTAATATTACATGAATTCCAATAATAAATCAATTAATTGAACATAGGTTTTAAGGATTTTACATTGATTCTTGATTATTGCTTCAAAAATAAAAACCCTAATTTTTCTTCTTCACTTCTCCTTGTGATCGACCCATATGCAGGAAAAAGGAGTTTTGGGAGCTTTGGTTTTGTATTTATATTAATTATGGATAACCCTTGGGCTTAAGAATCATATTTGGACTCAAATTGGGTTTCTTTTTCCCCTCTTTTCCTCCCTATGGCCGATTTCCTTAATACACACACACACACACACACACACACACACACACACATATATATATATATATATATATATATATATATATATATATATATATATATATATATATATATATATATATATATATATATATATATATATATATATTATTTAATTTAATTATTACACTCAAAACCTCATACTTTTCATATTTTATAAACTCCCAAACAAAACCTAACGTCTTTTGCGATAAACCTTAACTTTTACGACAACCGGAAAAATTATCATTTTCAAAACAAAGTTTCCAAAAATAGAATTCCACACTCTTTTGAAACATAAGTCATAAAAACAAACTCCCCGTAACCCGCTAATGCTCAAACACTTGAACGAAGGCTCGTTACACAAAAACACTAAAACTACACAAGTCATTTCTACACCACAAAGGAGATCAAAATGAACTTATCCAAATATTAACATTAGTCACTCACAATAACAACACCATGCGAAGGGATTTAGTGCTAAAACTCACCTACATCACACATATATCACTTCAATCACCTAGGACACACCAAACAAACGTCAACCGAGTCAAGACTATCAGTCAAACTGACCTGCTAAAACCACGGTTGTTACATCATTGATACGTGGGAATCGCACCAGGCTTTACCTCTCAAGGGATCTTGAGAAGCTTACAACCCCCACCAGGCAGTGTAACTGATCGTTGTAGTATAGTATAGTGACAAGTACCGGGGGATTGATCGTTCAGCTGGGAATAGTGTCGCTAGGATTAAAAAACCTAAATACTAGTTCTAAAGATGAGGGATGATTATTTTTGTATTTTTATATTTTTTAGAAAGCAAGTAAAAATCTCGGGTTTTGAAGGATTTGGGCGGAATTAGTTGCTAGTCAACTAACCCAATACTAAAGATGCAATCAAAATAAAATACTAGAAATGAAAATAAACTAAATTAACTAAGGTTGTGAGTAATAAGTGGAGAAATTGTGTTTACTTAGATTTCACTACTCCCTAGATATCTTTTACACATTAATTACTTGTTATAGTTGCGTAGATGATGGATTGTATTCCTTAATACCATTCATGGGGTGGCGCACTTAATTCCCCAATCCTATGAGTGCCTACTTCACTTCTATGTCGAGCTGGCTAAGAAGCTCCTAATATGGTATCATTAGAATTTACTCATGCATTAAATACAACCAATAAAACCTAGTGCACGTCAGTTCATGTTTCTTAAGACGTTCAAGCATGTTACCAATTGGAGATATGCCAGTTTTCTTAAGCCTAACATCGAAATCATTCATCCAATACAACCATAAACAAGTAATCAACACATAATTAACATCTAGGTTTCATTAGATCCAAGCAAACACAAGATAGATCTAGCCTAGCATGATGAAATTAAGACAAGAACAAGATATAGACAACCAACACATAGACATATTGATTGAATGAAAAGAATACTTATCTCAATTACACATAAAAGGGATCAAGGGCTGAGAACCCTTGAAAAACCTGTAAAATTCGTACTAAGTTCGGACTTAGGGTTTTTCCAAAACTTCTCTTTTTTTATGTGTGAAAATTAGAAAACTATATATATGAAATAGGGTCTGACGGCGTCAAGAACAAATTTGTGACGCCGTCATCTCGCCGCCAAAATACTCCTCAGACTGCCTTGATCTACTTTTGACGCCGTCATGTGTTATGTGTTTCCAGGCCGTCATGCATTTTCCTCTTGACGCCCTACCTTGTGATGCCGTCATTTCTGTACTGGATCGTCATGGAAATTACTCTTGACGCCGTCAAGATTTCCTTCTTGACGCCGTCACCTACTGTTCCCAGCAAGGAAAATTAAGACTTTGGCGTTTTCTTCACTTTTATGCTCCAAAAATGTCCGAATTGCTTCCTTTTCCAGATTTCTCTCCCAAAGTACCTAAAATCACAAAAGGAACGATTTAGGGCAATATTTGATCAAATAAATTCAATTCCGGGCTTAAATGACCCCCTAAAAACGGTTCATTTTTCGCCTCATCATATACCCTTACACTTGAGATTTGCTTGTCCTCAAGCAAATGCGCTTTTATTCTAGTCAAAATACAAGTTAGGGGTCATTTAACACTAATATAAAAGTAATTACAACAAATAATCGTTCCACTAAAGACCAATAGACAAGCACGGAGGTCATACACAAGCACCTAGGATAAACTATCAAAGAGGTCTTTTTAAAGGGTTGTAACGTTAGGTGTAGGGATATGAAATACACGGTTTTGTTGGATAAAGGAAGTTTTTACTGGTGGCGAGTTAACAATCTTGGTTAATTACATGTTGATACGTGGGAATCGCACCAGGCTTTACCTCTCAAGGGATCTTGAGAAGCTTACAACCCCCACCAGGCAGTGTACCTGATCGTTGTAGTATAGTACAGTGACAAGTACCGGGGGATTGATCGTTCAGCTAGGAATAGTGTCGCTAGGATTAGAAAACCTAAATACTAGTTCTAAAGGTGAGGGATGATTATTTTTGTATTTTTAAATTTTTTTAGAAAGCAAGTAAAAATCTCGGGTTTGAAGGATCTGGCCGGAATTAGTTGTTAGTCAACTAACCCAATACTAAAGATGCAATCAAAATAAAATACTAAAAATGAAAATAAACTAAATTATACTAAGGTTGTGAGTAATAAGTGGAAAAAATGTGTTCACTTAGATTTCACTACTCCCTAGACATCTTTTACACGTTAATTACTTGTTATAGTTGCATGGATGACGGATTGTATTCCTTAATATCATTCATGGGGTGGCGCACTTAACTCCCCAATTCTATGAGCTCTTATCTCCTCCTATACCATGCCCAACACAACCATAGGGATTATAAACAGTGGCTCATGCATTAAATACAACCAATAAATACCTAGTGCACATCGGTTCATGTTTCTTAAGACGTTCAAGCATGTTACCATTTGGAGATCTGCCAGTTTTCTTAAGCCTAACATTAAATTCATTCATCTAAAACAAGTATAAACAAGTAATCAACACATAATTAACATCTAGGTTTCATTAGATCCAAGCAAACACAAGATAGATCTAGCCTAGCATGATGGAATTAAGACAAGAACAAGATATAGACAACCAACACATAGACATATTGATTGAATTAAAAGAATACTTATCTCAATTACACATGAAAGGTATCAAGGGCTTAGAACCCTTGAAAAACCTGTAAAATTCGCACCAAGTTCGTACTTAGGGTTTCTCCAAAACTTCTCTTTTTAATGTGTGAAAATTAGAAAAATATATATAGGAAATAGGGTCTGACGGCGTCAAGACCAAACTTGTGACGCCGTCACCTCGCCGCCAAAACTCTTCTCGGACTGCCTTGATCTACTTTTGACGCCGTCATGTATTATGCATTTCCAGGCCGTCATGAATTTTACTCTTGACGCCCTACTTCGTGACGCCGTCAAATCTGTACTGGATCGTCATGGATATTTGCTCTTGACGCCGTCACCTACTGTTCCCAACAAGGAAAATTAAGACTTTGGCGTTTTCTTCACTTTTATGCTCCAAAAACGTCCGAATTGCTTCCTTTTCCAGATTTCACTCCCAAAGTACCTAAAATCACAAAAGGAACGATTTAGGGCAATATTTGATCAAATAAAGTCAATTCTGGGCTTAAATGACCCCCTAAAAGTGGTTCATTTTTCGCCTCATCACATGTACAATGTGGCGTTGCTAAGCCAAGACTAGACTCGACTTAAGCTAATAAATGAAAAGTAGCAAAAACATCAAATGAACACAGAATAAAAAGGGATAGTAGTCCGTATGTTTTTTCTCTTTTTCCTTTTTCTATTTTTTTTCTTTTTCTTGATTTTTCGATTTTTTTTTTTTTTTTTTTTTTTTTTTTTTTTTTTTGCATACACTCTAACCCTACCATCCAAAATAATACATCATAGGGAATGAACATTCCCCTTACACTTGAATTTTTACATATTTTACAATTAACTAATCTAATGACTCGAATCAAGATAATCAAAACACTTGGAGTACTTTTAAGATTAACGTACATATGGGGGTAATAAATGATGTTCTTCCCCATTACTCCATAAAATAAGTACTTTACCCATGAGTCCCAATCGTCCCAAAACAATATGTACAAGGATATGACTCGACTTAGCAACCATGTAATCAATTAGATAGTTAACTTAGGGTTTAACAAATAACAATAATGCACTAAAAATGAGCGCATACACGGAAGGCTAAGGCGATTTGGTTGTACATTTAAGTGGGGTGTAACAAATTCTTCCTTTAAGTAAGATGCTTAAAGTTAGAAATGAAAAGATAGGCTCGGAGGGGTGTACTAGGGGTTTCGTGTACTAAAAATGAGTACAACGCTAAGGGTGTGGGAAAAATTAGTTGACTTAACTAGCCAAGTAATATGACATAAATGGTCAAGTAATTATGATACGGGTTTAACACAAGGGTGATCCTAATGCCTCTTATCATGTAGTAAATCCTACCACACGAATGTAGTCTCACTAGCGGTCTCGGGATGCATCACTAACGCAAGTTCTAGAATCTAAATGCTACCGGTACACTCATAAGCACTAATAGTAAATGCTTTTCCTATCAAATCTAAAGGTGAACCTCACATATTTTGGTGGAAATTTTTTCTGAATGATACGGTTATGTGCTAGTCCTACAATCTCCTATCCATGAGACACTTCTTATGGCTTAAGTTTCACTCCTAAATGTTGTAAAAAATTTTAAATTTGGCGCTAAAATTGCACTAACAAGTATTTCTCATAGTCTTATTACACATCTACCATCAAACAAAACAAACTCAAGCGAAAGTTTACATGTAAGGTATCATCATTTTACCCTCCCCTTACACTTAAGATGAACATTGTCTCCAATGTTCAAGTAAAGAATGTAAAAGTGAAAAAGTAAAAAGAATGAAATCAAATACTCCCCTGATTCGATCGGTATGGAAAATAAGGTGGCCAGGTTAGATCTTCCTCCAAGAAAATGAACAATCAAAGCTTCCCTTCCAGAATATAAATCATCTTCTTGTAAAAAATAACCTGTAAATCCTGAGAAAATAGACAAGACAACCTCGCATAAAATCGGCGGCATCCTATATAAGTTACTAAATCCTAGAAAACAAGATAAGATATAATGCTTGTAGAATGAAGTTTGCAGATTTCCTGGAGATTATAAAACTTAATAATTCACAAAAACCATAAGACTCCGTTAGAAAAACAAAACCGGTAAAATTTCCAGATTTTCACACGTGACGCCGTCAAGAATTAATTCTTGACGCCGACAGAAGTGACCTGCAGAAATTCTTATGTTAAGTTTCCGGAAAATTTCTGGAAAAACTTGGTCCTACTTCCTGGAAAATCCTGCAACACTTCATTATGACTCAATACAAGCATTTGACTCTAACAAATACGAATATACATGTTCATTTAATATTGTGGAGAATCATGATCGAGTTTGTTTCTTAAAAACATATTTAGGGTTTCCCCTTACACTTATCTTTTGCAAAAATACCTTTAGGTGGAGTTAAGACTAGGCCAAAACAACAAAGTAAAGTATTTCCACTATTTAGTTGAGAAACATGATCTACCAACAACAAAAATAAAGCATCCATACGGAAGCAAATAACAAACAAACAAAATAAAATCACACAAAACATGGGTTGCCTCCCAAGAAGCGCTTTTCTTTATTTACGAGTCTTGTAGCTAGACTCAAGGTCATGGGTTACTACGTGACCTCATCCCTTGAAATGATATACCCCATGTAGTTGTGATCATTACTGTCATGGTGGTAGTGCCTTAACCTATCGATACTTGCAATCACCATTCCGCCTACTTCACTTCTCAAGTTAGCCATCCCATCTTGGCTCAAGCCTTCAATTGTAAAAGGCCCATACCACCAAGGACTTGGTTTATCGGGTGGTATCTTTGTTTCCAAGTGTCTCAAGATTACCAAGTTCCCTTCCTCAAATGGTACATGATTTTCTGCGGGTTGAGTATGTTCGAATTCGACCTGAACCTTATTGCTTTTGCTTCTTTCATATTTAGCCTCCTTATAGCTTTTGATTCTTGCCTCCCATGCAAGAATTTTATTCTGAACACGAATGGGTGTCGTGTCAATGTTGTTTTTGATCTTTCTCCAACTCAAACTCTCATGCCCACTTCGCGGAGTCATGGGGAAGCTAATCTTTCTTTTTCCAGGTTTGAGCTCAATTTTCCTTCCTTCATACTTAATGATAGCCCTAGCGGTGGTGAGGAATGGTGCCCCAAGGATTATTGGCATGCATCCATCTCCTTTATCATCGATGATCATAAAATCAACGGGGTACATGAACCCTGCGACATTAACTAATACATCTTCTACGATTCCTAGGGGGTATACGTACGAGTGTCCAGCGAGGGACAACCTAACACGAGTAGGGGTTGGCGTTTTTGACGTCAGTTGGATGTAAATAGTTAGGGGCATAAGATTTACTTCCGATCCTTGGTCGGCGAAAGCACTAAGAAATTTCAAGTCCCCGATGCTAGTTGGTATCTCAAAGTTCCCACATGCTATCTGCTTAGTAGCCACTTTTTGTACCAACAACCTCTCGAATACTGATCCCCCAGGTAACGTATCATACTCATCTTTTGCCTTTTCCTCTTTCTCCGAACCCTGTTTGGAAGGTTGGTTACGCTCATCACCCTTAATCCAATTTGTTATGGTGTTTTCGTTTATATCATTTTTCAGGTAGTGACTCAAGGGTTGGGGTTTTGGTGGTTTCTCTAAGGTCTGTTTAGCAGGGGTTTCTACCTTCTCGTTATCCTTGTGGACAATGGTGATGGAATTAACAAATTGGGTAGTGGGAGTGGCGCTTTCTTTCCATAGTAACATTCTTTCGGGGGTTCTCTGGTTGGCATACTCCTCTAATAGACTCATCATCTCATTCATTTTCTCCTGCATCTCCTCTTTTTGCTTATAGACTGCTTCCTCGAATCTAGCAAGCCGATCTGAGTGAGTCGCCATATATTCTCTAATCCTAGCTTCAAACTCCGAGCTAAGCTCCTCGGGAGGGGAACAAGGTGGGGCATAGTTTTGAAAGGTCTCGAAATTTTCTCTAGAGGGTGACTCAGGTAATGGTGTTAAAGTTGGTTTCGAGACAGAATTGACATTAACCCGTCTAGGACTTAAAGGTCTCCTTTGCCTTTCCTCAAAATAGTCAACTTTTGCCTCGAGTTTGCATAGGAGTTCATCGGGGATTTCGGTGGTTCCTCCAGATGTTGAGACTGCATTGATGGCCGCTTTTATTGTATGATTAAACTCCCACATCTCATGATTATCAGCGGCGAGCTCCTCGATAATTGCCCAAGACTCCTCGGCGTTATTATCACGCAGTTTACCTCCCGCGGCCCTATCGATTGTGCACTTAGTGAGATAGTCAACATGGTCGTAGAAAATCTGGACTAATAACCAAAGGTTTATACCATGATGAGGGACCTTATGGAGGAGATCCTTAAAACGGGCCCAAGCTTCGTAGAAAGTTTCATCCTGATATTGTTTAAACATCAAAATGTCATTTCTAAGCATTGCAGTCTTCCCCGGTGGGAAGAATTGAGTAAGGAAGCGATTGGTGTGATTATCCCATGTGGTGATGGATCCCGCGGGTAGACGCTCAAGCCATTGACTAGCTTGATCCCGTAGAGAGAATTGGAATAGGCGTAATCAGGTTGTCTCTCTAGTTGCAACATCTAGGTCTATGGAGTCCACAATTTTAAGGAAGTCCTTAAGATGTTGGTTTGGATCTTCGGAACGAAGTCCATGGAATGCACATCCGCTTTGCACCAACTGGATGGTGTCGGATCGCAAGGGAGTCACATTGGCTCCGATGAGCTCAATGGTGTTTCGATAGCCTTGGTGGCTAGGTCGGGAATACTCTCCTAAGGTTCGGGGCCTAAGGGGTTCTAGTGGTGGGTTTTGTTGTGGTGGGATGACGGGTTCAAGGATGTTCCCATCGTCCATGATGTTGGGTGGTGAAGAGTTACGAACAAAAACACAAAGAAATAAGATAGACTAAAGAAAACCTAAAAATAAAAATAAAATCTTACTAGAAAGGAATCTAGCAAGTAGACCTAATAAAAAGAGATACGTGGGAATCGCACCAGGCTTTACCTCTCAAGGGATCTTGAGAAGCTTACAACCACCACCAGGCAGTGTACCTGATCGTTGTAGTATAGTATAGTGACAAGTACCGGGGGATTGATCGTTCAGCTGAGAATAGTGTCGCTAGGATTAGAAAACATAAATACTAGTTCTAAAGATGAGGGATGATTATTTTTGTATTTTTATATTTTTAAGAAAGCAAGTAAAAATCTCGGGTTTTGAAGGATTTGGGCGGAATTAGTTGCTAGTCAACTAACCCAATAATAAAGATGCAATCAAAATAAAATACTAGAAATGAAAATAAGCTAAATTAACTAAGGTTGTGAGCAATAAGTGGAGAAATTGTGTTTACTTAGATTTCACTACTCCCTAGATATCTTTTACACATTAATTACTTGTTATAGTTGCGTGGATGACGGATTGTATTCCTTAATACCATTCATGGGGTGGCGCACTTAATTCCCCAATCCTATGAGTGCCTACTTCACTCCTATGTCGAGCCGGCTAAGAAGCTCCTAACATGGGATCATTAGAATTTACTCATGCATTAAATACAACCAATAAAACCTAGTGCACGTCAGTTCATGTTTCTTAAGACGTTCAAGCATGTTACCAATTGAAGATCTTCCAGTTTTCTTAAGCCTAACATCGAAATCATTCATCCAATACAACCATAAACAAGTAATCAACACATAATTAACATCTAGGTTTCATTAGATCCAAGCAAACACAAGATAGATCTAGCATAGCATGATGGAATTAAGACAAGAACAAGATATAGACAACCAACACATAGACATATTGATTGAATTAAAAAAATACTTATCTCAATTACACATGAAAGGGATCAAGGGCTGAGAACCCTTGAAAAACCTGTAAAATTCGTACTAAGTTCGGACTTAGGGTTTTTCCAAAACTTCTCTTTTTTTATGTGTGAAAATTAGAAAACTATATATAGGAAATAGGGTCTGACGGCGTCAAGAACAAATTTATGACGTCGTCATCTCGTCGCCAAAATACTCCTCGGACTGCCTTGATCTACTTTTGACGCCGTCATGTGTTATGTGTTTCCAGGCCGTCATGCATTTTCCTCTTGACGCCCTACCTTGTGACACCTTCATTTCTGTACTGGATCGTCATGGAAATTACTCTTGACGCCATCAAGATTTCCTTCTTAACGCCGTCACCTACTGTTCCCAGCAAGGAAAATTAAGACTTTGGCGTTTTCTTCACTTTTATGCTCCAAAAACGTCTGAATTGCTTCCTTTTCCAGATTTCTCTCCCAAAGTACCTAAAATCACAAAAGGAACGATTTAGGGCAATATTTGATCAAATAAATTCAATTTCGGGCTTAAATGACCCCCTAAAAATGGTTCATTTTTCGCCTCATCAATCATCCCCCACTTAGGGAAATTACATCCCGAGATTTCAAATACTCGAGTCACCACTCACAAAAGCAAAAGAAAATTTATGGATATTTAAGCGGAAAAATACCACACCATAAAACCACAAAGAAAGAACCACAAAAAAAATGTAAACCGACTAAATACCCGAATTCACATGATAGAAAAACATTCCGTCACTCCAACGATACACACAAATAGATACACTCCCCGATCAATAACACTATTGATCCAAACGACTTCTCACCACACTTCAAACCCTTAACATCTCGATCCATAATCTCAATAGATTTCTCGACAAAACGTAGAGTTTGTCAACCTTAATCTCATCTAATGGCACATGCAGACTAGTATTCGCCAAACATTTTTTCAAATTAAATACATGAAACGTATCATGCACTCTACTTAACTCCTCAGGCAAATTCAACCGATATGTCTCAAATCCAATCCTTTCCGTAAATCTCAAATGATCCTATGTATCTCGGTGCTAGCATGCCTTTCTTACCGAAACGCACAACACCCTTCCAAGGAGATACTTTTAACCTCACAATATCACCAACACCAAACTCTAAGGGCTAACAGCAATAATCCGCATAACTCTTTTGGCGATCTCTTGCTGCCTTAAGTCTTTCCTTAGTCAGAAAACCTTATTTGTAGTCTCTCGTTCTAGTTCAGGACTAATTTGTTGGCTTGTTCCAACCTTTGCCCACAGAACAGGTGACCTACATTACCTTCCATACAACTTTTCACACGACACATACTAAATACTTGAATGATAATTGTTGATATAGGAGAACTCAGCTAAGGGTAATGGTATACCCCGGCTTCCTCCAAAATCAAACACACCCATGCTCTCAGCTCACCATCCAATGCCTGATTTGTACGCCCACTTAGTTCGCTCATTAGAGAATGATAAGTCGTACTCATTTACATACGCGTTCTCAAGTCTCTATAACACGTTTACTGATGAGGTGAAAATTGATCCATTTTTAGGGGGTCATTTAAGCCGAAATTAGAATTTATTTGATCAAATATTGCCCTAAAACGTTCCTTTTGTGATTTTAGGTACTTTAAGAGTGAATTCTGGAAAAGGAAGCATTTTGGACGTTTTTGAAGCATAAAAGTGAATAAAACAGCAAAGTCTTAATTTTCTTTGCTGGGAACAGTACCTGACGGCGTCAAGAGCAATTTTATGACGGCGTCAGGAGCAAAAATGATGATGGCCCAGAGAAAACGTGACGGCATCAAGACAAGGCCGTCAAGAGTAAAAGTGGTACGGCCCAGAACAGAAATACACATGACGGCGTCAGATCTGGATCTAGGCAGTCCGAGAATTTTATGGGCGGCGAGTTGACGGTGTCAGAACTTTCTTCTTGACGCCGTCACCTTAGTAAATCTATATATAGTTTTTGTAATTTTCATTCTAAAAAGAGGAGAATTTTAGGGTCGAACTTAATAAACTCTAAAACGACTTTTACAGTATTTTCAAGGGTTTTCACCCCTTGAAACCTTTCATGTTCAATTGAAATAAGTATCCTTTCAATTCATTCAATATGTCTATGTGTTGTTTGAATATATCTTACGCTTGTCTTGATTTTAACATGCTAGGCTAGATCTCTTGTGTGTTTGCTTAGATGTAATGAAACCTAGATGTTGATTATAGGTTGATTGCTTGTTTATAGTTGTAATGGATGAATGATTTCAATGTTAGGCTTAAGAAAACTAGCAGATCTCCATTGTGTAACTTGCTTGAACGTCTTAAGAAACATGAACCGATGTGTACTAGGTTTTTATGGTTGTATTTAATGCATGAGCGAATTCTAGTGATCCCATGTTAGGAGCTTCTTGCAGGCTCGACATAGGAGTGAAGTAGGAGCTTATAGAATTGGGGAAGTAAGTACGCCACCCCATGATTGATAATAAGGAATATAACCCGTCATCCACGCAACTGTAACAAACAATTAACCTGTAAAAGATATCTAGGGAGTAGTGAAATCTAAGTAAACACAATTATCCCATCTATTGTTCACAACACTAGTTTAATTAGCTTTATTTTCATTTTTGTTATTTTATTTTGATTGCATCTTAGTTATTGGGTTAGTTGACTAGCAACTAATTCCGCCCACTCTTCCAAAAACCCGAGATTTTTACTTGCTTTTATAAAATATAAAAATACAAAAAGAATCATCCCTCACCTCTAGACCTAGTTTTTAGGCTTTCTAATCCTAGCGACACTATTCCTGAGTTAAACGATCAATCCCCCGGTACTTGTCACTATACTATACTACAACGATCAGGTACACTGCCTGGTGGGGATTGTAAGCTTCTCGAGATCCCTCGAGAGGTAAAGCCTGGTGCAATTCCCACGCATCAAGTTTTTGGCGCCGCAGCCCGGGGAATAGTTATTGTCTAGGTTAGAATTTCTTTTTATTAGGTCTACTTGCTAGATTCCTTTCTAGTAAGATTTTATTTTTATTTTTAAGTTTTCTTTAGTCTATCTTATTTCTTCGTGTTTTTTTAACAACCTTTACCATCCGACATCATGGAAGGTGGTAACATCTTTGAACCCATCAACCCTCCACAACAAGACCACCCACAAAACCCGCCAATAGCTAACCAACTCTTAGGCCCCGAACCCTAGGAGAGTATTCCCGACCTAGCCACCAAGGCTATCGAAACACCATTGAGCTCACCCAAGGAGCCAATGTGTCTCCCTTGCGATTCGACACCATCCAGTTGGTGCAAAGCGTATGTGCATTCCATGGACTTCGTTCCGAAGATCCTAATCAACATCTCAAGGACTTCCTTAAAATCGTAGATTCTATAGACCTTGATGTTACAACTAGAGAGTCGACCCGATTACACCTATTCCAATTCTCTCTACGTGATCAAGCTAGTCAATGGCTTGAACGTTTACCCGCGGGATCTATCACCTCATGGGATGATCTCACCACTCGTTTCCTTGCTCAATTTTTCCCACCGGGGAGAACTACCAAGCTTAGAAATGATATCTTGATGTTCCAACAATGTCAAGGTGAAACCTTTTGTGAAGCATGGACTCGATACAAAGACCTACTCCGAAAAGTCCCTCATCATGGCATTGAACCATGGTTCCATATTCAAATCTTTTACGATAAAGTTAATTATCAAACCAGAAGGGCTATAGATTACGCAGCCAATGGCATGCTAAATAAACTTTGCGTTGATGAATGCTGGAAAGTTCTTGAGGGGTTAGCACAATACGAAGAAGAGGGCTGGGAGGATCCGATGTTTTAAAGTAATAGGAGTCTTGATTACGTTAACGCTACCCAAGAACAATTATTGGGGAATATCGAGAAGCAGGTAAAGGAATTGATGAGAGCTGAAATGCCTGTAGTTGAAACCTCAATGAATCCTAATATATGTATGAGTGCGATTAACAAATACAACTTCCCTGAACGCTCACGACAAGAGGAATTCGAAGGGATAATGATTACCTTCATGAATAACCAGGAGGAACAACTTCAACACTTAGAAGCTCGCATGGAAAGCACTCGTAATGCTTTTATGGACTTAGTAGACAAATTCATATCAAGAATTAAGGAAAAGATTAATGAAAAATCCGCACCAAGAAAAATCAAAAAAATCTTTGAAGTCCCAACCCCTTTGGTGTGTGACCACGAGGATAATGAGAAATCCTTTTCAAGTGCTTCACCGTCAACCACCCCTACTTTTGTGAGCACCCTCAGGAGGAGAAGAACTTGCAATTTCATAACATTTTCGTTGGAAGCTTGCATACCACGCTCCCCAATTTGTGCAAGAGACGTTCCTTTGGTTTTAAACCTGGTGTGAAGAGGTTGCACCTCAAAAACACCACAGCTTTGGGACCCTCTATGGAATGACTCCTCTTTGTACCCACTGTTGACCAATGCGAAGGTTACAACTTAACTGAAACCTTGCCCACCCCTTTTGATGACCACATCTCTTTCCGTGACAGTAATGAAGTGTTTGGCCCTGGTGGACTCTACTAACGGGATAGCTACTCATAGTTTTCACTTATGTTTAGCTATTTACATTAGTGCAGGGACTGAATTTGAAAATGCCACTTTGTGTTCATAATACGGGCATCTGACGGCGTCAGATTGTAACTCTTGATGCCGTCACCTCGCTTTCTCAGCAATAATAACCCAATTTCCATCATTTTCAACTCATACCCCACAAACCATACCCAAGTGCTCTCCACCTCCGAATCTCCAAGATCCAATTCGACATCTTCCGCGACAAATCTCCACGTGGTAAGTAGTTTTTCTTCATCGTTTTTCGTTTAATTATCCTTAGGACCTACCAATTTTGAAAACCACCATCATCCGAAACCCTATCATTGACCCATCTTTGAGAATCATAATGCCCTTCCTTAGATGTTTTGTAATCATGAGGTTACCATTAGGTGATAGTGGTCGACTCGAATCATGCGTTAATTGCGGAAAAATCTTTCACACCACGGATTTTTTGACCCCCCATCCATGTTTTCTGCATAAACGAGTGTTTGGGTCATGGATTTAGAGTTTTAAAATTGATTTTCCCTCGTAATTGCATGGATGAATTTTTGCTGGGTCTGACGGCGTCAGGTTTCCCTTCCTGACAGCGTCAGATGTGTTTGACAGCATGAAATCGTAAAACTCTCATTCTAACCATTTTCGTTCACTCTATCTTTTTCCAAGAAAATGAGCAAACAATAACGACAACACCGAGGGAGCTCGTCTAGGTCCCAACGAGTAAACTATGGTGATTTGGTCCACCGTTGGAGTGAGTTTGATAATGACGCCGCTACAACCAAGTACACGGAACTTGTTTATCACCATATCGATGCTGGAGCTGTGATCGATTGGGAGTTTATGAGGTCCCAAGGTCTTGAGGGCGAGTTCTTGGGGAGGATCCAAACTGATGGATTCACGGGTCCTCAATGGGAGAGATTGTTCAGGATGAGGGAGACAGTTTATAGTGAGTTGGTTAGGGAGTTCTTTGCGACTTTTCGCTTTGATTTGGCTGAGGCCAGGACAGATATGGGGGGCACCACCATTTACTTCAGATTGAGGGGAGAGGTTCGATCATGTTCGGTTACTGAGTTTGGATGGAGGTTAGGTTTGTACACTCGAGAGGAGGCTGTTGAGGGGGTTTTATGCAGAGGTTGTTGCATGGGGAGACGATGAGGAACGAATTGAGGTGTGTCACTTTTTGGCCGAGTATTGGGAACGGGATGTACACCTCGACTACTGGGGCGGCCTCAATCAGGGACCCCATGATCAGGTTAGCCCACAGGTGCATCACCTACAGCTTGTCGGGGCGTCATGGCACCACTCACCGTGTCACTGCTTCAGATCTGTTCTACCTATACACCATGTTTTCAGCGGATGTATACTGTAACATCCCATTTTGGGTAGCGAGCTATTTGAAGACAAGTGTGGGGGAGAGGGACATTGACAAGGTGTATGGGGGGATGTTCGTGACCCGTTTGGCTCGATCTTATGGGCTACTTGTTCCTAAAATCATGGGGTACCTGAGCGACTGTGGGGCTTGTAGGGTGGTGAGGGCTAAATCCCTCAAGCAGATGAGCATTGTGATGGAGCTGGGGGATGGGTCTTATACCTGGTACATTGCGGGAGGACCTGAGGGTGCTGAGGATGGTGATGATGATGATGATGATGAGGGAGTACCCCAGCAGCCACATTTCAGGGATTATGAGGTTGGGTCTGCAGATTATTACCGACACATGGGTCGGGGAGACTGGCAGGCACACCAGGGGGCCTGGATGGGTCAGTTGGACGCATGGCGGACCACCACTGACCAGCGCTTTGATTGGATGTATGATCATACCATCCACCAGATGCAGCACCATCCACTCGTGATCAGATTGAGCCCCAGCTACAGATCGACCCATTCCCCGGTCGTGAGATGGACTACCCTCCCTACGGGTACACTGGGCACCTCCCTCCTAGTTATGACTACCGTTATGGTCCCCCTCCCCAATGATTTATCTTGATGTTTGTGATTTCTGAACAATTTATTCATGGTTGTGTAATTTGAAACAATTTGGATTGTAATAGTTTAGGATATGGCCTCTGTTGGCCCTGGATAATTTTTATTTTTATGTTCACGTTGAATTCCAATATTATGGGTGGCTTATGGTTTCATTTTCCAATTTGTGTGATTTTTATTTTGTTTGATTATTATTTGTTTCCGTATGCATGTGATGAGGCGAAAAATGAACCACTTTTAGGGGGTCATTTAAGCCCGGAATTGAATTTATTTGATCAAATATTGCCCTAAATCGTTCCTTTTGTGATTTTAGGTACTTTGGGAGTGAATTCTGGAAAAGGAAGCATTTTGGACGTTTTTGGAGCATAAAAGTGAAGAAAGCGGAAAAGTCTTAATTTTCCTTGCTAGGAACAGTACCTGACGGCGTCAAGAGCACCATCCTGACGGCGTCAAGAGTAAATTGCATGACGGCCCAGTGCAAACATGAAGGCATCACAAGTAGAGCGTCAAGAGTAAACTACGTGACGGCCTGGAAGAACCTAACACATGACGACGTCAGATGTAGATCAAGGCAGTCCGGGAATTATTTTGGCGGTGAGATGACGGCGTCACCTATTTGGTCTTGACGCCGTCAGCCTCAATTTCCTATATATAGTTTTCTAATTTTCATTCATTAAAAAAGGAGAAGTTTTGGAGAAACCCTAAGGCCGAACCTATTACGAATTTTACAGGTTTTTCAAGGGTTTTCAGCCCTTGAACCCTTACATGTGTAATTGAGATAAGTGTTCTTCTAATTCAATCAATATGTCTATGTGTTGGTTGTCTATATCTTGTTCTTGTCTTAATTCCACCATGCTAGGCTAGATCTATCTTGTGTTTGCTTAGATCTAATGATACGTGGGAATCGCACCAGGCTTTACCTTTCAAGGGATCCTGAGAAGCTTACAACCCCCACCAGGAAGTGTACCTGATCGTTGTAGTATAGTATAGTGACAAGTACCGGGGGATTGATCTTTCAGCTAGAAATAGTGTCGATAGGATTGAAATTAATCTAACTAGGTCTAAAGGTGAAGGATGATTCTTTTTGTGTTTTTATACTTTATGAAAAGCAAGTAAAAATCTCGGGTTTTGGAAGAAGGGGCGGAATTAGTTGCTAATCAACTAACCCAAAAGCTACTAATTAAACTAATTAACAAGAAAAGTAAACTAGGGTTCTACAAGATAAGTTAAGCATGTCTACCCATGATATGTTACTCCTTGCTAGCTATCCAATCCTACCTATTGAATTGTAACCTTGTTTTAATTGACGGGTTGTATTCCTTAATACCATTCATGGGGTATCGCACATAACTCCCCAATTCTATGAGCTCTTATCTCCTCCTACACCATGCCCAGCACAACTATAGAGATTGTAAACAGAGGCTCATGCATTAAATACGACCAATAAAGACCTTAGTGCAATAGGTTCATGTTTCCTAAGACGTTCAAGCATGTTACCATTTGGAGATCTGCCAGTTTTCTTAAGCCTAACATATAAATCATTCAATCAAAACAAGAATCAATAGGAAACAAGGATTATAAACTAAACCAACTAGATCTATTGAAGTTGTCACGCCTTAATTGATGGAGATAGACACAACATCAATAAGAAATCAATGAGATCTAATCAATTATATACAAGTTTCACATAATCACAAGTAGACACAAGGTGAATTAGCAAATCATAATCAAAGAAGGACAATCAACAAGAATAATGAAAGACATAGTTGAGATAGAATAATCAAACCAATACATGATGTTTATGGAGTGATTGAAACCCTCTAAGTTACTGGAAAAACACCCACCAAAACCCAGGAATCGACCTTAGGGTTTAGGGCTTACAAAAAGTGAAGTTATGATGTTATATTTATAGGCATGTTTTCGGTCGGCAAGGCTTGACGGCGTCAGCTCGTTCTCTTGATGCCGTCAAGACCATTTTTTCACCAAATTGTAGATCTCTTCGTCCTTTTCGCGTGGGCTTTTGAATCACCTAAATCCGAGTTCGTATGCAAAAGTTATGACCAAAACAATATCAGCTACTCCGCGCGCAAGTTTTGACAAGTTAACACGTGACGGCCTTGGGTGACGCCTTCACATTCTCTCTGGACCGTCACCACTTTTACTCTTGACGCCGTCACCAAAATGCTCTTGACGACGTCCGGTACTGTTCTCAGCATGGAAAATTAAGTCTTTGGCGTTTTCTTCACTTTTATGCTCCAAAAACGTCCAAAATGCTTCCTTTTCCAGAATTCACTCCCAAAGGACCTAAAATCACAAAAGGAACGATTTAGGGCAATATTTGATCAAATAAACTCAATTCCAGGTTTAAATGACCCCCTAAAAACGGATCATTTTTCGCCTCATCATATACCCTTACACTTGAGATTTGCTTGTCCTCATGCAAATGCGCTTTTATTCTAGTCAAAATACAAGTTAGGGGTCATTTAACACTAATATAAAAGTAATTACAACAAATAATCGTTCCACTAAAGACCAATAGACAAGCACGGAGGTCATACACAAGCACCTCACAAATAGTGTTTAGATAAAACATCTCTCACTACCTGTCATAGCAAAATAGATTACCATAGGCTTGGGAAAGGATCAAACCTCCACCACATGGCATAAGCACCTAGGATAAACTATCAAAGAGGTCTTTTAAAGGGTTGTAACATTAGGTGTAGGGATATGAAATACACGGTTTTGTTGGATAAAGGAAGTTTTACTGGTGGCGAGTTAACAATCTTGGTTAATTACATGTACAATGTGGCGTTGCAAAGCCAAGACTAGACTCGACTTAAGCTAATAAATGAAAAATAACAAAAACATAAAATGAACATAGAATGAAAAGGGATGGTAGTCCGTATGTTTTTTCTCTTTTTCCTTTTTCTATTTTTTTTCTTTTTCTTGATTTTTCGATTTTTTTTTTTTTTTTTTTTTTTTTTTTTTTTTTTTTTGCATACACTCTAACCCTACCATCCAAAATAATACATCATAGGGAATGAACATTTCCCTTACACTTGAATCTTTACATACTTTACAATAAACTAATCTAATGACTCGAATTAAGAAAATCAAAACACTTGGAGCACTTTTAAGATCAACGTACATATGGGGGTAATAAATGATGTTCTTCCACATTACTCCATAAAATAAGTACTTACCCATGAGTCCCAATCGTCCCAAAACAATATGTACAAGGATATGACTCGACTTAGCAACCATGTAATCAATTAGATAGTTAACTTAGGGTTTAACAAATAACAATAATGCACTAAAAATGAGCGCATACACGGAAGGCTAAGGCGATTTGGTTGTACATTTAAGTGGGGTGTAACAAATTCTTCCTTTAAGTAAGATGCTTAAAGTTAGAAACGAAAAGATAGGCTCGGAGGGGTGTACTAGGGGTTTCGTGTACTAAAAATGAATACAACGCTAAGGGTGTGGGAAAAATTAGTTGACTTAACTAGCCAAGTAATATGACTTAAATGGTCAAGTAATTATAATACGGGTTTAACACAAGGGTGATCCTAATGCCTCTTATCATGTAGTAAATCCTACCACACGAATGTAGTCTCACTAGCGGTCTCGGGATGCATCACTAACGCAAGTTCTAGAATCTAAATACTACCGGTACACTCATAAGCACTAATAGTAAATGCTTTTCCTATCAAATCTAAAGGCGAACCTCACATATTTGGGTGGAAAATTTTTCTGAATATACGGTTATGTGCTAGTCATACAATCTCCTATCCATGAGACGCTTGCTATGGCTAAAGTTTCACTCCTAAATGTTGTAAAAAATTTTAAATTTGGCGCTAAAATTGCACTAACAAGTATTTCTCATAGTTTTATTACACATCTACCATTAAACAAAATAAACTCAAGCGAAAGTGTATATGTAAGGTATCATCTTTTTACCCTCCCCTTACACTAAGATGAACATTGTCCCCAATGTTCAAGTAAAGAATGTAAAAGTGAAAAAGTAAAGAGAATGAAATCAAATACTCCCCTGATTCGCTCGGTATGGATAATAAGTTGGCCAGGTTAAATCTTCCTCCAAGAAAATGAACAATCAAAGCTTCCCTTCCAGAATATAAATCATCTTCTTGTCATACATAACATGTAAAACCTGACAAAATAGACAAGACAACCTCGCGTAAAATCGGCGGCATCCTATATAAGTTACTAAATCCTAGAAAACAAGATAAGATATAATGCTTGTGGAATGAAGTTTGCAGATCCCCTGGAGATTATAAAACTTAATAATTCACAAAAACCATAAGACTCCGTTAGAAAAACAAAACCGTAAAATTTCCAGATTTTTACACCTGACGCCGTCAAGAGTAAACTCCTGACGCCGTCAGAATTGACCTACAGAAATTCTTATGTTAAGTTTCCAGAAAATTTCTGGAAAAACTTGGTCCTACTTCCTGGAAAATCCTGCAAAACTTCATTATGACTCAATACAAGCATTTGACTCTAACAATTACGAACATACATGTTCATTTAATATTGTGGAGAATCATGATCGGTTTGTTTCTTAAAAACATATTTGGGGTTTCCCCTTACACTTATCTTTTGCAAAAATACTTTTAGGTGGAGTTAAGACTAGGCCAAAACAACAAAGTAAAGTATTTCCACTATTTAGTTTAGAAACATGATCTACCAACAATAAAATTAAGCATGCATACGGAAGCAAATAACAAACAAACAAATAAAATCACACAAAACATGGGTTGCCTCCCAAGAAGCGCTTTTCTTTGTTTATGAGTCTTGTAGCAAGACTCAAGGTCATGGGTTACTACGTGACCTCATCATTGGTTCCACTCTCTAGGTCATCTTCTAAACCAGTTTTGTACTCCGGACCTAGTTGTAAGCATTCTTTATAGAAACCAAGCATTCTATTCTTTACATATTCTACTCCTCTACGTCTATCCTCCTCATTCCTATAATAAGCCGCTTGCTTGTGTTCTTTTTCGAAATTAGAGAGAAGGCGGTATTGATCAATCTTGTAGGGCATTTGATAGGCAACCTCATCATTCTCTTCCTTAAATCTAACTATCCCTAAAGTCGGATCATAACTCATCCTAGTGGCCTCAACAAATGGTTTTCCGAATATTATTTGGCTTAGGCAAGAATCTATCACCGGACGAGTGTCTTCCACTATCATAAAATCGATCTCATAGGTGAGATTCCCAATAATTACATGCAATCCCTTCACCCTTCCTGCAAAATTACTTATCAGATTCTTGTTGGGCATCATCCTAAAGTTAAGTTGCTTCTTCATTACCCAATTGTAATAAGTCCTAGTCATGATGTTAACGGGGGATCTAGGGTCGATGTAAGCTTTCCATATATGCATGTGCCCGATATTGCATGGGATGTTAATGTTAGAGGGGTCTCCCATTTTGATAAGGGGTGTGCCGAAGATATATGGTCTCTCGGGACTATCGAATAAATCCTTATGGTACTCCCGTTCTTCCTCGGTGGGCAACTTATCAAAGTATTTTTCTATAGGCTCTACCTCCTCTAATTCCTCTTCCTTGTTAACCTCAACTTCCCTACTCTCATCCTTAATCTCGGCTTCTACTCTAACTTCATCCTTGTCACTCTTCTCTATCTCCTTATCTATCGGCTTAATGGTGACAACATTGACAAAGTGGACATGTTTGGATGATGAGGGATCCTTAATTTGGATTCCACTATTGGTGTCCCTAGTGTCCTTCCTAGGTGTGATTAACGCTTGGTTGTTGAGGGCTTTCAACAAGTTGTCAATCTTGTTGGTCATCTCCGTTTGTTGTTGGTTGAATTCGGTTTCAAACCTAGCTATGCGAGCCTCTTGAGATGCCATGAACTTAGACATCAACCCTTCAAGGTTGTTGGTACTACCAAAGTTGTTAGAAGGATTGTTGTTGAAAGTACGGTTGGAGGGTGGACCGGTTGGTTGGTAACGATTAGGCGGATTGGAAGAATTGGGTTAATTTTGTTTCCACCTAAGGTTTGGGTGATTTTTCCATGAGGGGTTGTATGAATCACCGTAAGTGTTTGGCTCGGGCTTGAAAGTGTACCACTTATCTCCCGCTTCGTCGGTGCGCGTGGATGCGTAGTCCGCAAAAGCTATTCCGGGGAGTTCCACACAATCACGAGTGTCATGGGGACCACTACATAATTCGCATGAAGAAGTGATTTTGTTCACTTGGCTTGAAGGCTTAGGAGCTTCGTAAGATTTCATGAGAAACTTGACTTGGTCCTCAAGTTCCATGATCCTACGGTCGGGAGTGCTAGAATTGTTCGAAGGCAAAGATATTGCCTTGACCGTTTTGCTCAAATCACGGGGATCATTCCAACTTTCGTTGTCATAGAGAGCAAGATCTTCTATGAGTTCCCATGATTGTTCCGCACTAAGATCACGTAGCTTACCACCGGCCGATTGGTCAATGGCTCGCCTCGTGGAGATGTCGATATGGTCATAAAAGATTTGGACTTGGAGCCAAAGATCTATGCCATGATGAGGGACTGTTTGGAGTAAGTCCTTGAAACGAGTCCATGCTTCATAAAGAGATTCATTTTGACGTTGTTGGAACATCAAGATGTCATTTCTAAGCTTAGTAGTTCTCCCCGGTGGGAAAAATTGAGCAAGGAAATGAGTGGTGAGATCATCCCATGTGGTGATGGATCCCGCGGGTAAACGCTCAAGCCATTGACTAGCTTGATCCCGTAGAGAGAATTGGAATAGGCATAAACGGGTAGTCTCTCTAGTTTCAACACCTAGGTCTATGGAATCTACGATTTTGAGAAAGTCCTTAAGATGTTGGTTTGGATCTTCGGAATGAAGTCCATGGAATGCACATCCGCTTTGCACCAACCGGATGGTGTCGGATCGCAAGGGGGTCACATTGGCTCCGGTGAGCTCAATGATGTTTCGGTAGCCTTGGTGGCTAGGTCGGGAATACTCTCCTAAGGTTCGGGGCCTAAGGGGTTCTAATGGTGGGTTTTGTTGTGGTGGGATGACGGGTTCAAAGATGTTCCCGTTGTCCATGATGTTGGGTGGTTACGAACAAAGGCACAAAGAAATAAGATAGACTAAAGAAAACCTAAAAATAAAAATAAAATCTTGCTAGAAAGGAATCTAGCAAGTAGACCTAATACAAAGAAATTCTAACCTAGACAATAACTATTCCCCGGGCTGCGGCGCCAAAAACTTGATACGTGGGAATCGCACCAGGCTTTACCTCTCAAGGGATCCAGAGAAGCTTACAACCCCCACCAGGCAGTGTACCTGATCGTTGTAGTAAGTATAGTGACAAGTACCGGGGGATTGATCGTTCAGCTAGGAATAGTGTCGTTAGGATTGAAATTAATCTAACTAGGTCTAAAGGTGAAGGATGATTCTTTTTGTGTTTTTATACTTTATGAAAAGCAAGTAAAAATCTCGGGTTTTGGAAGAAGGGGCGGAATTAGTTGCTAATCAACTAACCCAAAAGCTACTAATTAAACTAATTAACAAGAAAAGTAAACTTGGGTTCTACAAGATAAGTGAAGCATGTCTACCCATGATATGTTACTCCTTGCTAGCTATCCAATCCTACCTATTGAATTGTAACCTTGTTTTAATTGACGGGTTGTATTCCTTAATACAATTCATGGGGTATCGCACATAACTCCCCAATTCTATGAGCTCTTAACTCCTCCTACACCATGCCCAACACAACTATAGGGATTGTAAACAGTGGCTCATGCATTAAATACAACCAATAAAGACCTTAGTTCAATAGGTTCATGTTTCCTAAGACGTTCAAGCATGTTACCATTTGGAGATCTGCCAGTTTTCTTAAGCCTAACATATAAATCATTCAATCAAAACAAGAATCAATAGGAAACAAGGATTATAAACTAAACCAACTAGATCTATTGAAGTTGTCACGCCTTAATTGATGGAGATAGACACAACATCAACAAGAAATCAATGAGATCTAATCAATTATATACAAGTTTCACATAATCACAAGTAGACAAAAGGTGAATTAGCAAATCATAATCAAAGAAGGACAATCAACAAGAATAATGAAAGACATATTTGAGATAGAATTATCAAACCAATACATGATGATTATGGAGTGATTGAAACCCTCTAAGTTGCTGGAAAAACACCCACCTAAACCCAGGAATTGACCTTAGGGTTTAGGGCTTACAAAAAGTGAAGTTATGATGTTATATTTATAGGCATGTTTTCTGTCGGCAAGGCTTGACGGCGTCAGCTCGTTCTCTTGACGCCGTCAAGACCATTTTTTCACCAAATTGCAGATCTCTTCGTCCTCTTCGCGTGGGCTTTTGAATCACCTAAATCCGAGTTCGTATGCAAAAGTTATGACCAAAACAATATCAGCTACTCCGCGCGCAAGTTTTGACAAGTTAACACGTGACGGCCTTGGGTGACGCCTTCACATTCTCTCTGGACCGTCACCACTTTTACTCTTGACGCCGTCACCAAAATGCTCTTGACGCCGTCAGGTACTGTTCTCAGCATGGAAAATTAAGTCTTTGGCGTTTTCTTCACTTTTATGCTCCAAAAACGTCCAAAATGCTTCCTTTTCCAAAATTCACTCCCAAAGGACCTAAAATCATAAAAGGAACGATTTAGGGCAATATTTGATCAAATAAACTCAATTCCGGGCTTAAATGACCCCCTAAAAATGGATCATTTTTTGCCTCATCATCTAATGAAACCTAGATGTTGATTATGTGCTGATTACTTGTTTATGGTTGTATTGGATGAATGATTTCGATGTTAGGCTTAAGAAAACTGGCAGATCTCCAAATGGTAACATGCTTGAATGTCTTAGGAAACATGAACCGATGTGCACTAGGTTTTATTGGTTGTATTTAATGCATGAGTAAATTCTAATGATCTCATATTAGGAGCTTCTTAGCCGGCTCGACATAGGAGTGAAGTAGGCACTCATAGGATTGGGGAATTAAGTGCGCCACCCCATGAATGGTATTAAGGAATACAATCCGTCATCCACGCAACTAAAACAAGTAATTAACGTGTAAAAGATATCTAGGGAGTAGTGAAATCTAAGTAAACACAATTTCTCCACTTATTGCTCACAACCTTAGTTTAATTTAGTTTTATTTTCATTTCTAGTATTTTATTTTGATTGCATCTTTAGTATTGGGTTAGTTGACTAACAACTAATGCCGCCCAAATCCTTCAAACCCGAGATATTTACTTGCTTTCTAAAAAATATAAAAATACAAAAATAATCATCCATCATCTTTAGAACTAGTAATTAGGTTTTCTAATCCTAGCGACACTATTCCTAGCTGAACGATCAATCCCCCGGTACTTGTCACTATACTATACTACAACGATCAGGTACACTGCCTGGTGGGGGTTGTAAGCTTCTCGAGATCCCTCGAGAGGTAAAGCCTGGTGCAATCCCCACGCATCAGCATGTTTTATTTTTATAGTTGGTAGATCATGTTTCAAAACTAAAATGATGAAAGTACTTTATTTTGTCGTTTGGCTTAGTCTTAACTTCATCCAAAGGTATTTCGCAAAAGATAAGTGTAAGGGGAAAACCCAAATATGTTTTTAAGAAACAAAATTGATCATGATTCTTCACAATATTAAATGAACATGTATATTCGTATTTGTTAAAGTCAAATGCTTGTATCGAGTCATAATGATGTTTTGCAGGATTTCCCAGGAAGTAGGACAAAATTTTTCCAGAAATTTTCTGGAAACTTAACATAAAAATTTCTGTAGGTCACTTCTGACGGCGTCAGGAAGAAACTCCTGACGGCGTCACGTGTAAAATTCTAGAATTTTGCTAGTTTTGTTTTTCTAACGGAGTCTTAAAGTTTTTGTTAATTCTTTAGTTTTATAAACTCCAGGAAATCTGCAAACAGTCATTCCACAAGCATTATATCTTACATTGTTTTCTAGGATTTGTTAGTATATATAGATTGCCGCCGATTTTAGGCGAGGTTGCCTTGTTTGTTTTCTCAGGTTTAACAGGTAATGTTTGACAAGAAGATGATTTATATTCTGGAAGGGAAGCTTTGATTATTCATTTTCTTGGAGGAAGATCTAACCTTGTTACCACACTATCCATACCGAGCGAAACAGGGGAGTATTTGATTTCATTCTTTTACCTATTTCACTTTTACATTCTTTAATTGAACATTGGGGACAATGTTCATCCTAAGTGTAAGGGGAGGGTAAAATGATGATACCTTATAGGATACACTTTTGCTTGAGTTTATTTGTTTGATGGTAGGTGTGTAATAAAACTATGAGAAATACTTGTTAGTGTAATTTTAGCGCCAAATTTAAATTTTTTTACAACATTTAGGAGTGACACTTTAGCCTTAGCAAGCGTCTCATGGATAGGAGTTGTATGACTAGCACAAAACCGCATCATTCAGAAAAATTTTCCACCCAAATATGTGAGGTTCGCCTTTAGATTTGATAGGAAAAGCATTTACTATTAGTGCTTATGAGTGTACCGGTAGCATTTAGATTCTAGAACTTGCGTTAGTGATGCATCCCGAGACCGCTAGTGAGACTACATTCATGTAGTAGGATTTACTACATGATAAGAGGCATTAGGATCACCCTTGTGTTAAACCCGTATCATAATTACTTGACCATTTAAGTCATATTACTTGGCTAGTAAAGTCAATTAATTTTTCCCACACCATTAGCGTTGTACTCATTTTTAGTACACGAAACCCCTAGTACACCCCTCCGAGCCTATCTTTTCATTTCTAACTTTAAGCAACTTACTTAAAGGAAGAATTTGTTACAACCCACTTAAATGTACACCCAAATCGCCTTAGCCTTCCGTGTATGCACTCATCTTTAGTGCATTATTGTTATTTGTTAAACCCTTAGTTAATTGTCTAATTGATTACATGGTTGCTAAGTCGAGTCATATCCTTGTACATATTGTTTTGGGACGATTGAGACTCATGGGTAAAGTACTTATGTTATGGAGTAATGGGGAAGAACATCATATATTATCCCCATATGTGCGTTAATTTTAAAAGTACTCCAAGTGTTTTAATTATCTTGATTCGAGTCATTAGATTAGTTTATTGTAAAGTATGTAAAAATTCAAGTGTAAGGGGAATTTTCATTCCCTATGATGTATTATTTTGGATGGTAGGGTAAGAGTGTATGCAAAAAAAAAAAAAAAAAAAAAAAAAAAAAAAAAAAAAAAATTTAGAAAAAGAAGAGAGAAAAAACATACGGACTGCCATCCCGTTTTATTCTATGTTTACTTTATGTTTTTGTTATTTTTCATTTATTAGCTTAAGTCGAGTCTAGTCTTGGCTTAGCAACGCCATGTTGTACATGTAATTAACCAAGATTATTAACTCGCCACCAGTAAAGATTACCTATATCCAACAAAACCCTGTATTCCATATCTCTACACCTAACGTTATAACCCTTTAAAAGACCTCTTTGATAGTTTATCCTAGGTGCTTACGCCATGTGGTGGAGGTTTGATCCTTTCTCAAGCCTATGGTAATCTAAACACTATTTGTGAGGTGCTAGTGTATGACCTCCGTGCTTGTCTTTGGTCTTTAGTGGAACGATTATTTGTTGTAGTTACTTTTATATTAGTGTTAAATGACCCCTAACTTGTATTTTGATTAGAATAAAAGCGCATTTGCTTGAGGACAAGCAAATCTCAAGTGTAAGGGTATATGATGATGCGAAAAATGATCCATTTTTAGGGGGTCATTTAAGCCGGAATTGGAATTTATTTGATCAAATATTGCCCTAAATCGTTCCTTTTGTGATTTTAGGTACTTTGAGAGTGAATTCTGAAAAAGGAAGCATTTTGGACGTTTTTGGAGCATAAAAGTAAAGAAAACGACAAAGTCTTAATTTTCCTTGCTGGGAACAGTACCTGACGGCGTCAAGAGCAATTTTATGACGGCATCAGGAGCAAAAATGATGACGGCCCAGAGATAACGTGACGGCGTCAAGACAAGGCCGTCAAGAGTAAAAGTGGTGACAGCCCAGAGCAGAAATACACATGACGGCGTCAGATCTGGATCTAGGCAGTCCGAGAATTTTATGGGCGGCGGGTTGACGGCGTCAGAACTTTCTTCTTGACGCCGTCACCTTAGTAAATATATATATATATATATATATATATATATATATATATATATATATATATATATATATATATATATATATATATATATATAGTGTTGTATTCTATGCAGTACCAATATTATATACAGTACTTTACAGTACCATTCTAGATCAATATAAACCATTAGATCACTTAATCAATGGATGAGATCACTTGTGCCTTTAATGTAATAAATTGAAAGATCAAGCCATTATTTAAAAAGCTAAAAGGGTAATCATGGTATTTTCTATTAACCCTAAAATAGTGCCAGGTAAACCCACCCACACTAATTAACCGCCTCCCAAAATCCTCTCCCTCTAGATCAAACATCACCGGTCTTTTTTTGATCGAGCAAGCACCAAGTATTATGAGTAACAAATAAACGTCACAAATCTCTATGGATAGATGTCATCTCATTCCAAGATCTACAAGGTTAGTAACTATTTTTAATACGTTTTTTTTTTTTTTTTTTTTTTTTTTAACTGGATTTGGTCTGAGATCTGGGAAAAACGAATCCAATTTTTTTTTGAAAAAATTTATAATTTATGGATATTGTTTTCTAATAAACAAAGTTCTTTTGGAGCGACAAGATACTAAAAAATGTTTTGTTACAAAGTCAACAAAAGCGGGTATTATCGAAAAGCAATAACAATTGCACTCATACACTGATATCGCCATATCGGCTTTGTCTATAGTCATAATCTTGAATTAAATAAAGGTGAACGATGTATATAAGTTACCCACGAATGCTAATATTACTTTATGTTTATAATTGAATATCATTAATTAGGTGTAGGATAATAAATTTTTGCATACTTAAGTTGTTACGCTTCAGTAATTATTAGGTGTGGGTCGTTGGTTTTTGTTTTATTTGGCATGGATAATGGATGTTCCACTTTTTTTTACTGCAATTCTTTAGGTCTACATTGCAATTCTCATTAACATTTTAAGTGATAATTTTTGAAATATTTTGGAATCTTGTTGATGATGACTTTCTAACAAATATTACTTAATGAGAATAGAGTTTTTAATTGTTTGTTCACAAGTAAAAGAATATGTAAATATAAGATTCGGATAGATTAACAACCAGTGATTTTTTGTTTTGGGATTTTAGCTAGGTATAAAATTAGTATTTCATTTACTTTTTTTTTTTTTTTTTTTTTAGCTAATCTTTCTTGTCTTTATATTTGTTTTTGTATAAAAAATTGCTCTTGGTCAATTTGAACAGTAATGCATATATGTTATGGCTAATAGTGCATGTATGCTAAAGGTAGTTTTCGTACACACTTTTTTTTTACATAGGATTTACACTTGTTAGATGAAGCTTATTTTCACTTTGATCTTCATTTTGACGTGTATGATATGATATTTTAAAAACACTTGTTATATGAAACCTATTTTCAAGATGCGAATAAATAGCTTACTAATAGGTGTGCACATGTTTTATGTTAATAGTTGTTATGGTTGAATTCTTTTTAGCTAATGCAAAGAACGTGCAAATATGTTATTTAGTTACAATGTTAAAAAAAGATTGCATAATTTGATATAAGAAAAGGGTGCATATATGTTTTATGGCTGGTAAAAAATCAATGAAAGGGTTGTGCATATGTGTTTTAAGTTTGATATAAAGTTAACTGAGGGGTATGCATATGTGTTTTAGATTGTGCATATATGTTTGTTAATTGGTCATAATAAGAAATTGATAATTGTTCGTAATCTCAGGTATTGAAAAGACACAAATGTTGGTCATGATAAAGATGTCAACACACAAGTGTAGAATGAGATACGAAAGCATACACATATGTTCTTGGAGGAGTGCACGTATGTTCATGGAAGAGTGCACACATGTTTTTGATGGCGTGCACAACTATATTTAACAAGATACATTTGTATTGGGATTGTATTTCATTATATATCAAATTTTGTATATACTATTTATGTTCTTGGTTTGTTATTTAATTTTTAGAGGTTACATGTATATATTTTTATTTTTGGTCATAAATATCAAAGATCAAAGAATGTACACTAGAAACATATATGCAATTAACATTTAAGCAAAATAAGTTTGATGTCGAAATAATTAAACGCAATAAATATATGTAAGTATACAATATTAAAAAAACACATATGCACTTGATTCTTTTGAAAACATGTTAAAAAAAAAAAAAAAAAAAGGGAATTAAAAAACGTTTTTTGTTAAAAAAAAGTGAAAATGTATTTGACTATTTTACCCTTATTAATTAACTAAAAAGCTTTAATAATACTAAATTATTATTGGTCTAAATGGTACTGTAAAGTACTGTATTTAATAATGGTACTGCATATAACGCGCCCATATATATATATATATATATATATATATATATATATATATATATATATATATATATATATATATATATATATATATATATATATATATACTAGATGTCAAAGCCCGCTCGATGGGCGGGCATGACTTATAATTTTAATTTTTATGGTGTCATTTGATGGAAATGCTAATCAAATGCATGCAAGATCCTTCTATAAATGATACTCTAAGAAAAGAAATCAACTAATCGTATGTGACAAACAGCTGAACATAAAAATTGACAATACCTTCAGGTAAATATCAATGGCTCTATACATTCCATCTTCTGTCACACTTACATTGGTAGACATTCAACAAAATATATAAATTTCGAATATGGCAAAGTTAAAAAGTGTATATGTCGTTATAGTTAAACGTAAGTCGAAATAGGTTAAATAGCATTGAGTTATAACAGATTATTGCTAAGATTTTTGTATGGGAATATTCCATAAAATATCAATACACTATCCAAGATGGTCTAATTTGGTTATATTGCTTAGGTATTTTTATCGTAAAGTAGACACAAAAAACACTTGTATCACTAATTTCCAATAGGAGCAAAGAAAACCTTTGATTACCAAATATTAATATATTACTGAATATACTAAATTACATTTGATACGTTGGCATATCATTCAAAAAATGTGGATAAAAAGCCTAACGCTGGAGTGAAACAAAGTTCTTTGAAACATACCAAAGTCATATAAACATGTTACCCATCTCTATGATAACATTTATGTCGGGTCACACCTTAAAGCCTGCTGTAAATAAGCTATCCCCGAGTGTAGACACATACACTTCAAGATTAAAGGTGTAGAGCAGAGAACATGAGTGAGGCTTTTGGATTACCAAAGCATGGCCACAGACTCTTCAAGATTATTAATCTGGTTAAAAATCTTTATCATTAGTTGGTATACATCCCTATGATCTCCGGCATCTTCCTGTAAATAAAAGCATGTTATTAAAAAAGAGGTCTAAATACATGATGAGAAAAGAATGCCAATGAGAGAAAGTACCTTCAATAACAGCTTGTCGCTATCATGGTCCAACAGTCTAACATTATTTCGACCCATACAACTATGTTCAACGAACTTGCAATGGTCATTGCTTGACCAATGCTTTAAAGCACTCAGTATATCTTCAACATAATTATGTGCGCCAGAAAAAATAAACATGAGATTTTATAGTAAGATTGGACGTGAATGAAAATATTATTTGGACTTGTTATGAGAGGTCTACATGCATGTAAACCCGTAGGAAAACTGTTGATCAAACGTATAAATTTTCATAAACTGACGATAAAAACTATGGACAGTTTACCGGTCCTAAAAAGTCAGTTGTGCCACTTTCAACCAAGGGAACAACGGCTGCCATGTCCTAAACGCCTAGGGTGAGCATTCTGTGCAGCAGAGTTGATGGGGCTGTTTTTAGGTAGATGAGCATTCTGTGGAGTAGTAGTGGTTGGGCCGTTATCTGGTAGCTGAAACTCTTCATGTGGGAAAGAGTCATTTGCAACATGAAGCCATCTATTAATGACTTGGAAAAAAAATAGTTCAATGACTAAGACGGGTCAAAGAAAAATGAATGCATAAAATCTAGATAGTAAATAGTAATTACCAAATGAGGTCGCGGTTTCTTATTTACATATTCTAGTAATATGAATATTTCAAGCTACCGAAAGTAGTTGTTGGTTCAGGTTTCCTACTTACATATAAGGGTTTCTAGAAGTCGATCTTTAAATTCTTAACAAAAATTCAAGCGTGAACGGGTTAGCCCTATTTACAATAAACCACAACAAAAGATTACAATGCAAATTTCCTATCCAATCACTGTAAGTTGCTGTAAAGTCAACATACTCAGATCTATTGGGAAAATATTGTTGAATCACCAACCACTGCGTCAATTTCCTATCCACAAACAAAGCAATAGACTGCAAAATTACTTAAACCTGGTAAATAATGGGCGGGCATGACTTATAAGCCCTCCCGGGCATATGAGCCCGCCCGTTTGGTGGGCATGACTTATAATTTTCGTTGACATATGTTTGTATAGCATAAGAAAGGTTTTAAAGAATGATTGAAAAAAGTAGACATAATAAGATATAAACGTACCAGTTTTTTTGTTGAATGCATAACAATAAAAGTAAATGAATAAATACGGATAAAAGAAAGTTACACCATCAATAATTCTACGTTCAATAAGAGGGTTCAAATAAATAGTACTAAGATTCGATACAACAGTTATAGAGTGAGTCCACAATCTCGATCTTGAATATTCAAACATACCTCTATCTTGTGTTTAATTAAAGGCTATCTCCAATTCCTAATGATTTAATAATCTTTTGATGTCACATTTTAAATTGATACAAACAACTTGGGTTGTTTAATGAAGGGTGGTAAATAAATTGATATCTTGTAGTTTATTTAACTTGACGATAAAAAGGAAAAACGTTGTCCGTAAATATTACACTAAAAAGTGTACTAATATTTTCTATAATAATTCTTTTCTATAGGATCTAAAAATTAAGGCCAACAACTTGGTTTAACGGATCAAAACAACCGAATCCAAACATCGCTAATATATCTAATCACATATGTTTCAGCCTTAAGCACAATATTTCATTCAATAAATATGTACCAAAACTGGACTTTGGAAAAAGTTCAATGCTATTTTATATCCTAAACACAAAATGTATGTAAGACTTTACGATAATGATAAATCCCAATTGTGAACTAAAGCATCTCATCAAGATTTATGTCAATGAGTAATTTCCGTTCGTTCTAAGAAAAGGAAAAATTTTAACGTCTATTGCCTTAAAATATAAACCACATCCAAAGAGAATACTAACTTTGGACATAAAATCATATGATAACATTCTAGTGACATTTGATTTAAAAATGCCACTCTAGCAAAAGACAGAAAAAAGATCAGTGACCGATCTCTTTCTAAATATCATTTAGTAATCTAAGAGCACCTTTGCCAGGGTAAAAAAGTAATCAGGTAGTTAGAAGAAATCGACATAAGACCATAAAAACTATATGAAAATAGATTCTAATAGTAAATCATTCGAATTTATTTTGTACTTATATTTTACTGTCAATTTTTCTTATGGACAGAAACAAAAGAAGTAATGGAAAGAGCTTACAGAGTAATATATATGACCATAAAGAAATTTTTCGCAGGTAAGTGTAGTAGTTTATGGCTGCCACTGATAACTAACCTCTCGTGCTCTTTGATTCGCTCCATCAAATTCTCCTTGATCCCAGACACCCTCATTCCATGCTTCCTTAAGTATGATTTAATCTTGTAAGTACTCAGCTCGTTTGAATCATTACCTACTGAAAAGCCAAAATCGCGTCAACTAATAGTTTAATCCCTGAAAAAACATTTCTGCTCCTTTCTTTAATATATAGTTTCCATATTTTTCACACCTTCCAAGAATTAAAGATTTAAGATGTTAAGTAGGATGTCTCGATGTCAACTTTCAGGCGCAGGGGCAAATGATGACAATGGGGTCTGTGAGGATAGAGATACTATAGTTAATGTTGCAAAAGAATGTTTATTACCTACTGCAAAAGCAGATCCAAAAGGTGCTCATGTTTGGAGAAGGTGATTATCGACCCATTATTTATAAAATAGAACCTTAATTGAGCCGTTTTTAATATGACACAACTTCAGTTGACCTGTTCACATGAATCGGTCAAAATGGGCACCTTTAGCTATGATGCTCCTCTAAGGCTTTACATTACATCAGACAATGCAACCATGCCTTAAATTCATCAAGTCTTAGATTCCCACCTATTTTGTATTGTTTCTCTTAAGCTATCAAACACACTTAGGATGTGGCCTGGATAACTTTGACAATTGGAAGTTCTAAGATATTAGATCCAAAACTCTTTTGTGTAAATCTGTGATGGTTTTTGATATAAGTAGCAAAAAGAATAGGTGATGAAGATAATGTTCTTGTGTGCGAATGTTATTTGGGTCTGCACCGAGATTCTCAAGAACGCGAGCTGCTACACCTTCACCCTCACGAAGCTAACCAAGAAGTAAGTCCTCTGATCCAATATAATTATGACCTGAAAAATCAAGTAGTTGTGTTAATTAAGTTATCACTTATCTATTTATTGGTTCACCAATATACACAGTGTTTGAACCCCTGAGCATGCACAACTATATTAGTCTAATATATTTTAATTAATTAGTGTAAGTATTATATAGTTGATCATATCAAGCCAATAAACTATATTTATTACTTGGTGTGCCCTGAATTTTTCATTTGCATTACGGCAAGCCAATAAACTCTAATCAAATGCTCAAACCGAGAATGTAAGTGCTCCCATCTTTCGTACATCCGGCTCACACATGACCATCATTATTTACCTCTTCACTCAGAAAGTTGAGGTACTCCCTATTATACCGTAGCAAAGCGATTTGCTGATCTGAGAGCCGACTACCATCATGATACTTGTAATACATGATACTCTTAACATTTAGTATTACCTAGATTGGAATAAATGATTTGATGCACAAAAAGCAGATAGCCAAATTTCTTGATCAGGTAATTACCCTGGTTTTTTTTCCATTACAGTTTGTTCATGCCAAATTTCTTTATAAAAAAAACATGGGTTTTTTGTTTTATTTACAATCAAATCAATTCCTAAAACATGCTCCAGATGATCACATGGAATACCATTAGTATCTAAGCCTATCTCCTCTTAATTGGACCATAAAAGAGCAGCCTTGGTGAAGAATATGAACAAATTATGTGCCTTAGCACTGGAATAGAAGGTTTACCAAAACACACCTAATTCAAAATAGATCCACGCAACTTCCAATTCATCTGCATTTTGTGATCAAAAGTAGCATCTATATCTTAATTTCATATTCTTTAACTCTGACCTATATTGTAACTAAATGACTCTTTTATACATCCTTATACCACTAATTAAATAATTTAAATAAAACCCAAACATACAGTTAACTGGCCCATATAACGGCAGTAGATGTTATAGCGTTACATAAGTAAAAAAAATTAATGACGTATAAATTTGCTGGATCCAAAGCGGTAGAGTAGAGGAAATCATACCAAAACTGCAGTATGTACCAAGTATCATAGTACCGAGTGTAAATATTATGTTCATCTTTGATTAAGTTTGCTAGAATATCGAGATTGAAACAGGGACTTCTAGGTTAAAACACAATGATTTGAACACCAAGCCACTTACATTACATGTAGCAAAGACCCAGTTAAGTGAATGATTCTCACAACCTCACTGGTTCCACCTCTGCTCTATATATAGCTAAACTGTCGAACACCATATTACATGTAGCAAAGACCCAATTACGTGACCGATTTTCACAACCTCATGAGTTCCACCTCTGCTCTATACTAAATGTCGAAGACAACTACGTGTGACTTTAAGAGTGTTGGGTTTTTTTCTATGTAAACTTACTTCCTACACCTGTAGTGCGCTAGGGACCAAAAATTGAGTGGTTTAACAAAGAGAATGTAACTTTCCGTAATATGGTAACCTCAAGGCTTGAAGAATACCCGAATATCTAAGTCAATGGTTACAAATTTGATGACTAAGCAAGTTGGAAAATTACAACACTTAAATCCATGTATCCAACAATTAAAACAAATTCTAATCAAAATGATACATTCTATGTGACAAAATGATGCATACTATGAAATAGCAAATATTCACTTAAATTCTTTGTTTAACTACTCATGCTTATAGTTTGGCAGTTGATTCAACCAACAGTCCCAACATCAACGGTATTGAAATATAAAATATAAATTCAAGAGGATCTATGATAATGCAAGAGACTTGGTGGGAAATTTTATCACTCTCAAATATTTAGCCATGCATATTTTCTAACTATATCAAATGTTGCCTGATATTTAACTTATCTAGGATAAAGAAAAAGACTTGGTTGAAAATTTGAACTGTCAGTTGACTCATTTATTATGAATGAAATATACAAAAAAATGAGCATACAATAGATGTTGAATAATACATTAAGATGGAAGAGAAACACACAATTTCAGAGAAAACAGACGTAAAAACGAACAATAGCCAAATAATGATTCTAATATAAGAATATAAATTGCTGCAATTATGACAGTAGAACATGCATCTATATACATGATTGCACATTTTTCAGGTTGAATGAGTGAATTGAAGTATATTGAAAAGTAGTAATAACTTACCAATTGGAAGTCAGTTTGCCTGCCATTAAGACGAATATCGTAGTAGTTGTAGTAAATATTGTCTGTCCATGTCCTTATGGGAGATCATGAATTGATTGCAACATGGGGAATCTTGGGCTCAAAATAATCCAGTTTGCGTTGTGCAAACCTGTAGTTTCTGTCACGTAGAATGTATCAAATAACATTCACGTTCTTGTGAAGGTATATCAAAAATAGCTTACTTCTACTTATATGTTTCTAGTAGAGATGTGCACAAGTATAACTGATTATGAGAATTTAATTAGAGGTGGTAAAAGAGTAAGGTTTGGTGATGGGTATAATGGGTTAGGTTGAGTTGACCTCAACATTTTTTAATCCATTTTAAAATGTAAAAAATAGATTGTTGAATAAATCTTCTGTTGTTTATCAGTCAAATGGTATTAGTAATTGTTTGAATGTACCCCCAACGACAATACGGCCACCGATTGTTACTTCCTATAGATCCTTAAACAATTTTAGTCATTAAGCTTTGCTTATTTCAATACTAATGGATTAAAATCAAATAGTCAAAATACCATTCACTGAAGTAAATACCACACAAATTTTAGCAAACTAAAGTAGTGCAGATTGGAAATAGTAAGCATCTAAAATACTAACCGATATCACCTCCAATTAAACGACATGTAGATGTGAAATGATTAGTGGGAGCAGAATTTGAGCCAGAACCATATGTAACAGCCCTTGCAGGAAAGCCCTTGTTACCATTGTCACCTTGATAGATCGAACAGATGGGAACTACAGAACATATAAAGGTAACATTATAAATCCACGGACACGTAAATCAGAAAATAAAATTGTTACACAAATCAATATACTCGCCAACATACCTGCCACCGATCTACGTGGACTGCCATTGTCTGAACCCGTGTCATTATGAGCAGTACCGCCACACATATTCACACCTGTCAAATTATGGGAAGGACATATGGTAAATTAGAACCCTGACTGCCCCTTGTAATGACCGTGCTCCCGGGGATCCGGTACTCAAACATAAGTCGTTCCAGCTATAGCTAAGTTACCTAAGAACAAAAAGCATTAAAACATATCGTAAACGTACAGAAATATACATTTTAACCATTAAATATTAACCAAGAATAAGATAAAATGTAAAGAAACTTTGACTCTAGAAAAAAAGTGCATACCATCAGCAGCATGCTCACAAACGACATACGCACATTGTCTATTGTACCTTTCATTCTTTTCGTACCTCTGATGATAATGCTTTCTTGAACACTATCATTGGAACCACACATAGAAGAAAACCATTGAATGTTAAGACACCGTGCAATTACACTTTGTGCATACTCAGGGACTTCAATGGAACTATAGACCACCATGCAGTTAAATCTTCATCTGGGATAGCTAAAGCAGTTTGTGTTTCTATATAGAAATACTTCTGTGATGGAAGTCTAATCTGCATAACAACTAAAAGTTAACAAAATAACGACTTATATATTAGTTTTCATTCTTTTTATGTATAACAACTTGTGATGGTTATAACATTAATGGGACTTCAAAAAAGCTTGATATCTCGACTGCCTGCTCAACAGTTTGGTGATCAGCTTCAGCCATTCCCTTTGCAAAATTACCAACTTGTGATGGATATAACATTGACGGGACTTAAAAAAACCTTGATCTCCAGTACTTCAATAAGAGGGCCTGTTTTCACTTGTATAGTTGTATGCATCTATACTTTATTGAATCACTATAAGAACATGCGGTAGAGCATATTATACATCACTTTTGAACTCCTCAAGGGATTCAACAGTTATTTCTTGGTCTAGGAACTTTTTAACAGCAGCTTTCTGAAATTTGAAAATTATTGGAAGGATCGTTATATATCTTCAATATTGAAGAATTACACATGGGTTTTCCGAAAACAAACAAAGGTTCAGAAAGCGAAAAGAAAAAAAAGATAGTCTTACATTGGTAGAGGAATGAAACTTTAGAAAAGATGAAGGATAAACATGTATACATAACATTGATATAAGATAGGACTATCAGTAGGCTCAGTAGGCTTAATGCCATAAAGCTGATGCAAAAAACAAAAGTTGAATTAGTTAACCGAATGTATTCAGAAGCATAAGAGAGAAAGACGCTTTAATGGGACAGGAGAAACATCGAACATAAGACATTACATTGTGAAGAAGTAAAAACAAAATCTAACCTTTATGTTAGGGTTTTGTTCTTTAAGGTATTTCCCTGCACCAGTTATTGACCTCCACATGTGTTCAAAGAAGACAACTAACCTGCAAAGAAGACGCCTAACATGCAAAAACCTGCAAAGAAACCAACATATGCATATAGAGTAACAAAGATTCATCATTAGGGTTTTGAGGGAAAAAAGACATACATTTTTTTTCTGTGCTTGAAACAAACCGTAATAGAGAATATAATATGGGATTTATATTCTAGGATTTTATTTAGTGTGGTGTGATTAAACGATTATACTTTTGATTTTGAATTGCTTATCACAACCTCTGGCTTGTTCCATTGGTTGAAGCGTCTGTTTGTTAACTAACAGACGAAGGTTCGAATCCTGCAAATGACCAAATTTTTAAAGATTTTCGTAATCCATTTTTAACTACACCAAATCAATTAAATTAAATAAACTGTAAAAAAAAACTGTTCTGCTGGATGGAGAACTTTTCGAAAAAAAGGCCTAATTTTCAAAATTAATTAAATAACTTCAAATAAAATAAATTAAAAAATTGCTTACATGGCGACAATGTGATGACAGGGCAGATAATGAATTACTGGGCAATGAGGTGGCGTTTACGTGGCATTATCTACATGTAACGCCTCCTGTTATATATAATATATATATTGTTTTTGTAATTTTCATTCTAAAAAGAGGAGAATTTTAGGGCCGAACTTAATAAACCCTAACACGACTTTTACAGTATTTTCAAGGGTTTTCACCCCTTGAAACCTTTCATGTTCAATTGAGATAAGTATCCTTTCAATTTATTCAATATGTCTATGTGTTGTTTGAATATATCTTACACTTGTCTTTATTTTAACATGCTAGGCTAGATCTCTTGTGTGTTTGCTTAGATGTAATGAAACCTAAATGTTGATTATAGGTGGATTGCTTGTTTATAGTTGTATTGGATGAATGATTTCAATGTTAGGCTTAAGAAAACTGGCAGATCTCCATTGTGTAACTTGCTTGAACGTCTTAAGAAACATGAACCGATGTGTACTAGGTTTTTATGGTTGTATTTAATGCATGAGCGAATTCTAGTGATCCCATGTTAGGAGCTTCTTGCAGGCTCAACATAGGAGTGAAGTAGGAGCTTATAGAATTGGGGAAGTAAGTACGCCACCCCATGATTGATATTAAGGAATATAACCCGTCATCCACGCAACTGTAACAAACAATTAACATGTACTTGTGCAGGTTCAGAAAAACACAAGAAATATAATCAGCTTATTAAGTTGATGCAGATTCTTATGGGCTTGGATTAGGTTTATGCTCTCATTAGGAGCATTATCCTTACCACTGACCCTATTCCTGATGTCAAAAGTGCTTTTGCTACTCTGTCTAAGGATGAATCTCACATAAATACTCCATCTAATTCTGGTTCTAAAAATAGGAACTCTGCATTTGCATCTAAACCTAACCAAAAACCTAATGAGTGGTCCATGAACAAGAATACTAATAATAATCAATCTAGAAGACTTAATAGACCTAACTTGGTTTGCATTCATTGCAATATGAATGGTCATAATGCTGATAGGTGTTTTGAATTAGTTAGATATCCTGCTGGTTTTAAAAAGAAAATTAATTCTTATCAGAATACTGTTAGCAATAATGTTGTTTCAGGTCATAAGGATCAGTCTACTGTTTCATCTAAGTCATTCACAGATGATTAGTATAGCAGAATGTTGGCTTTGGTCAGTGAAAAGTCTGGATCTTGTTGTATACCTACAAATGTTGCAGGTATGAATTGTGTTGTTAGATTTTGTTCCTCTAAATTTTTTAATCACAATACCAACATAAGTACATATAGTTTATATATTGGTTAGATTGTTGATTCTAGTGCTAGTCAACATATGACCTACACTGTTTTGAACATGTTTAATGTTGTGGATGTTTCCAAACTTAACATGAGTGTTGGTCATCCTAATGGGACTAAAGCTATTGTCACTCATATTGGGAGTTTAAAATTAATACATAAAATTATAATTCACAATGTCTTGGTAGTTACTTGCTACCAAGTCAGTCTATTATATGTGCACAAACTAAGTAAAGATAATAAATACAGAGTTATTTTTTATGAGGATACTTGTATTATTCAGGATTCTGTTCTAAAGAACCAAGTGGGGATTGGTAATCGTAAAGATGGGTTGTATTTTCTTAATACAGGTAAAAAGATAACTAATAATAATATTCAAATGTGTTGTCTACCAAATGTATATAGCACAACAGACTTGGTCATCCTGCTGACCAAGTTCTTGCCATCTTAAAACACAAAATTAATTATAAGCCTGATCCTAATACTGAACCTTGTGAGGTTTGCCATAAGGCAAAGCAAACCAAAGAATCATTTCCTTTAAGTGATCATCAAACCAAAAACATTGGTCAGTTGATTCAGATGTATGAGGTCCTTATAAGGTTCAAAGCAAAGAGGGATATACATATTTCTTGAATGTTGTTGATGACTTCTCTAGAGCTGTTTGGGTTTTCTTGTTGAGGGGGACATATGAGGTTTTTCAAAACATTGTTACTTTCTATAATTTGATTAAAAATCAGTTTGGAAAAACAGTTAAAGTGTTTAGATCTGATAATGGAACTGAGTTTATTAATCAAAGTATGGTCAATTTTTGTAAAGAAAATGGTATTTTACAACATACTTCTTGTGCATATACCCCTCAATAGAATGGAATAGCTGAAAGGAAACACATACATTTATTAAATGTTTCCAAAGCCCTCATGTTTCTGGGGGAATTCCATTGAACATGTGGACTGAGTGTGTTCTAATTGCTATCTACCTTATTAACAGGTTGCCCAGCTCTGTTTTATCTGGAAAGTCACCATATGAAATAATATATAACATTGAACCAAACATCTCTCATTTAAAAGTTTTTGGATGCTTATGCTTTGCTACTGTTTTAAATAACTCTAATAAATTTTCTTCTAGGCCTGAAAAGTCTATGTTTATTGGTTATTCTTTTGAGAAAAAGGGGTACAAATTGTTTAGCCTTGAAAGTAAGAAGGTGTTTTTCTCAAGTGTTGTGAGATTTTATGAAACTGTGTTTCCTTTTAAAAACAATTCTGAAAGTAAATATTTTGAGTTTCATTTTCAAAACACAGACAGTTTAAACTTTTTAAATCATTACCTAGATGATGAAAATTTGTCAAATGAACCCAATGATGAGCCTAAAGCAAGTGAAGGCATATACCACTCATCAGAAGAAGGTTCTGAGATAATTGGAAACACTGAAAAGGATGAGGGGGTGCATCCTAGTGTTCCAGTAGAAGCCACCTGTGATGAGGATGAGAATGTTACACTTGAGTAAAATGAAAAATTGTCAGAAGGTGATGACAGTTACTATCAAGAGTTTAATGATCTTTTCAATGTTCCAGTTGTGACACCAGATAAACAGAGCAATCTTAAAACTTATGTGAGAAAGTCTTCTAGAAAGACACAGATGCCTGTTAAGTTGGGTGACTATGTAGTTAATAGCAAAGCTAAGTATAGTATTGATAAACAAGTCACTTTCAAAATAGGTGGTAAATACATTATAGATAGTATAGATATAGATAAATACGTGGACTAAATGAGTAGAAGCGATATGTTAAAAATAATGAAAAGGAAAAAGAAGGAGGAATTAAATAATTTGCTTAAGTTAATTAATGAGAAACTAACTCTAACTAGTTTATGGAATATTTATATTTCTAGTCTCTAATTTACAACTTATATAATACGGTTCTTATACTTTGTGAGACGATTAAGAATTAACTACAAATAGGAAATCTAGAATTTGGTGGTGGGTTATAATACATTTTATCAAACATAATAAAAGTCTCAAAAAATAATAATTTTTATATATAAACAAAAGCCAGGAGGCTTTTAGCCTTTTACTATTCATTGATTAATGGTTTTTTTCTTATTTTCCTTCATGCATCAACATTCAATTCAAAAAACAGCCAATTGAAAAATCACAAGCACCAAAAACTCACATTCAAATAACAAACACTATCAAATCAATTCAACTTACTTTCAATTCACATGGAAAAAATATGGACAACGGCAACATACCTGAAAACATTATTAAAAACATATTTACGTCGTTTGGATTTGAATGATGCGAAGGTTATTAATCCCGAGTGGGATAGAATAGTTTCTACTAAAACATTTGCTAATGTTTATAACTCGATCAAGGATTTCGCAACAATTTGAATTATTTACACATGTCATTAATCAATATTATCATGATCAATTTGGAGTTATCTGGTGCGTACACAATACCGGCGATGCTATAAAGAATTTGACAGTCGATCTTCGCGAAATTTTGAGAACCCATATCCTCTGAGGCGACACCATTAGCATTCTTTCTTCATACGTGGTTCTTTTACTTTTTGTGCTTTATATTCTGTACAAAAAAAATAACCACAATGTGCATCTATCATTGATGGTTAGTAGTTAGGTTACAAGGATTCTGGTTCCAGAAGGTTTACATTTTAATAACAGATTTCATGTTGTTATGGTTCTGAACGCTACTAATCCTGGGATGTATACGTGGAAGTCGATTCAAATGCCGCTAGATAGTCTCTTCTTTGGTTGCAAACCGGGTCACTAATCTTCATCCATCTGAAATTAGAGACGATCATCGTTCAATGATTCTTGCTCATCAGGACTTCATATACTTCTGCACCTTTCAAGACAGAAGCCACAACGACTTCATCTTTCCACCTATCGCTCCACAGATTTCATTTGATGACAACGATGATGAAGACAAATTTCATATCCTAAAAACCCTTAATTTGACATAGATGAACCATAACTTTATAATGCAATATTATTCTAAATTAGTCATTCTTACCCTGTGATTGTCATGATTAATGATTAACACCGTGTTCTCAAGTTTGGCTTTGAGAAGAAAAGGAAATAAAATGACAAGAACCCAAAAATTATCATGTTCTTGAGTTTTTTAAAGATGAAAAAGGAGGGTAAAGGAGATGAAAGTTTTGGGGGTTTTGTTGTAAATACTTTCATCCCATATTTGGGGTTAAAGGTGAGTTAACAAGCACAACCACTAAGTAAATGTCAAAAGTATCATTGATTTTAGTTTGGTTCTTTATTTGTTTTTAAAGATATAATAGTCATTTTATAAAACCAACACTATTAAAAAATAACAACTTACCTTTACTTTCTTTCTTCTTTTTACACTCAATAACACACAACTTTTTTCCACTTTCTTTCATTACTACCTCTTCTTGACTTTTTTTTCCTTTCTTTACTTTGCATTCTAATTTTTTTTTTGAGAACATAGTGTAAGTCCTTGCTATAAAATTACCAATCTCCAAATCAACAATTCTCAGCTTGCTATGATCTTTTCTCTCACTAGTTTACCCAACACACACATGCAAACTCCTAGAATATCTTAGAAACTGATGGATGTTTAATGACTTTAATCTATAAAAATCTGGAAATTAAAGGTTTAGAGACGTGGCAATAATAGTCCCTCAAGCCTAATTTCTCTTTCAAAGACCACTAGAAACTTTGTATAACCAAGTTTCACAAATTTGACTTTCAACTTAGTATTTGTTCACCAGCCAATCATATGAAACTATGTTTATAATAAAAAGCATATAAAACACATGATAACAGTTAAAAAAAATCTCATTACATTATGTTTAAACAAATGGATTTGCTATACAATGGCCACTGGCCAATGGTTAAGATATATATAAATAATTGGACTTTATTAAATTAAAAATCATATATATTTAAAGTAATTTGTATGTGTGGACGTATGGTCCGGACTGGGCCAGGAATGGGCCAGGCCCGGGTAGCCAGCGGCCCACTCTACGCCTAAACCCTAATCCATGCCTTATAAATACATGGATGGGATCTCCTTATTCAGTACGATACAACAGGTTATCCTAAACCTAATAATTATTATATGCTCCGCGCATCACATACTAACTTGACCGTCGGAGGTGGATCCCGGGGCTACGGCCTCGGGTCAACTCCTAACGGGTTCTCTTTGTTGACAGGTCTACTTAGGGCTTATGAAGACGACTAACGGCCCAAGGAGAGTCGTTGAATAAGTCCGCGCCAGATTATGCATCAACAAGTGGCGCCATCCGTGGGACCCGGCTACGACAAGTGTCGTGCTCTCACATCGCTAGAACGCGACCATCGTCGCATCGATATAACTATGCGGTAACTTTATTTTTGTACGCAATACACGAATAAAAAATATGACAACTACAAGTTGAATGCCGAAGAATAACATGTATTTATCGCATGCATAAGGATTATATTTTATTATTCCATGAATGCTAGAATCGTACAGTACATACGTTTGATATATCGACAATATACTAAAAAGTCATTCGACTTTATGCTATTCACTGTCAACCGACTTTATGATGTTCACAGTAATTGCCTTTATGTGTTGACTTTTTCAAACGATAAAAGTGCTAACAGGATATTCATCATATTTTACTTTCATGTATCTTTTATTACGTATCTTCTAAATACGAAAAACAATATCCAATATTTAAAAAAGATATGCACAAAAATATCTTTTAAATCGACAAGATTTGATATCTTTTAAAGATTCAAAAAGATTTTACATAAATCTTTTACCTTGATAAACACGATTTTATCTATCGCTATGAGCGCATTAAATCCGCACGATCGGACCTATTACATCTTTTAGCCGCGAAACAGCGCAGTCGCGATAAATCTACCCGTGTAAATCAGCGTTAAGACATCTTCGCAGATTGGCGCCATGAGCGCACTGTCATGTACAGGCACCACGATGCTAGTCAATCGCCATGAGCGCACTGCCCTGTTACATACAGGCACTGGACGAAAGCCGTGGTCAACTGCGATCATTCAAAAACGTTCGAGTATATGCGGTCACGATACATCTCTCTGCGTCTGTGCGTGCACCAGACACTATTAGTCGCGGTCATGGTATGTCCATCCGCGCCATTGTTTTTATTAAAAAAAAAAAAAAGAAAAAAAAAAATCAATCAATCGCCATGCGCGCATTCCTTTTATTTATTAGCTACGCGCTACCTTCTTTTACGTAGTACGTAAAACCTCACGTTAGGTGTAATTCACGCTACTACTTCTTTTATATATTTATTATATGCTATGTGCTATATTTTTGCTACGCGCTTATCTTTTACTTTATTACGTTTTATATGTCGCGATTCGCGGCATATACTTTTAATCTTTGCATTAAGTGTTTTTTCAGGATAAATTAAGTTTAATGCTCCTACACGAGTAGCACCATCAAACTTGGGGGGCTACCAGGGTATATAATACCACTGTGCGCGACAGCGTTACGCAGGTATATTTGGAAGCAGATCGTACGTAAGAGGTATTGCAAGCCCGGTACAAAGACGGATTTAAATATTCGCACCATCTTGCCGCAGGGGAGACGTTCTCTGTCGGTTGTAAAGACGCGCAAACAGCGCGCACCTCTGCGCACTGCGCATACGTTTGTTGCACACTACGCGCATTCTTGTCGCGGACAACACGCACTTCTGCGACAGAAGTACGTCTTCTGTCGCACCATGTTGCATTGCTACTGGTACAAAAGGTACGTCCTTACCCAGGATACAGCATGAGGAATCCACCTTCAACACGGACACCTTCACTATTGTGAGACAATCACAATCGCAATTCCGGTGCGCATTATCGCATGGGGACTGCGCAGTATGATCCATCCCTCACGCATACATGAACCCAGTGCGTACCGTCGCATTTGGTTGATTGTGCCTACGCGGCCATAAACAGAACTTAAGTTTAGCATAACATAGCCATGCGCTATGTCATACTAAACTCGGGGGCTTGTGGACGTATGGTCCGGACTGGGCCAGGAATGGGCCAGGCCCGGGTAGCCAGCGGCCCACTCTACGCCTAAACCCTAATCCATGCCTTATAAATACATGGATGGGATCTCCTTATTCAGTACGATACAACAGGTTATCCTAAACCTAATAATTATTATATGCTCCGCGCATCACATACTAACTTGACCGTCGGAGGTGGATCCCGGGGCTACGGCCTCGGGTCCACTCCTAACGGGTTCTCTTTGTTGACAGGTCTACTTAGGGCTTATGAAGACGACTAACGGCCCAAGGAGAGTCGTTGAATAAGTCCGCGCCAGATTATGCATCAACAGTATGTTTATTTATTTTGCGTTAAATATATGATTACTTTAAATATGTAAAGAAAATATTATTTAATGTCACTTAACCATTACCCCTTAAACATTGCAAATCCCTTAAACAAAACATAGGTCGGGGGATAAAGAATGTAAAATAACAAAAGTCCTAGGAAAGTTTTTAAAATTTTTGGGTATAAAATATAAATATAAATAATATAAATAATACAGGAAGGAAGGACGTACGGGGGAATTGAAACCCTAAAAGAAAGAAGAAAAAAGATGGAAGATGAAGAATGGGAGAGATATTGGAAGTCGCTGAACGTGAAATGCCATCCGTTCATAAACTGTGAATATTATGTCCCTTTTCGCATCAAATACGCTCACTTACCACCACGACGACCAACTCGACCTGCAACTGGTATTTTATTCAATTACTCATCTATCACTTTATTATTATTGTTCAATTTTATAGTTATAATGATGATTGTTTTTTTGTTTTTCATAATAATAATAGAGAGACCACGACGAAGAAGGATCCATGGACAACTACCAGCAGCAGCCGGTAACTACTGCTCCCAAAATTATTATTATTGCTTTTTAATGTGTTGTTTTATTTGTATTTGTTTCTAGGGTTGGGGGTGTTTGGCTAAGCTTATACTATATATGAGTCAGTGGGCTTATTATTATTATTAGCTTAAATAAATAAGCCTAAACAAGCCAGCTTAGGGGTGTTTATTTATATGATGATAGAGAACATAAAAACAACTTTTATAACATTCATATTTTTCAACCCCCAATGTAAGCTTCGTTTACCAATCTAAGCTAAATTACCCACCCGCGTTTACTAGATTATCATCTCCAGCCTTTATGCTTTTCGATCAACCTTACCTACTTTTATAATTACTACGTTTAATTAGCAGGTACCAATGCTCAAATTTCAAATGGAGGTCAGTCGAGTGTTGCAACTACTTCCGGTATTATTTATTCTCCTCTTACAATGTTTCTAATTTTGCAAAACTTTTTACCAGACTTTTCTTTCTTTTAGTATACTTGCAATGGCTATGAAAATGGATGGATCGAGTATTTGTTTTTTTACCATCAAATGGGGGCTCTCTGCCTATGATTTACATATTTGCTATGCAATTTGTCCCGCTTAAGTCAGAACACTATCTGTCAACCCTTATTACCATGTATTCATTTTTATTATTATTATTATTATTATGGTAAAGAACATTTATAGTGAAAAGTGACTGATGAAACATCAAATGGGTCAAATTATCTCAAAACAGATCAGACGGGTCATTTTATTCTAAATGGATCAGTCGGCGTCACTTCATTCAAACGGCTCAGATGGGTCTTTGTATTCAGATTTGTGTAAATACATTGGTAGATTTTAGCCATCTTTCAAAGAACAGGCCCTTTTAAAACATGAAGGCGCAGTTCCAAATTCGGTCCATGTTCAACAACTTGTTTGTAATCTTAGGTAGATCTATGCCCTTTAAGTCCAAAAGTATGTGTTCTTTAGTTAAAGCGGTAGATAATATGTAGGTAGGTTTTAACAGTTAACATCAAAGCTTTTGACCTCTGACATCTTCGAGCTGACTTTAGTCCAATGGTAAGGTCATCTTTTTCATATCAGAAGTAAACATGAAAATGGGTAAAAGTGTAATAAAAAGTATAGGCTCTTACTTTTATTATCTTTGGCATATGTGATATATAACTCTATTGGTTTAATGTAACTTCATCCTTGGGTAGAAAAGTATTCTGCCTTCAAGTTTGTAACCTGTGAACTGAATACCGGAGTATTACAATTTATTACTAGACTATCTAAGGAAGTCATTTACCTACATAGTTTTATATTTGGCTGCTCTTCCTATTCAGTTATAATAATCATGGTCATTGCTTATACTTTATCTGAGAAGGAAGGAAGCAATTGCAGCTATTGCTGCCTACCATTATCTGTCCCTTGCTAATGCCATCTAGAAATCGGGGTCATTAGCCAAGTCCGAAATGTCAATTTCACCCTGTTTTAAAGCACCACTCTATTAGTTTGTGTCAATCTAACTCTCTTTTAATTAGCAGGTACCAATGCTCAAGGTGTAGCTCAAATTTCAAATGGAGCGGCCGTTCTCAATCTTGGAAACAACTATTAATCCACTCCTGTTGGGTTGATTAAACTACTACAACTTATTCTCACTCAAATTTCAAATGTAGTCGACTTTTCTTTCGTTTACTAGTATATTTGCTATGGCTATGAATGGATTAAGTATGGTGGTTATCACAACCTCTGTCTTATTTTCATTTTACCATCAAATGGGCTCTCTGCCTATGATTACATATTTTGCAACTTGTCCCGCATTAGTCGGGAAACAGTGGTATTTTTATGTCAGTATCTGTCAACCTTTAATTCTATGGAAAGTGATGTTATCCACACCACTTTATTATTGATTGTTATTATGCTAAACATCATATATGCATGTCTCGATCTCGTGTGGAGTTCTCGTGACAAGTGATGCTCTGGTGAAACCTCGTATGTTTTGCTATATGTCTGTCCATTTTCTAGAATCTGTCCAATCAAAAATAATTTCTAGCTTGGCTCCCTATTTTGTTCTCCAGATATTGAATTTCTCAACTTTCTCTATGATTGGGTATAACTTCCTGAGATGTTAACCGCAAACAATTACTGACGATTCTCAGATTGCTTCAATCTGTTTTGGTGATTTTTTTCCCCTTTGATTCCAATGGGTCGAATTCTCTAAAACAGATCGTATGGGTCACTTTATTCAAAAGGGTCAGACGGGTCACTGCATTCTAACGGGTCAGATGGGTCTTTGTATTCAGATGTGTCAGGTGCATGCATTGATTGGTGCAATTCCAACACATTGGCCTGCTCATAAGTATTTTTGGATAATATCAAATGGGTCAGAATGAATACAAATCTAACAAATAAGATTCCAACATTGTTAACACCAACAAAATCAATATATATTGCATGATGTACTGCAATAGTTGATATAACTTTGATAGATTTTAGTCATGTTTCAAAGAACAGGCTCTTTTAAAACATGAAGCTGCACTTCACGATTTGTTCCATGTGCAACAACTTGCTAGTAATCCTAGATAAATCTAAGTTATTTTAAGTCCGAAAGTATGTGTTCGTTAATTAAAGTTGTAGTTCGAGATCTGGTTTATGTTCAACAACATGGCATTCTCTTTTGTTTTTCTTGTCCAAAAACTTCACACAAAACAGTAAACCCGAAATAATTACATATAATCAATATAAATCACGAATTTGTTTCTAATCAACTAAAGAAACATTTTTATGTAAAAACAATACTAGTAGTAAAAAAACACTTGAATCAATGCTTCAAATTGCGTTTTTCATGATTTCTCATTTTTTTTCAATTTCTCACAGGAACTATAGTCTGTTTTAATAACGTAGATATTAGCTATCTACAAATACTTGTATAAACAAGTTTATTTAGAAAATTTCAGATATTAATACAAAAAATGTGAGTCGAACAAACAAAACTATCTAGTGTTTGGACACACGCAGAAAGTTAAAATTTTTGGAACTAAACTAATCGAGCATTGTCACGATAATATCAATCTCTAGCGTAAACGCGCAGTTGACCCGGTCAAATGGCTGAAGGAGGGCCTATCCGAGAAAACCGATTGATCCCAACTCTCAATCGTTGAATTGAAATGTCACTGCGACAACTAATTCAACATCGCTTGTGCCTGGTTTTTTTTTTTCTAGAAAGGCCATTCAGCACGACGGCAACATGCATGGTCCATGGGTGTACATTCACGTTAGAGTTTTTCCGCCGATTTAAACCTTTTGAGGAAACACGTTACATGTTAAGAGCCAAAACCTACCACTTGTTCTAGCTACTTGTACTTTCTTAATATATCGTATAGTATTTTTTGTAGATAATCTGTACTTACAAATATATAAAAGCCACTTGTAAACTAATCCTACTTTTTAGACCTTCATTTCGACCACTTCCCATAATCTCACGTGTCATTCCATCATAATCATCCACTTCTTGTCTTCAAGTACTATAAAAACACCTCAAGATCCCTAATTATCAAAACATCCTTGTAATAACAACCTTAAACACATCATACACGTACTAAAACATACTAAAAGATGAGGAGAGTTTTCTTGATAGTATTTGCATGGTTTCTAGTAGGGTTTTGTTCCTTGGTGCATGGAGGAGATTGTATGATTTCCAAGAGTTTGTTGAGGGAGATTGATAGTGTTACTAAGGTTGGTTCGTATTGGTGTCATCGTCTCAAATGGTTTTGAAATGAATCCGCTTTTCCAATCGTCGAGCTTTGTAGCGAGTGAAAAGCGTCCACATATTGATATTTCAGGTTAGGTGATACGTTTTCATTAATCAAATACATAAGGGAACCAAATAAAATCATGTGGTCGGTGAATACGAACTAGATACATGAATCGACAATTGTAACGTACATATGTTATTTTGTAAGACATGCATATGTTGGTCCACATATGTTATTTTCTTAGTTTGGCATGCTCTTCACATTTGATTATCCTTTTAAGCTAACCGATATTTTTTACAGGGAGAAGGTTTCGGATTGGAACTATAGAAAATCAAAGGGTCATAATCGTCATGACCGGATTAAGCATGGTATGTGATGCTATATAACAAATATCATGGCACACATTAATAAGTGCTTTTCTTGCGTCGTTTGTTAGCAACATGTAGTGCAGATTTGGTGTCTTAATCCTTTGCTTGTTGTGTAGCTAAATACAGGTATTACTACACAATTGCTGTTAAGCTTGTTCAACGTGAAAGGAGTCTACAATTCGGTATTGCAGGAAATGCAAATAATGAACTTGAAATCGGAGATGTGACAATCCCCAAGTTTTGGGCTCATACTAGCTTGTGGTTATGGCAGGCATGATCAAAGGCTAGTTCTTTCTCTAGAAATGCAATCAAAGGCTAGTTATGCAGATTAAAAAGTTTCATGTCATACAAGATTAGGATTTTCCAAAATATTGAATAAGTAACAAAATATCGATTCTCACAATAATAACTTTGCCACTATAGAGAAATGGAGAAGGGTGTGACGAAGAGTTACCTTTGGAATCCAATGGAGACGTCACAAGAAACATCGGATACCTAAAGTTCTCGGACTACAATAACGACACAACCACACAACACAAAGATAACTTTAAAGACAACCTTTTAAACCGTGTTTGGTATCAACCAGAAGAAGTGTTCCCAATCAACACAACCCCTTAAACTGGACAGCATGCATTTTGGGTACCCGTTGACAAGCACTACTACGCGCTTGCTAAGAAATTCGAGGTAACACTATTTCTTTTCATAAATTCTTCCTTACTTCGGAAACAAGATGACTGAAATCATATTTTGTGATTGTGTAGGGAATGACGTTGGAGCAATGTATAAATGCGACAACTTGTTTACCAAGGACACCTATAGTTGCAAGAGTTAAGAGAGGTGCAAGTACAAATATATTTGTTGATACCGGAGCTTATAGAACATTTCTACGCACAAAATTTAATGTGGCACCAATTGATATGGAGAGTGCTGCGGTTGTATTAATTTGTTATCAGCAAAAAGTTCCATTTATTGCTATTCGAGCTCTTCCTGATTTAGCTGGAGGAGGGTCTGAAGTTTCTAATGAAGCTTCTAACTTTTCCCCTTTAGCAGCTCAAAATGCAGTTGCCGCATGCATTGGTTAAATTTGTGACATTATCGCCCTCATAATGTATTTTTTTGGAATTTTCTAAAAGCTGGTTGAATTTTCTATTTGGATATATAAGTGTATTTGTTAATGTTAATTATTTCTTGATTTGTAATGTATATTTATAAATTATTGTTTCTTGTAAGTTGTAAAAAAGTGAATGTTTAATATTCAATCAGGTATTGTTCATTATTTGGTTTAAAACGAAAAGTTCGAAAATCAAAAACGAAAATTCTAAGTAGACACCGGTTGCTCGATAAGTTCCTGAGTTCCTCATCAGAAAAATCTTGAGCATCGCTTATATATCAGAAAACAAATTTTTAATCGAAATGTAAAGTTCACTTTCATTAGGTTTAGGTTAAGATGTACAATACCAAGTTACCATTTACCATTTACCATTTACCAAAGCCTTCTGAATAATCATATTCATTAACTTACTCATTTTGTTTGTAACAACAATAAACCATAGTTATTGGATCTAAAACTAGTTTACATAATTTAAACGAGTACATGAGCGAATATAGCAAAAAGAAGAAAAAAAAATCATGGTAAGAAAACATTGATTCTTATTAAGTAGTAATAAGTATGCATAAATCATAGTTCGGATACAAGTACTTAAAAAGATAAACAAAATAAACGAAGATGTTACATGGGTGATGAATTAATTACATCTATACTACTTATAATAGAGAACCCTCTTCAAAAAATTAAGATGTACAAAAAAGGTTGCAAGATTTACAACACTTTAAAGCAAAGAATTTTCATAATTACAACAACCAAAGCATTGTGTACAACAAAAACAAGCATGGATTGAAATTCAGACCAAAATCCTTAAAATTATACATTAATAGCATTAAAAACACGCCTATACCCAATATTACAATCATTTAAACATAATATACAACCCTCCATTAAAACCCATCCATATGTTCATGCTTCCTTCATCGCGTATTCCATCATTACATCAATACATAGCCTACAACAACAAACATCAACCACTTTGTAACAACAAAAAGAATGAAAGTGTCGAATAGTATTTTTTTGTTCGGATTAGGTCTAGAAAAAAAGGGACGAATTTTGTTTTCTTCGCGGGTACAAAAAAATGATAACGAACAAAAAGAAAGAAAGTGTCGAATAGTAATGAAACCATATGGACACAAGATTCGGGAAAAAAATAAAAAATAAAAACAATATCTCAGTTTTATCTTTTGATACCCACAAATTTGCTCGAAACAACCAAACGAGAGTTTTCCATCATATATTATTTTCGAAGCTTAACTTCTGTTTTGATTTTTGAAAGTTATAAAGAAAGAACAAAACGTACTTGTTTCATTCCACTCTTTCTTTCAGTCAAGATTAACTAAACAAAAACAAAAAGAAATAACCTACCTGTGACCTTTCAAAGATCGTAAATCCGAATAAGAATTATGTTGTGGCTCGGTTATAAAGTGAACCAAGATAAGAGAGTATGTTTGATATTCGGATTTAAGAAGAAAAAGGGACGAATTATTCTTATCTTTGTTTATTTTGTGAAAGAAAAAGAAACGCTACAAATCTGTGTGTGGTAGGCGTGATTAGGTGAGTGAATTTAGGGTGTGACTGCCTATCATGTGTGAGAGTGTGTTTAGGGTAAACGAAAATTAAGGGGAACTGAGTTTAAGGGTCTTTTATATCACAAGACTAACCATTCATTTGGGCATTTCGTTGTTGGATATTTCTGTGGACGTATGGTCCGGACTGGGCCAGGAATGGGCCAGGCCCGGGTAGCCAGCGGCCCACACTATGCCTAAACCCTAATCCATGCCTTATAAATACATGGATGGGATCTCCTTATTCAGTACAATACAACAGGTTATCCTAAACCTAATAATTATTATATGCTCCGCGCATCACATACTAACTTGACCGTCGGAGGTGGATCCCGGGGCTACGGCCTCGGGTCCACTCCTAACGGGTTCTCTTTGTTGACAAGTCTACTTAGGGCTTATGAAGACGACTAACGGCCCAAGGAGAGTCGTTGAATAAGTCCGCGCCAGATTATGCATCAACAAGTGGCGCCATCCGTGGGACCCGGCTACGACAAGTGTCGTGCTCTCACATCGCTAGAACGCGACCATCGTCGCATCGATATAACTATGCGGTAACTTTATTTTTGTACGCAATACACGAATAAAAAATATGACAACTACAAGTTGAATGCCGAAGAATAACATGTATTTATCGCATGCATAAGGATTATATTTTATTATTCCATGAATGCTAGAATCGTACAGTACATACGTTTGATATATCGACAATATACTAAAAAGTCATTCGACTTTATGCTATTCACTGTCAACCGACTTTATGATGTTCACAGTAATTGCCTTTATGTGTTGACTTTTTCAAACGATAAAAGTGCTAACAGGATATTCATCATATTTTACTTTCATGTATCTTTTATTACGTATCTTCTAAATACGAAAAACAATATCCAATATTTAAAAAAGATATGCACAAAAATATCTTTTAAATCGACAAGATTTGATATCTTTTAAAGATTCAAAAAGATTTTACATAAATCTTTTACCTTGATAAACACGATTTTATCTATCGCTATGAGCGCATTAAATCCGCACGATCGGACCTATTACATCTTTTAGCCGCGAAACAGCGCAGTCGCGATAAATCTACCCGTGTAAATCAGCGTTAAGACATCTTCGCAGATTGGCGCCATGAGCGCACTGTCATGTACAGGCACCACGATGCTAGTCAATCGCCATGAGCGCACTGCCCTGTTACATACAGGCACTGGACGAAAGCCGTGGTCAACTGCGATCATTCAAAAACGTTCGAGTATATGCGGTCACGATACATCTCTCTGCGTCTGTGCGTGCACCAGACACTATTAGTCGCGGTCATGGTATGTCCATCCGCGCCATTGTTTTTATTAAAAAAAAAAAAAAAGAAAAAAAAAAAAAATCAATCAATCGCCATGCGCGCATTCCTTTTATTTATTAGCTACGCGCTACCTTCTTTTACGTAGTACGTGAAACCTCACGTTAGGTGTAATTCACGCTACTACTTCTTTTATATATTTATTATATGCTATGTGCTATATTTTTGCTACGCGCTTATCTTTTACTTTATTACGTTTTATATGTCGCGATTCGCGGCATATACTTTTAATGTTTGCATTAAGTGTTTTTTCAGGATAAATTAAGTTTAATGCTCCTACACGAGTAGCACCATCAAACTTGGGGGGCTACCAGGGTATATAATACCACTGTGCGCGACAGCGTTACGCAGGTATATTTGGAAGCAGATCGTACGTAAGAGGTATTGCAAGCCCGGTACAAAGACGGATTTAAATATTCGCACCATCTTGCCGCAGGGGAGACGTTCTCTGTCGGTTGTAAAGACGCGCAAACAGCGCGCACCTCTGCGCACTGCGCATACGTTTGTTGCACACTGCGCACATTCTAGTCGCGGACAACGCGCACCTCTGCCACAGGAGCACGTCTTCTGTCGCACCATGTTGCATCGCTACTGGTACAAAAGGTACGTCCTTACCCAGGATACAGCATGAGGAATCCACCTTCAACACGGACACCTTCACTATTGTGAGACAATCACAATCGCAATTCCGGTGCGCATTATCGCATGGGGACTGCGCAGTATGATCCGTCCCTTACGCGCACATGAACCCAGTGCGTACCGTCGCATTTGGTTGATTGTGCCTACGCGGCCATAAACAGAACTTAAGTTTAGCATAACATAGCCATGCGCTATGTCATACTAAACTCGGGGGCTTGTGGACGTATGGTCCGGACTGGGCCAGGAATGGGCCAGGCCCGGGTAGCCAGCGGCCCACACTATGCCTAAACCCTAATCCATGCCTTATAAATACATGGATGGGATCTCCTTATTCAGTACGATACAACAGGTTATCCTAAACCTAATAATTATTATATGCTCCGCGCATCACATACTAACTTGACCGTCGGAGGTGGATCCCGGGGCTACGGCCTCGGGTCCACTCCTAACGGGTTCTCTTTGTTGACAGGTCTACTTAGGGCTTATGAAGACGACTAACGGCCCAAGGAGAGTCGTTGAATAAGTCCGCGCCAGATTATGTATCAACAATTTCATTTCGGCCAAGTGTTAATTAAAGGGTGTGAATGGTCCGATAGTTGTTCTAACTAAAAAAGTGAGCTGCAAATTTTTTGCTGTATTTATAAATTATAATGATCACCAGATACATTACAATAAGAAAGATGTCTTACTTTTATTATGAAGAATCAATACACGAAAATTATGGACTGTTAACAAATGCTAAACAAAAATATGGATTGCTAATGTTAATTTTTTGTATTGTTATTGGTTACTAGCTACATTTAAGCTTCGTAATAACAAAGTGATCATTCCTATCAATAATGATTATTAAAAATGTATAACGGCATCCACCTTATTTTATTGATGTTTTAAATATCTAAAGTGATGATGTTTTTATTTAGTATACTTTTTTGTTTGTTCAATATTTTGTTGATGATGTATTAAATAAATAGCTTGCATTATACTCATAAATAAAAGTAGCTCATTAAACTTACCACAGTTTTAATAATTTGCAAAAAAATTGAACATTGGACGCCTATTAATTTGTAACATTCATGTATATTAATGATAGAAATTGAAAAATGAAACTACTATCAATTTACTCTATTATTAATTTAGACTTTTTGCTTTTAAAAAAAGATATATATGTGAAACGTCGATAAGGTTATCATCACAGACACGCACGTCAATAAATTTATCATCATGAATAACGTATAATCAAAAGACATCCATTCACCGTTACATATCTGTGTGTTCCTTGGATTCGTTTGCCTAATCGAAAGAACTTCATTCACCTAAACATATAAATGAAAAACATTTGTTCATCACAAAATTTAGTCACGGGGTACCCGCCGCCGCATTGCGCGGGTACCCTGCTAGTAACACAAACGTATAGTAGGACAATGACGACGTGGGGTGCAAGACTCTTTTTGTGGAACCTCATTTAGACCCTCCAAATTTCATGCATGGTATAATTAAGTTTATAGAGGTTATAGGGGAAAAACGAGGGTGTGTGCTAGCGGTGAGAAAAATCGGTCCGCATAGAATCTCAAAGTTTTGATATTTTTAAGCATTTGGCCGGTCGTAGCTTGTGTTTCCATTATCACCGTATGATCAATATTAATTAACTAGCGGCTTTGAGGGTGTGCAAGGTGAGCGATCGCACAGGTCCTCAAAAATTTTAAGAGCCTCAAAATTTGTCCCGTTAATAATTATATGCATGTGTATACATATTTTTTACAATATATATATATATATATATATATATATATATATATATATATATATATATATATATATATATATATATATATATATATATAGGGTGAGGTTATTCTAATAAAGGCCTTATAATAAAAAGTGTAGGAAGGATTGTGAGAGTGACATGTGTCACCCCCTTGCCACATCATACGACACATCATATGACACGTGTCAACCCCCCCCCCCCCCCCCCGAAAAAAAAAAATTTTTTTGGGCAAAAAAATTTTTTTTTCCCGGCAAAAAATTTTACTGCATCACAGTTATAAAGTTACTGCATCACGGTTATAAAGTTACTGCATCACAATTATGATTTTACTGCATTCATGGTTTTAATGTTACTGCATCATGGTTATAAAGTTATTGCATCATGGTTATAAAGAAACTGAATTATCATAAGTTTTCTGCATCATATATGTATGTAACGGCATCACAATTAAAATACGATTCTTTTCTAAGTTTTGGTGCATCTTTATTATAAGGTACTGCATCATAGTTAATAGTTTAGTGCATCAACTATGTTGCAGTAATTTATAACCTTAATGCACTAAAATTTAAAACTGTGATGCAGCAACTTTTATAATTGTGATGCAGTAACTTTATAACTGTGATGCACTAAAATATTTTGGCGGGAAAAAAAAATTTTGGCGGGATTTTTTTTTTTTTTTTTTTTTTTTTTTGCGGGGGGGTGACATGTGTCATATGATGTGGCATAAGGATGACACATGTCGCCCTCACAATCCTTCCTACACTTTTTATTATAAGACCCTTTTTATTTTAACCCATACCTATATATATATATATATATATATATATATATATATATATATATATATATATATATATATATATATATATATATATATATATATATATATATATATATATATATATATAGTATTTTAAATAAATAATATGTTAGAAAATTTATCTAACTAATTGCATTGTATCTTATAAATGATAACACTTTTATATAGCATTACTTATCAAAATGCATCATTATTTAATTTCGAGCCCTCAAAAATTTCATACATTCATGGGAACGAACAAGCTATGTCCATAATAAAAGCCATAATGATAACGAGTATAGAAACACATTAATTAAGCCCATAAAGATAGTTAGGTATAAATTGTTTGAAACATTATTTACACTTTTTATCCTTCAATATTTTAAATTACACATTGCATTTTTCAATAAAATATAGCCTTAAACAAAACATAGTTAAGGATGTGAGTGGGTCGGGGGATGAAGAATGTAAAATAACGAAAGTGTAAGGAAAGTTTTTAAAATTTTTGGGTATAAATATAATACGTAAGACAGGAAGGAAGATTGTATAAACCCTAAAAAAGAAGAAAAGAATGAATGATGAAGAATGGGAGATATATTGGAAGTCGCTGAACATGAAATTTCACCGTCCGTTCAAAAACCGTGAATTTTATGTCCCTTTTCAGGTCAAATACGCTCACTTACCACGACGACCAACTCGCCCTGAAAGTGGTATTTTACTCATCTCTATCACTTTATTATTATTATTATTATTATTATTATTATTATTATTGTTTTATAGTAGTAATAATAATGATAATTGTTTGTTTTTAATAATAATAATAGAGATGCCGCGACGAAGAATAATAATCCATGGACCACTACCAGCAGCAGCCGGTAACTACTACTACTCCCAAAATTATTATTATGAGTGTTTTATTTGTATTTGTTTCTAGGCTTAGGGGGTGTTTGGCTAAGCTTATTGGGCTTATTTTTTATAAGCTCCAATTTTTGGCTTATTTTCAGACTTATAAGTTTATTATGATATAATAAACTTATAAAAGCCGACAAGTTTCAAAATAAGCCGTAAATCTAGGCTTATCGAAAATAAGCCGAAATTTTTTATAAGCCCCAATTTTACGGCTTATTTTGAGACTTTTCGGCTTATATAAGCTTATTATATCATAGTAATAAACTTATATAACCCGACAAGTCTCAAAATAAGCCACAAAATTGGAGCTTATAAAAAATAACCTCAAATGGATAAGCTTAGCCAAACAGGCCATAAGCTTATACTTTGAGTCAGTGGGCTTATTATTATTAGCTTAAATAAATAAGCCTAAACAAATATGATGATAGAGAACATAAAAACAACTTTTAACACTAAGATTTTTGTTAGATTAACATCAATGTACAAATTACCATTAACTATAACATTTATAGTTTTCAACCCAATGTAATATGTCTAAGCTAAATCAAACACCCACCCGCGTTTACTAGACTATCATCTCCAGCCTTGATGCTTTTCGATCTACCTTACCTACTTTTATAATTCTTAATTAGCAGGTACCAATGCTCAAGGTGCAAATGGACAAGGCCAGTCGAGTGTTGCAACTACTTCTGGTATTATTTATTCTCCCTCTTACAATGTTTCTAATTTTGCAAAACTTTTAGTATACTTGCAATGGCTATGAAAATGGATGGATCGAGTATGGTGGTTATCATATTTTTTGCTTTTTTTTACCATCAATTGGGGGCTCTCTGCAGTCTGATATCTGGTCCATGCTCAACAACTTGTCTGTAATCTTTAGATCAATCTACGTTCTTTATGTCCAAAATTATGTGTTCTTTAGTTAAAGCTGTAGTTTGAGATCTGGTTTATCATGTTCAACAACTTGGCATTCCCTTTTCAACCGGTAAACCTGAAATTATGTTACAGCAGCAGAATCATCATCCTGTAACAACTTCTTTTCTCTTTTTTTTTTGGGGGGGGTGTTTGTTTCGGCTTAATCAAACACTTTGAGCAATTGAGCTTATTCAATCCCGGATCTCTCGATTTATTACTAGACTATCTTAGGAAAAATCAAGGTTTTTAACACTATGTCTCCATCCCTGACTGTGCCTATTATTGGCGACGTAAATTTGTAATCACCTACACCATGCTTAGCCATCTTTCCGTTGCTTGCTACTCATAATACTTTTATTAATTATTATGTCAAAATCAGCAGGTACCAATGCTCAAGATGTAGCTCAAATTTCAAATGGAGTGGCCGTTCTCAATCTTGGTAACAACAATTAATCCACTCCTGTTGGGTCAATTAAACTACTACACCTTATTCTCGCTGGAAGAATGTTTCTAAACTTTGTACCCGACTTGTCTTTCTTTTACTAGTATATTTGCTATGGCTATGAATGGATCAAGTATGGTGGTTATCATAACCTCTGTCTAATTTTTATTTTACCATCAAATGGGCTCTCTGCCTATGATTACATATTTTGCAACTTGTCCCGCATTAGTCGGGAAAGAGTGGTATTTTTATGTCAGTATTCTGTCAACCTTTAATTCTATGGAAAGTGACGTTATCCACACACCACTTTATTATTGATATATTGTTATTATGCTAAACATCATATATGCATGTCTCGATCTCGTGTGGAGTTCGTATGACAAGTGATGCTCTGGTGAAACCTCGTTTGTTTTGCTATATGTCCATTTTCTAGAATCTGTCCGATCAAAAATAAAGTGATGGCACACTAAAATCGTCAATAAAAATGCCTAGTTTTGAATTTATAAACAAGAACTACTAGACTAACTAATACATAACAACCTAAAAATAAGATCAGCGGAATTTTGTAGGTTTGTAAATAATAATGATACTAGTAATAAGGTACACTCATTTGCTATGCGCCTAGCTGCACTAGTGACCATATGGGTTTATTGTTATTAAATCATTGACGAATTATAAGTTAGCTGCACTAGTGATCATATTGTTCGTTCAAGTAATAATTAACTCCTATAGTGGCATGCTTTCTGGAAACCTATAGTGTGACAACTGGCAGTTTAGAGAGCTATTTTTAAAACCCGCATTTCAACTTAAGTTCGTTCATAATTATTATTTGAAATTTTCATTTCACAACGAACTTGTAAGACCTATTTTATGGATATTTTATTTAATGACGTTATGGAATTCGTGAATTATGTTCATAATTCATTTTTGATTATACGATCGGTGATGTATATTTGAATTCTCACTTGGTACTACGTTGACTTTGGCACTAGGATTACCTAACATAGTTTTATGATTCGTCTTAACGAGTCCGTTATATATTTTAATTAATTACGAGAGGTTCTCGTGTGATATGGAAATTTTAAAATGAGTTCGGGTTCGGGCCACGTGTTTTTTTTACATCTACCCACATTACCCGCTCAACCGTAATAATATCTTTATTATTACTATTATTATTATTATTACTCTTATTATTATTATTATTATTATTATTACATTTAAAAAAAAAATAAAAAAAATAAAAGAGTGTAAATTACAAAATCCGGCTTTGTGGTTATTTGGGTTCACACACAACATATCTCACCCTCACTTTACTCTCATCTCTCTCTCTTTGCCTCTCTTTGACAAACCCTAGCCGCCCCTTAAATATTCCGGCCACACCACAGCCACCGCCGGCCACCACCCTAAACCACCACCATAAATCGATTCCCCATCATCCCTACTCTTAGATCTACTATAACACGCGCCTATAAACCCCATATTTCATTTCGAATCGTCACTAAATTCACCACTTTTCGTTGATTCTTGAAGAGTTATCAAGGTTTTGAGCTTTTGTTCGAAGGTGAGCGAGTTTCCACTCGTATTGTTAATAAAAAACGCGACCCTTGGTCACGATTTTGTGAGATCCGAATGGGTTTTTAATTAAATACGTGATATGATGATGGATCTTGGATGAAAAACGTTTTCTTGATAGTTTGGTATCCGGGTTGGTTTATTTTTCGTCGGGTCGAGGTGTACCCGAGGGTGAAACCCTCGGATGGTGCTTGTTTGGCCGAATAGTTGGTCTTTAGTGATTATTGGTGTTCGAATGAGGATGGTTGGAACCTCATTTTTGGTTGTTTGACCGGTTACTGATGGTCACGGTTAACCATGGTTGTCGTATGGATTTTTGGCCGACGACCCTAGTAGGTCGTGTAGCTTGTTTAGCTCATTTAGAGCTAGCCGAGACCATGGAGGTCTCGGGTGGGAACCACACTAGTTGTGGTGAAGTGTTGCCTCGGGTTCGGCTTGGTAAACCGACCCGAACACTAATTTGGTTAAATGTTATTTTGTGGTAAATGTGAACTAAATGTTATATTATTATTGGTTATTATTGTCGTTGGTATATATTGTTGTGGTATTTATTTCTCAGCCGAATACTTTTGGGTCGAATTGGATATTGGTTATGGTTTTGGTAATTGTGAAGTTGTTGGCGATTGGTAAGTGTGGATGAGGACCGGTTATGAGACGGTCGTTAGATGACGGAGATAGGTTAGTCGGGTGCCGTAGTCGGACCTTATTGTTGTAGCCCGTGGTTGAGATTGTGATTGGACGGAGATTTATTATTTATGACTTTTCCTTATTGTTGGACTTGGACAATGAGCCGAGGGTCATGACTCGGACATATGACCATTTCGTATCACTCAATAACTATTAAACTTGAACGAGAATAATAAAACTCGTAATAATAATTATTAATAATATGAACGTTTATACGAAAGTATATACGTGAATAACGTATATATAACTATATAAACGCGTATATTAATAATAATAATAATCACGAGTCGTATTATAAATAATACGATTAGATATATATTAGGCTACGAAAGTGGCGTAATATTAATAAACGTATTATTATTATAAAAATTGTGTTATAAGCGGGAAACTCCCGACAATTATGAAACATTTAATAAAATGTCATTTCGAATATACAATGAATAAATTTATTGAGTTAGGCGAAATTGTTGTCACTCGGTTCCAGGTAAGTCATTATTTGTGACATTCGTGTTGTCTCGGATATATGACGACTAATATAGACGTTTTCTATAAGTAAATAACCACTCAACCGTAAGGTTGAGCCGGGTTGTTTGGTTATATGAAACGAATATATTAGTGGGCAGCGTATCCTACGACGCCCACAGGTTGTAGTATATGTAAAGTGTAATAGATTGCGAGTGTATATATCGGGAAATCTGGCCAATTTGACGATATATACGAGGAATTTATTAAACTATGATATATACTATATAGTAATTACGTGCTATGTGTTTTATATGTGCTTTAGATTGGGTGTAATCTCGGAACGGTATATTACGTAAATAAATATGAGGATTATCAAATCGACGGATTTGGTAAACTTTGGCGATTTATTTAAATGATATATTGGGCTAATATTAGATCCATAGTTTATTATATCTTCTACGTGTGATCTTGTTGGTTTGTTTTGAGTCGACCCACCACCCGTATGGATACCAAACGCAAATACACCAAACTAATACGAAATGGATTTTCGGAAATAAAACGGATTCTCGTCCGGGTTTGGGAATATTATATATTTGAGGAAATGATTTCTGAAAGAGTTAATATTGTTAGGTCGTGCCAAGTCCGTAGTTGCTGTTTCGTGAGTTATCATACATCTTATTTCTACCTACCTCGTCTTGCTATATTTCTGGACTTGAGGTGAGTCATAGCCCCACTTTTTACTCTTGAACTATGTTTTCAATGATTGGGGTGAGAAACGTGCAAATCATTTTACGTGGACTGTTATCGCTTTTATATTATTTCTAAACTTGCTATGCGTATGGACTAGGATGTATTGTCAACTTTAGTCACATATTTTGTGTGTACTATTCAAGGTTGGCTTATTTGATTATTTGTTATTGTCAGCTTTAGTCACGCGGTTCGTGTGTACTATTCAAGGTTGACTTATTTAGATACTGTAGTGTGCACCTATAGGTTATTAATACTTCGGAGGTTATCCGAGTATTTATTGGTATTGCGGAGGTTACCCGAATATCTATGTTAGTACGGAAGGGTATCCGTGTGTTTTGTTAGTACGGAAGGGTATCCGTGTGTTTTGGTTATTGCGGAAGGGTTTCCGTGTGTTATGTTGAGAGCGGAGGGTATCCGCAGGCTTTTAGCGAATCCTTAGTCTAGCTAGCAAGCGTTTTGCGTATATGTCCACTATATTATTAGTTGAACTTAAACCTATGATCTCACCAGCGAAAGCTGAATTTTAGCACGTTTTCTCAGGTAATTAAGTGTTGAGGTGCATGCTTGGATTGGAAGGCTCGGCTGTGGCACACGGTTATGGATCTATATTTTCTAAACTCTGATAATTAAAATTTGGACCTATTGTTATTTTATTTTGGGCCTGACTCTGAAATGATGTTGGGATAAATGTAAACCTTAAAACCCCGTATTTTGGTTGTGTTTTTACTATGTTTACTTTATCTCGTTCTATATTGTCTTGTGTTGGATACCAATCCCCGTAGCACCCCGAAAGCTTGTTGAGTCTTCCGCTGTATCAAATTTTGGGGGTGTTACATATAGTGTTAAGCGAACAAGTGTACATACTACTACGCAAAGGGTATCAATGGTCAATTGCCTTGTTGTGATTATTCCAGTGGTACTAACTATTTTCCAGAATGATCAATGCTTCCCTGGTGAAACATAAGCGTATAACGAACACTTGTGATTACCTTTTTTTTTTTTTTTTTTTTTTTTTTTTTTTTTTTTTTTTTTTTGGTAAAAGGTCAAAATGACCCGGTAAATGTATTACTCCAAAAAATATTTAAGTACCAAGGAAATAGGTGAAGTCCCATATCTCAGCCCGTTACATAGGCGATAAAACTTACATAACAAGGTGGACAGCTAAATAGCTTAAAAATAACGAAGACTAGTACTTATCACATGCCATAAGCACTTACTACTCAAGAAACAAAAAGAAACAAGCTAACCAGTAGCTACCATGAAAAATAAACTTTCACCAGTATTCGGATTCAAATTAGCCGATTCTTCATTCAAATTAGCAACATGTTCTCCATCTTCATCTTCATCGTTCACCAATGCAGCATACGAATTATATGTAGTAATGTTACCTTCCTTAGAGGTAGGACCAGTAGACTTCAACACAGACGAAGATTTAGATACATTACCCATAGTATTAGCTCCCTTCTTAGGTTCACTTGTGATTACCAGTTGAGGTTTTCCCTCGTGGAACTAAGCCAAGTAATTATCAAAAATACTACAACTTTAGAAATTATTGTTTCCTCTAACTAAATCAAAATAAAGGACGTATGGGGTTATAGACAGACCATGCAATCATTAATATGTATTTTCAGAGGCTAACTAGCTACATCGAGCAGTATTGTAACACCCCCAAAATTTGATACAGCGGAAGACTCAACAAGCTTTCGGGGTGCTACGGGGATTGGTATCCAACACAAGACAATATAGAACGAGATAAAGTAAACATAGTAAAAACACAACCAAAACGGGGTTTTAAGGTTTACATTTATCCCAACATCATTCAGAGTCAGGCCCAAAATAAATAACAAAAGGTCCAAATTTAATTATCAGAGTTCAGAAAATATAGATCCATAACCGTGTGCCTCAGCCGAGCCTTCCAATCCAAGCATGCACCTCAACACTTAATTACCTGAGAAAACGTGCTAAAAGTCAGCTTTCGCTGGTGAGATCATAGGTTTAAGTTCAACTAATAATATAGTGGACATATACGCAAAACGCTTGCTAGCTAAACTAAGGATTCGCTAAAAGCCTGCGGATACCCTCCGCTCTCAACATAACACACGGATACCCTTCCGCAATAACCAAAACACACGGATACCCTTCCGTAACAACATAGATATTCGGGTAACCCCCGCAATACCAATAAATACTCGGATAACCTCCGAAGTATTAATAACCTATAGGTGCACACTACAGTATCTAATAAGTCAACCTTGAATAGTACACACAACATATATGTGACTAAAGCCGACAATTCCACATAATCAAATAAGCCAACCTTGAATAGTGCACATAACATATATGTGACTAAAGCTGACAATCCACCAATAACCAAATAAGCCAACCTTGAATAGTACACACCAAAGGGGTGACTAAAGCTGACAATATATCCTAGTCCATACGCATAGCAAGTTTAGAAAGAATATAAAAGCGATAACAGTCCACGTAAAAATAATTTGCACGTTTCTCACCCCAATCATTGAAAACATAGTTTAAGAGTAAAAAGTGGGGCTATGACTCACCTCAAGTCCAGAAAAATAGCAAGACGAGGTAGGTAGAAATAAGATGTATGATAACTCACGAAACAACAACTACGGACTTGGCACGACCTAACAATATTAACTCTTTCAGAAATCATTTCCTCAAATATATAATATTCCCAAACCCGGACGAGAATCCGTTTTATTACCGAAAATCCATTTCGTATTAGTTTGGTGTATTTGCGTTTGGTATCCATACGGGTGGTGGGTCGACTCAAAACAAACCAACAAGATCACATGTAGAAGATATAATAAACTATAGATCTAATATTAGTCCAATATATCATTTAAATAAATCGCCAAAGTTTACCAAATCCGTCGATTTGATAATCCTCATATTTATTTACGTAATATACCGTTCCAAGATTACACCCAATCTAAAGCACATATGAAGCACATAGCACATAATTACTATATAGTATATATCATAGTTTAAAAAATCCTCGTATGTATCGTCAAATTGGCCAGATTTCCCGATATATACACTCGCAATCTATTACACTTTACATATACTACAACCTGTGGGCGTCGTAGGATACGATGCCCACTAATATATTCGTTTCGTATAACCAAACAACCCGGCTCAACCTTACGGTTGAGTGGTTATTTACTTATAGAAAACGTTTATATTAGTCGTCATATATCCGAGACAACACGAATGTCGCAAATAATAACTTACCTGGACCCGAGTGACAACAATTTCGCCTAACTCAATAAATGTATCCGTTGTATATTCGAAATGACATTTTTATTAAATGTTTCATAATTGTCGGGAGTTTCCCGTTTATAACACAATTTTTATAATAATAATACGTTTAATAATATTACGCCACTTTCGTAGCCTAATATATATCTAATCGTATTATTTGTAATACGACTCGTGATTATTATTATTATTAATATACGCGTTTATATAGTTATATATATACGTTATTCACGTATATACTTTCATATAAACGTTCATATTATTAATAATTATTATTACGAGTTTTATTATTCTCGTTTCACTTTTAATATTTATTGAGTTACACGAAATGGTCATATGTCCGAGTCATGACTCTCGGCTCATTGTCCAAGTCCAGTAATAAACCAAAGTCATAAATAATAAATCTCCGTCCAATCACAATCTCAAACCACGGGCTACAACAATAGGGTCCAACTACGGCACCCGACTAACCTATCTCCGTCAAACTAACGACCGTCTCACAATCGGCCCCCAAATCACATTCCAATCGACAACAACTCCTCAATACCAAAATCAATGTCCAATTCGACCACATGTATATACGGCCGAGAAAATAAATACCACAACAACAATATTTACCAAAGACGATCATAACAAATAATAATATAACAAATAGTTCACAAATATCACAAAAATAACATTAACCAAGTTAGTGTTCGGGTCGGTTTACCAAGCCGAACCCGAGTCTATACGACTCAATTGAGTCTCGGTCACATCACGAGCCAAACATAGCTCGAACCAAACATCAAAGAGTCACAAGAAAAGCTCCAGGGAGCACAACTAACTGCCACATCGACCATATAGGTCACGGCAACACTAGCAAATACGCGGCGTCGAGCCGCGACTCTAATGAGTCGAACCAAGTAAGAAAAATCAACGCGAGTCATAAACCAAGAGCCGAGACCAAGGCTCATAATAACAAGAAATCAACTCCAAAGCTCGGATTAAAACCCAAGCCGTGAGTCATGGACTCACGGTTCGAATTAACCCATCGAGAAACCAAACCCGGATACCAAACTATTAAGAAAAACGTTTTTCCAATCAACAACCCATCAAGTATTACACGTTTCTAATAGAAACCCATCCGAATATCATCATGTCGTGACTCTAGGTCACGATTTTATCAACAATACGAGTGAAAACTCGTCTCACCTTTGATCTAGAAGCTCAAAACCGTGATATCCCTTCAAAAACAACGAATAGTGGTGAATTTGGTGGTGATTCGAAATGAAATAAAGGGGTTATAGGCGCGTGTTGTTGTAGATCTAGTAGATTAGATGATGTAGATCAAGAATATGGTAATGGTCTTTAGTGGTGGCCGGCGGTGGCTATGGTGGTGGCCGGAATTTAAAGGGCGGCTAGGGTTAAGAAAGTAGGGGAAGAAGAGAGGTGAGAGAGAAATGGGTTTGTGTTGTGTTGGTGTGTGAACCGAATTAACCACAAGGACCAGCTCTTGTAGTTTATTTTTTTTTTTTACTTTTTTTTTTGTTTAAAGTTATTAATAATATTAATAATAATAATAATAGTAATAATAATATTACTATGGTGTTGAGCGGGTAGCGTGGGTAAATGTAAAAACATATGGCCCGGACCCGAACTCATTTTAAAACTTCAACATTACTCGAGAACCTCTCGTGAATAATTAAAAATATAACAGACTCGTTAAGACGAATCATAAAATTGTCGTTAGGTAATCCTAGTGCCAAAGTCAACGTAGTACCAAGTGAGAATTCAAATATACATCACCGATCATATAATCAAAAATGAATTATGAACATAATTCACGAATTCCATAACGTCATTAATTTTAATATCCATAAAATAGGTCTTACAAGTTCGTTGTGAAATGAAAATTTCAATTAAAAATTATAAACGAACTTAAATTGTAATGCGGGTTTTAAAAATAGCTCCCTAAACTGCCGGTTGTCACATCCTCCCCGTCTCAGAAGGAAACCCGTCCCGGGTTTCACTCGGAAAAAATTCATCTACGAAGTGAAAAGCTTCGGATATCTCTTCCTGAACTCGTCCTCACGTTCCCACGTAAATTCTGGTCCATGTCGGGAATTCCAACGAACCTTGACGAGCAGAATGCGACTTCTCTTGAGTCGTTTAACCTCACGATCTAAAATCTCAATCGGTTCCTCCACGAAATTCAGTTTCTCATCAACACGAATGTCCCTCATTGGAATGACGGGCATTTCATCAGAAAGGCATTTCTTCAGATTACTCACGTGGAACACGTCGTGAACCTTGCTCAGTTCGGACGGTAATTCCAACCTATAAGCCACGGGCCCAATTCTTTCCAAGATCAAGAATGGTCCAATGTAGCGTGGGTTGAGTTTACCACGTTTCCCGAAACGTATTACACCTTTCCAAGGCGAGGCTTTCAGCATCACTTTGTCTCCAACCTGGAACTCTAAAGGTTTACGTCTCTGATCGGCGTAGCTCTTCTGCCTATCTCTGGCGGCTTGCAACCGATCACGAATCTGAGTTACTTTCTCGGTAGTTTCCAAAATAAGCTCAGGGCCTGTAAGTTGACTATCTCCAACTTCTGCCCAACCAATAGGCGAACGACACTTCCTGCCATACAAAGCTTCGAAGGGTGCAGCCTTAAGACTTGTATGGTAGCTGTTATTATAGGAGAACTCCGCAAGGGGTAAATACTTCTCCCAGCCTTTACCAAAGTCTATGATGCATGCACGAAGCATATCCTCTAACGTCTGAATGGTCCTCTCACTTTGACCATCGGTTTGGGGATGATATGCAGTACTCATATCAAGCCTCGTCCCCAAAGCCGTTTGAAGTGATCGCCACAAAGCTGACGTAAAACGACTATCACGATCCGAAATAATAGATATCGGGACTCCATGACGCGAAATAATTTCCTTCACATATAACCTTGCAAGCTTATCCACACTATCATCTTCACTAATAGCTAAGAAATGAGCAGACTTTGTCAGACGATCCACAATTACCCAGATAGCGTCACAACCGCTAGCTGTTCTCGGTAATTTGGTAATGAAGTCCATATTAATCCGCTCCCATTTCCAGACTGGAAGTTCTGGTTGCGTTAGTAATCCTGACGGTCTCTGGTGTTCAGCCTTAACCTTGGCGCATGTCAAGCACTTACTAACGTACAATGCTATATCTGCCTTCATATTTGGCCACCAATAAAACTTCTTAAGATCCTGATACATTTTATCGGAACCAGGATGAATGGAGTACTTTGACTTATGCGACTCATGCATAATCAATTCCCGAATTCCTCCATGTAAAGGTACCCAAATCCTATCTCCAAAACATAATAATCCATCGGAACGCTTAACAAATCCTTTCTCGTTATCAGCCATCCCAAATATATTCTCGGCAGGTCTATTTTCTGCCTTCATCGCTTCCGTTTGAGCTTCAAGTATTTGAGACGGTAATGGTGATACGATAGTCATTCCTAATGACCTAACTCGTAATGGTTGTACTCTTTCCTTTCGACTAAGAGCATCAGCAACAACGTTTGCTTTACCAGGGTGGTAGCGAATTTCACAATCATAATCGCTTAGCAACTCGATCCAACGTCGCTGTCTCATGTTGAGCTCTTTTTGATTTAAGATGTGTTGTAGACTTTTATGGTCAGTAAATACAACACATTTGGTTCCGTACAAGTAATGTCTCCATATTCTTAAAGCAAAAACTACAGCACCTAGTTCCAAATCGTGGGTAGTGTATTTTTTCTCATGCTTTTTGAGTTGTCGGGAAGCATAAGCTATCACCTTCTCTCGTTGCATTAATACGGCTCCTAAACCTTTATGCGAGGTGTCACAATAGACGACGAAATCCTCGTTACCTTCTGGTAACGCTAAGATAGGAGCACTGCACAACATTTTCTTAAGCAATTGAAACGCTTCATCTTCTTTATCTCCCCATTCATACGTAACACTCTTTTGAGTTAATTTGGTCAATGGTTTAGCTATCTTCGAAAATCCCTCGATGAATCTTCGGTAATAGCCAGCTAAACCCAAAAATTGACAAACTTCGGTTGGGGTTGTAGGTGCAGCCCAATCTTTTATTGCTTCAATTTTTGCCACGTGGACTCCTTGTCTATCAATCACGTGACCCAAAAATTGTACAGTCGGAATCCAAAATTCGCATTTCGAAAACTTGGCATAAAGTTTCTCCTTCCTGAGCAATTCCAAAATGAGTCTTAAATGCTCCTCATGCTCTTTCTCACTCTTTGAATAAATCAGAATGTCATCGATGAATACAATCACGAACTTATCCAAGTATGGCTTACACACACGATTCATGAGATCCATGAATATTGCTGGTGCGTTAGTCAACCCAAACGGCATCACCTGAAACTCGTAATGCCCGTAACGGGTTCTGAAAGCCGTTTTCGGAATATCTTCCTCGTGAACTCGAAGTTGATGATATCCCGATCTCAAATCGATCTTCGAATACACACTCGATCCTTGAAGTTGATCGAACAAGTCATCGATCCTAGGTAACGGGTATCGATTCTTCACCGTTAACTTATTCGACTCTCTATAATCAATACACATACGAAACGATCCATCCTTCTTCTTCACAAATAAGACTGGGGCTCCCCAAGGTGAAGAACTTGGTCTTATGAATCCCTTTTCGGCTAACTCCGCCAATTGTTTTGACAACTCTTCCAGTTCGGTAGGTGCAAGACGATAAGGTGCTCGTGCTACAGGTGCAGCACCAGGTATCAACTCAATCTGAAACTCCACTTGTCTAGTCGGCGGGATTCCCGGCAAATCATCAGGAAACACATCAGGAAAATCACGAACTATAGGCACATCTCCAATGCACCTTTCCTTTTTCTTCGTCTCGCCCTTCTCAGAAATTTGGGCTAAGAAAAGGTAACATCCCTTCTCCATTAACTTCGGTAACTTTGTGCAAGATATAACTGCTAATCGGGATGGGCTCCTATAATCCTTTCGGTCTCCTAGTATATTTAGGACTTCCTTTCCGTAGGGTACACGCACGATCTTCTCGTCGCAAAGTATGTGAGCACGATACTTCGACAACCAATCCATACCAATGATTACATCAAAACTTCCTAACGTGACGGGTAGAAGATCTATGTTGAAAGGGTGGTTCAAGAAATTTAACGTACAACCTCGAATGATGGTATTAATCCTTTCTATGTTTCCATTAGCTAACTCAATATCATATCCAATTCCTAAGGCCATCGGGGGTTTCTCTAGTAAGGGTGCAAATGTAGTGGACACAAAACTCCTATCGGCACCAGTATCAAACAGTATGGAAGCATAACGATTATTGAGAAGGAACGTACCAGTAACGACGTTCGGATCTTCTCCTCTCTCGTTCCCGAGTGCATACACTCTTCCCTGAGCAGCTCCAGCTTCCACACGTTGGTCCCCATTATCTTGTCGTCCACAATTTCCTCCAGCTCCACGGTTTCCATAATTGTACCCATTACCACCCGAGCCTTGATTTCCACGGTTCCGCGATTCTCTACACTCATTCCTATAGTGTCCCTTCTTTCCACACCCATAACAGGTAACATCTGCCTTGTTTCTCATCTCAGGAGCAGCTTGAACCATAGCAAGAGGTCGCGCTCTACAGTCCCTAGCTGTATGTCCTTTCCTTGAGCAATTCTGGCATTTCACACTACACCACCCAGTGTGATGCTGATGGCAACAATCACACTTGGGTGCATCACCGTTCTGATTCTTCTTATCTCCATTCCCAATAGCATAAGCCTTAGCTTGTCTCTTGCTTCGGTGATCATTACTCTTAGAGTGACGGTCTCTCTTTCTCTTTCCATTCTTCTCCTTATCAGCTTCTTCTAATTCCAATGAATCCATAAGTTGTTGAGCAATTGTGATTGCCTCATGGATGTTTGCAGGCCTAGCAGAAATTACATCATTCCTCGTAGCTACAGGCAATCTATCAGTATACCTTTCAATCTTTTGAGTCTCAGTTTTCACCATATCAGGGCACAACAAGGCTAACTCCTGGTAACGACGATTGTAAGTCGCCATATCATTACCTTTCACCTTGTGGTTCCAAAACTCAATCTCTAGCTTCTTGTCCTCCTTCCTTGGGCAATAAGTCTGAATCAGCAAGGACTTAAATTGCTCCCAAGTCATAGCATAAGCTACATCAATCCCAACTGTATTTCGGTAGTTGTTCCACCAAGTCAAAGCTTCATCCTTGAAAGTAAAAGAAGCAAACTTTACCTTTGCATTCTCCGCACAACCACTAACATTAAACACTGACTCAGTCTTCTCAATCCATCTGACTAAGTAAACCACTCCTTCATTTCCACCAAACTCAATGGGTCCACAAATCTAGAATTCCTTGTATTGACATCAATTAGCACGAACAGGTGGAAAAGTTCCAGCAGAATTGTTGGAATGATTTGACTCAGCGAGTAGTTCAGCAACTCTTTGCTCCACGAGTTGGTTGATCATTGCTTGATCCACAGTAGGTGCGTTAAGTGGAACATGACCATTGTCTCCCTGAACATCAACATTTTGATTCCTGTTGTTACGGTTAGTGGTGTCCAGGTTGTCAGGAGTAGGGGTTTCAACATTTCGAGTAGGACGGCGTCCTCAGCGACCAGGGGTAGTCGCTGCCGTACTAGTTCGGGTAGCTCTGACAGGGTTTCGTCGTACAGCCATTAATATAATTCCAAGACAATATCAACCACGCAAATAGGAACACAATTCTCCATGTACGCCAAAAACCGTAGAATATCGTACGAGGTCACCATCGTCCATACAAGTAGTGATCGACACTCCGTTCCAAAATACCAAAGACATGGTAAATACTAATCGTTCAATACGAGACGAACGTACAATCCGAATATCATGACATAAGAGCGATAATAACTAGCTCTCCTAACCAAATACTCCTTGGCTTATGTAGCAACACAACAACCTGATTCCAAATCGATCTAGCCACGATGCTGGCGTAGACTCCCCAACTCCGATCCCAAACCATCCAAATTCCTCAATAACGATCCCTGCTCAACACGATGTGTATTTCTATCCCTCTAGAGGTTCGCAACCTCCTTTTCTAACACTGTGTTCCTCTACCACAGCTTGCGATCTCCCTCGCGAGCCGTGAGGAAACCTCTCTGCAGACTCTCTATCTGCTCATGTATCTCTATCATACATGTCCTAATCGCTACCGTCCTGCCCATGACAGTAGTCAAATCAACTCTCAACTCAACAACAAACTCAGCAATAAACTCAGTAATAATCATCTCAAGTCGGTCAGACATCCGCGAGATCCTCTCGCCCTGTGCAGTAATCTGAGCCCACATCCTACCAGTCTCACCTAACTCTGCATGCTCAGCAGAAACCTCAGAAGGTGCATCCGACGCCACGGGACTACCAGGTGGTGAATCAAACAAAAACGGATGATCAGGTGAAACCGGCTCTAACGGATGAATCGGGGAATCGGGCTTCGCAGAATGAACTGAATGTGCTAGCGACCCATCATCATCGGGCATATCCTCCTCCTGAGGATCATCCTCTTCCCAATCCTGAGGGTCATCATTCTCTCCCTCATCTTGAGGGTTATCATTCTGCTCACCCGCGTACTCCTCGTCGAAGGGGTACTCCATCACTCGTCCTCTCCGAGCAGGTGAACCACGAGGCGATAAAGTCGGCGACGCGTACTAACAATGACAATTCTTAATAACGACACGTGCAAAGGAGGCTATGATTTGTGACAACGGCGTAGGGTAGGTGTAAGTGTTTCAAAACAACTTAAATCACAACTCATAATACCATACCAAATATACTCATCAATTAATTCCATATATAATCTCAATAAAAGAATTTCAAACACCGCATTACTAAAATGTTTATAAAACATGTAGACCATGTAAATCCTCGAGAACGCCATCTTATTACTAAAATCCATAAACCTCAAGTCATCTCAAATATCTCATAATACCTCAAATAATAGAAGATGCTTCGGCTTGGCGGGCTGGCGGGCGGTAGTCAAGGATCATTTTCTATAAAAATACGGTTATAGTTTAGGCGTTTATTTACCTAGTTCTCTATAACCTTGGCTCTGATACCAATCTGTAACACCCCTAAAATTTGATACAGCGGAAGACTCAACAAGCTTTCGGGGTGCTACGGGGATTGGTATCCAACACAAGACAATATAGAACGAGATAAAGTAAACATAGTAAAAACACAACCAAAACGGGGTTTTAAGGTTTACATTTATCCCAACATCATTCAGAGTCAGGCCCAAAATAAATAACAAAAGGTCCAAATTTAATTATCAGAGTTCAGAAAATATAGATCCATAACCGTGTGCCTCAGCCGAGCCTTCCAATCCAAGCATGCACCTCAACACTTAATTACCTGAGAAAACGTGCTAAAAGTCAGCTTTCGCTGGTGAGATCATAGGTTTAAGTTCAACTAATAATATAGTGGACATATACGCAAAACGCTTGCTAGCTAAACTAAGGATTCGCTAAAAGCCTGCGGATACCCTCCGCTCTCAACATAACACACGGATACCCTTCCGCAATAACCAAAACACACGGATACCCTTCCGTAACAACATAGATATTCGGGTAACCCCCGCAATACCAATAAATACTCGGATAACCTCCGAAGTATTAATAACCTATAGGTGCACACTACAGTATCTAATAAGTCAACCTTGAATAGTACACACAACATATATGTGACTAAAGCCGACAATTTCACATAATCAAATAAGCCAACCTTGAATAGTGCACATAACATATATGTGACTAAAGCTGACAATCCACCAATAACCAAATAAGCCAACCTTGAATAGTACACACCAAAGGGGTGACTAAAGCTGACAATATATCCTAGTCCATACGCATAGCAAGTTTAGAAAGAATATAAAAGCGATAACAGTCCACGTAAAAATAATTTGCACGTTTCTCACCCCAATCATTGAAAACATAGTTCAAGAGTAAAAAGTGGGGCTATGACTCACCTCAAGTCCAGAAAAATAGCAAGACGAGGTAGGTAGAAATAAGATGTATGATAACTCACGAAACAGCAACTACGGACTTGGCACGACCTAACAATATTAACTCTTTCTGAAATCATTTCCTCAAATATATAATATTCCCAAACCCGGACGAGAATCCGTTTTATTACCGAAAATCCATTTCGTATTAGTTTGGTGTATTTGCGTTTGGTATCCATACGGGTGGTGGGTCGACTCAAAACAAACCAACAAGATCACATGTAGAAGATATAATAAACTATAGATCTAATATTAGTCCAATATATCATTTAAATAAATCGCCAAAGTTTACCAAATCCGTCGATTTGATAATCCTCATATTTATTTACGTAATATACCGTTCCAAGATTACACCCAATCTAAAGCACATATGAAGCACATAGCACATAATTACTATATAGTATATATCATAGTTTAAAAAATCCTCGTATGTATCGTCAAATTGGCCAGATTTCCCGATATATACACTCGCAATCTATTACACTTTACATATACTACAACCTGTGGGCGTCGTAGGATACGATGCCCACTAATATATTCGTTTCGTATAACCAAACAACCCGGCTCAACCTTACGGTTGAGTGGTTATTTACTTATAGAAAACGTTTATATTAGTCGTCATATATCCGAGACAACACGAATGTCGCAAATAATAACTTACCTGGACCCGAGTGACAACAATTTCGCCTAACTCAATAAATGTATCCGTTGTATATTCGAAATGACATTTTTATTAAATGTTTCATAATTGTCGGGAGTTTCCCGTTTATAACACAATTTTTATAATAATAATACGTTTAATAATATTACGCCACTTTCGTAGCCTAATATATATCTAATCGTATTATTTGTAATACGACTCGTGATTATTATTATTATTAATATACGCGTTTATATAGTTATATATATACGTTATTCACGTATATACTTTTATATAAACGTTCATATTATTAATAATTATTATTATGAGTTTTATTATTCTCGTTTCACTTTTAATATTTATTGAGTTACACGAAATGGTCATATGTCCGAGTCATGACTCTCGGCTCATTGTCCAAGTCCAGTAATAAACCAAAGTCATAAATAATAAATCTCCGTCCAATCACAATCTCAAACCACGGGCTACAACAATAGGGTCCAACTACGGCACCCGACTAACCTATCTCCGTCAAACTAACGACCGTCTCACAATCGGCCCCCAAATCACATTCCAATCGACAACAACTCCTCAATACCAAAATCAATGTCCAATTCGACCACATGTATATACGGCCGAGAAAATAAATACCACAACAACAATATTTACCAAAGACGATCATAACAAATAATAATATAACAAATAGTTCACAAATATCACAAAAATAACATTAACCAAGTTAGTGTTCGGGTCGGTTTACCAAGCCGAACCCGAGTCTATACGACTCAATTGAGTCTCGGTCACATCACGAGCCAAACATAGCTCGAACCAAACATCAAAGAGTCACAAGAAAAGCTCCAGGGAGCACAACTAACTGCCACATCGACCATATAGGTCACGGCAACACTAGCAAATACGCGGCGTCGAGCCGCGACTCTAATGAGTCGAACCAAGTAAGAAAAATCAACGCGAGTCATAAACCAAGAGCCGAGACCAAGGCTCATAATAACAAGAAATCAACTCCAAAGCTCGGATTAAAACCCAAGCCGTGAGTCATGGACTCACGGTTCGAATTAACCCATCGAGAAACCAAACCCGGATACCAAACTATTAAGAAAAACGTTTTTCCAATCAACAACCCATCAAGTATTACACGTTTCTAATAGAAACCCATCCGAATATCATCATGTCGTGACTCTAGGTCACGATTTTATCAACAATACGAGTGAAAACTCGTCTCACCTTTGATCTAGAAGCTCAAAACCGTGATATCCCTTCAAAAACAACGAATAGTGGTGAATTTGGTGGTGATTCGAAATGAAATAAAGGGGTTATAGGCGCGTGTTGTTGTAGATCTAGTAGATTAGATGATGTAGATCAAGAATATGGTAATGGTCTTTAGTGGTGGCCGGCGGTGGCTATGGTGGTGGCCGGAATTTAAAGGGCGGCTAGGGTTAAGAAAGTAGGGGAAGAAGAGAGGTGAGAGAGAGATGGGTTTGTGTTGTGTTGGTGTGTGAACCGAATTAACCACAAGGACCAGCTCTTGTAGTTTATTTTTTTTTTACTTTTTTTTTTTGTTTAAAGTTATTAATAATATTAATAATAATAATAATAATAGTAATAATAATATTACTATGGTGTTGAGCGGGTAGCGTGGGTAAATGTAAAAACATATGGCCCGGACCCGAACTCATTTTAAAACTTCAACATTACTCGAGAACCTCTCGTGAATAATTAAAAATATAACGGACTCGTTAAGACGAATCATAAAATTGTCGTTAGGTAATCCTAGTGCCAAAGTCAACGTAGTACCAAGTGAGAATTCAAATATACATCACCGATCATATAATCAAAAATGAATTATGAACATAATTCACGAATTCCATAACGTCATTAATTTTAATATCCATAAAATAGGTCTTACAAGTTCGTTGTGAAATGAAAATTTCAATTAAAAATTATAAACGAACTTAAATTGTAATGCGGGTTTTAAAAATAGCTCCCTAAACTGCCGGTTGTCACAAGTATGCTGCTCACTATAGCTAGTGAGTTATCTCTCTTACTACTAACCTCACAATAATCAAACAATAATAGGTAGGATCATAGAAATATATATAATTGGATCCTTAATAAGATATAACATAACATGTTCGACTATGTAACAGCAATAAACCGTCGCTATTGGATCTACAAATAGTTTACATAATTTAAACGAGTACATGAGCGAATATAGCCAAAAAAAGGGTGAGAAAAACATTGATTGTTATTAAGTATGTATAAATCATAGTTGGGATACAAGTAGTTATCTTTTGGCAAGATGATAATAAGTTGATATTTTTAAGCATTTGGTGGTAGCTTATCAACCTATGATCAATAACAAGCAAGCTATGTCTATAATAAAAGAAGACATGATAACGAGTATAGAAACACATTAAGCCCGGAAAAATAGCTAGGTAGTGTTTGAAATATTTACAATTTTAATCCTTCAAGATTTTAAATTGTCCATAAATCACCCTTTTGCAATAATACAGCAGCAGATAACTTCCATATACCCAATACAAGATATAGCCTTAAACAAAACATAGTTAGGATATGATGTGGGTGGGTCGGGGGATAAAGAATGTAAAATAACGAAAGTGAAAGGAAAGTTTTTATATTATATTTTAGGGTATAAATATAATAAGTAAGACAGGAAGGAAGGAAGATTGAAACCCTAAAAGAAGAAGAAAAAAAAATGGAAAACGAAGAAGATGAGAGATATTGGAAGTCTCTTAACGTGCGAGTCTTAGGAGCTCTGAATAGAAACAGTCAGCCTTTGGACAAAAAACTTCCTTTGATAGGACCACAACAGCTTGGCCCTCGTACTACAATAACAGGTTTATTATTTTAATCACTTGTTTCATGCATGTCCCTTCCCTTGTTGTCATTATTATTAATTAATCATATTCATATTCATATATATTAGGGAGGCGACCACCGATTATCCACCGAAGGATCCTCCCTGCTCATCCACCAGGTAATACAACCTTTTATGAGAATTTTACTTGCTAAGGGAGTCTTTGTTTCACAAGCGTATGGCTTATTTGGTTTTTTATAAGGTTTTTATTTTAAGAGGCAATTCTCTGAATACTCAATGTGCATACTTTTTCTATACTCCCTATCTATACTCGGCTTTTTTACTTTTGATGAAATGTTGCCAAGTGTCCTTTTCGGGCGACTTAAGTTAAGCGACTTTATTAAAAGTAATAATGTACTTTTCGAGCGACCTAAGTTAAATAAAAAAAGAATGTGCACGGACTTTTTCATGCCACTTGGCCTCATCTCATCAAAAGTAAAAAAGTCTAGACAGGGAAGAGCCCTTTTTTTGTTCTAGAAAAGGTATACACATCGGGCTATTTTGAGAATTTGCTCTTTTAAATTGGTTTTGAGCTCATATAACATGCTTTATTTCAAATTACCATTAATTATATCTAACCTAATTTCATATTTTTCAACCCAATGTCCTTTGTGGTCGTTTACCAATCTAAGCTATATCAAACACTTGAGCTTATTAAACATTTTAAATCCTGGATCGGTCGAGTAATATAATTAATCAACACCCGCATTTAAACTATCTAAGGAAGTCGAGCCTTGATGCTTTTCAAGTTTACCTGCGTACTTTTATAATTAATTAGCTGGTACCAATGGCAATGCTCAAGGTGTAGCTCAAATTTCAGCAGCAAGTACTTCTCTTGGTAACAACAACTATTTATTCTCGCTATTTGAATGTTTCTAATAATGCAAAACTTTTTGTACCTGACTTTTCTTTCTTTTAGTATAGTTGCAATGGCTATGAATGGAGTATGGTTATCATAACCATACTAGTGATGCTCACTTTTCACTAGTGAATTAGTGAAACCTCGTTTGTTTTGCTATATGTCCATTTTTAAGAATCTGCCCGATCAAAATTCATTTCTGGACTCCGTTTTTTGTTCTTCGGATATTCAATTTCTCAACTTTCTCTATTCCTGACAATTCTTAGATTGCTTCAATCGGTTGAAAGTGATCTTTTTTTTTTTTTTTTTTTTTTTTTTTAAATAGAGGATTCGTTACGTCCGGTATCTTTTATTACATCCAAAGAACATTTACAGTGAAAGTGATTGATGAAACATCAAATGGGTCAAATTATCTCTAAACAGATCAGATGGGTCATTTTATTCATATGGATCAGGCGGCGTCACTTCATTTAAACGGGTCATTGTGCTGAAACGGATACATTGGTATGATCACAATTGTATTATACGATAATATCAAAAGGGTCAGAATGAATACAAATTTAACAAATAGGATTCCAACATTGTTAACAATACAAAAACAATACATATTGCATTATGAACTGCAATAATCTATATTTACTTTTGATAGATTTTAGCCATGTTTCAAAGAACAGGCGCTTTTAAAACATGAAGGTGCAGTTCCAAATCCGGTCCATGTTCAAAAACTTGTTTGTAATCTTAGGTAGATCTATGCCCTTTAAGTCCAAAAGTATGTGTTCTTTAGTTAAAGCGGTAGATAATATGTACGTAGGTTTTAACAGTTAACATCAAGGTTTTGACCTCTGACATCATTGAACTGACTTTAGTCCAATGGTGATGAAAGTGGGTAAGGTCATCTTTTTCTTATCAGAAGTAAACATGAAATGGGCAAAAGTGTAATATAAAGTATATAGGCTCTTACTTTTATTATCTTTGGCATATGTGATATATAACTCTGTTGGTTTAGAGTAGCTTCATCCTTGCGTAGAAAAGAATTCTGCCCTCAAGTTTGTAACCCTTGAACTGAATACCGGAGTAATAATTATGGTCATTTCTTATACTTTATCTGAGAAGGAAGGAAGCAATTGCAGCTATTGCTGCCTACTATTATCTGTTCCTTGCTAATGTCACCTAGAAACTGGAGTTATTAGCCAAGTCTGAAATGTCAATTTCACCCAGTTTTAAAGCACCACTCTATTAGTTTGTGTCAATCTAACTCTCTTTTAATTAGCAGGTACCAATGGTCAAGGTGAAGCTCAAATTTCAAATGGAGCGGCCGTTCTCAATCTTGGTAACAACAATTAATCCACTCCTGTTGGGTTAATTAAACTACTACAACTTATTCTCGCTGGAAGAATGTTTCTAAACATTGTACCCGACTTATCTTTATTTTACTAGTATATTTGCTATGGCTATGATTGGATCGAGTATGGTGGCTCTCTGTCTATGATTACATATTTTGCAACTTGTCCCGCATTAGTCGGGAAAGAGTGGTATTTTTATGTCAGTATCTGTCAACTTTTAATTCTATGGAAAGTGATGTTATCTACACCATTTTATTATTGATTGTTATTATGCTAAACATCATAATATGCATGTCTCGATCCCATGTGGAGTACGTGTAACGAGTGATGCTTTGGTGAAACCTCGTTTGTTTTGCTATATGCCGGTCCATTTTCTAGAATCTGTCACTACTACAAAAACTGGTTTTTCCCACGGAAACGAAACTGTGTGAAATTTCACACGGGATACCGAAAAATTACACACCAAATTGTTGACCAAATTTCGGTGGGAAATTTGTGGTAAATTCCCCACGGATTCCCCACTCTTTACACACTAAATTGTTGACTAAGTTTTTGTGTGAAATCCGTCGCAAATTTCCCACAGATTTGCGACCATTTTCACACTATTTGTGTTTATTAGACGTCCGTGGGAAACTTGTGGCACATTTCTCACTTATTAGCCACGGCCAAAAGTATGTGGCAAATTTTAGTTCCATTACTCACGTATTTCACACGGTCTTTTTTTTATAAAATAACTATTTAACCGGTCTGTGGGAAATATGTGTGTACTTTCCCACAGATTACCTACCAATTTAATAAATCCGTGAGAAATACGTGTGTAAATACCCACAGATTTCCCACAGAAAATATTGTTTTTAGATTTTGTCTACTTATACATTCTCACATTACTTAATATGTCTTCATATGTGTTTGTATTTTCATATTATATGTATTTGTTAACTAATATAACTATTTATGTTAGTATCACAAGTGTATGTTTAGGTTTAAGAATAATCATTTTGTATAACAAACCATTATATGTGTGTGCATATCTACACGTATATGTTTCGTATGCTTGTTTATGACCTTCATTGTATCTATATATGTTTTGTATCTATCTATATCGACATGTATATGCGTGAATGTGTAACTATATCAAAAAAGTAAAAGAAAACGATTATGTCTGTGGGAAACATGTGTGTACTTTCCCACAGATTACCTACCAATTTAATAAATCTGTGGGAAATACGTGTGTAAATACCCACAGATTTCCCACAGAAAATATCGTTTTTATATTTTGTCTGCTTACACATTCTCACATTACTTAATATGTCTTCATATGTGTTTGTAGTTTCATATTATATGTCTTCTTCAATTAATGGAACTATTTATGTCAGTATCACATGTGTATGTGTAGGTTCAAGTATAACTTTTTTATGTAACAAACCGTTGTATATGTGTGGATATCTACACATATATGTTACATATCTCTGTTTATGACCTTCATTGTATCTATAGATGTATTCTATCTAGGTATATGGATGTGTATATGCGTGAACGTGTAACTATATCAAAAAAGTAAAAGAAAACGATTATGTCCGTGGGAAATATGTGTGTACTTTCCCACAGATTACCCACCAATTTAATAAATCCGTGGGAAATACGTGTGTAAATACCCACAGATTTCCCACAGAAAATATCGTTTTTATATTTTGTCTGCTTACACATTCTCACATTACTTAATATGTCTTCATATGTGTTTGTAGTTTCATATTATATGTATTTGTTAATTAATATAACTATTTATGTCAGTATCACAAGTGTATGTGTAGGTTTAGGAATAATCTTTTTGTATAACAAACCATTATATGTGTGTGCATATCTACACATATATGTTCCGTATGCTTGTTTATGACCTTCATTGTATCTATAGATGTTTTGTATCTATCTATATCGATCTGTATATGGGTGAACGTGTAACTATATCAAAAAAGTAAAAGAAAACGATTATGTCCGTGGGAAATATGTGTGTACTTTCCCACAGATTACCTACCAATTTAATAAATCCGTGGGAAATACGTGTGTAAATACCCACAGATTTCCCACAGAAAATATCGTTTTTATATTTTGTCTACTTACACTTTCCCACATTACTTAATATGTCTTCATATGTGTTTGTAGTTTCATATTATATGTATTTGTTAACTAATATAACTATTTATGTCAGTATCACAAGTGTATGTTTAGGTTTAAGAATAATCTTTTTTTATAACAAACCATTATATGTGTGTGCATATCTACACGTATATGTTCTGTATGCTTGTTTATGACCTTCATTGTATCTATATATGTTTTGTATCTATCTATATCGACATGTATATGCGTGAATGTGTAACTATATCAAAAAAAGTAAAAGAAAACGATTATGTCCGTGGGAAATATGTGTGTACTTTCACACAGATTACCTACCAATTTAATAAATCTGTGGGAAATACGTGTGTAAATACCCACGGATTTCCCACAGAAAATATCATTTTTGTGTTTTGTCTACTTACACATTCCCACATTACTTAGTATGTCTTCATAGGTGTTTGTAGTTTCATATTATATGTCTTTTTCAATTAATGGAACTATTTATGTCAGTATCACATGTTTATGTGTAGGTTCAAGTATAACCTTTTTATGTAACAAACCGCTGTATATGTGTGTATATCTACACATATATGTTACATATCTCTATTTATGACCTTCATTGTATCTATAGATGTATTCTATCTAGGTATATGGATGTGTATATGCGTGAACGTGTAACTATATCAAAAAAGTAAAAGAAAACGATTATGTCCGTGGGAAATATGTGTGTACTTTCCCACAGATTACCCACTAATTTAATAAATCCGTAGAAAATACGTGTGTAAATACCCACAGATTTCCCACAGAAAATATCGTTTTTATATTTTGTCTGCTTACACATTCTCACATTACTTAATATGTCTTCATATGTGTTTGTAGTTTCATATTATATGTATTTGTTAATTAATATAACTATTTATGTCAGTATCACAAGTGTATGTGTAGGTTTAGGAATAATCTTTTTGTATAACAAACCATTATATGTGTGTGCATATCTACACATATATGTTCCGTATGCTTGTTTATGACCTTCATTGTATCTATGGATGTTTTGTATCTATCTATATTGATCTGTATATGGGTGAACGTGTAACTATATAAAAAAAAGTAAAAGAAAACGATTATGTCCGTGGGAAATATGTGTGTACTTTCCCACATATTACCTACCAATTTAATAAATCCGTTGGAAATACGTGTGCAAATACCCACGGATTTCCCACAGAAAATACCGTTTTTGTGTTTTGTCTACTTACACAATCCCACATTACTTAATATGTCTTCATATATGTTTGTAGTTTCATATTATATGTCTTTTTCAATTAATGGAACTATTTATGTCATTATCACATGTGTATGTGTAGGTTGAAGTATAACCTTTTTTATGTAACAAACCGTTGTATATGTATGGATATCACATATATGTTACATATCTCTGTTTATAACCCTCATTGTATCTGTAGATGTATTCTATTAGAAGTATGTGAGAAAGTGGTGGGTAATTACCCACTAACAACCCGAAGCCGATTGCCACTCAATTACTTATTTTTTTTGAAAAAAAATCATAACAATTTATGCAAAACCACTTTTTCCAGACCTTGTTGGGATTAAAAGACTTCTTCTTAAGATTGTTGGGATTCTTGTTGCTGCTGCTCATGTTGATGATTACTACTGCTCTTGAAAAGTTAGAACTACTCTTAAACGATGAAAATATGTGACAACTGGTAAATTTGGGAACCCGGTTTAAAATGCCGCATTATAATTAAAATGAATCGTTAACTTTCTTGATACAGTTTTCAGAATTTATGGGAATTGATGATTGATTATGTGAATTATCGTGATATATTGAACGTTTGATTTCATGACTTTATTAGGCACTACGCGACGTCAGCACTAGAAATCCTAATAAAACAAAAAATAAACGAATAACGGTCACGTCTATTAAATAGACGTATTTATAGTCTAAATTTATGAAAAAACGGTTTATAAAATATTTTAGTGACGTTTAATAATTATTACGAGCCATGACGTGGGTATTCGGGAAAAGTTATAAAAATTACACTGAGGTCCCTCGTGACTTTGACCGGTGCCATTGACCCTCCCAAAATAATTACACATAAGGTCCATATTGCAAATAAAAACCCTATTTCACCTTTGTCTCTTTCATTTCACCTTAGACCTAAAAATAAAACATCACACCCTCTCTTGTTCTCTCTTGCAGCCGCCGGCTGTCACCACCCCAAACCACCACACCGCCGCTTCTACCATCTCACCTCCACCACCAAAACAACCACCATCACCTCCTCTTTCATCTGCTACCTCACACGCGCCACCAAAAGCCCTTCACCACCATTTGTTTGCTTCACCGCCGTCAAAACATCACCACAACCACTCCTATCATCCTTAGATTGATAGATCGGAGAAAAGGTAGGAAAATGTGACTAACACGCGTGGGTTGACTCGTATACGAGTCAACTCAGTTTTAATCTTGAATATTCGGGTCAATACTAAACGAGTTTTCAATGTTTTGTTAAGTAAAAATGGTTAAAAACAAGTTTGGTATCGAGTTGTGTTGAGTTGGGTACCACCGTGAGCTAAAGCTCACTGTATTCTTGCTATATTGTTGTTAATCTTGTTTTATGTTGGTTTGTGAATTTGGATTCGGTTTGATGCCGAGAGTTGTGCCCGAATAGATAGGAATAAGTCTAGATTTAAGTTGAATTGGGTTTTGGATATTGAAGTAGTGATTATCATTGTTGTTGTGGAGGTTTTGGTTATGGGCTATCGTGGAGACAAGAGCCGAGACCACTAGGGTCTCGGCCGAATGTTATTGTTGGTTATTTGTTGCTGTTAATTGTTGTTGTTGGTTATTTGTTGCTGTTAAATGTTGTTCTTGTTACTTGTTGTTGTTGTTACTTGTTGTTGTTGCAAATAGGTTATTAGTTGTGTGATTGTGGCGAGATTAGGATATTGTTGGAGTGGGAATGGATTGTGGATTAATTTCTGAGCCGATAGGATTAGACGGCCGAGAAATAACTAAGGACTCAATGTGTAGATATATGGATCTAATTAGCTTTAAAGTTAGTGTTTTGTTGGCTTTTTAATTTTGGTTGTATCAACTAATTTGCTTTTATATTTTTGTTGAACAGGAACAGGTCTGGACAAGTAGCAAAGATTCTTATGAAGATCACAAAATAGATTATTTTTGGACCTGGAATCTGTTATAAAAGAATTGTTGTTACAATCGGTATGAAATAGATAGAGTTGACAAGTGGGTTTGAGTGTATTTGTAAGTAATTGTGTTTTAATGAAATATACAGGATCAAGACTTCTTGACTTCTATACAAATCATTATTTGGATATTGGATCAACCCATTTTAATAGGTTGTATTGGTGCATTTAATTTTTAGATTGCAATTTTATAATTATACGAAATATAAAAAATTGCTAGCATTATATAAAATTTTATTGCTAGAAACCGTGGGAAATTTCGTGAGAAATCCGTGGGAGAAATTGTAGTGTGAAAATCGTTGAAAAACTGTGGCAAAAAAACCACGGATATGTGTGGAAAATGGCTACTAGAAACCGTGGGAAATTTCGTGAGAAATTTGTGGGAAAAATTGTAGTGTGAAAATCGTTGAAAATCTGTGGGAAAAAAACCACGGATATGTGTGGAAATGGCTACTAGAAACCGTGGGAAATCTCGTGAGAAATTTGTGGGAAAAATTGTAGTGTGAAAATCGTTGAAAATCTGTGGGAAAAAAACCACGGATATGTGTGGAAAATGGCTATTAAAAACCGTGGGAAATTTGTGAGAAATCTGTGGGAAATTAAACACACGGATTACCCACGGTAATATTTGTGGGAAAATAGTCAACGCCCGTGGGAATTCTCGTGGGAAAATATTTACCCACGGGGTTTTTACACACGGAACGAATCCGTGTGAAATCTGTGGATAACGGCCGTTTCACACTAATTTTCCCACGGATTTTGTCGTGGGTAAAACCAGTTTTTGTAGTAGTGTGTCCGATCAAAAATAATTTCTAGCTAGACTCCCTATTTTGTTCTCCAGATATTGAATTTCTCAACTTTTCTATGATTGGGAACAACTTCTTGAGATATTAACCGCAAACACTTGCTGACAATTCTCAGATTGCTTCAATCCGTTTTGGTGATTTATTTATTATTACTATTATTTTTTTAATTTATTTTTTTCAAATGGGTCGACGGGTCACTGCATTCAAAAGAGTCATATTGAAAAACACATTGATAGGTGCAACACATTGTAAACCACATCTGAATGTAAACACACTGGTATGCTCATAATTCTATTACTAGCAGGGTACCCGGGCGGGTACCCTGTAACTATATTTTCTGGTAATGTGATGTTATACAGCCATATTTTTTTCACAATTAATTCACAAATAACCATAATTTTAGGGTTGGATCAGTTAGAATACCCTTTACATCTTAACCTAGAGGTCAATGGTTCGATCCTCACTCCCTACAAAAGGCCGGAGGTCCTTTCCTATCTTAGATAGAACTGGAAGCGGCCTCTCTGCCTTAGGTAGGGGTAGGCATAGTAAGACGACCGACATTTATATTTTTATTTTTAATATATACTATTCACATGAACTAAATATCAAAATTAGCCCAAAAACAACTATACCATACAAATAATATACGGCTCAATTAGTAATTAGTTTAAAACCATTTTCAGCATAAACAAACTTTAATCATCAATATCTATTAAGGCCCATGATAAAACTATAGGTGATGTATGAAAATAAACATATATAAATCAAATAAACGCAGCGGCAAAACATCACCCACACGGATCTCATATAGCCATATGATCAATCAATAAGATAAACAAGATAGTTATACCTTTGTAGCGTGTACCGGGAATCACCACCAATACCAATACCCACGAATGGAATGAGAAACCCAAATGATCAATAAGGTTGATCACCTCTATGAATTGTCCACACTACACCTCACCGTATACCTCTTGGATGCTAGTCCTTCTACCCGTAACCGTCAAATGACCTTTGATTAATCAAGAATCAAAGGAATTGATCAAGGAAACCAAAACCCTAATTGGGTTTGGTGTTTGTGCCGTACAAGGAAGAGAGGGGAGGGAGGAGAGAGTTTTGGTAATTAGTTATTCTCATTATTAGGAGATAATCCCTTTTAATTAGATAATTAATTCAACCATAACCCCCCTTTGACCCTCCCTTTAGGCCGGCCCCCATAGGGCCCCAAATGGGCTTCCCATTTGTTTTCCAAGTCCAATGGATTAAGTACATTACTTAATCATTGGAAGCCCGATAGTGATCCCAAGTTACGTAAGCTTATTTACATGTCGTAAGTACAATAAATACAACATAAAGAGGTACCTAAGTGTATATGTGTGTGACCCCATAGGCTCACATATGTCTAGCCATATAATTATTTATTATGACACGAGCATACTCCAACAGCTCCCACTTGCGACGTCATAATAATCAAGTAATTATACAAGCAAAGGTTAGCGTCTAGCAACACGCCAATGCCCCTAGAAATATGTGAGGGTAGTTTCATAAACTTCTCATTTAAATGGTTTATATGTCATCCATCCTTTTGTTACAGATACTATGTTGAACACTAGACATGGATCAAAGTCATTCTATTTGTTCAACTATTATGTTTCTCGATCTATATATTTGAACAAGATTACCAAGTGAATTAAGATTCATCTTAATCTCATTTGGGTATGGCCATACAAACATCCGTTCAATTCATCGAGGGGCCCAATAGTATCTAACTCCATGACATGTGGAGGAACAAATTCTGTTTTGACTGCACGTGTCATTCATGTGTTTCAAATCACTCCTGAAAATGGTTTTTATAACTACCTTATTCAGGACAGCGTTTAACCATATCAAAGAATAAAATTCCGCACATGCAAGACCTACTTGCATCTCAAGTCTAAGGATAAGAGACATAACCATTTGCGAGATTCACTATTGACGCCGATCCATGCAGTGAATTCTCGAAGGTTGGGTCAGTCCAATGTTCATCACAATGAACAACATATGAGTTTGGCAAATAAATCACCAACACGCTCACATTTGCCTTAATTCGATGATACTCCCGTATCGTCAACTGGCAATGGACAATTTTAGAATAAATAAATTATTCATGGATTAAACATGCAAATATAGAACACAGTAGTATAAATGAAGACGATAATACCCGGTATATCAATTCATTATATAATACGACTGCTTACAGTTCCATTATCCAAATACTAAAAACAGATATGCACACGACTACATATAGATCGGAATCCGATGTTTCCACCATGATCAATTTTTGTTGTACAAGACAACAAGTTAGTCATCTGAGTAAACTTTGAGAATACTTGTTTCAAAATTCAAAAAATGTTTTGAATGATGATTGTCCTTTTGTATGTGTGCAATCAAGTACAATACGAGTATTGCAACAATACATTCCATAGTGTGTATGAAGCTAGCAAAACACCAACTTTAGACAGTCATAATAACAGTTTTCCAAACTGTAAAGTATTCTTATTCTTTTAATGTATAATGCATTAATGCTCTCAATCGAGCACATCTAGTTAGAGGTGTCATCATTCATGATGTCATCCTACTACGACTAGGGTTGAGCATCATCTAAGTTATATAAGCATTAAAAAATGAAAACATAACAGAGCTCCTCAAATATCCGTAAACGTTTGAACAAATATTTGGTCCTTTGCAGGTCCATTAGGTTGTTCGTTTAACAATTATCTAATGACTTTCACTTAGATATTTGTTGTTATCAACTCATCTTGCATTCATGCAAATGATATAAAAAATCCAATACATAATATGACTTACATAATGAATCCTTTAGTCAAACTTAAGATTTCCACTCATGCATTCAATCTCATCATGTAAGATTGATCATTGAGACTTCCCTCAATGACATGTCATATTGTGTTTAGATTATTAACCGCTTATGTTTATTCTAATAAACACATGCAACAAGGTTTTATGTTTTATTTCCTAAATTCCTTAATTAAAACTTCATTCCAGGCTAAGGATTAAAATCTAGCTTAGATGGAATATTGTTTCTTATATGTTAACAACATATGAGATTTAAGAAAATAAATTCATTTATCCTACTTGCACTCTTAGTTCTCGGGAGTAATCTTATTTAATCAAAATCAAATTAATGATTAAATTAAGATCTCTGCTCCTAGATGCATGATCTAATCCATACCTGGATTCTTATGTCTTGTATACATAATAAAGATTATACAGATTCATAAACCCTTTTGATTACTCATCGTCCTCGCAAAAGTAATCAAAAGTGTTCTAAAATCCTATTGTCATATTTCATTTACATGAAAACAAGTATGACAATTAATCATCTTTATACATTTAGTTTTTGTAAGTATGAAGATTTAATCATAATCAATTTCTTGAGCATGAGTAAACTCCTTCTACTACGCATGCATTAAATATGTGTACAAGTTTGTCCTTATGAGTCTTCTAGTTCAAGAAACTCATTTTAAACCTCACAGTCTAACTGATTTGGTAAGAGATCAATCAAGCTCCATGAGTGATTATCTTCAAAGGACTGCATCTTAACATTCATAGTTTTGAGTTATTCATCAGATTCAAGATCTGATAATGCATCTCTTTAGTTAGCAGGTTCACTATGATCCTCCAACTTATGTCCCTTATCATTGATATAAAAAATATCGTTCAAGTGTTAGGGGTATCCTTGTGGATTTATGAATGTGAGATATCAATCTATGGTTTAACATATGTATGTTCAGCCTTAGAATGACATTAGCAAGTGTACTCAGAAGGTTGTGTATTTAGCTCTTGAATGACTTCAAGATCTAAAGGTGCTCCCACTTGCTTTTGTAAGTGGAGACTAATTCTCCAAGTACTCAGCATCTTGATTAACAATAAATTGTTTTCAAATGGGACATCTAAAATACATCGTTAGTTCTTGACTCTAGTTTGTTAATTACTTACTCTTAGGTATTTAACAAATTCAGAACTAAAATCAAGACATAATGGGATTCATCCCATTCCATAATACAATGGTGTCTTAAATTCCTTCTGGGTTGGAACCATATTGGGTGTACGCATGGCACATCCAATTTTCTAACCTTGATTGCTTTTGAGGTAAAAGAGTTTAAGTCATCAAAGATCAAATGATATCCATGATGGACATACCATAAAGTTGTGGTATTCCACGTGGATAGATGTTGTGAGACTATCACACAACTCATTAGATGAACTTATACTCTTTGGCTTGCTTATCTGCCAACCAAGTCATACCAGATGGCATCAATAGTATTTTTAGCCTACTGCATACTTTATATTTAAAGTCTTTGACCAAGTCAATGACTTCATGTGTATGTTTTAACTAGAAAACATAAACATTAAATATTTTATTATACGTCGTAAGTGTACATGTCTTTAACAAGAAGACATAACAAATTAACGTCTTTACTTTACGTTATAAGTCTTTCAACAATTAACGGAATTGATGTTTATGTCTTTACAAGAGACCTAAACATATTCAACTAAAGTAATTATGAGTGCCGATAATTGGCCTCAATAGTAATTTCAAGTTAATTACATACTTCATGATTATGAATTTACAAGAAGACATAATCATATTTACTAAACAATTCAGCAAATATGTTGAAGTAACTTTTCATGTTATCTTGACATTTTTTTCTAATTAGGGCAACATACATTTTATGTGTATAAGTCCTAGTAGAACCTTATTTTCTTATCTTGCAGTCAAGAAAAACCATTAGTCATATTGTTATATGTTGTACCTTGCACACAATTAAGATTTCTCCCACTTGTGCATGGCACAACATTATGCAAGCAAATATGACAATGTCACAGATAACATATGATTTTAGTCAAAATCAAATATATAGCTGTGTAGAACTTTATCGCTTTTATAAAGAATCATGCACAACAATTTTATTGATAACATTTCAGGAAGCAACATCAGGAACGCGACAAGTTATCTAATAAATTCATGCAATGGTTCTCATAAAAACTATGATGCTTCATATGTGGAAAGTAATGTATTATTTCAAGACAATCTAGAAATAAGATGGGCAACTTGTAAGTTAATAGAGCTTACAACTCCCACTGGATTAGAGAACATTACATGTGTTTCGTCACCAGTAATACAATCATGTAGCTCCCACTGGATTAGACAACATTAAAAGTGTTACATCACCAGTGGAGAGTGAGTGATGATTGGATACTTTCCTGCTTTCTTTTAATATCTACACATTATTGCTAATGTGAGTCACTATGACTAGTAACATGTACTTAGGTATTCAAGGAAGTGCATCAAGTTCTAATATATAGATGATGGGCTAGCCATCATTTTAAACTTGAAAATTAGGCATGCAGTTCCTCCATGTTTATCGGGTTAAGACACATTGCTAGGTAATCATGCTAGTAATTGCCTTTACCACTTTTCGGTTTATTGATATTTCCGTTTTCTAATTATTTTAACTCATATTAGTTTGGTAGCTATAGAAAACATGTTCTCTAGTTATCCAAATATCTTATATTTCTTGAAGGTTTCAAAACCAAAACTAGGGTTATAAAACGAACTTGAAAGAATAAGATGTGCAAACATACTTAACCATTTTGAATTTACAAGACATCACGATTTCTAGAGTATGTGTGCTTTGAGTTTGTTTAGAATTAGGACAATTCAAATATTCCTATTATGGCTTTTCCTCATAAGGAAAAGGATAGGAACAAGTGTCTTTCTTACAAGGAAAGGAAGACTTAGTTTGATCCTTTTAACAAGAAAAGAACAAACTTTTGTTTGCGATTTGTGTTGCATTAATTCATTAATTGAATTCTCAAGGTTCATATTTAGTATTTTCGATAATTATCCTTTTATAAATTAATTACCCCATGTTTACAATTTAAAACAATTAATTTACGTAAAAGGCTAAGATCCACATTGTGCTTCTACTATCACATCAGTTGATCTGCTAGCAATAGTAGATTCAATTGGTAGGCGACGATCACGAATTGCATTACAAGTGCAACTCTTAGATCCTTATGGGACTCATGGCATCTAGTGTCAAACAACTAGTGTCATGTAGGCATGTTTAGTCCCATCTTTGCCTCGGGTCAAGGTCTCACCGCTTAACTCGATTAAGTCATCCAATTTGAGAACGTGCGAGAATATATCTAGGTCTCACGCATAGAGAATAGTCACCTTGGGTTACAATTCAACCTAGGTCCCACGCATAGGCAAAAGGTAATTGCAAGTGTTCTCAATATTGGACGGCATGACTTAAATTTTGACGGGTAAAAGATTTGATGTGAATCAAAAGGTGTACGAAAGAAGCATGCATTCATCCTTCGTAGCACAAGTTAAAAACTTTTCTTAACTTAAGTCTAATCATTGTTTTAATTTATGTGTGTCAAGTTGTCCATTTTCATGACTAATATTAATCCTACATGGATAATAAAGTTTGGACAATACATAAATAAAATAACATACATAACAAGTTAAGGTGTTATTATAAAACAATGATTTCAAGTTTCAAAAACTTAGTAAAACTAAATCAAAAGACTTAGTTTTGAAAATGGTTTATGTTTCGTTTTAAGTTTTATAGAAAACTATTTGCAATTTTACATATGAAACAAGATATATAAAAAGCAAAAACAAACACACAACCACAATATGCAAAGCCTCAACCGATGAAAAAAACCTATGCTTGGTCTCGTGAGCCATCACGAGAACCAAGAGTCAACTAGGGACAAACCACACAACCACACGGAGGACTCCCACTTGCTCCAAGACAATCAAGAGCAAGTTGGAAGCCCATGATGCACATGAAAATCAGTTTCTGTCCTTCCAGAATTTCAGTGTTAGAGGGCCCAAAAGTCCATGAAGGAGTCTTCCCCGGGCTTAGCTCAAAACTAGAAAGTTGTAGGCCCATGTCTTGGGTACCTGCAAAAAAATTTTCAGCCAAAAAGACCTTACCAATCACGGGGAAACTCCGTTTTACCAACTGGTGTTCCAGCAGTCATTTTTCGGCAAAAACGTCTTTAACTCTTTCGCCTTTCACCACCAAGCCACGATTACATTATATTGAAAGTAAAATACAATTAATCTACTTTTAATCTACTGTAAAATTGCCCAAACAATGGCTACAACCAAAAGAATATAATTACATAAATGCCGAAACAATGGCAAAAACCCCAAAACACGAAATTAAACAACAATCACAACGATCCAATGCACAAGTGGTCTAGGTTTTCATCGGCTTTGCATATAAACATAATAATACCATAATATTATGAATGAAACATGGTGTTGGCTAACTCCATGGACAAACATGCATGTATTTGCCATGGAAAACAAAATAATAACAAGAATTAAATTGTTAGCCAACGAAAACGAAGAAATTAATTGACAAGAATTAAAACCCCGTTAGGTACGTGTTTCCTATGACTTAAGGGTCAAAACCCACTGATATTAGGACCTTCCAAATACCATTTAACCACAGAAAATATGGCCTTAGGGGCTGAATTAAAACCGTTTCAAAAACCGATCAAAAACACGCGTTTTAGGCCATTTTTTACGTACCCGACAAGTAACCAATTAGCGTATGCATAACAAATGGCCATGGGACCAAAAAGTGCAGATCATAAGAACCCTAAAGGGTCGTCCTATGAGAAAAAAATTGGAGCCCTAGGGCTGTTTTAACCATGACTTCAAAAATCATCAAAAAACACCCGTTCTAGCCATTTTTATGCATACCCGATAATCATATGGCACATATGATGGCTCGTGATACCACTATAGGTGATGTATGAAAATAAACATATATAAATCAAATAAACGCAGCGGAAAAACATCACCCACACGGATCTCATATTGCCATATGATCAATCAATAAGATAAACAAGATAGTTATACCTTTGTAGCGTGTACCGGGAATCACCACCAATACCAATACCCACGAATGGAATGAGAAACCCAAATGATCAATAAGGTTGATCACCTCTATGAATTGTCCACACTACACCTCACCGTATACCTCTTGGATGCTAGTCCTTCTACCCGTAACCGTCAAATGACCTTTGATTAATCAAGAATCAAAGGAATTGATCAAGGAAACCAAAACCCTAATTGGGTTTGGTGTTTGTGCCGTACAAGGAAGAGAGGGGAGGGAGGAGAGAGTTTTGGTAATTAGTTATTCTCATTATTAGGAGATAATCCCTTTTAATTAGATAATTAATTCAACCATAACCCCCCTTTGACCCTCCCTTTAGGCCGGCCACCATAGGGCCCCAAATGGGCTTCCCATTTGTTTTCCAAGTCCAATGGATTAAGTACATTACTTAATCATTGGAAGCCCGATAGTGATCCCAAGTTACGTAAGCTTATTTACATGTCGTAAGTACAATAAATACAACATAAAGAGGTACCTAAGTGTATATGTGTGTGACTCCATAGGCTCACATATGTCTAGCCATATAATTATTTATTATGACACGAGCATACTCCAACAAAAACTACCAAACAATTTGTGATATCATTTGGCTAGCCCAATTAACAACCAAACCGTTATATAGTCCAAATGTTAGGACTTATAAATACGTTTACAAAACCTAAATTACCTCATTCTTTCCCTAATTTCCCTCACAAAAATACGCAGTCATGATTTTCAGCCACACAAACATTACGTACTCTTCCTTTCTTTCTTATCTTGATAACCGAACATAATCAACAATCGATGTTTGCAAGAAAATCAGACCATTTTCTTGAATATCAAACGAAAACTCTCTTTAAGGTTTTATGTTGTGTTGACCATGATAGTGGTTTTGAGATGGGGTTAGAACTGAGGTAGATGTAGATGTTGGGTTTTATTGTTGCTGTATACTTTCTGTTCGTGGACCATAGATGGAATAAGTTTGATGTTTGTTTTGGCTTGATTGATGATTGTTCTTTTTTTCTTTCGTTTCATCTTCGTTTTTGTTTTGATATGTAACGGTACATTTTTTCTTCTTCTTTTGTGGAATGCATTAATCGGTCGAGGGGGTGACTGGTTTGTGAATTTTGGAGCCGTCCGACCTTCATCGATCTTGTGGTTGCAGTGGCGGCGACTCGGTCAGCGCGCAGGGGCGACCGGTCCGGTCGACCGACCACTGTGCCCAGCCTAATGGCATTATTTTTAAGTACTTGGCTTAGTAGCTTGATTAACTTGTACATTATGGTTAAATAATTGTATATTTTGGTGAATGGGTGAATTAATTAGTGTATTAATTGTATGTGTTGAATAGATTGTTGACCTTAAAATCATTGTGCTTTACATACTTATGCTTTGTATTTTATAACTTGTATTTACTTAAAAGCTATTGTACATTGTGTTTAAATTGTTGTAATTTTTGATGAAGGGGTGTTTTTAATATCATTAATGTTGTTTGGTAGAATTTTAGTCTTAAAATGATACCACGCTATTTTTTGTTGTACAATGTGCTTACTTTGTTGTAATTATGAAAATTTGGTGCATTCAAGTGTTGTAAACCATGCATTATTACTTGTAAATCTAAAAATTTTGGAGAGAGAGTGTTTAATGCATTATATGTAGTATAGATAAGATAATATCAAATGGGTCAGAATGAATACAAAACTAACAAATAGGATTCCAATATTGTTAACATTAAACAAAAACAATACATATTTTGCATGATGTACTGCAATAGTCAATATATACTTTGATAGATTTTAGTCATGTTTCAAAGAAGAGGCTCTTTTAAAGCATGAAGCTGCACTTCAAGATTTGTTCCATGTGCAACAACTTGCTAGCAATCTTAGATAAATCTAAGTTATTTGAGTCCGAAAGTATGTGTTCGTTAGTTAAAGTTGTAGTTCGAGATCTGATTTATGTTCAACAACATGGCATTCTCTTTTGTTTAGTATATGATTAGTTGGTATCAAAAATTGGCTCAGCCTCAATGTGCCGTATATCAAAGAAAATTTAAGTATAAATCAGCTCCGCCGCAACGCGCAGCCGCCCAATTCCTCGTTTAAAATACGAAGAATGGCAATTTTACTACGGAAAATGCTTTATAATAGGGTTATAGGGCTGAGCAACCGGTCAAACCCAACCCGAACGACAAACATGACCCGACCCGAAAACCGAAAGTTATTGGTAAAACATGAACCGAACCGAGTAAAACATAGTAAAACCGAAACAAAACGAAATAAGGTCGGGTCGGTTTAGCTAGTTCGAACCGAATATCTGTGTTTTGACCTAAACCGAACCGAATAAGATAGACCCTACTTTATAGGATGTAAAGTAGGGCTGAGCATAATAAACCGCGGACTGGACCAAACGTATTTCGGACTGGACCAAACGTGGTTTGGGTATAAAGAAAGAAAGAAAGAAAGAAAAGGGGATTGATTGAAACTGAAACCCTGAGAAAGAAAGAGAGAAAGATGGATGAGACAGGAGAAGAAGGATGGGCGAGATATCGTAAATTGAAAGGCGCAGGTGGTCTTATTTGTAAAAAGAGTGAGCCTTATGTTCGTTTCTCCCTCAAATTCCCCCACTTACGACGTCGGCCACTAACAGGTTATAAAAAACTTTTTTATTTTTTTATCACTTTGTTGTTACTGTGACCATATTTATATTCATATTTTAGGGACACAACGGATTTTTAACCTCCGAACAAGGATCATCCCTGCTGCTCATCAACCATTATCAACCAGTATATATCGCCTTTCTTTAATTCATTCTTATGAGCTTATTTAATTATCCAATATATTTAAAACCCAGTTTTTCCGTTTTGCAAAATGGGCATTCCTATTGGTCGCTCCACCGTAAAACAACTGTTGCGTCCACTGTTCATCCGTTGTGTCCTCTTCCCGTTGCGTCCACTGTTCATCCCCACATTCTACACTATATAAAATTTGTTGCCTCTCCCACTTTCTGGAATTTTCCACAACAAACGCACACATACATACAGAATTACAGATGATGATCGGTTCATCTTCATCTTCTCCCACATCTGATTCACAACTCCATCATCAAGGTATGTAACCCTTTATCCTTATTACTCATTTGTGGTTATTTGGTGTTTACTTTAACTAGGTATTCATAGCTTTTCACAAAACACAGAACGCAAACGCAAACACAAACACACACACCAGATAATCAATCATCATCATCATCATCATCAGTTAATCAATAATCAAATTGGTATTCAGGGTTTCAAGAAAAGAGAAACACAAAGGTTATCCTAAATGAAAAAGGTATGTTTTAATTAAATTATTTCAGTATTTATTATGTATTTTAAATTATGACTGCGTAAATTTTGGGGTTTTGTTGATTTCTCTTGCAGGATACTTTGGTGATGATGAATGCAGCAAAGGTTTATTTTTTATTTTTTATTTATTTTTTTATTTTTTTTATTTTTTATTTTTTTAAAGATTGGGTTTTTATACTTTGGATTTCATAATTGGCAATGGTTTTTTATAAAGATGAAAACTCAATTGAAAAATCATGTGTGTTAACTGTTCTTTTTTTTTTTGGCTGTTTTTTTCGTGTCCAAAGATAGTGTTTTTTTTAGGCAACATAACCATGTAAATGTTTGCCACACATCTTGGTAGAATTTCATGTGTGGGCTAACCTACACCAAACCGGCAACAAAGTTCATGTGTGTTAACTATCATTTTTTCCGTCTGTAACCTCAATGAAGGTTGGTACCGTTTCTTTTGTAGAATTTCTCTAATTGCGATCATGTTTTTGTTTCGTATGCATTTGTTGCAGTTGACATATTATGATTATTGTATTCTTAGACTTCAATGTTTAATTTTGCTGTCTTAAAGCGTTTGCCTCTGTTCGTGTTCAATATTTTGAGATGTGCGCTTTTGTGTTGCGGCCGTGTTGTTTATTCTGCTGCATTTGTTACACTTGATTCGTTATGATTATTGCATTCTAAGAATTCATCGCGTACCGATAGCTAAACATCATACATCGCCACAGTATATATGATGTTTATACGTTTGCTTTTTTATAACTCTCCAGTAACATATTTCTCTTTGTTTTTTGTGATTTTTCAGCTTTGTAGAAAGAGGAAAATAGTTTCTGATGCTGCTACACCAAACAAAACAAAGCCAGTGGTCAAGCCGCAAAAAAAAAAAAAAAAAAAAAAAAAAAAAAAAAAAAAAAATCTTCGACATGAAAGGTATGTGTATTTTGTTCAAACTGAGTTTTGATTTTGAGTTTTTAGGATTGTTGTGATTTGAAGTACGGGTATGATGTGAAGGTGGATGCGTTTGATGTGGGCCACGTTTGTGAGGTTCAAAACGCTTTCCAATCTCAGGTTTGTTGGTTGTATTTACAGTTATTTTCAACGTATGCGAATTTGAATGTACTTGCTTGGGTTACATATAAGCCTGGGAAACAATGGAAGGACTATTTATCTACCAATGAGAATATCATGTTTTTTTGATTGCACGGATTCTGTTGATATATTATCGAAGCTGAAAGATGTTATAAATGATGAGTAAATATCATATGGGTGGAAGAAGATGTACGGTCGATACTCGAGGATGCTAATATTGAATATACTTTAGAAGGTTTGTTGCAGTTCCAGCTATTAATATTTTAGTATGTATTGGCCACTTTACTAATTGTAATCTAAAATCATACATTTCCTAAATAGACAAAATAGATACACAATCTGATAGCAACCGAACAAGCCAATTTGCAAAAGCGTAGATTATCTTGGATCATTTTAATCAATAGGATAATCTGATAATCTTATTTATTTTGTTTTTCTGAGCTTACTAACTTGAATTTATAATGCTCTTTCTAAAGCCTTTGTCGGCAACAAAAAGTATTTCGATATCACTAAAATCTCTCTACACCTAATTTTTCATATTAGGTGTCATACTAATATTGCCTTTTTTAATGTGGCAAAGCAGTGAGAGTTTATCTAAGTCGCGCACATGGGGTGGAAAGAAGAATATCGCTTTGAAAGTTGGTGGGGTGAGGCAGGCCGGGTTCCAAAAATTTCTTTATCAGTTTAATTTAGTTATTAATAAATATAAATTGACGTAGTATACGGTGAAACTGCTACCCTCTTTAATGTACCTGTGTTTCAAGTTACAACCAAACACAAAATAAGAAATGAACAAGTATCAGTGGGGTTATTTTTCAAGAAGAAGAAAATTAGAATTAAGGGCATGAAATGGGCGGGTTGGGTGACGGGTCAAGGTGGTCAGTTTAGAAGAATTCGTTAACCCGTGTCAGGTCAGGTACAACAAACCCGCAAGCACTTTTTCTCCTAATGATTTTCTTGCAATTTATAAGAATTAATGTACCCATTTGGTTAATTTAAAGAAACACGAGCTCATCCAAACCAAAAAGAAACACAACTGAGTCATCTGAAACAAATTTTTTTTTTTTTTTTTTTTTTTTTTTTTTTTTTTTTTTTTTTTTGCGTAAAAAAACACTATATATGGAAAATGAGTATATTTTTGTGTTGCAACATAAATGGTAAACTGACAATTTGTATAAGTAACTATTGTAAGTTACAATTGTTTTTGGGGCTGATTTTGCTATTTTTTCGGGGCTGTTTGGTTTCTGAAGTTAGGGTGTTTGGATGCTGAAATTTGGATGCTGCTGTAATTAGGTTGTTTGGATGCTGAAAATAGGTTGTTTGGATGCTGCTGTAATGCTGTTTTTGGGGCTGATTTTGCTGTTTTTTTGGGGGCTGTTTGGTTTCTGCAGTTAAGGTGTTTGGATGCTGAAATTAGGCTGTTTGGATGCTGCTTAATGATGTTTAGATGATGATGTTACACTGCAATTTTTTGCCTATTGTATGGTTGTCGTTTTCACGCAACATAAGATGTGTTTTGTTGTTATTTTAGCACTATCTAAGTTCTTTTACGTTATATTAAATCGGTTAAGTTCACTATCATTTCTTTTTCATCTCCTTTGCCGTTTTATTAAAAAGGTAAACTTTTAACTTCACATATCTTATTTGATTTTTGTTCATCTTATTTAATTTTTGGAATTCTATATTATCCAGTATACACATCCAACACATTAATCAAGAATGTGTTTTTTGGCATGCATATATATCAAGAATTAAAGTTGTTTGCCAAATTGTTTGAACAAGAAAAAATAAGCCCCGCAGTAACGCGCGGGCAATCCTGCTCGTTTCGGCTTAAGCTTCAATTTTACTAATAAACTTATATAAGCCCACAAGTATATATGCTTATGATATATAACCCCCCATAAGCTTATTATTAGCTGCACCGAAATCACATAAAGCCCATAAATAAGCTTAAGCAAACCACATGAATTTTGTTATAACACTTTTCGCCTACTAAGCTTAATTAGCCATGTTTCCGCTACTTTCATATGCTGCTACCCTTCTTAATATGTACTTTAATCAGCAGGAGGTACCAATGCTCAAGGTGTAGTAGATCAAATTTCTAATGGAGTCTCCCTTCTCAATCTTGGCCAGGGCCACATCGCAAATCCAAACCCTGCTGCAGCAGCAACTTCTTCTTCTTCTGGTAGCAACAACTATTAATCCGCTCCTGTTGTTGGGTTAATTTAACTGCTACTACTTATTCTCGCTCGCTGGAAGAATATTGCAAAAACTTTGTACTTTTCTTTCTTTCTTTTACTAGTAGTATATTTGCTATGGCTATGAAAGGTTATCATAACCTCTTGACTCATTTTGTTAAAGTACCATCAAATGAGCCATGTAAGTCTAAATCTCTAGGATTTCTGTGTCATTACCCTTAATCCCATGGAAAGTGATGTTATCCACACCACTTTATTATTGATTGATTATTATTATTATTATGCTAAACATCATATATGCATGTCTCGATCTGGTGTGGAATGCGTGTCACAAGTGATGCTCTGGTGAAACCTCGTTTGTTTTGCTATATGTCCACATTCTAGAATCTGTCCGATCAAAAATCATTTCTTGACTCCTTATTTTATATATACATATTAACATCAAACACTTCCTGACAATTCTTAGATTGCTTCAATCCATTAAAGTGATCTCTTTAGTTTAAAAAAGAGGATTCATTACCTTTTAAGCCCAGTATCTTTTATTGCATCCAAAGAACGACGTTTATAGTGACAGTGACAGATGAAACTCTTAACACATTAAATGGGTCAAATTATATCCAAACAGATCAGATGGGTCATTTTATTCAAAATGGATCAGGTAGCGTCACTGCATTCAAACGGGTCAGATGGGTCTTTGTATTCAGATGGGTCAGGTTGCATACACTGATAGGCGCAATTCCAACACATTGATAAATATATCTGAATGTAAATACATTGGTATGCTCGTAATTCTATTATAGAATACTGTCAAATGTGTCAGAATGGATACAAATCTAACAAATAGGATTCCAAGTTTCCTCAACATTGTTAACATTAACAAAAACAATACATATTGCATGATGTGCACTGCAGTAGTCACTATTTACTTTGATAGATAATAGATTTTAGTCAAGTTTCAAAAGAACAGGCTCTTTTAAAAGATGAAGCTGCAGTTCGAGATCTGGTCCATGTTCAACAACTTGTCAGTAATCTTAGGTAGATCTATGCTCTATAAGTCCAAAAGTATGTTTTCTTTAGGTAAAGCGGTGGATAATATGCAGGTAGGTTTTAACAGTTAAGATCAAAGGTTTTGACCTTTGACATCTTTGAACTGAACTTTAGTCCAATGGTGATGAAAGCGGATAAGGTCTTCTTTTTCCTATCAGAAGTAAACATGAAAATGGGCAAAAGTGCCACAAAATATAGGCTCTTTTTTTTTTTTTTTTTTTTTTTACTAACTCGATAAAGCTTTGTTACTCGGTAGATTACTTCTAACTCGGTAAGCTTCAAACTCGGTAAGCATCAAACTCGGTAAGCTTCAAAGTCGGTAAGCCTTGTAACTTGATAACTCTGTAACTAACTCGATAGACACTTGCTAACTTGATAAGAATCAGTTAACTTGATAATGTGCAAACTCGATAAAGAGAAATCAACGAAGTATAGTTTCCCCTAGGTAGCAAACACGAAGAACCTTACTCGATAAACGATAAGGTAGTAGCTAACTCGCTAAATATTGGCTAATTCGCCAAATAAGTAACTCGGTACAAATTAAAAGCCAACTCGGTAAAACCAAACTCGATAAAACCTAACTCGATGAACAGTAACTCGATAAAACCTGTTCCAAACTCGGTAAAACGCCGGATGAACAGTAACCTGATCCAATAATAAGCCTTCAAACCTCGTTTTTTCCACCAAATCTAACCTAAAACAACCTATATTATCGCTAGGCGATTGATACCACTTGTAGGACCATAGAACAACCTATATTATCCCTAGTTAATCTTGCCTAAATCTAGAGAGAGAAAGTAAGTAGAGAGAGAGAGTGGGTAGAACTCCTAGTATGTGAAATAATGAGACAATGTTATTACCAAGAGCACCAACCTCTTCCATGAGGATTACAAGAGTATTTATAGTTGTTGTCTAGGGATTCACATATCTTTGACATTATTACAAGAGTAAAACTTAATCATAATAATATTCTAAAGCAACCTATTACATAACATTAATGACCGACACTTTTTATAAATAAAAATACGATCCTAACAAATACTGAGAGCAGAAACTTTAACGGACATAAAAGAAAACCATTATTTGAAATTAGTAACTTAATGATATTATATTGATCATAAGCAAATCGCCAAATCACCACGTGGCATGGATCAATGGTCTGTTAACATATAGAGAGAATTACCATAATATGCTAGTGAATGCTTATAACAGAAGTGGATACGAGTGACATAGCAACTTATTTTTGGAAGCAGCTGGCATTATACAAGTTGCTTACCGCATAGTTTCCCCTCTTTTGTGATCTGACTATTAGTACTACCATATTACCCTCGATGGATTTTTTCGTTTATAATGCACTTGGAGAGTTCTTTATCAAAATATAAGATGTATAGCTGAGTTTTGTGTCCATTGATATTTAAATTAGATTCTGTCATTTTTATTGTCTTGTGTTAATTACGTACTTGATTAGACGTAAATGTACATATCATCCTATGATCAATCTTATATTTTGAAAAAATGATAGATGTGACAAAAGTGAACCAATGTCAAATGCTTTAACTATGCTACATATGCTTCGCTATTGGACCAACCATACATCTAGCTGACGCAGGGGCGGATTTAGAGTGTAGCACGGGTATGCACGTGCATACCCTAAAATTCGACGGGCTAGTGTAATTTTTTTTTGTTTTTTTGATAATATACATAGGGTGCATACCCTTTGAGACGCTGAAAAAAAAGTGCATACCCGATGTTGAAATCTTAGTTCCGCCACTGGAGTATAACTATTACTTGACCCGTGCAATATGGTGAGAGTTTAAGCATCTACGGTATCTTTTAGGGATTAAATACAGTAATGTCCTATAAAATTCTCAACAAACATGAAAGCTTAGCGCGGAAATGATTAAAAAATTCACTAAGAAAAGTCGACACCTTCAAGATGAAAGAAACACATCCAACGTTACCTTGTTCAGTATATATATATATATATATATATATATATATATATATATATATATATATAGTGTTGTATTCTATGCAGTACCAATATTAGATACAGTACTTTACAGTACCATTCTAGATCAATATATACCATTAGATCACTTAATCAATGGATGAGATCACTTGTGCCTTTAATGTAATAAATTGAAAGATCAAGCCATTATTTAAAAAGGTAAAAAAAAGCTAAAAGGGTAATCATGGTATTTATTGTTAACCCTAAAATAGTGCCAGGTAAACCCACCCACACCAATTAACCGCCTCCCAAAATCCTCTCCCTCTAGATCAAACATCACCGATCTTTTTTTGATCGAGCAAGCACCAAGTATTATGAGTAACAAATAAACGTCACAAATCTCTATGGATCGATGTCATCTCATTCCGAGATCTATAAGGTTAGTAACTATTTTTAATTCGGTTTTTTTTTTTTTTTTTTTTTTTTTTTTTTTTTTTTTTTTTTTTTAACTGGATTTGGTCTGAGATCTGGGAAAAACGAATCCAATTTTTTTTTTGAAAAAATTTATAATTTATGGATATTGTTTTCTAATAAACAAAGTTCTTTTGGAGCGACAAGATACTAAAAAATGTTTTGTTACAAAGTCAACAAAAGCGGGTATTATCGAAAAGCAATAACAATTGCACTCATACACTGATATCGCCATGTCGGCTTTGTCTATAGTCATAATCTTGAATTAAATAAAGGTGAACGATGTATATACGTTACCCATGAATGCTAATATTACTTTATGTTTATAATTGAATATCATTAATTAGGTGTAGGATAATAAATTTTTGCATACTTAAGTTGTTACGCTTCAGTAATTATTAGGTGTGGGTCGTTGGTTTTTGTTTTATTTGGCATGGATAATGGATGTTCACTTTTTTTTGCTGCAATTCTTTAGGTCTACATTGCAATTCTCATTAACATTTTAAGTGATAATTTTTGAAATTATTTGGAATCTTGTTGATGATGAATCGTATCCAGAGACTTTCTAACAAATATTACTTAATGAGAATAGAGTTTTTAATTGTTTGTTCACAAGTAAAAGAATATGTAAATATAAGATTCGGATAGATTAACAACCAGTGATTTTTTGTTTTGGGATTTTAGCTAGGTATAAAATTAGTATTTCATTTACTTTTTTTTTTTTTTTTTTAGCTAATCTTTCTTGTCTTTATATTTGTTTTTGTATAAAAAATTGCTCTTGGTCAATTTGAACAGTAATGCATATATGTTATGGCTAATAGTGCATGTATGCTAAAGGTAGTTTTCGTACACACTTTTTTTTTACATAGGATTTACACTTGTTAGATGAAGCTTATTTTCACTTTGATCTTCACTTTGACGTGTATGATATGATATTTTAAAAACACTTGTTATATGAAACCTATTTTCACGATGCGAATAAATAGCTTACTAATAGGTGTGTACATGTTTTATGTTAATAGTTGTTATGGTTGAATTCTTTTTAGCTAATGCAAAGAACGTGCAAATATGTTATTTAGTTACAATGTTAATAAAAGATTGCATAATTTGATATAAGAAAAGGGTGCATATATGTTTTATGGCTGGTAAAAAATCAATGAAAGGGTTGTGCATATGTGTTTTAAGTTTGATATAAAGTTAACTGAGAGGTATGCATATGTGTTTTAGATTGTGCATACGTGTTTGTTAATTGGTCATAATAAGAAATTGATAATTGTTCGTAATCTCAGGTATTGAAAAGACACAAATGTTGGTCATGATAAAGATGTCAACACACAAGTGTAGAATGAGATACGAAAGCATACACATATGTTCTTGGAGGAGTGCACGTATGTTCTTGGAAGAGTGCACACATGTTTTTGATGACGTGCACAACTATATTTAACAAGATACATTTGTATTGGGATTGTATTTCATTATATATCAAATTTTGTATATACTATTTATGTTCTTGGTTTGTTATTTAATTTTTAGAGGTTACATGTATATATTTTTGTTTTTGGTCATAAATATTAAAGATCAAAGAATGTACACTAGAAACATATATGCAATTAACATTTTAAGCAAAATAAGTTTGACGTCGAAATAATTAAACGCAATAAATATATGTACGTATACAATATTAAAAAAACACATATGCACTTGATTTTTTTGAAAACATGTTAAAAAAAAAAAAAAAAAAAAGGAATTAAAAAACGTTTTTTGTTAAAAAAATATTCAAAAAAAGTGAAAATGTATTTGACTATTTTACCCTTATTAATTAACTAAAAAGCTTTAATAATACTAAATTATTATTGGTCTAAATGGTACTGTAAAGTACTGTATTTAAGAATGGTACTGCATATAACGCGCCCCTATATATATATATATATATATATATATATATATATATATATATATATATATATATATATATATATATATATATATATATATATGAATGCATATATATATATAAATAAGCGATCACGAGAAATAGAAATAATGACGTTAACGACGTATGTTAGACTATTAATTTAGGATAATATCGTCAGAAACTTTATTATAAATCATGTTTCTATAAAAGAAATAATAAACACAAAGTGATTTGTTTTACGAAACATAACTAGCTTTTGGAAATAAAACGAGTTTTTGGCGAGTTATAATGTATTCGAGGGCACTTAAATCCAAATTCGACCATTTTACTAATTGTTGACTATTTGTGCTAGTCACGCGTATTTAACGTTAATGAATCCAATCTAATATAACTATCTAACTTATTTAGTCGATGGATTAAATGAGACCAATTTAGTTAAATCGAAGGGGTCATTATCGGTAATGTATCCTACGACGCCTTAGGTCGTGGTAGGAGTACGGGAATAATAAGTTAATGGATATTTTGTGAAGTTTATCGAATTGACGAATTCGATAAGTTTCGGCAATCTATTTATAAAACTTATTAGACTCTTAAACTTACCATTTAGTACGCTACGTGCTATGTGAAGTAGGACAAGATATGGTTTTGGAACAATAAGTTGAGTAAATATGTTGTGGAGGATTATCGGGTTGACGAACTCGATAAACGTCGACAATCTATTTAATGGACTTATTAGACCACGGCTAGACCCATAGATCGTTATGGTTTGTTCATGTTGATTATTTGTTATGAGGATCTTGTTGAGTCGACACACACGCACGGATACCAAACGCTAAAGCAAATACGAGAAACGGATTTTGGAAAGTAAAATGGAATAAGCTCAGCTTTGGGAATTATTTATCCAATGAATATAAACACTAAGACGTATTGATATTATTATTATTACGTAGTGCCGAGTCAGTAGTTTCCGTGGTCAGATAGTCGTTATATCGTTGTTTGTGTTGATTCTTTTGCTGTTTGCTGGACTTGAGGTGAGTTTCATAGCCCCACTTTTATTCATCTTTTACTGCTTTCTAAATTTGGGGGAGAAAACATGCAAAGCGATTTCTTGGACCTGCTACTATTTTTGTTTTGCTATATTGTGAGGACTAGTTAGGGTAGATTTGAAGTAGGGTCTGCCTTAGGCTAGGGCTAACGAACCTAGCTATGTGTAGATTACTGCGAACGGCCTAGACCAGGGCAGTATGTGGTGGTTCCTTACTGTTTGTTGGACTAGTCTATTGACCGTAAGAGGGGCCCACTCATTTTGACCACTTATCTTTCCTAAGATAAGAAAGCTAACGTGTTGTGAATTGTGTTGATGATTGGATTGCTTATCTATGCCTTCTAGACTCACAAAGCCCTTACTCTTCAGGTCCACTATTATTTTCGAAAATCTGTGAACTCACCAGCGAAAGCTGACTTTTAAGCATGTTTTTCTCAGGTAACTAGATGATTTATTGGATGGCTTGGACTTTGGAAGCTTGGTGTTGGCATGGTTTGAGGAAATCGATAATGACTCTCATATTTTCTTTTATGGACCTACTTATGTTATTCTATTATGGGCTTTCCGTACTGAAATATTTTAGATGAATGTAAACTTTAACTTGATGCTGACTTTTGTTTACATTTACATCTATGATATCTCATTATCTATGCTTGTGATGATGCCAATTCCCGTAGCACCTCGAAAGCTTGTAAGTCTTCCGCTGTATCAAATTTTGGAGGTGTTACATATGAGTCCTAATCCATGGGTTTATCAACCACAAGTCGTGATAGGGGTCGATATCGATTTGAAAAAGGTAAAGATAAAGGTGGAGCATCGTCAAGTTCTAAGGTAAAGATAAAGGTGGAGCATCGCCAAGTTCTCGAGGTCCCAATCCTAGAGATATTTGTAACTACTGCAAAGAGACCGGTCATTGGAAGATTGATTGTCCTAAACTAAAGGAGAAAAATTTGGTTGCGGCTACTGCTAAAGACGAGTCGTGCTATTCGGGTTCAGAATGTGAGCTGCTTTAAATGGTTAACCGTTTCGGTTAACGTTTGGTTATTCGTTTTTGAAGTCATTGACATTTGCTTTGGATTGATTTCTTTTGGATTGTTTTTAGGGAATCAATCATTTGTTTGAATTAGGCTAGTATATCTAGCATTTGAAATTTTGAATTTAATTTGGAACATTTGGTCTTTCATAGGAGTTTCAATCACGGTGGAGATTGTTATGAATGTGATTAGAACTCCTAAGGGCCGTTTGGTATTTTTCGTATCTTCATTGGGAAAGTATTGTCATAGGTCGGTTATGTTAGGTCGGTTTGTTTTTGCTTATAAATAGGGAACCATAAGATGAGAACTATGTACCTTCGAATTTCGTTTAGTAATAAAAGAAAAGCTTCCGCAAATTTGTCGATTCTTGTTACTTCTCTTGTTCTTCATCTTTGATTATCAATTGTTAATTCTAACACATACCTTCTGCAACTTGTGGGTTAATGCAAAATGAAATGAAGGTTAATTCAAAATGAGTGCTAAGAAATGAGCTGATCGATCAGGTGGGAGATCAGTGGGTATACTCATTTTTTTTTTTTTTTTTTTTTTTTTTCAAAAGTCTCAGTGTCTCACTATTTTGATCCAGGTTGGCGTCTTTAGAATGCCTCACAGTAATTGGAGGGTCTTAGTTATGTAAATAGGTAGATAGAAATAATTCATAACACTGTGTATACAGTTCTCATCAATCACCAATAATTCATAATATCCATTACTAATTTATAGTCTACCGACAAAATAAAATCACTTTCATTATCTATTCCCCTTTATTTGTCAAGTGGTCACCTTTAATATTTGGTTCATTTCTAAGCGTTGATATGTTCTGGAGCTGTCTTCCACTTTATTTGTCAAATGGTCAACTTTTTCTGGGAAAGAAAAGTAAAGGTAATGTAAAGAAGAGTAGGTAACGTGGAGTACGTAAAGAAAAGAATGATAATTTTGTGGGTGTGTTCTTTAGTTGTAAAGAAGGGAAAGTGCAGATAGTTATAGGAACTATCAGTTTGTCAATTTTGCCCACACAACTTGCTTTTATCAATAATTCCACAACACTGATATATCTTGATTTATACAGGTATTCATCTTTGTGTTCATTCATGAATTAAAGATAAATTAAATATTGGTCAAAGTAGGCAAACAGTTTTTGAAAATTTTAATTTATTTATCTAAGAACTGTTTAGATATATGAAAGCAACTTGATTTTACATAACTACAAATAAAAAAGCAATGATTTTACAAAATTAATAATAAAGAACAAATGAATGAAGTTACAAAATTACCAGTTCAAAACAATGATTTTTATAAATGTACTGATGAAAAATAGAAATGATTAGGCTTACTTTGGGAATAATACAATTAATATGCAAACAATGGTGAAATTAGATAAGGTAAAATAATTTGGTAAGAAAGAAAGAAAGAAAAAGATAAAGCAATATATATGAATAAGGGTAACTTGGTCAATTCACTTAAAAAATCTAATTTCCTTAGCATCAAATTTCCCTTCTCTTACACTCCTTTCCACTTTCTTTCTCCCCTTCAAAAATCTTGAGAAGGCCAATGTTTTTAGTTTCCTGTACTTTTCATTCACTTTCTCTCCTAAACCAAACTAGATAACACAACTAAATAAACATTTAAATGAATAAATGAAGGTTAATACAAAATGAGTGCTAAGAAATTGTTGGACGTTAATTGTAAAAGTCTTGTTGGACAAGGTTCAAAGTACAGCAAACGAAAGCCAAGGGACCAAACTTGTTAGTTAGTTAGTTTATAACCGAATAGCGGTTAAAGTTAGTCATGGTAGTTAAAGGTAGTTAGAAGGTAGTTATGATTCGGTTATACCGATTCATGAACAGTCATGATGGTTCAATCAGAACCTTATAAATAGAGTCGAATGTAAACGTTTTAAAGTGTGTCTCATATACAATGTAATCAGTATTATGTTGTTAGTAAATAATGAATCAAATTCTTGTCAATCTTGTTTGATATATATCAACCCTAGAAAGTATGGAACCTGTGAAATACGAACATGGCATCAGAGCCGAATGTTGCAAGATTACCAGTTTTTTATTCAAGTTTTAGATCAAGAAGATCAAATGACTTAGAAGGGAAGAGACACCAAGGATTGTTGGGGAAGATAGTGCATGATATGTATATACCCTATAAAAGTGACTTCATGTATTTGATTTATAGTGTTGCATTAAAAACTGATGGTCAGGCACATTGAAAACGATTATTTCTCATTTTATCTTTTAATTAAATTATTTACTTTCTATTTTAGGCCCCGTACTTGTCTTTAAACTGAATCCTGCACTGGGCCTCCATAAACTCAGAGACGGCACTGGTTACAAGATAGCAACGACTTCAATCCACTCTTGAAGGAGAAGAGGACCACGAATCGATTGAAGGAGAAAACGTAAGCATCAAACGAAATTGGTGGACGTTTTGTTGTGATATTTGGAACGCGACAACAAAACAGGAAGGAAGAACAATATTGTTACTAGAACTTTGTTGGTAAGTGCATCAACGCAACAACAAAAGGAGAAACTCTTGACGTTTACAAGGAAGCGTGGAACAAGAGAAGAATAGCGCTAGGATTATTTGTGGTTCACTGTTAACGCGACACGGGAAACAAAATACATGTCGTTTTGGTGAAAGAAACTAGTGGAATAACAGAACTTTGTGAAACCGGGTTAAACAAGACACAAAGGGAAGGAAGCACGCGTGGTTAAAAAGCGAGCAATGAACGTTTTTGTGGAAAGGTTTGGAACGTATAGCCGAGAAGGAAAGAGTACTCAAGGAAATTTGTGGAAAACGCATCAAGGTGACACAAGGATTCAATAACAACGAGAAGGAAGCAAAAACAAACATATCGTTTGTTTGGTGAAGGATACCGTGAGGGGTATCAAAGATTGTGTGAAGGAAAGGACTTGGATTTCGAAACAAAAGGAACAAGACACAACGTAGATCACTTGGAAGGAGACCGAGAACAACTTAATTTGGTTGGAAGGATACCGTGAACAAGAAGGGTATAGGAGACGTTTATGGAGACGAAATCAAGACAACACACAAGGGAAACATAGCAACGTAAAGAACAAGTTAGTAACACCGGAAGGAAAAGAAGGATACTCGTTTGGTTATGGACAGAAAATTCGAAGTCGACACAAAAGGAAGAGAAGAAGATTTCTGTTTTGTGGATACCGAATTGATTTGGATAAATAGAACAACAACGAGACAACAACAACAAGTTTTGGTGAACACCGGAAAGAAAACAACAAGTATTGTTGGGGTTTGGTGATACTAACGCGGAGAAAAGCATGGAGATTCGAAGAACAAGACTTAAACAATTACGGAGAAATGTTGGACGTTAATTGTAAAAGTCTTGTTGGACAAGGTTCAAAGTACAGCAAACGAAAGCCAAGTGACCAAACTTGTTAGTTAGTTAGTTTATAACCGAATAGCGGTTAAAGTTAGTTATGGTAGTTAAAGGTAGTTAGAAGGTAGTTATGATACGGTTATACCGATTCATGAATAGTCATGATGGTTCAATCATAACCTTATAAATAGGGTCGAATGTAAACGTTTTAAAGTGTGTCTAATTTACAATGTAATCAGTATTATGTTGTTAGTAAATAATGAATCAGATTCTTGTCAATCTTGTTTGATATATATATCGATCCTGGAAAGTATGGAGCCTGTGAAATACGAACAGAAATAAGCTGAGGTGGGAGATCAGTGTCTAACTATTTTGATCCAGGTGGCGTCTTTAAAGTGCCTCACAGTAAATTGGAGGGTTTTAGTTATATAAATAGGTAGATAGAAATAATTCATAACATCCATTACTAATTTATAGTCTACCGACAAAATAATATCACTTTCATTATCTAGTCCACTTTATTTACAAGTGCTCACCTTTAATACTTGGTTCTTTCTCAAGCTGTACGTCTTCCACTCTTCCTCATTTATGGTCAATTGTTGATTAACATATGATGCTCAACCAATTTGTTTTGTTCAGTAAACACAACAACCTTGAGAGCTCGTGAATATTTAAAGTCTGTCTCGGTTTCAAGGTATTTTTACATATTTAGCAGTTTTGGTGTAAGTTACTTATTGCAGACACCAAGATAATCTTACATTAAAATGAAACTTCATGTTTATTTCTAGAAAAATGGATGTTGTATCTCCCACTAGTACAAAAACTATTTATTATAACGGTTAAATAAGGTTTTTCAAAACGGTTTCTGACCGTTCTATAAAAGAACGTAGTAAATAATATGGTCATCTTTTACAACGGTTTTAAACCGTGCTAAATAAGTACACCTTTTTTAGTACACTTTTTTGTAACATTAATAAACAACCATTGTAAATGGTTTCCAAATTTTTAAAAAAAATATAATATCTCAAACATTTTAATTATAATTTTAGGTGTTGGCAGTACAAGTTTTTTTTATTCATGTTATTGTTCTTAGTCGTTAATCCATTAATCCTTATGCATTTTGAGAATCTTGCCATCCGAGAGTATCTCATATGCGGTTTCTTATTCTTTTGCCTTTTTAGAGTAAATTATCTGTTGTTTCTTATTCTCTTGTTTTTTTAACCAAAAACTTCTTCTCCTATGGTTGACAGTCATATTTATGTGGTCATGAGCCTCAAATCCATATTGTATATCAAACATACAGCCTGCATTATTAAAAAGTCAAAAGGAGATTTTTATCAATATAACTAAAAGTAAAACGTAAATCAACAACATATGAGACACAATAAAGAAAATAATAAAGAAAATCACAAAGGTAAAATGAAACAAAAATATGGAAAAACACCTTTTTTATGTGGTCAAACATTGATGGCACTGCGAGTAAATTTAGATGATCTTAATCAATATAACTAAAAAAGGAAAAGAAAATCTGCAATATATGATATACAATTAAAAAAAAACAAACTAAAAATGAAACAAAAAACATGCAATATACCTTTTTAGATAAATGGATGATGCGCCTTGAAGATCTGCAAAAAAAATAAAAAATAAATAAACATTACATCGGAAAAACTTGAGTTTGTTTTAGCCTTTAGGATAAATAAAGAGAGAAATACACTTGTTATAAATAGAGAGAAAGAGAAAGAAAAATGGGCGAGTTTAATAAATAGAGAGAAATAAGATTGAAAAAGAAAGGGGGAAATTCCCGCTCATTTGAAGTGAAAATATCTTGAAAATTTTTATATGTTTTTTGTTACGGATTACTTATAACCGTTCCAAATAATCCAAATTTCATATATTTTTATTTACAGTTGATATACACCGTTCTAAATAATGTTTCACGAGCAACAACCGTTTAATTAATTAATATTTACAACGATTTTGTTTATGTAACCGCTATAAATAATGCTTTTACATTATTTAAAACGGTTAAATGTTACAACCGTTATAAATATGCCGTTCCAAAAAATAGTTCGTGTACTAGTGTCCAATCCCGAAGTGCTTATTTCTAAGTTGCTTATCAGGACTTATGGATAAGCAGTAAAATAAGCAATCCCATGCAGCCCTTAATAAGTTACTATACAAAAGTATGGATACTGAATTAACACTTTCATCCCTTTTGTTGGTAGTTCGGTCTGGTTTACAAACACTACCCATGTAATCTGTTTATGCAAACAGTTTGACTGGTCAATCCAAAACCTGCTTAGACCCAAGCTTAACCTGTTTATTTTTCGTTTCAGTAATTTCCACACCCTTGGTTTTGTTTATATGATTTCTTATGTCTCAGGAAAATGGAGTTTGTATCTGCAATCCTTGGTTCTGTTGTGAATCTCTTGTCGGCTCATATTACGAAAAAGCTGGGATATGTCACGTCTTCCACGGAACATGTTAAACGCATGAAAAATAAAATGCAGTTTTTGGAAGATCAAAGAGGTGAGATTGAAGAGCACGTGAGAGAAAATGATGAAAGAAATCGTAAGATACCTGTTCATGTACCATGGTGGTTGGAAGAAGTTAAAAAGATCAAGGAAGAAGTTGACAACATTTCAAGCAACTACATTAGATGTTTTGATGTAAAAAAGAAGTATCAAGCAGGTAGAGATGCATTGAGGCTTATCGAGGATATCGAGGGTCTTATCAAAGAGAGTTCTGATATCATCTGGCGTGATGCTGTAATACCTCTTGGAAGAGTCGATACCAAACGCCTGGCATCAGCATCAGGTGGAGGTACCCAAAATCTGTTCAAGTCAAGAGATAAGACGTTCAATGATGCATTGAAGCTCCTTCAACAAGATGATGATGATGCGGCTCGAGTGATAGCCTTGTGTGGAATGGGTGGTGTGGGGAAAACCACACTGATGAACCAACTGAAAGAGGCTGCAGAAGATAACAAGATATTTAAGTGGATCTTGGTTGCAGTTATTGGGAATACTCCCAACTTGTTTGCTATTCAGAAGGCCATAGCAGCACACATAGGCGAACCTCTAACCGAAACTGATGAAACACTAAGGGCAACTCTTCTTTCTAAAAGATTTAATAAACTTTTCCAGAATAAAGAAAGGTGTTTGGTGATATTGGACGATGTGTGGGAGAGGATTAATCTCGAAGATATTGGATTAGTGAGTCCTTTGCCCAAGGGGGTCAAGTTGTTGCTCACATCACGAGATGAAAATATTTGCCAACAAATTGCAGTTCATGCTGATTCTGTTCTTAAAGTTGTTAGAGTTGATGTCTTGGAGAAAGGGGAAGCACGTGATTTCTTTTCTCGAATTGCAGGGGTTACAGAGGAGCATGATCATGATCTCTATCAAATAGGATGTGACATTGTAAAAAAATGTGGTTGTTTGCCACTTGCCATCAAACTCATTGCTGCAACTCTTAAATGCCAGAAGAAATTTGTTTGGAGGCGTACACTCAAGCGTTTGAAGAAAAATGATCTTGACACGAACGTGCAAAAAATAATTAAGATAAGCTACGATAGTTTAGTGCACGATGATAAAGTGATTTTTCTGCTTTGTGGCATGTTCCCCGAGGACTATAATATTCCGATAGAAGATCTGACAAGATATGCATGGGGATTAAAACTTTTAGAACAAGTTTCTACTATGGAAGATGCTAGAGACAGCACACAAACAAGTGTGAGCAATCTAAAAAATGCACATTTGTTGATGGACGGTGATAGTCGTCACTGTGAGTGTGTAAAAATGCATGATCTTGTGCTTGCATTTGTGGTGGGTACTGTTTTCAAAGGTGATGAGGACGGATGTTGGATCGTTCACCATGATGATTTCTCCAAGTGGAGTACTGAAGCTGATACTAAGAGCCAGTCTTGCAAGCAAATTTCGTTAGCATGCAAGGGTATGTCGGAGTTTCCCATTGACTTTAAGTTTCCAAACCTTACAGTTTTGAAACTTATGCAAGGAGATGAGTCGCTAAGGTTCCCTCAAGACTTTTATGCAGGAATGGAAAAGCTTCAAGTTATAGCATTTGAGAAGTTGGAGTACCCATTAGTTCCCACATCTGTTCAGTTCTCCGCCAACCTTCGAACTCTTTGTCTCTATGAATGCTCGTTGATGTTTGATTTAACTTGTATTGGAAATCTTTCGAATCTGGAAGTGCTTAGCTTTGCTAACTCTGGCATTACAATCCTACCTTCCACATTCGGAAATTTAGAGAAGCTACGACTACTGGATGTAACAGGTTGTTACAATCTTGTTATAGATGACGGTGTCTTGAAAAGCTTAGTGAAACTTGAAGAGCTTTATATAACAAGTTTTGAAGGTCGTGCTCTCTGCTTCACAGACAACAACAGTTATGAAGTTGCAGAACGTTCAAAGAACCTTCGTGCATTAGAATTTGAATTTATTGGTGACAATGCTCATATGAAGAACATGCCTTATGAGAATCTTAAAAGATTCAAGCTCTCGATGGGTTGTTCTTTTACAGAAGTTCGCCGGATGCACAGATCTCAATTTGAATTGCGCTCATATGATAACAGCTTGAAGCTAGTCACCAACAAAGAAGAACTACTGAAATCTAAAATCAACCAGCTGTTTAAGATAACTGATGCACTTTATCTACAAGTAAATGATATGAATACTCTTGAAGATGTTGACGTGGAATTCCCGCATCCTCCTCAAAACTCTTCGTTTTACAATTTGAGATCCCTTGTGGTTTCAAAATGTGCAGAGTTGAAATACCCTTTCACATTAAGTGTTGCAACAACGCTGTCAAAGCTAGAGTATCTGGAAATTTCTGGATGCCCTAATATGGAAGCAGTCATACATACTGAGAATGATGGATCAGATATAATTAAGTTTTCCAACTTAAAGTATCTCAGGTTGGCTGACCTGCCAAAGCTATTGAGTTTCAGCAATAAACTCAATGTAATTGAGCTGCCACGTCTCATGGAGTTGCAACTTGAAGGCCTTCAGAGTTTTACAAGCATTTATCCCGATAATGCAACATCTTTTGTGTCGAGTAATATAACCCCCACGCAATCTTTCTTGAACGCACAGGTAATTATATGCTTTGTATTAATATATTTGTATTAACAATCTTTTCAACTAAAAGTGTTTTATTAACAGAGGGTATGTAATGAATGAACAAATTTTAAATAATTTGCAGGATGCGGCTCCTAAGCTGGGGAAACTAGTTGTTTCTGATATGAAGAATTTGAAGGAGATATGGCCTCCTCAGTTTAGTATTAGTAATCTTTGCCCATTAAAAGAGCTTACGGTCAAATATTGTGATTCCATTGAAGTCTTGTTCAACATGGAATTTGGTGAAATCGAGCAACTTAGCAGCAGTTTGAGAAGCATTACAGTGGAGAGATGTGATAGTCTTGTGAAGCTTTTTCCATGCAATCCATTTCCATTCCTGAATAATCTACAAGAGCTTAAAGTTGAAAGGTGTGCTTCTGTTGAAGTGATATTCGACATCGACATGGGATGTGTTGGTGAAACGGATAAAGTTAGCGGCAGCAGATTGAGAAGTGTTGAATTGTGGGGATTAGGGAAGCTTAGAGAGGTGTGGAGGATAAAAGATTATGGAAATAACTTGATTCATGGATTTGAAGCTGTTGAATGCATACGTATTGGATATTGTGAGAGGTTTGAAAATTTAATCACACCTGCCGCAACCACTTTTGATATGAGAGCACTCAAAGAAGTTGAAATTATTGGATGCTACAGAGAAAGTGAGATAAACAATGAATTGGTTGAGAGTAAACAAGATCAAGAGGTACGAAAATTTGTTGGGTAACTGATTGCAACCGCCTTTTATTACTTGAAAAATAATCATATTTGAAATAAAGTTTTCTAGACATTTTTGAACTAGATAAAATAATAATAATATTTTTACATTAGAATTTCATTTATGTTAAAGAAAAACAGAGAATATCCAAATATCTCTAATTTGTTTTTTCAGTAATGTACATATATGGTCCTATGATTTGCCAAAAATTACTTATTTTGTCGCTAAATAATGGCAACTATAGTTTTTACTTTTGAAATTAGTTATGCTTTTGGTCCTTAGCTCTATCATTCTTTAACATTATAAGAAGGTGCATGTGCATACAAAATATATTTAGTTTACTTAAACATTAAATCCTAGTATTGGATTATTTATGTAAAACGGTCGTTAAAATTAGGTGAGAATGGTATTGCATTCTATAAGTTAGGGACTAAATCCGTAATTTTTACTACAGTATTCCTTGGATTTTACTTTTTCAAAAGACAAAGTTTGTTGCAGTTATGAACTTTATCCAGTTTATTACTAAATGATGATGCAGATTGATGTTGTATCTATATCTAAAGTGGCACTCCCATTCTCTCTATTACACACTTTCCATCACCTTCATACACTTTATTTGCGGGACTATAAAGCTGTGGAGGTGGTCTTTGAGATAACGACTCCAAGTAGCAGAGAATCACCTCACAATACTCAACAACCACCAACACTCCCCTATCTTGAAGAATTACAGTTAGAGTATATGGGGAAAATGAGTCATGTGTGGAAGTGCGATTGGAATAAATTCTTAATTCCTCAAAAACCAGTCACAGTCCTCATTTCATAACCTCACAACAATAACAATGCGCAGGTGCAACAGCATCAAGTACTTGTTTTCACCTCTCATGGCTAAACTTCTTTTCAACCTAAAGGAAGTTCATATATGGCTTTGTCCTGATATTGAAGAGGTTGTTTCAAACAGAGATGATGAAGATGCGTCTATATATTCCAACACAACCACCACTTTCTTCCCTCATTTAGACCTTCTTGAGCTTAATGAACTCAGAAATATCAAGTGTATTGGTGGTGGTGCCAATGGTATATCTACTGATATTCATGAGCAGCATAAGGTATTTTTCCAATATATTCAGCGACCAAAATAAAAGTTGGTTAATTTTGTTAATATTATTAGCTCTGTTAATTATATAATTAATTTCTCCTTTTTTTTCAGTTATATCAAGCTTCTTGGTCCTTATGCCAATACGCTAGAGAGATAAGTATAATAGATTGTGATGCATTGTCAAGTGTGATTCCATGGTATGCTGTAGGACAAATGCAAAAGCTTCAGGTGCTGAAAATAGAAGATTGTGAATCAATGACAGAGGTGTTTGAAACTCAAGAGATCAACAATAAGAGTGGTACTGATACTGGAAAGTCACTTCCAAGGCTAGAATATATTAAGATGCTCAAACTTCCAAAACTAAAGATCTTGAAGATTCAAGGGTGTGACCTTTTGAAACATATACTCACATTTTCCACTCTTGAAAGCCTCATGCAACTCGAAGAGCTAGAGGTAAAGAATTGCAAGGCTATGGAAGTCATTGTTTATAAAGAAACTGGAGAGCAAAAGATGGCATCTAATGTGGTGGTCTTTCCTCATTTGAAGTCCCTTATACTAGTCAATCTACCAAACTTTGTGAGTTTCTTCTTGGGAAAGAATGAATTCATATGGCCAGCATTGGAAAAGGTTGTGATCGGTGAATGCCCACAAATAACGGTGTTCACTTATGGATTGTCTACAGTTCCAAAGCTTAACTTCATAAATACAAGCTTAGGCAAACATAGCGTTGAATGTGGCCTTAACTTTCGTGTGACCACCACCTCGCATCAGGTATTATTTTATTTTAAATAAAAAAAGAAAAAACCTTCCCATGTCAGGATCTTTTCTATACTCAGGACTTATGTATATAACTTAATATTTGAAACAGTGCAAAAACTTCTAGTATTAGAATCAATTAACCATATTAATAATTGTATTCGTTAGCAAAACTGAAGTGCAGGATTGAAAGTAATATGATTAGCAAATATCAACAGTTTGGTTATGTATGTGATCCCCAAAACCCAACGATTGTACAATCAAGTAGAGCCTTATGGCTTATTTTATTAGCATATGAAGGTTTTTTTTTTTCATTGAACCAACTTATATGTACAATCATCTGTGACATAAGCTTGTGTTTATTTGTTGACCTTGTAGGCCAAATTACCGAGTTATGAAAGTACAAGCTCATACCGCCCTACTACTATGGAACGGTTGCCTTGGTCTTATCATAATTTGATCGAAGCGGTTATGGATAAACCCTGTGGTGGACAGACTCTTTTTTCATCCGATAAGCTGCTACAACTGCAAAAGCTTGAAACTGTCCATTGTATGCGATGTTCGGACATTGAGGAGATATTTGATTCACAATCTGTTGCTGTTGAAATTCCAAACTTGAGACAAGTGGACTTGGAGTGTTTATATATCAATTGTATATGGAAGAGCAAGCAGGGGACAGTATTAAAGTTTCCGAACCTAACAAGACTATCTATTTATAGCTGTCACAGTTTAGAATATGTATTTACATGTTTGATGGTCGGTAGTCTACTGCAACTCCAGGAACTACATATAAGTAACTGCAGAAGTATGAAGGTAATTGTGAAGGGGGAAGAAGAAAAATGTGATGGCATAGTGAATGCTATTGTGGTGTTCCCTTGTCTGAAGTCCTTGAAACTTGAATATCTTGAAAGTCTCAAGGGATTCTGCTTAGGAGAGGAAGCTTTTGAATTTCCATCATTGGATACCTTGGAAATTTATTGGTGTAAAAAAATGACGGTTTTCACCAAGGGAGATTTGTCTTCTCCGGAGCTATATGCAATTAGTAGACAGGGTAGGAAGTATAATATACACAACAGGCTAAACTCCGTTATTAAAAACTTTACCAAAGGGTAAAAGCTGAAAATATGTCTTACCATAAGAAAGAGGGACTAAATCTGTAAAAGTTATTGTTCTTAGGCCAACCGCCACGGCTACGGGCACAAGATTGTACTCCGCCAGTTGCGGATGATGATCTGTTTTCAGGCAAGTTGTTCAGTTTTTGTTTGTATATGCGTAATGAGCTCAATTTATATAGGATAAAAGGTAATTAGGAATTTTAAATTTGATGTTATTAATCAAGGGTTTATGTTATAGTCTTATTGATTCGTGTGTTTTTCTACTTGTTAGTGTAAGTTTAAATTGTATTAGATTTATGAGAAATGCTAAATCCTCCTGCCAAAACCTCCTACTTATCCCCTTACTTACAGGATTCTGGCAAGTGTCAGAACTGACGGTTTAGATGTTGTAGGAGGCTTTAGCAATGCTCTAGATTTATTGATGTTAGCTAAACGTTTTTAAATAGTTTGATTAGGATATTGCAATGTGGGTTCATCTGTGTTAGTGATTCATGTATTTTGAATTCTTTGTAGATTCATGTTCTAAATAAATGATGTTTAATGATGCGATAAGTGCGATGTTTTTAGTTGATTGGAGCACTTATTTACATGTGTTTGAAAGTAATTGTAATATCTTTTTTTTTTTTTTTTTTTTTTTTTTTTTTTTTTTTTTTTTTTTTTTTTATCATTGAATGTCACAATTTGGTAAAGGGTGTGTGCCTTTACTCTTAGCTTAGGGATAATTTCTTGCTTTTAGAGTGGGAATGGAATGACCTTTCGTTACAAGATATAGGCTTCAAACTTCACTTACGGTAATCAAACCTTTTCATAGTACTAGATACAAGATAAAACGAAACAGGGGAGGACATATTTTTCATGTCGTTTGGATTTGAGTGACACGGAGGGTTATTAATCGTGAGTGGAATAGAATAGTTTAAACTGAAACGTTTGCTGATGTTTATAACTCAAGGATTTCGCAACAATTTGAGTTCTTTACACATGCCATTGATCCATATTACCAAGATCAATCTGGAGTTATCTGGTGCGTACACAATGCCGGCGACACTAGAAGGAATCTGACAGTCAATCCTCAGAGGCGACACCATTAGCCTTCTTTCTTTATACAGGCTTCTTTTACTTTTTTGTGTTTTATCTTCTGCATAAAACAACCACCACCATGCGTCTATCGTGGATGCTTAGTAGTCAGGTTACAAGGATTTTGGTTCCAAAAGGTTTGCATTTTAAAAACAGATTTCATGTTGTTATGGTTCTGAATGCTACTAATGCTGGGATCGTATACATGCAAGTTGTAACACCCCTAAAATTTGGTACAGCGGAAGACTCAACAAGCTTTCGGGGTGCTACGGGGATTGGTATCCAACACAAGACATAAAAGAATGAGATAAAGTAAACAAGAGAAAAATACAACCACGCGGGGTTTTAAAGTTCACATTTATCCCAAATTCAATCAGAGTTAGGCCCAAAAGAAAATAAATATAGGTCCACAATTATGTATCAGAGTTTCAGAAAATAGATCCATAACCGGGTGCCATAGCCAAGCCTCCAATCCAAGCATCCAAGGGCATCACTTAATTACTTGAGAAAACGCGCTAAAAGTCAGCTTTCGCTGGTGAGATCATAGGTTTAAGTTCATAACTAAATCAAGTGGACATATACGCAAAACGCTTGCTAGCTAGACTAGGCCTTAAACATCCAACCAAAACGAATCAACCCTATAGGTGCACGCTATAGCCCAAATCAATCCAATCAATAGCTTACCTAGCTCAAGTCTAGGCCTCGCTCTATAACCAATCCAAATCAATCAATATGAATTCGCAAGGATGCGACATGCCCAACATTCGTAAGGATATGACATGTTCATGCATTCGTAAGGATACGACATGCTTCTCAACAAATCAATTCAATATGCATTCGCAGGGATGCGACATGCTCTACACTACCTAGTTCTATAAGCATAGCAAGTTTTAGAATAACTAAAGCGATAATAGTCCACATAAAACATTTGCACGTTTCTCACCCCAAGTATTGAAAACAAAGTTCAAGAGTAAAAGTGGGGCTATGACTCACCTCATGTCCAACAATCCACAAAAGAAATCGATAGATGAAAGACGTAAAGCAAACTCAAGTAACGGCAACTACAGACTCGACACTTCCTAACAATATCAAACCCGTTCAGAAATCATTTCCTCAAAATCAAATATTCCCAATCCCGAACGTATTCCATTTAACTTTCCAAAAATATCCATTCCTCGAATTATCTTCATATTAATTTGGATTTTGACGTTTGGTATCCATATGGGTGGAGGGTCGACACAACTCAAACCAAGAAGCCACAACGAAAGAAATAATAAACCATCTATAGGTCTAATATTAGCCCAATATATTATTTAAATAAATCATCGAAGTTTATCAAATCCGTCGATTTGGTAATCCCCCATATTTATTTACGTAATATATCGCTCCAAGATTATACCAAACCTAAATCACATAGCACATAGAATACTATATGGTAAATATCGTAGTCCAATAAATTCCCTAGATATATCATCAAATTTGCCAAATTCGTCAATTTAGCCAACTCCACGAGATATTTAGTAATTCATTATCCTAATACACGTACCATAACCTATGGGCGTCGTAGGATACGATGCCCATTAATATACTCATTTTATATAGCTAAATAAACTCGATTTAACCCGTTGATTAAATAAGTTACGTAGTTATAGAAAATGGATATATTAATCGTCATATATCCGAGACAACACAAAAGTCGCATTATATAAAGTCCACTTGGACTTAAGTAACCACAACCCCGTATAACTCGATAAGTTTTCCAAATTTATAAAAAGTCATGTTTTTATTTATTAATTATCCAACGTATTAGATCTCGTCATCATTTATATTTATTTATTTATAATAACACTCCCGACATTTATTGCACTATTTGCATAGTAAAATACTTATCGTTATAATATTATAACGTCTACTTGTGATTGTTTTATTATTAATATACGCATATATATATATATATATATATATATATATATATATATATATATATATATATATATATATATATATATATATATATACTAGACTTCGAAGCCCGCCCGATGGGCGGGCATGACTTGTAATTATTTGTTTCTTAATATTAATTGGTCGTTAATTAGTTGTTAAATAATCGATTAGGTGTGATTAAGTATTATTATTTTTTTCTTTTTATATTGATGTATTGTTTGTCTTTATGTTTTTGTTATATAGCATTGAGTTATGAGTAGTAAGATGTGAGTATTAGCTTTGAGCAGTAGCCACAGATCACATCTCATTGCATATTGAAATGTACGGTATGAAATTGTAGACCGTGTAATGAAAGTTATTAGGATTTAAAGTTTAAAATGTCATATTTGTCCAACTAAATATCATAATACCATATATATACTCAACTTAAACACTAAAATTCAAGATATTAGATGCTCTCGTGAATAAACCAAATTAATTTATTGACCCAATTTTATTAAACGGTGGATTATAACTTTTTATATATCCTAATCATGACACCAAAAGGTTCTTGTAACTTGTAAGTTTTCGAGGAGTTGCTAGGTACAATCTGAGCGGTCCAAGAGATGGTAGAAAAAGAGACCCGTACAAACTTAAATACGAATGGTATCATTTGTCAACCAATATATTTTGATGAAATATATCGTGCTAAATTGTTGTTAGAAAAAATAAGAGAAATACGACGTAGCCTATTAACAGGGTAAAAATCTAGATATGTAACTGTAGCTAGAGAACGCATAATCACTAAAAGAGAAAACTTAATCCAGCCAAAGCCAATTACTCGTCTAATATACCTCATGAAGAAGGAACCTACCATACTTTATAAGAACAAATTTTGACGGCTCTGTAAAAGAAAGAATGAACTATTAAACAAACGGTAAATTTTTTTGTTATTCTAAATGTTGTAGGAACACAAACGCAATGTTAATTTCAGTCTCGGGGTGATCTCCCTTTTCTATTTCTGCAGAGCGACAAATCCCCATTGGAATTTGCACAAGAAATTGTCAAGGAAGCAGATCAATACAATGGATTAATTTATTAACTATTGATCTTTCCTCCATGAATATGGTTTATGTAACCAATAGACCAAAATGTTGTAGCTGCTATGTGACGTCAGTTCCACCTGGGATCCATGTGCTATCAAATGCAACTCTCAACACTCCCTAGCCTAAGGCTCAAAGATTGGAGCATTGTTTAGAGATTGTTGGAATCAGTATGGTGACGGTGAACTTCCTGTTACTGAGATGGTTGATAAGCTGATGGGTAACACAGTTAAAGAAGACCTTAGCAAGCTTCCTCAGATATATCCTCGAGAATTTGAGTTTTCGAATCCCGCCCATCTTTTACATTTTAATTTAAATGTACGAATAATAGTGATCTTTTTTTAGTTATTTCTTATGTATTCACCCAACGTGTGAACATGACTTGTATTTTTAATTTAATGTTGTACAAATATCAGAGATCTCTTATAGTTATTTTTTATGTATTCGCCCAATGGGCGTGATTTTTTTATATAGTGCTTAAATAGACATTTACATTCTAAAAACGCGACTTGGTAATTCGAAGATTTAGGACATCACAATTTCATCGTTCGCTGGACGTGTGGCTCTAGATGAGAAATTGACAATATGTTAGGCCAACTTTACTTGTGTCAATGACTTGTACTATAAAGTCTTCTTTAGTGAGGGGCACATGAGAGACTTCTATACCACCTTTAACCATAATATCTTTCTGTTTGTGGCAGAGAAGAAGCTTCAAGTGGACAAAAGTAAACACAGAATATGATATTTCGCCAGTTGGAATATCGCCAGCAGGAACTGAGGTTTTCTCGACTATTGGATCATCTTCTATCTTTTCTTCAATAGCAGCCACTGCCTCAGGAACTGTTTCTTTCACGACTACTTGGTCATTCACATTCTTTTCAGCAATCTCAGCCTCTGGCTTAGTAGCTTCTTTATTGTCTTCTATCTTTTCAACGATCTCAACAACATCTTCTTATTTCTCTTCCTTCATTTCAGCAATTTCTTCATTGACTTCTGAACTTTTAGTATCTGCTGGTCAAACTTCAGCCTTCTTTTCAATCTTTTCGATAGATTCAACTAAGGGTTCAACAACTGCAACACTTTCAACTTCGGGTTCCTTTTCGACTACTGGACAGTCTTTTGGCTGTTCTTTAACCTCAATTTTCTCGACTTCAACTACAGGCGCTTCAGTTGAAATGGGTTCGTTTTTCTTATCTTCTGCCATCTCTTCTGTTTTCGGGGTTTCTTCTTCTATAACTTTAACAGGTTCGGGTTTCTTTTCTTCTACTTCAACAGGTGGTAATATGACTTCTTTATCAGCAATAGTTACTTCAGTTGGTTTTTCTTCTTCTTCAGCCTTCTTTACTTCTTCAACTATAATGGTATCTGTTTTAGTTACTTCGGTTGTTTCTTCAGTTACACAAGGTGCCTCCTCGATTGTTTCCTTTACTTCCTGCAACACATTTAAAACTGATGGTAAAGAAATCCAATATTTTTTTATCGTTAATTATTAACTAAGATTTTCCAAACTTGTTGGATTGTAGCCTTAACATAATCTCTATGTATTTGGTGATCAAATGAAAAATAAGAATGTAGTTTAGACTTATTGGATAGCCAGTCAGTATGGACGAAACCAGCTTGTTGTAGTTATTGTAGTATGTGCATACCTCTTGTACACAAAACCACTTACTATGGAATATTCCTGATATCTCGAATCACTCATGCAGTTAAGAATCAAGCATGCTGATCATCTCAGTAACATGCTTTAAAAACTTTGGTGTAAATCATAGGTTTAATAGTTTTTGTTATAACAAAAAGTACAATTTTCATAGTTCTGTATATTTGGTCATGTAAGCTATAATGAATAATTTTGTTCTGTTTTGATGTTATAGTTTTTTTTCTGTAAGTTTTTCGCTACCTAAAGATTTATCGTGGCAGTTGCAAAATGATCAATCAAGAAAAAATAACAATACATATTTCATGTGCATTCTTTCTCGACAGTCCTATGATGGTGTAAGTCTTATATGTTGTTTTATGAGCTGAGTACATTTAAATAGTATGACACAAATGATCATTAAAATTCACAAAACTACAACTCAAGCAGCTATAACTTTCTAACATATAATATACCTTTAGTAATCTCTATACGGCGGGATTTTTTCTATAGCATACGAATAGATTTGACACAAACCATTGCCTCCACTAAGGCTATATTCCATAAAATCCAATAGTCGGAAAATAAACCCGAATTGAAGACTTTACAATTACAGCAACCTCCTTTCAACTCCACTGCCTTGATTTATTGCAGCACAAAACATTCATACAGCTTCGCTCGAGTTCTCGTCGACCAACTGTCAAAAAAGAAGCATGAAATGATGACAGTTAGGCGTTGTTAGACATGAGTATGATGTATCTGTACTTTAAAATGCTACACATATTAGCGTCACACCTATTAAGTAATTAACTTATGTCCCAATTTGACACATTCATATTGTAACACCCCCAAAATTTGATACAGCGGAAGACTCAACAAGCTTTCGGGGTGCTACGGGGATTGGTATCCAACACAAGACAATATAGAACGAGATAAAGTAAACATAATAAAAACACAACCAAAACGGGGTTTTAAGGTTTACATTTATCCCAACATCATTCAGAGTCAGGCCCAAAATAAAATAACAGTAGGTCCAAATTTAATTATCAGAGTTTAGAAAAAATAGATCCATGAACCGTGAGCCTTGGCCGAGCCTTCCAATCCAAGCATGCATCTCAACACTTAATTACCTGAGAAAACGTGCTAAAAGTCAGCTTTCGCTGGTGAGATCATAGGTTTAAATTCAACTAACAATATAGTGGACATATACGCAAAACGCTTGCTAGCTAGACTAAGGATTCGCTAAAAGCCTGCGGATACCCTCCGCTCTCAACATAACACACGGATACCCTTCCGTACTAACATAGATATTCGGGTAACCCCCGCAATACCAATAAATACTCGGATAACCTCCGAAGTATTAATAACCTATAGGTGCACACTATAGTATCTAATAAGTCAACCTTGAATAGTACACACGAAACTATGTGACTAAAGCTGACAGTCCAAATAAGCCAACCTTGAATAGTACACACAACAAATATGTGACTAAAGCTGACAATTCACCAATAACCAAATAAGCCAACCTTGAATAGTACACACAACATATATGTGACTAAAGCTGACAATTCATCAATAACCAAATAAGCCAACCTTGAATAGTACACACAAAAGGTGTGACTAAAGCTGACAATAGATCCTAGTCCATACGCATAGCAAGTTTAGAAAGAATATAAAAGCGATAATAGTCCACGTAAAATAATTTGCACGTTTCTCACCCCAATCGTTGAAAACATAGTTCAAGAGTAAAAAGTGGGGCTATGACTCACCTCAAGTCCAGAAAATAGCAAGACGAGGTAGGTAGAAATAAGATGTATGATAACTCACGAAACAGCAACTACGGACTTGGCACGACCTAACAATATTAACTCTTTCAGAAATCATTTCCTCAAATATATAATATTCCCAAACCCGGACGAGAATCCGTTTTATTTCCGAAAATCCATTTCGTATTAGTTTGGTGTATTTGCGTTTGGTATCCATACGGGTAGTGGGTCGACTCAAAACAAACCAAAAAGATCACATATAGAAAGATAAATAAACTATAGATCTAATATTAGCCCAATATATTATTTAAATAAATCGCCAAAGTTTACCAAATCCGTCGATTTGATAATCCTCATATTTATTTACGTAACATACCGTTCCAAGATTACACCCAACCTAAAGCACATAGCACATAATTACTATATAGTATATATCATAGTTTAATAAATTCCTCATATATATCGTCAAATTGGCCAGATTTCCCTATATATACACTCGCAATCTATTACACTTTACATATACTACAACCTATGGGCGTCGTAGGATACGATGCCCACTAATATGTTCGTTTCATATAGCCAAATAACCCGGCTCAACCTTACGGTTAAGTGGTTATTTAATTATAGAAAACGTCTATATTAGTCGTCATATATCCGTGACAATACGAACGTCACAAATACTAACTTACCTGGACCCGAGTGACAACAGTTTCGCCTAACTCAATAAGTTTATCCGTTATATATCCGAAATGGCATTTTATTAAACGTTTCATAATTGTCGGGAGTTTCCCGTTTTATAACACAATTTTTATAATAATAATACGTTCAATAATATTACGCCACTTTCGTAGCCTAATATATATCTAATCGTATTATTTATAATACGACTCGTGATTATTATTATTATTAATATACGCGCTTATATAGTTATATATACGTTATTCACGTATATATATATTCATATAAATGTTCATATTATCAATAATGATTATTACGAGTTTTATTATTTTCGTTTTGGTTTTAATAGTTATTGAGTTATACGAAATGGTCATATGTCCGAGTCATGACTCTCGGCTCATTGTCCAAGTCCAATAATAAGCAAAAGTCATAAAATAACAAATCTCCGTCCAATCACAAACTCAAACCACGGGCTACAACATAAGGGTCCGACTACGGCACCCGACTAACCTATCTCCGTCAATCTAACGACCGTCTCACAATCGGTCCCCAATAACTCTTATCAATCGACAACAACTCCACAATTTCCAATAACAATATCCAATGTCGAGACCACAATGGTCTCGACCCAACCAAAAGTATTCGGCCGAAATGGAATACCACAACAATGCCAAAATTAAGTTCACAATTATTTCAATAAATAACATTAACAAGGTTAATGTTGGGTCGGTTTACCAAGCCAACCCGAGCCCTCGACTCACTTGAGTCTCGGCTCCAAACCGCGAGTCACTTGGACTCGAGCCAACACATAAGTATCATATAGCTCACAAGAGCCTAGCAAGGTAATCAATAGCCCTATTCGACCCAAATGGTCATCGGCAACAAAATAAATACGCGGCTAAGGGCCGCGACCCACAAGGGTCGAACCACAACCAACTCGAGCTCAAGGCTCGAACCACAACAATCTCGAGCATCAATGGAAACCCCGAGACCACACGGTCTCGGTTAGCTTGGTTCGAAGGTCAACACCCTCGACAAACAACCAAACAACAATCACCCAAGAGACCAAAGCCACACCGGGCTCGAACCAAAAATAAGCCGAGAGCCTTGCTCTCGGTTCCGAGTCAACCACAACCAAAACCCAAGAAAACCCGGATACCAAACTTAATTTTTCTCACTAAAACATCATTTCCATTAAAGATCAATTCGATTCTCAACATAATAATCCGTGTAGCCACGGATAATTGCCAAATCGTGGCACCCAAAACCCAAAAATAGCTCCTTCTCACCTTCTTGGACCTCCAAATGCACGGATCTAGTAAAGCTATTAAAAATTCGAACGGATTAGTAGAAATTTGGTGATGTTAACGGAGGTTCTAGGGTAAGTATCATATACCAAATGAAAGAGGGTGAAGAGAGGAAGAAGATGGTGGTATTTGTTTTGTTCGGTGGTAGGAAATGCGGCGGTGGTGGCCGGTTTTTATGTCCGGCGGCTAGGGTTAAGGTTGGGGAAGAAAGATGAGTTTGAGAGAGAAAATAAAAATGGTGAGGGTGAGTGTGTGTGTTGTGTGAACCAGACCAAACACCCCTTTATCTTTCTTTCTTTTTTTTTTTTTTTTTTTTTTTTTTTATTTTGCTAATAATAATAATAATAATAATAATAATAATAATAATAATAATAATAATAATAATAATAATAATAATAATAATAATAATAATAATAATATTATTACGGTGGAGCGGGTAACGCGGGTAATTGTAAAAACATGTGGCCCGAACCCGAACTCATTTCATAACTTCAATATCACTCGAGAACATCTCGTAACTAATTAAAAATATAGCCGGACTCGTAAGACGAATCACAAAACTGTCGTTAGGTAATCCTAGTGCCAAAGTCAACGTAGTACCAAGTGAGAATTCAAATACACATCACCGAACATTTAATCAAAAATGAATTATGAACATAATTCACGAATTCCATAACGTCATTAATTAAAAACATCCATAAAATAGGTCTTACAAGTTCGTTGTGAAATGAAAATTTCAAATAAAATTTATAAACGAACTTAAATTGTAATGCGGGTTTTTTTTAAAAATAGCTCCCTAAACTGCCGGTTGTCACATCCTCCCCGTCTCAGAAGGAAACCCGTCCCAGGTTTCACTCGGAAAAATTCATCTACGAAGTGAAAAGCTTCGGATATCTCTTCCTGAACTCGTCCTCACGTTCCCATGTAAATTATGGTCCATGTCGGGAATTCCAACTAACCTTAACGAGCGGAATGCGACTTCTCTTGAGTCGTTTAACTTCACGATCTAAAATCTCAATCGGTTCTTCCACGAAATTCAGTTTCTCATCAACACGAATATCCCTCATTGGAATGACGGGCATTTCATCAGAAAGACATTTCTTCAAATTACTCACGTGAAACACGTCGTGAACTTTGCTCAGTTCGGACGGTAATTCCAACCTATAAGCCACGGGTCCAATTCTTTCTAAGATCAAGAATGGTCCAATGTAGCGTGGGTTGAGTTTACCACGTTTCCCGAAACGTATTACACCTTTCCAAGGCGAGACTTTCAGCATTACTTTGTCTCCAACCTGGAACTCTAAAGGTTTACGTCTCTGATCGGCATAGCTCTTCTGCCTATCTCTAGCCGCTTGCAACCGATCGCGAATCTGAGTTACTTTCTCTGTAGTTTCCAAAATAAGCTCAGGGCCTGTAAGTTGACTATCTCCAACTTCTGCCCAACCAATAGGCGAACGACACTTTTTGCCATACAAAGCTTCGAATGGTGCAGCCTTAAGACTTGTGTGGTAGCTATTATTATAGGAGAATTCCGCAAGGGGTAAATACTTCTCCCAGCCTTTACCAAAGTCTATGATGCATGCACGAAGCATATCCTCTAACGTCTGAATGGTCCTCTCACTTTGACCATCGGTTTGGGGATGATATGCAGTACTTATATCAAGCCTCGTCCCCAAAGCCGTTTGAAGTGATCGCCACAAAGCTGACGTAAAACGACTATCGCGGTCCGAAATAATAGATATCGGGACTCCATGACGCGAAATAATTTCCTTCACATATAACCTCGCAAGCTTATCCACACTATCATCTTCACTAATAGCTAAGAAATGAGCAGACTTTGTCAGACGATCCACAATTACCCAGATAGCGTCACAACCGCTAGCTGTCCTCGGTAATTTGGTAATGAAGTCCATAGTAATCCGCTCCCATTTCCAGACTGGAAGTTCTGGTTGCGTTAGTAATCCTGACGGTCTCTAGTGTTCAGCTTTAACCTTAGCACATGTCAGACACTTACTAACGTACGATGCTATATCTGCCTTCATGTTTGGCCACTAATATAACTTCTTAAGATCCTGGTACATTTTATCGGAACCAGGATGAATGGAGTACCCTGACTTATGCGACTCATGCAAAATCAATTCCCGAATTTCTCCATATAAAGGTACCCAAATTCGATCTCCAAAACATAATAATCCATCAGAACGCTTAACAAATCCTTTCTCATTATCAGCCATCCCAAATATATTCTCGGCAGATCTATTTTCTGCCTTCAACGCTTCCGTTTGAGCTTCGAGTATTTGAGACGGTAATGGCGACACGATAGTCATTCCCAATGACCTAACTCGTAATGGTGGTACTCTTTCCTTTCGACTAAGAGCATCAGCAACAACGTTTGCTTTATCAGGGTGGTAGCGAATTTCACAATCATAATCGCTTAGCAACTCAATCCAACGTCGCTGTCTCATGTTGAGCTCTTTTTGATTCAAGATGTGTTGTAGACTTTTGTGGTCAGTAAATACAACACACTTGGTCCCGTACAAGTAATGTCTCCATATTCTTAAAGCAAAAACCACAGCACCGAGCTCCAAATCATGGGTAGTGTAGTTTTTCTCATGCTTTTTGAGCTGTCGGGAAGCATAAGCTATCACTTTCTCTCGTTGCATTAACACAGCTCCTAAACCTTTATGTGAGGCGTCACAATAGACGACGAAATCCTCGTTACCTTCTGGTAACGCTAAGATAGGAGCACTACACAACATTTTCTTAAGCAATTGAAACGCTTCCTCTTCTTTATCTCCCCATTCATACGTAACACTCTTTTGAGTCAATTTGGTCAATGGTTTAGCTATCTTCGAAAATCCCTCAATGAATCTTCGGTAATAACCAGCTAAACCCAAAAATTGACGAACTTCGGTTGGGGTTGTAGGTGCAGCCCAATCTTTTATCGCCTCAATTTTTGCAGGATCCACATGGACTCCTTGTCTGTCAATCACATGACCCAAAAATTGTACCGTCGGAATCCAAAATTCGCATTTCGAAAACTTGGCATAGAGTTTCTCCTTCCTGAGCAATTCCAAAATGAGTCTTAAATGCTCCTCATGCTTTTTCTCACTCTTTGAATAAATCAGAATGTCATCGATGAATACAATCACGAACTTATCCAAGTAAGGCTTACACACACGATTCATGAGATCCATGAATATTGCTGGTGCGTTAGTCAACCCAAACGGCATCACCTGAAACTCGTAATGCCCGTAACGGGTTATGAAAGCCGTTTTCGGAATATCTTCCTCGCGAACTCGAAGTTGACGATATCCCGATCTCAAATCGATCTTCGAATACACACTCGATCCTTGAAGTTGATCGAACAAGTCATCGATCCTAGGTAACGGGTATCGATTCTTCACCGTTAACTTATTCAACTCCCTATAATCAATACACATACGAAACGATCCATCCTTCTTCTTCACAAATAAGACTGGGGCTCCCCAAGGTGAAGAACTTGGTCTTATGAATCCTTTTTCGGCTAACTCCGCCAATTGTTTCGACAACTCTTCTAGTTCGGTAGGTGCAAGACGATAAGGCGCTCGTGCTACAGGTGCAGCACCAGGCATCAACTCAATCTGAAACTCCACTTGTCTAGTCGGCGGGATTCCCGATAAATCATCGGGAAACACATCAGGAAAATCACGAACTATAGGCACATCTCCAATGCACCTTTCCTTTTTCTTCGTCTCTCCCTTCTCAGAAATTTGAGCTAAGAAAAGGTAACATCCCTTCTCCATTAGCTTCGGTAACTTTGTGCAAGATATGACTGCTAATCGGGATGGGCTCCTAGAATCCTTTCGATCTCCCAATATGTTTAGGATTTCCTTTCCGTATGGTACACGCACGATCTTCTCGTCGCAAAGTATGTGAGCACGATACTTCGACAACCAATCCATACCAATGATTACATCAAAACTTCCTAACGTGACGGGTAGAAGATCTATGTTGAAAGGGTGGTTCAAGAAATTTAACGTACAACCACGAATTATGGTATTAATCCTTTCTAGATTTCCGTTTGCTAACTCAATATCGTATCCAATTCCTAAGGCCATCGGGGGTTTCTCTAGTAAGGGTGCAAATGTAGTGGACACAAAACTCCTATCGGCACCAGTATCAAATAGTATGGAAGCATAACGATTATTGAGAAGGAACGTACCAGTAACGACGTTCGGATCTTCTCCTCTCTCGTTCCCGAGTGCATACACTCTTCCCTGAGCAGCTCCAGCTTCCACACGTTGGTCCCCATTATCTTGTCGTCCACGATTTCCTCCAGCTCCACGGTTTCCATAATTGTACCCATTACCACCCGAGCCTTGATTTCCACGGTTCCGCGATTCTCTACACTCATTCCTATAGTGTCCCTTCTTTCCACACCCATAACAGGTAACATCTGCCTTGTTTCTCATTTCAGGAGCAGCTTGAACCATAGCAAGAGGTCGAGCTCTACAGTCCCTAGCTGTGTGTCCTTTCCTTGAGCAATTCTGGCATTTCACACTACACCATCCAGTATGATGCTGATGGCAACGATCACACTTGGGTGCATCACCGTTCTGATTCTTCTTATCTCCATTCCCAATAGCATAAGCCTTAGCTTGTCTCTTGCTTCGGTGATCATTACTCTTAGAGTGACGGTCTCTCTTTCTCTTTCCATTCTTCTCCTTATCAGCTTCTTCTAATTCCAACGAATCCATAAGTTGTTGAGCAATTGTGATTGCCTCATGGATGTTTGCAGGCCTAGCAGAAATTACATCATTCCTCGTAGCTACAGGCAACCCATCAGTATACCTCTCGATCTTTTGGGTCTCAGTTTTCACCATATCTGGGCACAACAAGGCTAACTCCTGGTAACGACGATTGTAAGTCGCCATATCATTACCTTTCACCTTGTGGTTCCAAAACTCAATCTCTAGCTTCTTGACCTCATTCCTCGGGCAATAAGTCTGAATCAGCAAGGACTTAAATTGCTCCCAAGTCATAGCATACGCTACATCACTCCCAACTGCATTTCGGTACTTGTTCCACCAAGTCAATGCTTCATCCTTGAAAGTAAAAGAAGCAAACTTTACCTTCGCATTCTCCGCACAACCACTGACATTAAACACTGACTCAGTCTTCTCAATCCATCTGACTAAGTAAACCACTCCTTCAGTTCCACCAAACTCAATGGGTCCACAAATCTTAAATTCCTTGTATTGACATCCATTAGCACGAACAGGTGGAAAAGTTCCAGCAGAATTGTTGGAATGATTTGACTCAGCTAGTAGTTCAGCAACTCTTTGCTCCACGAGTTGGTTGATCATTGCTTGATCTACAGTAGGTGCATTAAGTGGAACATGACCATTGTCTCCCTGAACATCAACATTTTGATTCCTGTTGTTACGGTTAGTGGTGTCCAGGTTGTCAGAAGTAGGGGTTTCAACATTTCGAGTAGGTCGACGACCTCGACGAGCAGGAGTAGTCACAGCAGGACCAGTTCTGGTAGACCTAACAGGGTTTCGACGTGGTGCCATTGATCTGTAACATCACACAAGTTCATGAGTCTCCAATAGAACTTATTGATATGCTCAACAAAACATCTCAACGAATCAAGTCATGGAAAGAATAGCAACAACACACCACGTAACAACAAATAAGCGAATAAGGACTCAATTTCCATAACACTCAAAATCACATAATACCATATACTAATAACCATCAACCATACAATAGCGATCTAACATCGTTCCAACTAACGGATAACACAAAACATACTAATCGTTCCAAAAGAGACGAATACCGAACAAAATACATCAAAATATGATAAATAGCTTTTCTAACCGAACACTCCTCGGTTAAGAAAGCAATAAGATAACATAACCCAAACAACTAGCCACGTGGCTGACGGAGAATCCTCAACTCCTGCCTCAAGCCATCAAGATCCCTCCATAACGATCCTAACTCCACGCTATGGGTGTCTCGGTCTCTCTTGAGGTCAGCCAACTCCTTCTCTAGCTCGGCATTCCTTTGCCAAAGCTTACGGTCGGCCTCACGAGCAGTAACAAATCCTCGCTGCAAACTATCGATATGCTCGTGGACATCCATCAAAACTCTCCTCAGCTCAGTAGTCCTGCCCACAACGACAGTCAAATCAACTCTCAAATCTGCTAAAAACTCTCCAATAACTCTCTCAAGTCGATCAGATACACGTGCAACTCTGTCACTAAGCTCAGTAATCCGAGCCCACAACCTGCCAATCTCACCCAACTCTGCATGCTCAGCAGAAACCTCAGAAGATGCATCCGACTCAACGGGACTACCAGGTGGCAACTCAAACAAGAACAGATGATCAGGTGAATCAGGCTCAATTGGGTGTACAGGTGAATCAGGCTCCTCAGCCTGAGCTGGTGGTGCTAACTCATCATCATCATCAGGCATCTCATCCTCCTGAGGGTCATCCTCCTCCTCAGGGTCATCATCATCACCCTGCTCAGCCTCCTGAGGGTCATCCTCCCACTCAGGGTCATCAGCCTCATCCTCACCCTCGTACTCCTCCTCCTCCTCATCGGAAGAGTACCTCATCACTCGTCGTCTCCTACTAGGTGAACCATGTGAAGATGTAGTAGGTGATCTAGGACGATGACGCAATGATGTGGGTGGCGCCTCAGACAGAAGAGTATGAGCATCAATCTGTAAAGGTGATGGAGTAGGGCGTACCGACATGCGTGCCGTAGCTCGGTGGGCAAAGCGTGGTGCCACACGAGCCAATGCCTGATGAAGAGTAAGCTGCCTCGATGTACCAGGGAGCCCTAGAGAAGATGAGGGTCCCTGCGTAGATGCAGCAGGTAGTGCTGAAGTAGAAGCTGCCTGTGATACAATAGCTGAAGACATGGCCATCTGGTAAGGGTCATCAGATGCCATAGTGAACTGTGCAGGTAAAACTGGTGCAGTAAGAATGTCCTCGACGACATCGGGCATATGGGAGGCCATAGTCTGTGACAACGGCGTAGGGTAGGTGTAAGTGTTTCAAAACAACTTAAATCACAACTTATAAAACCGTACCAAATATACTCATCGACTAATTCCATATATAATCTCAATAACAGAATTCCAAACACCGCATTACTAAAATGTTTATAAAACATATAGACCATATAAATCCTCGAGAACGCCATCTTATTACTAAAATCCATAAATCTCAAATCATCTCAATTATCTCATAATACCTCAAATAATAGAAGATGCTTTGGCTTGGCGGGCTGGCGGGCGGTGGTCAAGGATCATTTTCTATAAAAATACGGTTATAGTTTAGGCGTTTATTTACCTAGTTCTCTATAACCTTGGCTCTGATACCAATCTGTAACACCCCCAAAATTTGATACAGCGGAAGACTCAACAAGATTTCGGGGTGCTACGGGGATTGGTATCCAACACAAGACAATATAGAACGAGATAAAGTAAACATAATAAAAACACAACCAAAACGGGGTTTTAAGGTTTACATTTATCCCAACATCATTCAGAGTCAGGCCTAAAATAAAATAACAGTAGGTCCAAATTTAATTATCAGAGTTTAGAAAAAATAGATCCATGAACCGTGAGCCTTGGCCGAGCCTTCCAATCCAAGCATGCATCTCAACACTTAATTACCTGAGAAAACGTGCTAAATGTCAGCTTTCGCTGGTGAGATCATAGGTTTAAATTCAACTAACAATATAGTGGACATATACGCAAAACGCTTGCTAGCTAGACTAAGGATTCGCTAAAAGCCTGCGGATACCCTCCGCTCTCAACATAACACACGGATACCCTTCCGTACTAACATAGATATTCGGGTAACCCCCGCAATACCAATAAATACTCGGATAACCTCCGAAGTATTAATAACCTATAGGTGCACACTATAGTATCTAATAAGTCAACCTTGAATAGTACACACGAAACTATGTGACTAAAGCTGACAGTCCAAATAAGCCAACCTTGAATAGTACACACAACAAATATGTGACTAAAGCTGACAATTCACCAATAACCAAATAAGCCAACCTTGAATAGTACACACAACATATATGTGACTAAAGCTGACAATTCATCAATAACCAAATAAGCCAACCTTGAATAGTACACACAAAAGGTGTGACTAAAGCTGACAATAGATCCTAGTCCATACGCATAGCAAGTTTAGAAAGAATATAAAAGCGATAATAGTCCACGTAAAATAATTTGCACGTTTCTCACCCCAATCGTTGAAAACATAGTTCAAGAGTAAAAAGTGGGGCTATGACTCACCTCAAGTCCAGAAAATAGCAAGACGAGGTAGGTAGAAATAAGATGTATGATAACTCACGAAACAGCAACTACGGACTTGACACGACCTAACAATATTAACTCTTTCAGAAATCATTTCCTCAAATATATAATATTCCCAAACCCGGACGAGAATCCGTTTTATTTCCGAAAATCCATTTCGTATTAGTTTGGTGTATTTGCGTTTGGTATCCATACGGGTAGTGGGTCGACTCAAAACAAACCAAAAAGATCACATATAGAAAGATAAATAAAATATAGATCTAATATTAGCCCAATATATTATTTAAATAAATCACCAAAGTTTACCAAATCCGTCGATTTGATAATCCTCATATTTATTTACGTAACATACCGTTCCAAGATTACACCCAACCTAAAGCACATAGCACATAATTACTATATAGTATATATCATAGTTTAATAAATTCCTCATATATATCGTCAAATTGGCCAGATTTCCCGATATATACACTCGCAATCTATTACACTTTACATATACTACAACCTATGGGCGTCGTAGGATACGATGCCCACTAATATGTTCGTTTCATTTAGCCAAATAACCCGGCTCAACCTTACGGTTAAGTGGTTATTTAATTATAGAAAACGTCTATATTAGTCGTCATATATCCGTGACAACACGAACGTCACAAATACTAACTTACCTGGACCCGAGTGACAACAATTTCGCCTAACTCAATAAGTTTATCCGTTATATATCCGAAATGGCATTTTATTAAACGTTTCATAATTGTCGGGAGTTTCCCGTTTTATAACACAATTTTTATAATAATAATACGTTCAATAATATTACGCCACTTTCGTAGCCTAATATATATCTAATCGTATTATTTATAATACGACTCGTGATTATTATTATTATTAATATACGCGCTTATATAGTTATATAAACGTTATTCACGTATATATATATTCATATAAACGTTCATATTATCAATAATGATTATTACGAGTTTTATTATTTTCGTTTTGGTTTTAATAGTTATTGAGTTATACGAAATGGTCATATGTCCGAGTCATGACTCTCGGCTCATTGTCCAAGTCCAATAATAAGCAAAAGTCATAAAATAACAAATCTCCGTCCAATCACAAACTCAAACCACGGGCTACAACATGAGGGTCCGACTACGGCACCCGACTAACCTATCTCCGTCAATCTAACGACCGTCTCACAATCGGTCCCCAATAACTCTTATCAATCGACAACAACTCCACAATTTCCAATAACAATATCCAATGTCGAGACCACACTGGTCTCGACCCAACCAAAAGTATTCGGCCGAAATGGAATACCACAACAATGCCAAAATTAAGTTCACAATTATTTCAATAAATAACATTAACAAGGTTAATGTTGGGTCGGTTTACCAAGCCAACCCGAGCCCTCGACTCACTTGAGTCTCGGCTCCAAACCGCGAGTCACTTGGACTCGAGCCAACACATAAGTATCATATAGCTCACAAGAGCCTAGCAAGGTAATCAATAGGCCTATTCGACCTAAATGTTCATCGGCAACAAAATAAATACGCGGCTAAGGGCCGCGACCCACAAGGGTCGAACCACAACCAACTCGAGCTCAAGGCTCGAACCACAACAATCTCGAGCATCAATGGAAACCCCGAGACCACACGGTCTCGGTTAGCTCGGTTCGAAGGTCAACACCCTCGACAAACAACCAAACAACAATCACCCAAGAGACCAAAGCCACACCGGGCTCGAACCAAAAATAAGCCGAGAGCCTTGCTCTCGGTTCCGAGTCAACCACAACCAAAACCCAAGAAAACCCGGATACCAAACTTAATTTTTCTCACTAAAACATCATTTCCATTAAAGATCAATTCGATTCTCAACATAATAATCCGTGTAGCCACGGATAATTGCCAAATCGTGGCACCCAAAACCCAAAAATAGCTCCTTCTCACCTTCTTGGACCTCCAAATGCACGGATCTAGTAAAGCTATTAAAAATTCGAACGGATTAGTAGAAATTTGGTGATGTTAACGGAGGTTCTAGGGTAAGTATCATATACCAAATGAAAGAGGGTGAAGAGAGGAAGAAGATGGTGGTATTTGTTTTGTTGGGTGGTCGGAAATGCGGCGGTGGTGGCCGGTTTTTATGTCCGGCGGCTAGGGTTAAGGTTGGGGAAGAAAGATGAGTTTGAGAGAGAAAATAAAAATGGTGAGGGTGAGTGTGTGTGTTGTGTGAACCGGACCAAACACCCCTTTATCTTTCTTTTTTTTTTTTTTTTTTTTTTTTATTTTGCTAATAATAATAATAATAATAATAATAATAATAATAATAATAATAATAATAATAGTATTATTACGGTGGAGCAGGTAACGCGGGTAATTGTAAAAACATGTGGCTCGAACCCGAACTCATTTCATAACTTTAATATCACTCGAGAACATCTCGTAACTAATTAAAAATATAGCCGGACTCGTAAGACGAATCACAAAACTGTCGTTAGGTAATCCTAGTGCCAAAGTCAACGTAGTACCAAGTGAGAATTCAGATATACATCACCGAACATTTAATCAAAAATGAATTATGAACATAATTCACGAATTCCATAACGTCATTAATTAAAAACATCCATAAAATAGGTCTTACAAGTTCGTTGTGAAATGAAAATTTCAAATAAAATTTATAAAAGAACTTAAATTGTAATGCGGGTTTTTTTAAAAAATAGCTCCCTAAACTGCCGGTTGTCACACATATCAATTATTGAATAATGCGTTTTTGTCCTCATCAAAGTATGATAGTTGATTAGTATGTGTAAGCAAAGGACCTGGTTATAAATGATAGCCGTTTGCATCTGAGACATACATGTAGGAAAAATACCATTTTTGTGGCCAATAACTTACCTAAAACACACAACATGAGATGTTAAAAACCACAAATCTTAACCCGCCAATTTTAATACCGCAACCTGTTTTGACCAGTTACCGAATTTGACCAACCCGTTTATTTTGTAACGTAATATAAAATATAAGCAAAGAAACGCATACCTGTATATCAGGTGAAGGCTTCCAATCAGGGTCAAAGATGATCACTCTATTAGCACTCGTAAGATTTCGACCCTGTTGTCTATAGACGTGTCTTGGGATAGACTGAAATTCAGACATTTCTGTCAACATAGATCCATGTTTGGTATATATAGGTCGTTTAATCCATGATTGTATTCATAGATCATTAGTTTAATGTTAAAAGGTATAAGCGTATTACATGTTTAAAGCAGTAAATCAAAAATATAAACAGATGAGAGCTGGTCACCATGTTTCCAGGCGGCGAGTTATTGTCCATAATAACAGAAGAGAGTTTGTGACCATGTTTCCGAATGACCCATTATTGTTCGTCATACTTCCATGGCCTTGTGTCCAAAGACGCTGGGTTTGCTGACCTTGCATACTTCTTCCACATTTTCTGTTTAAAAACCACATTTGCATTTCATTAAAAGTTTTAAACATTTTTTCTGCAAGAGCGGCAAAAAGTCAAAACACAAACCTTTTCTTTATTTTCTTTGGAATATTGGAGATGACACAACAACACGGCTGAAAAATGATGCTTATTCTCTCAGTTAACATTAAAAAAAGTATTTAGCATAACATCACGGTCTACTTCCTGATGCAGCTCGGGTCAAAGCCTTATGCGTTCTTCCAAATTATGGCACTGCAAACAAATCTTATTGAAAATGAAAACAATTAGTGAATCCGACTTTAAAGCACAAGCCATATGAAGAGGTATCAGCTAACAGTAAATCTTGTCATCTTTGCACTGGGAATCCTTTATTTCTATCCGATGATTGGACCAGTTAATGAAAATAATACATGATAAAGAATTCAATAGACCCACCTGCTCTAACCTTAGTTGCTTTGTACCCTTTTACCACGTTCTTTTTAACTCATTTCAACATCTTCAGCCACCACTTCTTCTCCTCCTTTAATACATTTCCTAAATTGGTTTCTCATAAAAAAGTAAATTGTTTTTTAGTGTAAGTTACCACAATAATATTTCATATATGATTGGCTTACATTATTATAAAATAGAGATGAATGATTATAGAGGATACCTTACTTTATTACTTTAGTTCCTAATAACAATGAAAGAGGATTTGGGCCATAAATTATAATTTGCATCAAGTGATCCGCTACTTACATATACCAAACAAATATATATATATTATTTTAGTTCAGTATGTATAAAACTATATCAACTTAGAAGTTGCTCTTATTTCAATGATTACTAATAATCATAGAAATTTTTATAATACATGAAAATTCATTTATATAGCCCCCACCACATATCCGTTTGTAACATAATAAAGTAATTTTTTTCAAAAAAATTTAGCGTTAAAAGTGGTAGCTTAGGTTAGGCTGATTTAAGGTGCGATACTGCCAGATGTGTATAGCTAACGGTACTGTGCCGTTTGCTGTCTGCGGGTTAATTCTAGGTTACATGGGTTAAACATACTTCCATTTATTGGAGTAGTTGGGAAGAACACTGGCCTATTTATCCAAACAGTCTAGAAATATGTGTTCATAAATTACACAATAACAAAACAACTAATTTCACAAACCAAAAATACAATATACCTTCAGTAATCTCTCTTGGAGTGCTAAAGCCAAAACTAATACTCTTCCAGGAGCTGTAATCATGATACCGGTCGACGTATATACTAATATGATACTGACATACGCGATCGTTTTCTTCCATCAATGTTGCAGTTGTTTTCGATTGTGAATGGATGATGGAGGTGGGAGAATACGGCCTTTGATTGCAGTAAGTTTTTCCACAACTTGAATGCCGAAATATTCATTCACAAATTTATCTTGGTGGTTGTTGTTTTCTCTTAACACCTATAAGAACTAAAAATATCAACACAATAAGCAAATGAACAAAAATTGTTGAAACAATGATATAAAAGTTTAAGTGCAAATACATCAGATTCCATTCCAATGTATAAGATAAAGATAAGCACATAAAAACTAAAGAAATTGAAAAGAATAACGCATCCACCTGCATTGCTTTAGAATCTTCAAGGTGTTTACTCATTTACTGAACCTTCTATTAGCCTGTGCATGCATAAGATAACTATTGAGCTTCTATTAGCCTTTTATACAACACGAACCAAAAACCTCATACGTGGGAAGAGCTTGTTAAAAAAACATAACTGAGTAAACTAAAATAAATCATTAAAATTCATAATTGCAACAAAATTAATCCTTATATCATCATACCTCAAAATTGACCAACTAACCTAATTCGATTTCAATTCGAATTACTTAAATAGAAGATTACCTTTGATATTTATAGTGGTTCCAATCTTGAGTCCAACTTTACACAACATGTCAAGCGTTCATGGTTGCATACCTATGATGAAGAAAACACAATAAACCGATCATTAGAGGAGATTGTGAGGAAAAAAGGATATTAGGGTTTTGAGAAAAAATATATTATGAATTAACTGAAGATTTTTTTCCGTATATGTTTGATAAGGGTCTCATTGTCAACCAAATATATTCATAATCTATTCCTTAAATATAGTTTAACAATATCAAGTTTTTAAGCATGACTTACTTAGTTTGTATTGTAAATAACAAAAAAATGGCTTGGTCTAGTGGTTGAAGCATTTGTATGTGGATTAAATGACTCAGGTTCGAATCTTGCAAAAGGACAATGTTTTTAAAAATTTAATCCGAATATTTTACATTAAATATACAAATTTAATAAAAAAAAATTAAAAAAATAAATACGTTTATATATGATGACATGGCAGATGACATGGCTGAAATTGAATTACTGGGCATTGACTGGACAATGACTGGGCATATCCTTCAAATGCCTCCTGTTATATATAATGTAGAGATATATATGTTTATCACGTCTATATACTTATATAAACGATTATATTATCAATAATATTATTACAAGTTTTTATTAATAATGTTGGATTATAATATTTATCGAGTCATAGGAGTTGTTCACATGTCCGAGTCATCACTCTCGGCTCATTGTCCAAGTCCAACAATAAAAATAACCAAGTCATAAATAGATAATCCAACTCCGTCCAAAATCAATCCCAATCCATGTGCTACAACAATAGGGTCCGACTACGGCACCCGACTAACCTATCTCCGTCAATCTAGTTTGACCGTCTCACAATCGGTCCCCAATACCATTCCGTCAACACATCTCCAAAAATCAAAATCACAAGTCCAAATGTACCACTTCAAGCTCGAGGTAACCATGATCAATAAAAAACAAAATGACAATATAATGATCCAACAATTATAAACGACAACCAAAATAAACATCACACATACGGGTTGATTTACCAAGTCAAACCCGAGTCAAAATTAAACCACATGAATCGTGGGTCCCACCCGAGACCTCTAGGGTCTCGGCTTGCTCAATACGAGCCAAACCAAACGGACATTAGTGGTCACGACAAACCACAAGGTTGCAACAACAATCGACCGGACCCAAGGGGTCACGGCCTAGCTCCATACGAGCCAAAACAAACCCAAACCGACCCTATGGGCCGTCGGCTACAAGTCAACCCAACCAAAAATAAATCTATCAACCAAGAATCAATCCAAACACCAATTATTAGAACCAATCAAGATCAAAAGATCAAGAAATCCGGAATAATCACAAGTCGAGGGTGAAACCCTCGGCTATGGTGTCGACCACGCGAAGAAACAATCAACCAAACATCAAAACCCGGATACCAAACGAATTTTTATTATCAAAACTTCATTTCCCCTCATTATTTCACAAAACCCATTTAAGGAAAATCGTGTACCCACGATTTGGGTAGCACATCGAGACCCACGAGTTGAAACTCGTGATACTCACCTTCAAAATGACTCTAAGAATGTATATCTTCAAAAACCCAACAAGAAAAAGATGAAAAAGATAATGTTTAGGGGCGGTGGTGATGATTTCGTGGTGTTAGGGAGGGTTTTAGAGCGCGTGATGTATACCAAATGATAGATCGGAACGAGATGGTTAAGATGGTGGTATTATATTGGACGTGGGAGGGGCGGTGGTGGCTGTGGTGGCCGTGGTAGGCGGCGGTGGTGTTAGGGTTTTCAAGAGAGAGCGAGTGTGTGTTGGTGAGGATGATGGTTGTGTTGTTTTGTGAATCCAGGAACCAACAAGGACGATTTTTATCATTTACTCTAAAAAAAATGATTTTAATAATAATAATAATATTATTATAATTAAGGGTAGAGTGGGTTAAATGGCTTGGTGTAGAATACACGGACCAAACCCGAACTCATTCAAAGTAAAATAACTCTCCCGAACCGAGCTCATTCCAAATATTCAAAAATCTCACGATACGTTCCAAAAATATAAAATTCCCGAACCAACATTTAAAATATATATAAAATTGTTAGGTTAACCTAGTGCCGGAGTCAATGTAGTGCCAAATAAATATTTTAAATGAATCATCACGAATATACCAAACCAAACCAATAATTAAAAAAATTCAATTTCCATAAATAACGTACGGTTTAAAAATCACATTCCAACGTTTACAAATCTCATCACGAATAAACTTTTCCAATATTCCAAAAGTCATAAATTTTAAAGTAATGCGGATTTTCAAAATGGCTCCCTAATTTGCCAGTTGTCACATCCTCCCAGCCTCAGAAGAAACCCGTCCCGGGTTTCATTCGGAACAAACCATCTACGAAGTAAAAAGCTTCGGATATCTCTTTCGAAGCTCATCCTCATGTTCCCACGTGAATTCTGGTCCATGCCGAGAATTCCAACGAACTTTGATGAGTGGTATGCGACTTCGCTTAAGTCGTTTAATCTCTCTATCCAATATCTCAATCGGCTCCTCCACAAAATTCAAACTCTCATCTACACGAATTTCCTTAATTGGTATAACCGGTGTTTCATCCGAAAGACACTTCTTCAGATTGCTAACATGAAACACGTCATGAACTTTACTCAGTTCCTGTGGTAGTTTCAACCGATAAGCCACGGGCCCAATTCTTTCCAAAATGAGAAATGGTCCAATGTAGCGGGGGTTGAGTTTCCCAAGTTTCCCGAAACGTATCACACCCTTCCAAGGCGAGACTTTCAGCATCACTTTGTCTCCAACCTGGAACTCTAGGGGTTTACGTCTCTGATCGGCGTAACTTTTCTGTCTATCCCTAGCTGCTTGTACTCGATCTCGAATTTGCGTCACTTTCTCAGTAGTCTCCAAAATAAGCTCAGGGCCTGTGAGTTGGCTATCTCCAACTTTAGCCCAACCAACAGGCGAACGACATTTTTGGCCATATAAGGCTTCAAACGGTGTAGCTTTAAGACTTGTGTGGTAGCTATTATTATAAGAAAACTCCGCAAGGGGTAGATACTTCTCCCAGCCTTTACCAAAGTCTATTATGCATGCATTAAGCATATCCTCCGAAGTCTGAATAGTTCTCTCATTTTGACCATCGGTTTGGGGGTGATATGCGGTACTTGTAACAATTCGCAATTTCAGGTTAATTACCATTCCCGGAAAATTTCACTATTCACTTTTACTATTCATTTTTCCCGAAACTTTCCCGAAAGTTGATTTTTATTTGATATTCTCGAGTGATAAATCATTTCCATGGCAAATTAAATGTTTGACATTCGTCAGATCATTTTCGTGAAAATTATTAAGGAATTACACGTTTTAGGGTAAAACGTCATTCAGAAATTCTACGTACAACGAAACTCGACCGCGTTAAGTGACCCCGCATCAGAAAAATGTTTGACACACTCATGATTTATTTGAGAATTAATCGTGACTGAGAAAAACATGACCAAAGACTTCCCGGCAGGTCACCCAAACCAGTACTATTCTCACATGAGCACGCTTAACCGTATGGGCGATTAACCGTTAGACCACAAAACGCGTTTCTAACACGATTTGAGTTTTCAACTTATTAGAAAAAGTCAACATATTTTTCCCTCCTCCATTGACCAAAAATCATCCCTTGATGTTATAAGTCATTTCGTGATTTTTAGGCTTACGGTTTGATGTCTAAAAGACATTTAATACCAACCGACACTAGACTGAGCCCAGTCTAGACATTATAAGTCATTTTAAATCATTTATAACCTATTAGAAAAGTAATATTTTACTTTTCTCAATTTTACGCAATATTCGTACATTTTACGTATTACGCGTTTTAGACCCGTGTTTCCAGTTTTTAGCAGGGTTTTAGCACCCGATAGAACCTACCACTCATTTTATATTTTATTATGGACTATATGGACAAGTTTAACAATACTTTCAAATTCCATCCTTTGCTCATTTCCTTCTAGTTTCATGCATGATTCAAGTGCAAGTTCAAGGTTGAAACTCTAGTTAGGTTATCATTCATCAAACACTTCCATAACCTCATATACTTGGTGATTTCTCTTGAGTTTGAATCCACTCAAGTCACCTCAACCTTCATCATCCATCTTTCAAGATTACAAGGGTAGAAAGATTGCATGAAGTGAAGTGGGTTGAAGCAAGTCTATCAAAGTCCTATCCTTACATGTTAACTTCCTTTCTTGTTTGAAAGCCAAAAGTTGTAAGCCAAACCCTAACATGCTTCTTGTTAATTTATCATGTTCATATCATTTACATGTTATTCTTGCTTATTATGTCTTGTATTGATGTCCATGATGTATAAAAATGAGTAAAAGATGTTGTTATAATGGATTGTTGAAACAAGTTACTAAAACAAGCAAACTAATGAATTTCTTGGTAAGACCTGATCAAAATGGTAAAAATATGATATTTGATTATTACATATTGTGGTAGAGGACCTAACAAGGAAACCATAGCAATTTGAACCACCCAAAACGAGTATACGAGTCAAAAGTTACGCCCATTTGAAGTTACCAAAACTTTGCGGCAAACTGCCAAATACCATTCTGATCAAATTTGGGTTTTGAAAGTCACACTTCTGGTCCGATTCATCAAAAAGTTAAAACATGAAAGTTGTCCGGAACGACGTTTTCGTTCAGGAACAAAGAAGCTCGAGCCCTGAAAATGCTTTCCGAGTGATAAAATTTTTCAAATTCTAAACAGCCCATTTTTAGACCAAAGTCACTAGATTATGGTTATACTTTAAATGGAACAAGAGGTCTTATGACCTATAATCAAGACCACAACCATGGCTAGAGCCAAGGTTGTGTCTCATGACCTTGGAACAAGGACCAAAGGTCATGGCTAGGCCATGACGAAATGACCATACCAACTTACTTAGGCGAAAACATGAAACAAGGAATTAGCAAGAACTTGAACAAGCAATTTGGATCTACTTCACTTAAAAAGGAACCATGAGATATTACAAAGAAAAATGGTCATTCAAGTTATATGAAACATACCCTAATAACAATCTTCATGTACTAATAAACTTTCCTAAGTTTATTCAAATATAGGACATGTAACTTTTCGGATCAAAACTTATATCTATATATTTCATCAACTACTACAATAGTAGGGAGCCTCATGTGAGGAGTTCATTATGTAAGCCGTCGAGTTGAGTTGTGGATTTACGAATTAAAGTGTCCTGGCTCCTCGAACACTTACTAACATGACTTCTGAATTATGTCGGCCCGAACGGTAGTAAACGATATACAAAACATACATGTTCATGAATCTTTTCTTTCAAAGACTTACATTATACATCATACCACATCATGGACTTAGATGCAAGATATATATATAGGCACTTATTCATATTCTTTATTCCGATCCTAAGTCGCAACATTCGATTATAGGTTGCTCGTAGAAACCTTCACGATTAAACCGTTACATTCATTACTTGCTAGCTTACTTAAGGTGAGTTCGTAGCCCCACTTTCTATTGTTTAACTATTTTACAAACCCATGGGGGGAATACATGCTATTACTTTTCTACTCGAACACAATGCTTTCTAATGTATGCTTCTCGACGATGTTTTATTATCACTAAGTAACGATTGCCATGTTCGAAGTCCCTATATCATGAACCATTAGTCACTACCTTTAGTGAGCGCGAATATTGTGAATAGATCTATTGGGATTGACGAATCCCATTTGTGTTGAACAACGATGAGTTCACACAAATGCACTATATTTGAGATTTAGCGGTATAACGGCAAAAGTACCTTGATAGGGCTTCTATAATGCCAATTTTGTTGGTTCGATGTTAATGTTTTGGTTGCATGAGCTTAGTGAAATAAATAACGATTTTGTTTTCAAACTATGAGTGTGAGTCTATAGCTCACACTACGATTATTGTGTTCAAACGATTTAACTAAACTCTACAAATTCCACTCAACCTTTGTGTTGACCTCTCAAGCATGTATTTCAGGTTCATGACGATCAAGGATGGTACGGAAGGGCACGGATCCTCAAGAGGGCTATAAATTTTATTATCATTCAAAAACACATTTATTATACATTGTAAACATGGAACCATTTGGGACCTCATTTTGTAAATCTCTGATATTTATACAATTTGAATGATAAATCTTTTAAAACGACTCAATTGGAGTTCGTTTTCTATTATTGTGACTATTGTGCCGTCGAGTAACACCCAGTTCGAATTCCGCTGCATCCATGAATTGGGGGTGTTACAGATTGGTATCAGAGCCATGGTTATAGAGAAACGGGTCTAATTGAGACCTAAACTATAACTACAATTACAAGCAAAAACATTTTATAGCCTTCCGCTCTCCGTGTCTTCCATCCTCCAGACGATTATGGACTTATTAAGCATTTTATGCTACATGAACATATAAGTATATTTATATATACATTCGAGTTATTTTCAATCATTTTATCTAAACATATCTACACATGCCTATTCTATGGCATTTCGACACAACCACATTCTCCCAACCATGTTCCTACTCCAAATATCCAAGACATTGTAACTAATTACAATGGTCTTTTCTATTTCCCGGACATTGTATGACACAATGGTCTTAATCATTTCTCAAATGTTTTGAGTCACACAATGGTCTAATCTACTTCCGAGACATTGTGATTTGTGCAATGGTCTCTGGAATTATTCCACCACCTCATCAACATCATTTCATATGATATCAAAAACCCATCACAATCTATCGATTTCTAAACAAGAAATATGAGATTTCTAAAGGACGAACAAATCCATCATCAACAAAAGCTGAAGTTCAGCTCTACATTCATCAAAGTTTTCTTATGAAACCTTCATTATTAAAAGTTCGTGATCTTGACCAAGTATGTTCTATTTTAGAACTACTTAAAAATTTCCTTTCCATACGTACCTACCCTTACTATCTTCTATTCAATGGAATATGAAAACATACGTTACAAGTCTTGTATGGACGGGACTTGCAACTTAAGGGTTTGACATCGCCTTTGTTTAATGGACAGTTTCCCGAAAGCAACGAACATATCACAAGTATACCTAATTTAGGTATTTGAAAATTTTATCGAACCTCGGCTAAATATAGACTAGTCACCTATATTTAACCTAGGGACAGTGGAATATAGTCTGACTAACTATATTCGACTTAACATTTTCAAATACTGAGAATAGTTGTACTAGGGTTATGTTTAGATTGATTTCCTACATGAACACGATAAACCACCAGAGTACATTAAAACAATCTAGAGACACAATAGTGCCTTACCACTCAGCAAGATCTTAACACCTTATTTGTATGATCTAAATTCATTCTTGAAAATTTTCATTTATGAAATAATCCGAACTACTATCTTGGGATAGTTATCAATTATTCTCTTCATCCTGTAGGAGTACTATCCTGTTTAGGTCCTAAGGATACCATTCCATCGTAAACTTTTAAAATCTCTTAAGATTTTCAAAACAAACTCAACATCTATACCTAAGAGTATTAATGTTAAGCATACACACTTTTGTTCATCAACATATCACAACATTATCTTCACAACCGTTGCAAACACAAGCTCATTAACAGATCTTGATGCACTTTTAAAACTCAAATCATCCATAGTTACATCACAAGCACGCTCATCAGCTTTACAAGATTGAATATTCATCTTGCACTTTTGGAACACCAGTATCATCTCGTAATACCCTACCTTGTAACTCACCGACTAAGTATGAATGTTGTGTAGGATGATTTGTAATTATTTGAATGGATTGGGATGCCTTTTCATTTAAATAAAGACATTGTAAATCACCAAACCATAAGTTTATATTTCCTTACTTACATTGTTTGGGATGCCTCTCTATGTAAATAAAGAATTATAAACAAGTGGGCTTATTTGTATCCGAAATAACATAAGTATGAAGTCAATAAACACTAGGTACAACAACCGATTTCCTACTAGACTATGATTGCAATTACTATCTCAATTCCTATTAATATTCGACTGCTATATCAATTTCCATTGATATTCGACTATTACCATACCTTTCCTACATAAAAGTAAGCCTCATCCTACACCATACACTGAAATGACAAATCAAATTACATCACCAGTAATCCCAGGCTTTAGTCCTCATAAGTAACCACACCTCTGCATCGACACCACTCCAACATATGACACACATAGAACTTCGGGACGAAGTTCCCCGTAAGTGGTAGAGACTGTAACAATTCGCAATTTCAGGTTAATTACCATTCCCGGAAAATTTCACTATTCACTTTTACTATTCATTTTTCCCGAAACTTTCCCGAAAGTTGATTTTTATTTGATATTCTCGAGTGATAAATCATTTCCATGGCAAATTAAATGTTTGACATTCGTCAGATCATTTTCGTGAAAGTTATTAAGGAATTACACGTTTTAGGGTAAAACGTCATTCAGAAATTCTACGTACAACGAAACTCGACCGCGTTAAGTGACCCCGCATCAGAAAAATGTTTGACACACTCAGGATTTATTTGAGAATTAATCGTGACTGAGAAAAACATGACCAAAGACTTCCCGGCAGGTCACCCAAACCAGTACTATTCTCACATGAGCACGCTTAACCGTATGGGCGATTAACCGTTAGACCACAAAACGCGTTTCTAACACGATTTGAGTTTTCAACTTATTAGAAAAAGTCAACATATTTTTCCCTCCCCCATTGACCAAAAATCATCCCTTGATGTTATAAGTCATTTCGTGATTTTTAGGCTTACGGTTTGATGTCTAAAAGACATTTAATACCAACCGACACTAGACTGAGCCCAGTCTAGACATTATAAGTCATTTTAAATCATTTATAACCTATTAGAAAAGTAATATTTTACTTTTCTCAATTTTACGCAATATTCGTACATTTTACGTATTACGCGTTTTAGACCCGTGTTTCCAGTTTTTAGCAGGGTTTTAGCACCCGATAGAACCTACCACTCATTTTATATTTTATTATGGACTATATGGACAAGTTTAACAATACTTTCAAATTCCATAATTTTACGACTCCCGCACTACAAGAAAAGTGGCTTTTTAGGACCCCCATAAGCGTCATAAAATGGTACTTTTTAGGACCTTTCATTTAATAGGACCAAGGATGAAAGCGTTTCATGTAAGGCGGTTGTAATAGGTCCAAAGCGTCCTAATATTTCAAATACCCTTATGAAACCAATTTTATGGTCATATTATATGTCTATGAACAACCCAAATAGCGTCCTAATAAAACCATATTAGGACACTTTTACATTGTTTTGACATGTGATTACCTACTTTTAATCTTTTGAGACACATAAAAACGTCCTTAAAAGTATTGTTAGGACGCTTATGATGTAACATCATAGCTATTTTAGCAACCAAGAAAAGGGTCCTAATAACTCAAATAAGATTATGATACCAATTTTATGGTCGCATAATAGGTCTATAAACAACCCAAATAACGTCCTAATAAAAACATATTAGGACACTTTTACAATGTTCTAACATGTGGTAACCTACTTTTAATCTTTTGATACACATACAAGCGTCCTTGAATGTTAATTCTTAGGACGGTTATCATATACCATTATAGTTACTTTAACACCAATAAAAGGGTCCTAATATCCCAAATACGATTATGAAACCAAATTTATGGTCGCATAATATGTCTATGAACAACCAAATAACGTCCTAATAACAACATATTATGACACTTTTACAATGTTGTAAAACGTGGTTACCTAATTTTAATCTTTTGATACACATACAAGCGTACTTAAAAGATAATTGTTAGGACGCTTATCATATAACATTATAGCTACTTTAGCACCAAGAAAAGGGTTCTAATATCTCAAAGAAGATTATGAAACCAATTTTTTGGTCGTATAAAATGTCTATTAACAACCTAAATAACGTCCTAATAACAACATATTAGGACACTTTTACAATGTTAAGCGTCCTTAAAAGTTAATTGTTAGGATGGTTAATAAGTTTAATAGGACAATTTCAAAGTTCTGACAAGTCATATGATAGGACGCTATTTTCAGCATGCACACTCTATTATTACGATATGAATAAAACATCAACTAATTATTAAATGAATAAAACGAAATTGTATTTCAAATAAGCAATTGTCATAACAAAAGCACTAAACATAAATAAGGTAGACACTATCCAAACATAAAGTCTTGTAACATTAAACAATAAATTAAAGCAACAAGAAGCTTAGTCCGGCGTCATCATGCATCCTTTCTCAATCCTCACGGACCACCTACAAATAAACACCCATGTATAAGCATTAAGCTCCATGTTAGTAAAATTATTGGTATCACAAGATTAACAAAGACATACCGAGATAAAGGAACAAGGCCATGCTATGATTGCACCAACACAGTCTTCAATTAACGAGGCATGACCTGATATAATTCCCCTTTAATTTAGTTTGTAACATGTTTAATCACTTTTTTATACCACCCAACACCCCACGTACAAACACACCATTCGACCACCAAAACTAATGAGACACACCAACATTAATGAGGCATGACCTGATATAATTCCCCATGCACACACACGTACCATACATACACACTTTCATTTGTTTAATAATCCATACACATGCAAAACAACTTAACATATTTTGGAATTTCAAAACAGTAGCCATGTGCCCATGTGCTTTATGTTTTAATCTCAGTTCTATATATCACAAAATTTCTTACTTCACATGTACGCCTGGCTCCTAACATGACAACACACCTATGACCTACCTCAACCCTATTCGACCAAGACAAAACTCGAAACAAATCTAACCCTTTCTTTTATTTCGTTAAGCTTAAAACAGTTACAATAATCAGATCCAAACGCATCATGAAATCACGGATTATGAGCCAACTGATAACATAAACTCACACGTTTGCAGCCCCTATCGTCTACACACACACACGCATTGATATAGGTCGACTTAGAGTTCGATATTTCATACGGTTTTCCTTAAGATTTTATGTGCTGCCATTATTTGATCATAAGTATAAAACTGAGCCGATTATATATATGTCTTGCTTTCATTTTTTTTTTGTGAGGTTGCATGACTTTATGCGTAGTTTAGATCGATTAGAAACATGTAACTTAAGCCGATTAAGAAGGCTACGTACGATTGAAACAAGAAAAAAATAAGAGATGGTATTGAACAAGGTTCGAGACATGTTACCCTTGTAGTGTGATTGAATGGAAGAGGCCAAGACAAATTGGACCAGACTTGAATCAAACCCAAGCAAATCCATACACCTCGAAACAGAATATACCACACTCAAATACACAATCAACCCCACACCCTTGTCGACCTAGATGACCACAATCACCCACGCCTTTTCACAGCATTCTTTGCACCAGAAAAACCTCCACGAATCAGATCCTTTCCAAACCTTTGTAATTACTTTCCTTCTGATCGAATGAAGAGAGAAAAACTATATGCCGTCACTTTTAGTTATTAGGGTTTTGTGTGTGATATCATTTGTGAAAAGTCGTTTAATGAGAGGAGAAGAAATAGGGGAAAAGGAGCGTTTAAAATGAATGAGAAGGATACTTGCCGAATATTGTGAGATACCATTGACTTAGTTTGATATTATCTTCCTGGAAACAAATATGAGCCAATTCTTTGTTATCTTCCAATTTTACAAAGCCCAAGATTTTTATATCAAAGTGTTGTGACCATTTTGGCCCAAGATGACATTTAGGCATGTATTAGCAAGGTTTTGAAACCCGGGTCGACCCGGCCGGGTTAACCGGTTCGACTGGTTCCGGCCGAAAAACGGGTCAAAACAACCCGGGTTTCTAAAACCGGGTTAACCGGTTTGACCCGCCGGGTTTTGAGTGACCCGGGTCAACCCGGTTCTCGAAATCCGGCCGGGTTTCATTTTTTCAAAATATTTTAATAAAAACCCAATTTGACCCGGTGGTCGACCCGGCGGTCGAACCGGTTGACCCGGCGGTCCAACCGGTCGAACCGGTTAACCCGGTGCCCGGTGACTCGACCGGGTCGATTTCAAACCCGGTTTTCAAAACATTGTGTATTAGTTTGTATGTAGCTATGAAATTTCAAAATTAAATAACTTAGTTATTTAGGTCATAATGTAAAGTTAAGTGATCTTATAACTGTTTTAGGTTATTAGTAACTTTAGGTTTTGTGTTAAATTATAATGTTCTTATAGATTTAAAAGTTAGAGGGGTAATTTAGGTATTCCAAATGTTTAAAATTTTAGGGTTTTACAACTCTTCCCATCTAAAAAGAAAAATTTCATCCGCGAAATTGAAGATATGCAAATCAAATGAGATTTCAATCACTACAAAATTTATGACAATTACCCACTAAATCTTCTACCCACTAAAGGGGTGTTTGTTTAAGCTTATATGTGGGCTTATTAAATTATTTGATTTTGGCTTATATTTCATAAGCCCTAATTTTTCAGCTTATTTTAAGACTTTTAGGTTTGTATAAGTTTATCATATTATAATAAACATATATAAGCCCACTAAAAAAATAAGTCAAAAAGTTAGCACCTATGAAATATAAGCCGAAACACAAATAAGCTCTAGCTTCTTGCTAGTTATTATTAATAAAATTATTGCCTTTCAAAAAAAAAAAAAAACAAAAAAAAAAAAACAAAAAAAAACTCCTAAAAGTACAAAAAGTCACCAAATATAAGTTTAGGCTTATTAAAAGTAAAAAGTAATAAGATAAAAATAAAAATAAAATAAACCAATTGCTACTTCATTTCATTAGATATTGACAACCTAATCGCTCAATCACCATAATTTTGCCAATCACTTTCACCGTCACGACTCCACCGCCGTTATCGACCACCACAACCGAAACGTAACTCCGGTACCATCGTCACCACCTGTCTCTATCTAGTTTTGATCGAAACCCTAACTCCGACACCATCATCATCATAACCGTCGTCAATTGGCGTCACTGTTATCAAGTTCGATATAATACAATGATTCCTTAACATATTAGTTAAAATTTTATAATATTATGACTTGTAAATACACAACGAAGAAATATAGTTGAAATATAACTATTAGTTGTAATTATAATCTAAACATTGTGCGTGAATTTTCACAATTACAAAATATTAAACACGGTCAAATTCTATGCCGCATTACTACAAAAACCACTTTTAGTGACTATGAATATAGTCGCTAAAAGTTTTAGCAAACACACGTGGTCTCAAAAAGTTGTGTCCCCCAAAACTCATCGTTAGCAACCACAATTATTGCTTTTAGCGACTGCAGGTTTGACTTGACTTTCTTTGACCTTTTGATGTGATTAACCAAATCTTTGGACACCACTTTTAGTAAGTACATGTAGTCGCTAAAAGTAAGTTGATTTTGTTGACCAAATTCTTTAGTGGCCACTTTTAGCTACTATAGGTGGCCGCTAAAGGTTTTCTTATATTGACCAAACAAAAAAGGACGGCCACCTTTAGCGATCATCGACAAATAGAGTTTTGACTTTTGACTATTTTTTCATCCCAACACTTACAGTGACTACATGTCGTCGCTATAAGTAATAGTCAAAGTCAAACATTTTTCATTTACTCATTTTGTCGTCTAGCTAACTTGTAGCGACGACTCTCTTGTCACTAAAAGTGTTAGATTAGTTGTTAAAAGTTTTGGTCAAAGACAGGGCCAAGAATGTGAAATTTTTTGTCATTTGATGGACCCATAGCAATGACATCCGTTGTCGCTATAGGTTCCCCATCGCGAGAAGTCCAAAATGGTGTAGCACCGATAAATTAAAGTAAAATTTTAAAATAATTTTGATTGATTTATAAACCATGTGTGCGTGCACATGACTTATAACTAGTACATTGGGGTGTTATTCGGGTTGACCCAGTCGGGTTCGGGTCAATAGGGTTGGTTCAACTCAGGCTAAAAAAAAAATACCCGAATCGACCTTGTTTAGAACTCGGGTCAGGTCAATTCGGGTTCGGATCAATTCGGGCCGGGTCAACTCGGGTTCGGGTCTAGGGTGTTTAAAAATGGTACAATTTTGGCGTTCAAACTTGAAATACGTAAAAATTACAAAGAAACAAAATTAAATTCAGGTCACTCAGGTTGACCCAAACCCGAGTAAGATAAATATATTAAACCCGAAACCGACCTTGTTTAGAACTCGGGTCAATTCGGGTTGACCCGATTGACCCGAATATAAATTTGAACCTGATTTAACCGACCCAAATAGCAATATTCGGGTTCAGGTCCACTTTTATGACACCCCTACAAGTGCATATCTAAATTGTGTTTCCTGTAAGACGTTTTATTTTTGTTTTATATCTTCACAATCCTAATCCTAATTAAAAAAATACTCAAAATTAATGGCGTCAAAAATTTCCGCCCATTCCAAATTCAAAAATTTTAATCAATTTATGATCTTATAATTAACTACACCCCTATTTCATTTCCATCCTCCACCTAACTCTCCTTTCTCCTCTTGTAAGTTTCAAACTTTCAACCGTCACAGGTCTCCATCTTTCTCCCATATTCCACCATTATAGTTTTTTAAAAGGTTAGTAACAAATATTTTGGTATTAATTAGTCAATATCTTGATTTCCGAGTATGTTGGCTTGAAAATTGTTTTGCAGTTACTAATGTTATTGAAACATTTGGGAGGCTATGCATTACATTTTATTTTGTCAACATCTACTGTTGCTCTCGGGTTTGCTCTTAACAGGTATAAGTGTTTATTACTCCGTATTCTTTTTGTATAATCTTAAAAATACATTTCAAAAATGATTTGCTCATATTCTTTTTTGTGTTGATAGATTTCAACAAAGAAAAACTCGCATGATCAAATTTTATCTAGATGTTCCGCTATTTGAGGAGGCTACGCTAAAACCTACTGGTTTAAACATGATGAAATTTTATGTACTTCTTTACCGGCCTGATCCATTTTCAAATGTATTTTCGCTTTTTTCGTATACTCATGAATTTTTTAATTTTTTGTCATTTACATGTACATGAATTTTTTATTTTTTTGGTCAGTTACCGGCCTGAATTTTTTTTTTGGTCATGAATTTCAAAAATAAATTCTAACTAAAATTTGCTTATGTTTAATAAACAGGTTGAGATATGGCTTTTATTGGGATTGAGGTATTAGTCAGCAAGTTTGCACACTTGGATGATTTAAATGGAAACTGTCATAAAAGACACGGAGCTATACAGGGAAGCAAAGGTGTTGCCGAAATTGTAAAGGAAGATGGTACATTGCAGCGACAACTCCTACGGGAGAAAATTGCCCATGAAAATGGAATATTGCTAGCGGTGAAGATATGCGTACTTGAAAATTCAATATATTTCTCAGCTCATGAATTCTGTATTAGCTTTTACCTTTGTTTATGTAGAAACAAGTGAGATGATATAAAACGTGGTTGTAGGTGGTGATATTAGCTTATATCGAGACTTTACACATTGATTAGTTGCAGATTGTGGAATTTATAAGAAATTGGAAATTTTGGAATAAATTAAATATTTTTTTAATAAAAAACTTCTCGGTAAGACCGGTTCTTATATAAAAACTAGTTTCCTTAATTTGTAAATGGAGACTTGCTCTTATTAGAAAACCGGTGTAGATGCTTCTATTTAAGACCGGTTACAGAACCGGTTTATATGTGTTTCAGTTATAGAGATACCCCCTCACATAGAGTGGTTCCAAAACCAGTCTCTAAGGGTTATTCTAACCAGTGTTTATGATGTTTTGTGTAGTAGTGCTAGTTTCCATCAATAGTTGTAGTTTTGAAAAATTCTTATTCATTAGTGCTTTTCCTATTATGGTGTATCAAGTTTTGAGACCCAAGTATCAAGTGTCATATTAACTAATGTTTAAATAAAACTTTTGTAAATAAGCGTTCTAAAAACCTGATGTTTTATGACTCAAATAAGAAGTGTTCTATTATGCGTATGATAATAAAACCATAACAAATAAGCGTACCATAAAGGTTAATATTAAAAGACACAGGTGTCAAGGGTCCTATTAAGTTTTGTTAAAATAAAACTTTTGCAAGTAAGCGTTCTATAAAACTTATACTTTAAGACTCAAATTTCAAGTGTCCTATTATGGTGGATGAATTTATGAGACCCAAGTATCAATTGTCATATCAAGTTATATTTTAATAAAACTTAATTTGAATAAGCATTATAAAAAGCGGATGTTTTACGACTCTGAAAAGAAGTGTCATATTATGCTGTATCATAAAAAAACCATTATGAATAAGCGTTCTATAAAGGCTAACGTTATAAGACCCTATTGTCAAGGGTCCTATTAACTTTTGTTATAATAAAAAACGTTTGCGAATAAGCGTTCCATAAAACTGATGTTTTATGACTCAAATATCAAGTGTCCTATAATGGTGTATCAATCTATGGGACCCAAGTGTCAAGTGTCATATTAAGTTATGTTTTAATAATATGTTTGCGAATAAGCGTTCTAAATAATCAATGTTTTATGACTTATGTATCAAGTGTCATATTATTGTGTATTGTAATAAAACCATAATGAATATGCGTCCTTTAAGGGTCCTATTAAGTTTTGTTTCAATAAAACTTTTGCGAATAAACGTTCTAAAATACTGATATTTTATGACTCAAAAATAAAAAGTCCTATTATGGTGTATGATAATAAAGCCATTATGCATAAGCGTCCTATAAAGGTTAACATTATAATAACCACGTCTTAAGGGTCCTATTAAGTTTTGTTATTAAGTTTTGTTAAAATTAAACTTTTGCGAATGTCCTATTATGGTGTACGATAATACAACCATTGTGCATAAGCGTCCTATAAAGGTTAACGTTATAATACCCACGTGTCAAAGGTCCTATTAAATTTTGTTATAATAAAACTTTTGTGAATAAGTGTTTTAATTAACTGATGTCTTATGACTAAAAACTCAAGTGTCCTATTATGGTGTATTATAATAAAACCATAATGAATAAACGTCCTATAAAGGTTAAAGTTATAAGACCCAAGTGTCAAGGGTCTTATTAGGTTATGTTATAATAGGACATCTAGTGATCAAGTGTCGTATTACACAATCACATAATGGGACACCAACAACTAAATGTTTTATAAAGTAATTTATTAGGATCCATATTTTAAGTGTCCTATTAAGTTATATGATAATAAGACCCCAAATAATCAACCATCCTATTATATAACTTTTTAGGACACCGCCTAAGTAGCAAATATTTAAAAAGGACCCCAAACGCTCATATGTCCTATTAAACAGTTTTTTAGGACTCTATTATCATACCGTCCCACACAAAGGGTCCTAAAAAGCCACTTTTGTTGTAGTGCCGGTTTTACGTTTTGAGGCTTAATCATTTACGATTGGCATTTCCCGGAGTCAAAACTCATCCAATACTTGGATAATATCATCCAAGACCAACTCATCCCTTCCTATCCACTCCAAACCGCCCTAGGAGGGGGGAGTCACACCCATGTGGCTTCATCTCATGAATTTACCCCTAGATCATCATTAAATTACAACTTGGTCACCAAGGTTTGGTAATTTCCTAGTTGTTTCCTAACCTCCTCATTTGGACTATAAATACTCCCTCCCCCCCCCTTGTGTTGTTGCCGTGGATATCCAACACCAAAACCACACCATCCTTTGCTCATTTCCTTCTAGTTTCATGCATGATTCAAGTGCAAGTTCAAGGTTGAAACTCTAGTTAGGTTATCATTCATCAAACACTTCCATAACCTCATATACTTGGTGATTTCTCTTGAGTTTGAATCCACTCAAGTCACCTCAACCTTCATCATCCATCTTTCAAGATTACAAGGGTAGAAAGATTGCATGAAGTGAAGTGGGTTGAAGCAAGTCTATCAAAGTCCTATCCTTACATGTTAACTTCCTTTCTTGTTTGAAAGCCAAAAGTTGTAAGCCAAACCCTAACATGCTTCTTGTTAATTTATCATGTTCATATCATTTACATGTTATTCTTGCTTATTATGTCTTGTATTGATGTCCATGATGTATAAAAATGAGTAAAAGATGTTGTTATAATGGATTGTTGAAACAAGTTACTAAAACAAGCAAACTAATGAATTTCTTGGTAAGACCTGATCAAAATGGTAAAAATATGATATTTGATTATTACATATTGTGGTAGAGGACCTAACAAGGAAACCATAGCAATTTGAACCACCCAAAACGAGTATACGAGTCAAAAGTTACGCCCATTTGAAGTTACCAAAACTTTGCGGCAAACTGCCAAATACCATTCTGATCAAATTTGGGTTTTGAAAGTCACACTTCTGGTCCGATTCATCAAAAAGTTAAAACATGAAAGTTGTCCGGAACGACGTTTTCGTTCAGGAACAAAGAAGCTCGAGCCCTGAAAATGCTTTCCGAGTGATAAAATTTTTCAAATTCTAAACAGCCCATTTTTAGACCAAAGTCACTAGATTATGGTTATACTTTAAATGGAACAAGAGGTCTTATGACCTATAATCAAGACCACAACCATGGCTAGAGCCAAGGTTGTGTCTCATGACCTTGGAACAAGGACCAAAGGTCATGGCTAGGCCATGACGAAATGACCATACCAACTTACTTAGGCGAAAACATGAAACAAGGAATTAGCAAGAACTTGAACAAGCAATTTGGATCTACTTCACTTAAAAAGGAACCATGAGATATTACAAAGAAAAATGGTCATTCAAGTTATATGAAACATACCCTAATAACAATCTTCATGTACTAATAAACTTTCCTAAGTTTATTCAAATATAGGACATGTAACTTTTCGGATCAAAACTTATATCTATATATTTCATCAACTACTACAATAGTAGGGAGCCTCATGTGAGGAGTTCATTATGTAAGCCGTCGAGTTGAGTTGTGGATTTACGAATTAAAGTGTCCTGGCTCCTCGAACGCTTACTAACATGACTTCTGAATTATGTCGGCCCGAACGGTAGTAAACGATATACAAAACATACATGTTCATGAATCTTTTCTTTCAAAGACTTACATTATACATCATACCACATCATGGACTTAGATGCAAGATATATATATAGGCACTTATTCATATTCTTTATTCCGATCCTAAGTCGCAACATTCGATTATAGGTTGCTCGTAGAAACCTTCACGATTAAACCGTTACATTCATTACTTGCTAGCTTACTTAAGGTGAGTTCGTAGCCCCACTTTCTATTGTTTAACTATTTTACAAACCCATGGGGGGAATACATGCTATTACTTTTCTACTCGAACACAATGCTTTCTAATGTATGCTTCTCGACGATGTTTTATTATCACTAAGTAACGATTGCCATGTTCGAAGTCCCTATATCATGAACCATTAGTCACTACCTTTAGTGAGCGCGAATATTGTGAATAGATCTATTGGGATTGACGAATCCCATTTGTGTTGAACAACGATGAGTTCACACAAATGCACTATATTTGAGATTTAGCAGTATAACGGCAAAAGTACCTTGATAGGGCTTCTATAATGCCAATTTTGTTGGTTCGATGTTAATGTTTTGGTTGCATGAGCTTAGTGAAATAAATAACGATTTTGTTTTCAAACTATGAGTGTGAGTCTATAGCTCACACTACGATTATTGTGTTCAAACGATTTAACTAAACTCTACAAATTCCACTCAACCTTTGTGTTGACCTCTCAAGCATGTATTTCAGGTTCATGACGATCAAGGATGGTACGGAAGGGCACGGATCCTCAAGAGGGCTATAAATTTTATTATCATTCAAAAACACATTTATTATACATTGTAAACATGGAACCATTTGGGACCTCATTTTGTAAATCTCTGATATTTATACAATTTGAATGATAAATCTTTTAAAACGACTCAATTGGAGTTCATTTTCTATTATTGTGACTATTGTGCCGTCGAGTAACACCCAGTTCGAATTCAGCTGCATCCATGAATTGGGGGTGTTACAGTACTCATATCAAGTCTCAACCCCAAAGCGGTTTGAAGTGAGCGCCACAATGCTGACGTAAAGCGGCTGTCGTGATCAGAAATAATCGATATCGGAACTCCATGACAAGAAACAATCTCCTTCACATACAACCTCGCAAGTTTATCAACACTATCTTCTTCACTAATCACCAGGAAATGAGCAGACTTAGTCAAACGATCCACAATTACCCAGATAGCGTCACAACCGCTAGCTGTCTTCGGTAATTTGGTAATAAAGTCCATCGTGATCCACTCCCATTTCCAAACCGGGAGTTTGGCTGCGTCAATAATCCTGACGGTCTCTGATGTTCGGCCTTAACCTTAGAGCATGTCAAACACTTACTAACGTACAATGCTATATCTGCCTTCATATTCGGCCACCAATATAATCTCTTAAGATCCTGGTACATCTTGTTAGACCCAGGATGAATAGAGTATCTTGACTTATGCGACTCATGCATAATCAACTCTCGAATTCCTGCATACAATGGTACCCAACTTCGGCTTCCAAAACACAATACTCCATCAGAACGCTTAACAAATCCTTTCTCATTTTCAGCCATTCCAAATATGTTCTCAGCAGGTCGATTTTCTGCTTTCAACACTTCCGTTTGAACTTCTAATATTTGAGACGGTAACGGCGATACGATAGTCATTCCCAATGACCTAACTCGTAGCGGTGGTATCCTCTCCTTTCGCCTAAGAGCATCAGCAACGACGTTTGCTTTACTAGGATGATAACGAATTTCACAATCATAATCGCTTAACAACTCAATCCAACGTCGCTATCTCATGTTGAGCTCTTTTTGATTCAAGATGTGTTGTAGACTTTTGTGGTCGGTAAACACAACACACTTGGTTCCATTCAAGTAATGTCTCCATATCCTCAAGGCAAAAACCACAGCACCTAACTCTAAATCATGGGTGGTGTAGTTTTTCTCGTGCTTCTTGAGCTGTCGGGAAGCATAAGCTATTACTTTCTCTCGTTGCATTAACACAGCTCCCAAACCATTATGCGAAGCGTCACAATAGATGACGAAGTCCTCATTACCATCAGGTAACGCTAAGATAGGAGCACTACACAACATCTCCTTAAGTAATTGAAATGCTTCCTCTTCCTTATCTCCCCATTCGTATTTAACACTCTTTTGAGTCAATTTGGTCAACGGTTTTGCTATCTTCGAAAATCCCTCAATGAATCTTCGGTAATAACCGGCTAATCCCAAAAATTGACGAACTTTTGTTGGGGTCGTTGGTGCAGCCCAATCTTTAATTGCTTCAATCTTAGCAGGATCTACATAAACTCCTTGCCTATCAATCACATGACCCAAAAATTGTACCGTCGGAATCCAAAATTCACATTTGGAGAACTTGGCATACAGTTTCTGTTTCCTGAGCAATTCTAAGATAAGCCTTAGATGCTCCTCATGCTCCTTCTCACTCTTCGAATAAATTAGAATGTCATCAATAAACACAATCACGAACTTATCTAAGTAAGGCTTACACACCCGATTCATGAGATCCATGAATACCGCCGGTGCGTTAGTCAACCTAAACGGCATCCCTGAAACTCGTAATGCCCGTAACGGGTTCTGAAAGCCGTTTTTGGAATATCTTCCTCGTGAACTCGAAGCTGATGATATCCCGATCTCAAATCGATCTTCGAATATACACTCAATCCTTGAAGTTGATCGAACAAGTCGTCGATCCTCGGTAACGGGTATCTATTCTTCACCGTTAACTTGTTCAACTCTCGATAATCAATACACATATGAAACGATCCATCCTTCTTCTTCACGAATAAGACCGGGGCTCCCCAAGGCGAAGAACTTGGTCTTATAAATCCTTTTTCGGCTAATTCCGCTAGTTGTTTCGACAATTCCTCCAGTTTAGTAGGTGCAAGACGATAAGGCGCTCGTGCCACGGGTGCAACACCAGGTATCAACTCAATTTGAAACTCTACTTGTCTAGTAGGCGGGATTCCTGGAAAATCATCGGGAAATACATCAGGAAAGTCGGGAACTATAGACACATCTCTAATGCATCTTTCTTTCTTCTCCTTCCCTCCTTTCTCAGAGATTTGAGCTAAGAAAAGGCAACATCCTTTTTCCATCAACTTTGGTAACTTAGTGCAGGAAATGACCGCTAATCTAGATGGGCCTCTCACTTCCTTTCGATCTCCTGATATATTTAGAATCTCCCTGCCGTAAGGCACATGCATGATCCTCTCTTCGCAAAGTATATGGGCACGATACTTTGACAACCAATCCATACCAATAATGACATCAAAACTTCCTAATGTGACGGGTAGAAGATCTATGTTGAAAGGACGATTCAGAAAATTTAACGTGCAACCGCGAATGATAGTCCTAATCCTTTCTATGGTCCCATTAGCTAACTCTACATCATAACCAATTCCTAAGGCCATCGGGGGTTTCTCTAGTAAGGGTGCAAACATAGTGGACACAAAACTCTTATCGGCACCAGTATTAAATAGTATGGAAGCATAACGATTATTGAGAAGGAACGTACCAGTAACGAAGTTCGGATCTTCTCCTCTCTCGTTCCCAAGTGCATACACTCTTCCATGAGCAGCTCCAGCTTCCACACGTTGGTCCCCATTATCTTGTCGTGCACGGTTTCCTCCAGCTCCACGATTTCCATGATTGTACCCATTACCACCTGATCCTTGATTTCCTCGGTTCCACAATTCCCTACATTCATTCTTATAGTGTCCCTTCTTTCCACATCCATAACAAGTAACATTTCCCTTATTCATAGTTTCAGGATTAGCTTGAACCATAGCAAGTGGTCGAGCTCTACAGTCCTTTGCTATGTGTCCCATCTTAGAGCAATTCTTGCACACCACAGTACATCGTCCAGAATGATTCCCATAACATCAGTTACACTTGGGTGCATTCCCATTGTAGTTCTTCTTATCTCCATCTCCCATAGCATAAGCTCTAGTAGTTGTTTGTCGCTTGTTTCGATGATCATTACCCTTAGAATGATTATCCCTCTTCCTCTTTCCATTCTTGTCTTTCTCAGCTTCCTCCAATATCAACGAGTCCATCAATTGTTGAGCGATCGTGATAGCCTCATGAATGTTTGCAGGCTTAGCAGAAATCACATCGTTCCTTGTAGCTACCGACAACCCATCGGTATACTGCTCAATCCTTTGAGTATCAGTCCTAACCATATCGGGGCAAAGCAAGGCCAACTCTCGATATCGGCGATTGTAAGTCGCCATATCGGTACCTTTCACCTTATGATTCTAGAACTCAATCTTTAACTTCTTAACCTCATTCCTTGGGCAGTAAGTATGAATCAGCAAAGACTTAAGTTGCTCCCAAGTCATAGCATAAGCCACATCACTCCCAACCGAATTTCGGTAATTGTTCCACCAGGTTAAAGCTTCATCCTTGAAAGTAAAAGAAGCAAACTTTACCTTCGCATTCTCCGCACAGTTGCTGACATTGAATACTGATTCAGTCTTCTCTATCCACCTGACCAAGTAGACCACTCCTTCAGTCCCACCAAACTCAATAGATCCATAAATTCGAAACTCCTTGTAGTTACATCCATTAGCACGAACAAGTGGAACTGTTCCAGCAGAATTGTTGGAATGATTTGACTCAGCTAGTAGCTCAGCAACTCGTTGCTCCACAAGTTGGTTGATCACTGCTTGATCCACAGTAGGTGCATTAGGTGGAACATGATCATTGTCTCCCTGAACCTCAACATTTTGGTTCCTGTTGTTGTGATTAGTAGCGTCCAGGTTATCAGGAGTAGGGGTTTCAACATTTCGAGTAGGACGGCGTCCTCGGCGACTAGGGGTAGTCGCTGCAGGACCAGTTCTGGTAGCCCTAACAGGGTTTCGTCGTGGGGCCATTGATCTGAAACATCATACAAGGTTCATGAGTCTCCGATAGAACTTATCATATACTCAACAAAAATTAAGTCAACGAAGCCAAGTTATAGAAAGAATATCAACAATACACCACAAGACATCAATAAGGCGAATAGGGACTCAATTTCCATAATATCCAACAACCACATAATACCATATAATAATAACCATCAACCATACAATAGAGATCCAACATCGTTCCAACTACCGAAAAAACACAAAAGATAATAATCGTTCACAAATGAGACGGATAATCAACAGAAAATACATCAAAATACGATAGCTAGCTTTTCTAACCGAACACTCCTCGGTGTAGAAAGCAACAACACAACATAACCCAAACATCTAGCCACGCTGCTGGCGGAGGCTCCTCAACTCCTGCCTCAAGCCATCAAGCTCTCTCCACAATGATCCTAACTCCACACTATGGGTGTCGCTGTTTCTCTTGAGGTCTGCCACCTCCTTCTCTAGCTCGGTATTCCTCTGCCATAACTTGCGGTCGGCCTCTCGAGCTGTGATAAAACCTCGCTGTAAGCTCTCAATATGCTCATGAATCTCCATCAAACCTCTCCTCATCTCAGTAACTCTCCTCTCAGCCGTAACCATGTCAATCCTCAACTCTCCAATGAACTCAACGGTCACCCTATCAATCCGCTCAGACATACGTGTAACTCTCTCACCTAGATCAATAACCTGAGCCCACATCCTACCAGTCTCACCTAACTCTGCATGCTTAGCAGAAACCTCAGAAGGTGTATCCGACTCAACAGGACCACCAGGTGGCAACTCAAACAAAAATGGATGATCAGGTGAAACAGGCTCTATCGGATGTATAGGTGAATCAGGCTCCTCAGCCTAAGCTGGCGGCACTAACAAACCATCATCATCAGGCACCTCCTCCTCCTGAGGGTCATCCTCCTCCTCAGGGTCATCATCACCCTGCTCAGCCTCCTGAGGGTCATCAGCCTCATCCTCCTCCTCCTCCTCATCGGAAGAGTACGTCATCAATCGTCATCTCCTAACAGGTGAACCATGTGGAGATGTGGTAGGTGATCTAGGACGACGACGCAATGATGTAGGTGGTGCATCTGACAGGAGAGTGTGAGCATCCAAATGTAAAGGTGGTGAAGTAGGGCGTACCGACATACGTGCCGTAGCTCGGTGGGCAAAACGTGGAGCCACACGAGCCAAAGCCTGATGAAGAGTAAGCTGCCTCGAAGTACCAGGGAGCCGTAGAGAAGATGAGGGTCCCTGCGTAGGTGCAGCAGGCGGTGCAGAAGTAGAAGCTGTCGGTGACACAATAGCTGAATGCATGGCAATCCTGTAAGGATCATCAGGAGCCATGGTGATCTGTGCTGGGCGTACAGGTGTAGTAAGAATATCCTCAACAACGTAAAACGTACGGGAGGCCATAGTCTGTGACAACGGCGTAGGGTAGGTGTAAGTGTTTCAAAACAACTAAACCGCGAACTCAAAATACCGTATCAAAAATCATCATATAATTCTCAATCATATATATCAAGAAAGATTTAAAATACCGCATTACTAAAAACATTCATAAAATAATTTAGCCATATAATTCCTCAAAACGCCATCATATCACTAAATCAATAAATCTCAATTCCTCAAATCATCTCAAGAATCCCATATCTAATAATCATCTCAATATACCTCAATATAAACAATGATGCTTCGGCTTGGCGGGCTGGCGGGCAATGGTCGAGGATCGTTTTCTATAAAATCAGTTATAGTTTAGGTGTCTATTTACCTAGTTCTCTATAACCTTGGCTCTGATACCAATCTGTAACACCCCCAAAATTTGGTACAGCGGAAGACTCAACAAGCTTTCGGGGTGCTACGGGGATTGGTATCCAACACAAGACATAAAAGAACGAGATAAAGTAAACAAGAGAAAAATACAACCACGCGGGGTTTTAAAGTTTACATTTATCCCAAATTCAATCAGAGTTAGGCCCAAAAGAAAATAAATATAGGTCCACAATTATGTATCAGAGTTTCAGAAAATAGATCCATAACCAGGTGCCATAGCCAAGCCTCCAATCCAAGCATCCAAGGGCATCACTTAATTACCTGAGAAAACGCGCTAAAAGTCAGCTTTCGCTGGTGAGATCATAGGTTTAAGTTCATAACTAAATCAAGTGGACATATACGCAAAACGCTTGCTAGCTAGACTAGGCCTTAATCATCCAACCAAAACGAATCAACCCTATAGGTGCACGCTATAGCCCAAATCAATCTAATCAATAGCTTACCTAGCTCAAGTCTAGGCCTCGCTCTATAACCAATCCAAATCAATCAATATGCATTCGCAAGGATGCGACATGCTTAACATTCGTAAGGATACGACATGTTCATGCATTCGTAAGGATACGACATGCTTCTCAACAAATCAATTCAATATGCATTCGCAGGGATGCGACATGCTCTACACTACCTAGTTCTATAAGCATAACAAGTTGTAGAATAAATAAAGCGATAATAGTCCACATAAAACATTTGCAAGTTTCTCACCCCAAGTATTGAAAACAAAGTTCAAGAGTAAAAGTGGGGCTATGACTCACCTCAAGTCCAGCAATCCGCAAAAGAAATTGATAGATGAAAGACGTAAAGCAAACTCAAGTAACGGCAACTACAGACTCGGCACTTCCTAACAATATCAAACCCGTTCAGAAATCATTTCCTCAAAATCAAATATTCCCAATCCCGAACGTATTCCATTTAACTTTCCAAAAATATCCATTCCTCGAATTATCTTCATATTAATTTGGAGTTTGACGTTTGGTATCCATATGGGTGGAGGGTCGACACAACTCAAACCAAGAAGCCACAATGAAAGAAATAATAAACCATCTATAGGTCTAATATTAGCCCAATATATTATTTAAATAAATCATCGAAGTTTATCAAATCCGTCGATTTGTTAATCCCCCATATTTATTTACGTAATATATCGCTCCAAGGTTATACCCAACCTAAATCACATAGCACATAGAATACTATATGGTAAATATCGTAGTCCAATAAATTCCCTAGATATATCGTCAAATTTGCCAAATTCGTCAATTTAGCCAACTCCACGAGATATTTAGTAATTCATTATCCTAATACACGTACCATAACCTATGGGCGTCGTACGATACGATGCCCATTAATATACTCATTTTATATAGCTAAATAAACTCGATTTAACCCGTCGATTAAATAAGTTACGTAGTTATAGAAAATGGATATATTAATTGTCATATATCCGTGACAACACAAAAGTCACATTATATAAAGTCCACTTGGACTTAAGTAACCACAACCCCGTATAACTCGATAAGTTTTCCAAATTTATAAAAAGTCATGTTTTTATTTATTAATTATCAAACGTATTAGATCTCGTCATCATTTATAGTTATTTATTTATAATAACACTCCCGACATTTATTGCACTATTCGCATAGTACAATACTTATCGTTATATTATTATAACGTCTACTCGTGATCGTTTTATTATTAATATACGCATTATATATATATATATATATATATATATATATATATATATATATATATATATATATATATATATATATATATATATATATATATATATATATCTCAACCTATATATAGCACAAGTGTGATTGCTATTTTTAGATGCACAAAACTCTCCCAAAATTCTAAAAAAACTACACCTAGAAACATCACTACTAATAGAAAGTTTTCACAAATCTTGAAGTCAATTCGTTTAACTAAGTCAAACCAAAAACCCATCAAATAAGGAAGTGAATCAAGATTTGATTTATTTAATTTTTCAAATTCATTCCAGTAATATCTGTAACAATTCAATACCCTGTATCACAACATAAACAAAAATTGAAGATGCCAATTGAATGATTAATTTGTGTAGAGAATGTGATGAAATTCATAACCTACAACATGATGGTCGGTCATTGAATTTTACAATTATCAAATGATACAAGGTATGTTAATTTACAGTTGTTAAAATTCAAACCCTAATATCAAAAAGTTAAACCTTTTCTTGATTTTTATTTGACGAAATTAAGACCCTAATTACAATTTAATTGGCGTGAAATCAATTGTGTTTTATACCTAATAGTTCATAAATTAAAATATAATCTTCAATATAATTGATGGTTAAAAATTACAACAAATTGAAAAGCAATCGTTTCATCCCCAAACATCTCATGGTAATATTTTTAATGCTTAAATAGTTGATTTAATGACCCATCAATCGTTTTTTTCTCTATTAAGTTTTAGGATCTTAAACTCAGAAAGGTTTTATGAAGATGATTTTTTGATGCAATATTGTTCTTATGTAGTGACAGCTTTGATGTACTATTGTTTTTAAAATATGATTGATGTAGATTTTGATACTTTTTATGGTTTACAAGGATGTGATATGAAGAATTGAAGGCCGCGTGGAAGATGTTCGATGGAATGTCTAAGAGAAAGGTACTTCATTTTTTCCATAGTGCAAGCATTTTGGATGTGTAAGAGAAATTGTAATTATTTTTTGCCATAATGAAATGAACTAAATTAAGATACTTCAGTTTTGACCGTTTGAGAATATAAGATTTTTGTAATATGTATTTTTAGGTAATGGAAGAGTGTGTTACTAGACTTGATTGGCTTGGAAGGTTTGACCGTAATATTTATGTGAATATCAATGATAGTGCAGTTCATTTTTTAGAACAAAATGAATGATGGTTTTGTATAGCATGTGTCCCATTATAGAAATATGAAAATGTATTAAAGATCTATTTTTTAAAATTATTTGATTTGAATGTTTATGATGTGAAATATGCAAGCTTTTTGTGTCTTGAACATCCATGACATTTGCAAATTTAACGAACATAACATGTAATGATTCCTTCTATAATAATGTACCGACAATTTGGATCGTCTTACAATGTGTTGTAGGTAATAATATGAAAACCCAGTGTTTTTCAAATTATGTTTTCTACCTTTACAATATGAAATGCAAATATTAGTTTAGTTTAATTCATTTTGCAGGTAACGCGAGTTTGATAAGCAATTTACTTGAAAATGCAGATTCATGAATTGAACAATTTTAAGAAGGAAAGGAAGAAAACGGAGGCTGCACTTTTAGGAGCTGCCCTGCAAGCTCAGGTATTATATGAGAAAAATGATATTCTTTATAAATTTATTGGGTGATATTTGGATGATATATTTGTTCATTTTGCTATATTAGATTATGAAAAGCCTTGGTTGAGGTGATTAGCCATGCATCAGTTTCATGTGTTTATGTGTCCATTAAAACCTTTTTAGCATATACTGTAGCAGTAATTAGTTTAAATGTGCAATCCCAAACACCCCTAAGTGTATATTTCTGATAGTGCATATTATAGGTTTCATATTCATTTGGCCTCTGTTAATTTTATGCAGAACAGTGATTGATAATATTGCAGGGTCATAAACACCTCCAAGTGTATATTTCTGATACTTCACAAATCTTTTTTAGAATAATAGAGATTGCAAAAAATGCAATAGAACACAATGCACTAGCCTACTACTCTATATATTTTAACTAAACGATGCACTAGACAATACAGATCAAGATGATTTAATAAATGTCTATGTTGATTAAAGAGAATGACTTTGTAAAATGCATGTCATTCTTGCTTTACTTGATCATGTTAGACCAAATAATCAAGTCGGGCACGTTTTCTATTTGTTATTTATAAAACACTAGCAACTATTGACTTCATTTAACTTTAAAGTGTATAAGCTTTCTATTTAATTTTTGAGATTCAATGACATACTGGAATATATAAATAGTCACAACTCAAAAGTCAAAACCACTTTACAAACATCGTGTTTTCCATACATCTTGCGCTTCCATATTTGGATTTATAATATTAAGACTCAGTATGTGTTATTATGTTTATAGGAAATATCAAGCAAATCGCTGCTCCTCTTGAAGGTGTCATTGACCATATAACTCAGTATTACCTACTTTTTGAGAGTAGACGACCAAACAGTTGCATTATTAAATTTTTTGATGAGGTATAATTCAATTTGACATTCTTTAATCACTTTCCAGTCATAAATATGATAGTTAACATGAATCTGATATATGTTGTATACAGGGTGAGTTTTCACAACCTTTTTTGAGAACACCACATCTTGAGCAACCCATCTCTTCAATCTGAATCAACAATGGTGTTTGAGTATACTCTGGTTTGAGACAATGATGGAAACTATGAAGGACCACTCATGCTTCCTTTCAAGGAAGAGTAAGTCTTTAGTCTTATTTCAAATATAGCCCATATAGACATGACAGAAATTACCAAGTGAGCATCAATGGGTGGTAGATAATTTTCACCAATGGTGTCAATCCAGCTAAAAATCATGTTATGATAACCATAAGGCTTCCCTGATATGCTCAAATCATATTCCTACGCCGCGGTTTTGTTCCACTTTGCACGTATCTAATGTAAAGGTAACAAAGCTACTTGTGGGTTAGAATCATTTCTAAGTGCCAATTCCCACCATTCACCCCATGGAATTACTACAATCATCTCTTCGCCCTTCTCATTCTCATGACCTGATTCACCAACCCAAAGATTTCCTTGGTCATCCTTCATACAAATGGCTGTATGACCAGTAAATTTCCTCGGTAACCCATTTCTCTAATCTTTTAAACCCACCCCATCGTACATGAATCTTTGACATGGCTAAAAGTCACCAGAATGGACATCATTTGGATAAATAGATGTAGTCCATGGCTGATATTATGTCTCAAAAGTAGCACTCATGGACGTGTTTATTATTATATTTCCACGTGGTTTAAATGTTTACATGAAGATTTTTACAAACTGTACAAAAAATACATCAAAATTAAGGAAGATATCAAAGGAGATCAATTTGGCACTAAATAATAATGTAGGAAACTACGTTCAAATTTGCTTACTTTCAACATGATACCTAAATATATGCTTAGTGGATAAATAAATTAAAAAGCTTGACTGAATTATGTATGAAACTGTTTTTGATAGGTAATGAGCTGTTTGGGATAAGATGGTTTTTATAACCTGAGAGTGTTTTGGGCATGTTTATATGATTATTTGAGTTTTTCAATCTCTGAACTTACTTATTTAACAACTTCTAGGAGTATATGCAGTTTGAAATAAGCATTCCTAATTGAAATAAGCATATACATAATATAAAGCGGTTTAGAGGACATTAGTTTAGTCGATGTAGCAGTGAAAGCTTTGTCATAATTTAAATTCGCCATAATTTCCCTATGAGTTATACCTTAACTTTTTTTATGTTCCACAATTTTATGGAGCCTTGGAGCTGGCCTTTAATTTGTATAATAGTAATAGCCATCCAAATTTATCGAAAGTATTTCTACAATTGTAGCTGGCCTTTTGTCTCATAAGCTGCAAAGATATGTAGTTTATTGTATTGCTTAGGCTGTAAAATAAACTTGATAAATAGATTTGCTATTTTTGACTGTTGGGAAAACTGTGAGTATTAGATTCTCATCTTTTGAAGTTAGCAGGGGAGTTGAATCAGGTTCTTATGCACCAAATATCAGAAAAGCATATAAAAACAATTAACACTTAGACAACATCAGAAAAGCATATAGAAAAATAGCACTTAGACAACATCCTGATAAAAGTTGTACCCAACTTCTGAAAGCAAGTATAGTATAGGTGGCAATCTTTTGATCCATTTATTTGTGAATTGAAAAACTTGATGTACATTTTTTTATAGTTAAAAGTTACTCAACAATGAATTATATCGCTTGTGTAGGCTGCCCAATCACTCAGTATAAGTGATGATGGAGATGATGGACTATGAAAGGAAAGCTAAAAATGTCCACAAAGATGCTCACATGCTTTTCAAAATGATCGGAAAATTGTTCTACTTTTCAACACTTCTAAGGTTCTCTTACTTTCAAACCCCTTAACACGCCTTATTAGCTTTGTGCATAACCGTTAGCTTTCATTAGTTTGTTTGTGGTACATCTTTGCTATATATTCAAAAAATGCTATGTATAAAGGGTATCTCATCGCCTTTCATTAGTTTGTTTTTGACACATCTTGACTTGCATAAAGTGCTCCCCTTATAAATGATCAGGTAATTAGCAGTGACTAAGAGCTTTCATCTGAGTCATTTCTTTTTGGTGATAATTTTCATTACTATTATGAAAAGGTTGCTATAAATTTGGTTTTTTTAGTTTGTAGACTCTTAGATGCCATAAAATTATTTTTCAATTAAGTTAAAGCTACAGTAGCCTAACTTTTTCTTTTTGTAACAATTGAAAGACACTCTTTTTACATTGCAAGTTTTATTATAGTAAATAGAATACTTAATTTATGTTTTTAATTGTTTGTTAAGAATACAGCTAAGTTGGCTCCATTATTATGATGTCTCATACAATTTCAAGCTTTATATTTTTGTAATGGATGGTATTATGTTGAGGGGATGGGATGAGAAGTGGGTATTGAAAGCCTGGATGGGGAATGCAATCCTTGATACCCTTGAACCCGTTGCACCCTTTGATAATGATTTTATGTGCTCGATTTGTCATTTCAGATTACAAATCTTTTTTTTATTTATTTATTTATTTATTTTTTTATTTTTTTTATCAAACACGCCAAGATGTATTCTATATTTGAAGTTTCGAAACTAAATACTTTAATTTTGAATCAAGTTTTCACGTATTTTCTCCTTTCTTGGACTGCTTAATTGGTTCATACATATTGATGGTTATAGGTGGATGGGCTATATAAAAAGAGGTTGTAAACTTTGCCTCGGAAATCCAAATTGGTAGGATTTGTTAAAGAAATGATGTGGCAAATGTTGTGTGTTCCGCAAAGTTCCATTGTTTAATATCTTGAAATTTTGTTATGTCAGGAAAGGCCAAATCATATGAGTATTGCTTTTGTGGTTGGACAATGAAGTTGATGAGATGTACATGGTACACTGCGTTCTTGGCACACCCTATTGAATATTTTTTCCAGAAGCAAGAAATGTTGGGCATTATTGAATATTCGTTATGAGAGTCAAGTCTACTTTAGGATTTGATGAATTAAGTCCTATTGAATCCTTGAACATTACAATTAGTGTGAGATACATTTGCAACATCTATAGGATTTCAACATACATGTAAAAATAAACATTCTTTGTCATGTAAAGGTTACTGAAGTATTTTTTTTCTCTTTTCTTTTGAATTGAATACAGGCATCCATTCTTCTAGACTGATGAGGTAAGAGATGAACCTGAAATGCAAAATGTTTGTCGAAAGCCTTTTGAAAATCGTCATAACCATATGAAATGAAAAGCAATTTTTTTATTTTCTTTTCTTTTTTTCATTATACACACATTATCTTTTTATGTTGTTTCAGAAAGTTACATATTTATTATGATATCTTGATATAATCATTTACATATTATGATTATATGCTTATATGTTTGTGTAAATCATTACATATTTGTTATGGTCTTTTGAGATAATTGGCTTTACAAATTAGCCTTCTAATATTTAAGAAAATGAATTTATAAAGCTAGCTCGCCCATTGGCACCAATATAGAGACTTTTTGAGTGTTTGAATTCATAAAAAAAATGATGCACCACTTAATGTACTAGACTGAAATGTATGGCACAAAGTTATAAAGAATTGTTTGTTTAGTCGTATAGCTCTTTTATTTAGTCGTATTTTAGTGTACTAAGTTTTGGGCTTCTTTTTTGTTTTTTTTAATTGAATGCGTATTCATATGGTATTTTGATGTTTTATTTTATTAATATACTATTCATCAAAATAAACTGATAGAGCTAGCCCGCCCATCGGGCGGGTCTTGAAGCTAGTATATATATATATATATATATATATATATATATATATATATATATATATATATATATATATATATATATATATATATATATATATATATATATATATATATGTATATAGTTAGGATCAAATAGGAAGAATAATTAAAATAGGAATGATAAGAAGTAACCACAACCACACATTTCAGATGCACCTACAAAAGTGGATGCATCTTCCTTCAAAATTTCCCTCCTAATTTAAAATGTGTGGCTAGAATTACTTCTTACCCTTCTTATTTTAATTATTCTTCTTACTTGATCCCTTCCCTATATATATATATATATATATATATATATATATATATATATATATATATATATATACGTTTATCACGTCTATATACTTATATAAACGATTATATTATCAATGATATTATTACGAGTTTTTATTATTAATGTTTGATTATAATATTTATCGAGTTATAGGAGTTGGTCACATGTCCGAGTCATTACTCTCGGCTCATTGTCCAAGTCCAACAATAAAAATAACCAAGTCATAAATAGATAATCCAACTCCGTCCAAAATCAATCCCAATCCACGTGCTACAACAATAGGGTCCGACTACGGCACCCGACTAACCTATCTCCGTCAATCTTGTTTGACCGTCTCACAATCGGTCCCCAATACCATTCCGTCAACACATCTCCAAAAATCAAAATCACAAGTTCAAATGTACCACTTCAAGCTCGAGGTAACCATGATCAATAATAACCAAAATGACAATATAATGATCCAACAATTATAAACGACAACCAAAATAAACATCACACATACGGGTTGATTTACCAAGTCAAAATTAAACCACATGAATCGTGGGCCCCACCCGAGACCTCTAGGGTCTTGGCTTGCTCAATACGAGCCAAACCAAACGGACATTAGTGGTCACGACAAACCACAAGGTTGCAACAACAATCGACCGGACCCAAGTGGTCACGGCCTAGCTCCATACGAGCCAAAACAAACCCAAACCGACCCTATGGGCCGTTGGCTACAAGTCAACCCAACCAAAAATAAATCTATCAACCAAGAATCAATCCAAACACCAATTATTAGAACCAATCAAGATCAAAAGAGCAAGAAATCCGGAATAATCACAAGTCGAGGGTGAAACCCTCGGCTATGGTGTCGACCACGCGAAGAAACAATCAACCAAACATCAAAACCCGGATACCAAACGAATTTTTATTATCAAAACTTCATTTCCCCTCATTATTTCACAAAACCCATTTAAGGAAAATCGTGTACCCACGATTTGGGTAGCACATCGAGACCCACGAGTTGAAACTCGTGATACTCACCTTCAAAATGACTCCAAGAATGTATATCTTCAAAAACCCAACAAGAAAAAGATGAAAAAGATAATGTTTAGGGGCGGTGGTGATGATTTTGTGGTGTTAGGGAGGGTTTTAGAGCGCGTGATGTATACCAAATGATAGATCGGAACGAGATGGTTAAGATGGTGGTATTATATTGGACGTGGGAGGGGCGGTGGTGGCTGTGGTGGCCGTGGTAGGCGGCGGTGGTGTTAGGGTTTTCAAGAGAGAGAGAGTGTGTGTTGGTGAGGATGATGGTTGTGTTGTTTTGTGAATCCAGGAACCAACAAGGATGATTTTTATCATTTACTCTAAAAAAATGATTTTAATAATAATAATAATAATAATAATAATAATAATAATAATAATAATAATAATAATAATAATAATAATAATAATAATAATAATAATAATAATAATAAGGGTAGAGTGGGTTAAATGGCTTGGTGTAGAATACACGGACCAAACCCGAACTCATTCCAAGTAAAATAACTCTTCCGAACCGAGCTCATTCCAATTATTCAAAAATCTCACAATACGTTCCAAAAATATAAAATTCCCGAACCAACATTTAAAATATATTTAAAATTGTTAGGTTAACCTAGTGCCGGAGTCAATGTAGTGCCAAATAAATATTCAAATGAATCATCACGAATATACCAAACCAAACCAATAATTAAAAAAATTCAATTTCCATAAATAACATACGGTTTAAAAATCACATTCCAACGTTTACAAATCTCATCACGAATAAACTTTTCCAATATTCCAAAAGTCATAAATTTTAAAGTAATGCGGATTTTCAAAATGGCTCTCTAATTTGCCAGTTGTCACACAAGTCGATTCAAATGGCATTCCAGTTACTCAATCTATGCGTCCCAGAATCGCCGCTGGATAGTCTCTTTTTTTGCTGCAAATAGGGTCAATAATCTTCACTCATCTTAAATCAGAGATGATCACCGTTCAATGATTCTTGCTCATCAGGACTTCATATACATATGCACCTTTCAAGACAGAAACCACACCCCCATCTACCAGATCAACACTGCCAACAACTTCCCCTTAGTGATACTACTCTTATGATAATTCCCCCTTGTGATAGGACCTTGTTGCCATTTGTGAGGACGTAGCTGCTATGATTTAAAGGTCTTGCAAGGAGGAAATGTAGTTATAGAGTTGGTATATCCTAATATGCTTGGTGAATTTGGTGAGGTATATAGGTGAATTCAAGGATAGTTAAGTGATGTATTTGGTTCAATTCAGTATATGTACCAAGTATAGTAGTTTGAATGCTGCATTTTATTTGTTTTATTGCTGATTTTAAGGGGTGTTTGGGAATGTCCATTACCCTTTAAAGATGCTTGTATTGTACATATTGCTTGGGAGTAATATATTTCACCTTTTCACCAAAAACATACATGTCACTTTGAGATATATTTAATAACAATACATATACACATATATACTTATTGATAAACATAAATTAGGGGTGATCAAAAACCAACAAAACTGAACCAAAAAGCAAACTGAGTTGTTTTTCAAGTAAATACTCATAATTACCTCTTGTGGTAACCTTTGCAATGGAATATAAGCCTATACGATTACGTTTGCCAGTAGCCTAGTACTGACGATTTCTTCTAAGACTTGTATCCATTTAAACAACCATATTGATTTTAGGACCAACACTTTTTTTTGGGTAAAAGGTCAACGACCCGGTAAATATATTACTCCAAAAACATTTAAGTACAACGGATATGAGTGATTCTCATATCTCAGCCCGTTACATAGGCGAAAGGCTTACATAACAAGATACTTCCAATTTTCTAGACAAGAAAACAACCATTTAAAGACTCGGACAAAAATATAACCTACTTCCTACGACCTTGGAGATTAAAGCCATAAATGGCGTTAAGAGCATCCAGTTCCCCAGGAAGATCATAAATTTGCTTCGAGTAATCATCATAGTCATCCAACTCATCTTCACGCTCATGACCTCCACCAAAAAGATTTGCAGATTCGTCGAACGTGTTAAGAACCTCCTCCTCATCACTATCAGTAACCACAATATCACCCACCTTAGAGAATGGGTTAGCCCTCTTATTGGCAGATGCAGATGGAATAGGAACACCTTTATCATCCAAAAGGGTAGCTTTCCCATCGATAAGTAGCTTTTCAAGCTTACTAATTTTCTCAACTATAGGAGTAGAACCACCTTCCTTAGTTCCCATTAAATCACTCACAAGGGGTTCTTGTGATGTAGTACCAGTCTTAACCAACTCATCCTCATTAACTTCCATTATACATCCAGCATCCACATCCATGTTGGTGTCATCAGTAGGAATACCAAACGTATCTGTATCATCCATATTAAGAGCATCAAACTGGTTAGATGTAGAGATCGTTGTACCACTAGAACTAGCCACATTAGGAGTCTTCTTCTTATTGCCACCAACATTCTTGGGTTCAGGAGGAGTCTGTTTGGGTTGATACTGAAACTTCTTACCCACAACAGGTTTAGTAAACCCTCCTTTACCCGGAATTGTAGAACCACCTTGTTTTCCTTTCTTCCTGTTATTGACAGTCTTGAAACTATCATTAACAGGCTTAGTAGGCTGAACAGGAGGTATAACAACCTTAAGGCAGTCAGTCAGAGTATGTCCAAATACCTTGCATTTATCACAGCGAGGTGGTTTCCACTTATATTCAACCCAGATCTTTTCAATAGTCGAACCCGTACCATCAAGTAGAGGAATCTCAACAGTGAGACTGTCCTTTAATACCTCGTCCGACTTTACTTCAATCATACACCTAGCAAAGCTACTCCAGCCCCAAGATTCCTTGCACATTTGACTAGTAAAGGCATCTAACCTTTTGGGCGTCCCAATCACAGTAGCAAGCAGGCTAAGTCCGTCATCGGAGAACATAGCTAATGGAACATCATGGAATTTAACCCACACCGGAATGTTAGTCAAATCCTCTTTAAGCAAGTTGGTGTTCAATGTCCATGGTTTAAGTATAATAGGGACATTACGAATCAACCAAGGGCCATTATCAAGGACATCATCGACACCTTTCTTCGAAGAAAACTTGAAGAAAAAGAAACCCTTAGCATTCATCATAACCTTTTGCAAACCATACTTAGCCCACGCATTGCGAACATAATAATCAACAACAGGAAAAGCAAGGCGTTGACCAAGGAAGTATCCGTAGAGAGTATTCTTGAACCTCATGTTAACCTCTTGCACAACATTCATTGGGACTGATAAATCAACATCAGCCTTCTTCTTGCTACATTCCAACCTACGAAAGTTTGAAACATGTTTCAGAGGTTCATTAGAAGTAGCACCCGCGTAAGAAACCAACTTCACTCCCATACCATTAGTAGTATCAACCTTGTGAGCATTAGGGCCAGAAGTTACACTCTTATTCATAGTCTCATTAATCCCATGCGAAGGAGGATTAACTTCATTAGCTCCAATCTCACTTTGAATTTTATTCATGGCATCATCAAAATTCTGATGCGCATTATCAATCAAGTGCTTGACATTATCAGCACTTGTAATTCGCACCAAGTCGTCACCATGTGATGTATCTTTCGTAAGTGGAATCGGCTCCACATACTGATCAGGTACATCATCCACATTCAAACTAACACTACTAGGGTTCATCATTGAGGGTGAACTCAACTCCCCAAAGCTAGTAGTGTCCTTTTGCATATTCCCAAGTGAAACCGGCTCAACATCAACATTAATATTCCCTTTAGACTTGGAAGCATCAGTTGTACCCTTCGAATTCAAAAAACCCTTATTGATCATCTCTCAACAACCCACGAACAGAAACCCTAATAACAACTAGCACGCATGCAAACAGGATCTAAGAAAAAAACCCTAATCGCTTAGGGTTTTGAGGTTAAACGCCCAAAAAACTAACCACCCTCCATGCAATTCGATCAAGTTATGTGATAATACGACAAGTACAGGACCTGATCGAAGTAATAAACCGACTCTCCTAGTCGATTAGTAAAAAGAGGTTAGATCGAATAGAATCGATGTAACCTTATAAGCAGCACCACGATTCAAAGAAAAACCCTTATAGAACAATCACACAAAGATCAAGAATCAAAGATGCAGGATCGATTGAATGATTGAATGAATGAAAAGTCGATTTAGTGATGTAAGGGTTTTTTAAATCGCCAGACAGAGCATTTTAGGACCAACACTTATCTTACAACCAATTGGTAGTAAGCGTAATTTTGTGTCAAATGTGTCGTGGCAACCATGTGTAATTCCAGAGATTATTTTGGCCCAATACTTGGCGCTGAAAAGATAGAGTGTGCAATCATCAATACAAGGGCTAAAAGCTTAATGTGGTGCCAGAGTTCATAAGAAAGATATAGTTAGAACCAAAATACCCGTAATACTTGAAAAATAAGAGAAACCTTATCGTGTTTCGTTGATAATATAAGACTGCAGAACTATTGCTGATCAGTATGATGCTTTTGTGTTATATATTGACTTATATTTATGCATTTTAAACTCTGCTTTTTTATGTTCTGTATAGAAATGAACCTTGCTGGTTTTGCGAATTTTTCTATAGTTTCTAAATGATGGGAATATATACTTTTTTGCATATGAATACCTGACGCTAAATAGGTGATTGATCTTGTGTTGTATATCCTTGTATTTATAGACTGGAATCAGCTATAAAAGAATTCAAAATGCATGGATTATAAGTTTGTAGCGCAGCCCTTGTACTTTTGATTTTAGGAATTTGACTTTAAAAGCATGTATGCATGTGTATACTTGAAAACAGATTAATTGCAAATGTTTATGTTGGATTTTAAAATCAGGCCACCATAATTTTAGTAATTGAATTTTTTTTAATGAAGTTCGTACAGTAATACAAACTCTTGAGTCAGTTTTTAGGTGAATTTAAAGTTCCTATCGAAAAGTTTTACTGAATTATGCCTTAAACTCTGCTGGTTGTATCTATATGCTTAAAATTTTGATGAAAATCTAGTAAAATACTAAGAGCAGAAACTTTAACGGACATAAAAGAAAACCATTATTGGAAATTAGTAACTTAATGATATTATATTGATCATAAGAAAATCGCCAAATCACCACGTGGTATTTGATGGATCAATGGTCTGTTAACATATAGAGAGAATTACCATAATATGCTAGTGAATGCTTATAACAGAAGTGGATACGAGCGACATAGCAACTTATTTTTGGAAGCAGCTGGCATTATACAAGTTGCTTACCGCATAGTTTCCCCTCTTTCGTGATCTGACTATTAGTACTACCGTATTACCCTCGATGGATTTTTTCGTTTATAACGCACTTGGAGAATTCTTTATCAAAATATAAGATGTATAGCTGAGTTTTGTGTCTATTGATAGTTAAATTAGATTCTGACATTTTTATTGTCTTGTGTTAATTACGTACTTGATTAGACGTAAATGTACATATCATCCTATGATCAATCTTATATTTTGAAAAAATGATAGATGTGACAAAAGTGAACCAATGGCAAATGCTTTAACTATGCTACATATGCTTCGCTATTGGACCAACCATACATCTAGCTGACGCAGGGGCGGATTTAGAGTGTAGCACGGGTATGCACGTGCATACCCTAAAATTCGACGGGCTAGTGTAATTTTTTTTTGTTTTTTTGATAATATACATAGGGTGCATACCCTTTGATACGCTGAATAATTCAGGTGGGAGATCAGTACGTGGGTATACTCAATTTTTTGTTTTCAAAAGTCTCAGTGTCTCACTATTTTGATCCAGGTTGGCTTCTTTAGAATGCCTCACAGTAATTGGAGGGTCTTAGTTATGTAAATAGGTAGATAGAAATAATTCATAACACTGTGTATACAGTTCTCATCAATCACCAATAATTCATAATATCCATTACTAATTTATAGTCTACCGACAAAATAAAATCACTTTCATTATCTATTCCCCTTTATTTGTCAAGTGGTCACCTTTAATATTTGGTTCATTTCTAAGCGTTGATATGTTCTGGAGCTGTCTTCCACTTTATTTGTCAAATGGTCAACTTTTTCTGGGAAAGAAAAGTAAAGGTAATGTAAAGAAGAGTAGGTAACGTGGAGTACGTAAAGAAAAGAATGATAATTTTGTGGGTGTGTTCTTTAGTTGTAAAGAAGGGAAAGTGCAGATAGTTATAGGAACTATCAGTTTGTCAATTTTGCCCACACAACTTGCTTTTATCAATAATTCCACAACACTGATATATCTTGATTTATACAGGTATTCATCTTTGTGTTCATTCATGAATTAAAGATAAATTAAATATTGGTCAAAGTAGGCAAACAGTTTTTGAAAATTTTAATTTATTTATCTAAGAACTGTTTAGATATATGAAAGCAACTTGATTTTACATAACTACAAATAAAAAAGCAATGATTTTACAAAATTAATAATAAAGAACAAATGAATGAAGTTACAAAATTACCAGTTCAAAACAATGATTTTTATAAATGTACAGATGAAAAATAGAAATGATTAGGCTTACTTTGGGAATAATACAATTAATATGCAGACAATGGTGAAATTAGATAAGGTAAAATAATTTGGTAAGAAAGAAAGAAAGAAAAAGATAAAACAATATATATGAATAAGGGTAACTCGGTCAATTCACTTAAAAAATCTAATTTCCTTAGCATCAAATTTCCCTTCTCTTACACTCCTTTCCACTTTCTTTCCTTCATGCACCATGCAACATTCAATTCAAGAAACAGACAATTGAAAAATCACAAACACCATCGACTCACATTCAAATCACAAACACTATCAAATCAATTTAACTCACATTCAATAAAAAAAATAAATAAAAAAAATATGGACAATGGCAACATACCTGAAGACGTTATTGAGAACATATTTTCACGCCATTTGGATTTGAATGACGCGGAGGGTTATTAATCGCGAGTAGAATAGAATAGTTTCTACTGAAACATTTGATGATGTTTATAACTCAAGGATTTCACAACAATTTGAGTTCTTTACACATGCCATTGCATACATATTATCAAGATCAATCCGGAGTTATCTGGTGCGTACACAATACCAGCAACACTAGAAGGAATCTGACACTATTAGCCTTCTTTCTTTATACATGCTTCTTTTACACTTTCGTGTTTTATCTTCTGCACAAAACAACCACCACCACGTGCGTCTATCGTTGATGCTTAGTAGTCAGATTTCGGTTGCAAAAGGTTTGCATTTTAAAAACATATTTCATGTTGTTATGGTTCTGAACGCTACTAATGTTGGGATCGTATACATGCAAGTCGATTCAAATGGCATTCCAGTTACGCAGTCAACGCATCCTAGCATTGCCACTGGATAGTGTAATACCAAAATATCATAAATGTGTAAAATGTCCAAAATGCCCTTACATTTAAAAATCATCAATAATCACTTATACAATACCAAATAAGCCTTAACAAGTTTATAATTAATTTTATATGATCTAAAATATTTAGGAAACTAAAATAAAATATAAAAACTATTTTAATGCAACACGAATGTTTATTTGGGCCGTTTCTCATTTATATACAAACTATACATAAAAATAAAGATCCAATAACAATAAATAAACCCAAGTAACTTAAGCCCATGTGATTCCTTGGTTTCCTTGGCCCATGCTCGATCCACACAACATAACAATAAAAGTTTCGGTTCTGTCTTTCTTCTGCCAAACGTACGAACCACAAGAAACAATTCCAAACCCTAAGTTCTCTTTCAAAGTCGATTTTCTTTGCTTCCTTGTACTATTCGAGCTGTTACAAGAGCTAGGTATCATCTATCTTTTGTTTCTAGTTTACTTTGATTCAATTTACGTATGCATGAACTCTATTTAGATTATATATGGATCGATCCTATGTATGTATGTACGTAAGAAATTTAAAACATATAAACACATAAAATCATGAACTAAATAATGTTAATCGAGTTATATAATATAATATATAACGATCATGTTTGACTTGGTACATGTCGAGCTAGGATGAACCAAGAAAAAGGTTTGGGTTTGTGTGGTTTTGTTTGAGTCTCGACTGAAAACCAAAAAGAAAAGCAAAAAGGGTACGATTGGTTTGGTTCTTGGCCACGACAAAAAAAAAAAAAGAAAAGAAAAAAGAATTAGAGTTTGCATGGTTCGAATAAGGGTTAGGGTTAGGGTTTGATTTGTATTAGATTTAGTAATTAATGTATTGATTAGGTGATGATTAATTAATGAAATTTAGGGTTAGGGTTTAGTATATTAAAAAGGGCCGATTGGTTTATAGAAATTATAGGGTATGATTTGTAAATATTGAAACATGATGGTTAAGTTTGTAAACTTAAATTTATAGAGGATAATTCGTATAAATATAATAAAGGGGTGTAATATGTAATATTTGGTATTAAAAGGGTTATTTAGTTAATTATATAATCAAGGGATTCGAATTGTAATTTATATAAATTAAGGGTTTAACTGTAAATTACTAAAATATAAGGTTTAACATGCAAAATATAAAAGTTAAAGGGCTAATATGGAAAATATGCAAAGTTTGTGATATTACATTTAAAACCCTACACTATAATATAGTTACATTTTAAACCTTTACTATTATTAAATATCATAATTAAACCCTAAAATCATATTAGTAAATTATTTTAAATACTTAACCTAATAATGATGTAAAATCTTATTAAATAAGTAAGGACGCTAATTAAGGAAAATTTTCTAATTATGGAAACTTAATAATTTGGGAAACCTGCTAAATATGGAAAGTTACTAAAATGGAAAGTTGATTAAGAAGGGTAATCTAATTTAAGATAAAGTTATTAATAATCAAATAATCCCTAATTCAGGTAGATATATTGAAGAAGAAGTGAACTATTCCCTTTGTGATTCCTTCCTTTTGATCTCATTGCATTGCTAAGGTACGGATATTTTGACCTTACTTTTAAGGTTTCCTTTGTGAATACAACCTTCATATGAACCTATGATATGAACTTTTTGTTTGAACATTTGCTATGATAAACCTTGATATTTGAACTTTCTGATATGACAACTATGTTTTGAGCCTTTATTTATAAACTTTTGTCACCTGAGCTTCACTAGGCATGGGGGGTCCATGTCCGTGTCAGGGATGCACCCCTGACATGATTCTAGGGCAGTAGAGTGATGTTCTGCCACGTCCCTTCTGTTATATATGAATGTGCACTATGGTGATGGGTTATTTTCAGGGGCGTATGGATGCATCCTAGATCAGTTTCTGTTATGTTATGATATGATATTGTATGTATGGTGAATGTGGCTGTGAATGTGGCTGTGTATGCAATACACGTCCTTCATAATTCTGGGAGTTAGCTACTCCATTTATGTTGCCTTATATGTGATTATGATCATGATATGTTTCTATACAAGTGATTGTATAAATTCCTTACCTAAACTATACATTACATTTCCCAAATGTTCGTTATGCCTAATTATGATTTTCCATAGTTTGTACCTCAGCATTTATATTTCAGTTTATTTTGTTATATATCCGTTCACTAGGATTTTTAAGCTCAGCCGCATTTCTTTTCACCGCGGCAGGTATTCAAGATTGCTTTCTGGGATTGAGAGTAGAGCTGAGTGAAGATTTGACCATAGTCATCTTAGATTAAAGTTATTCGTGTAAGACTTCCGCTTTTGTTTAGTTATGTATGTTCTGATGTGAAACCATATTATTGTGACATCTTTAACCTTCTCAGGTTGGGGTGTTACAATTTATGGTATCAAAGACAGGTTAGGACCCTTTGAGCTTAGGCTCTAACCTATGAGGATTGGGTAGACATTAGGTTTCCGTCTGGGTACTTTCCTTTTCCGAACTCTATCCTTATTTCGTTTTGGAAATCGTTTTGATGATCGTTTAGATGCAGAATGCTCATAGGAGTGGTGATGTTGGAGATGTCCCTAACTTCAAGGCTATGATAGCTGCTGCTTTAGCCAATGTTCTTCCGAATCTCTCTACTAAATTGAGAGCCTAGATCACTAATGACATCAGAAACAGTGTTGGTTCATCAGGTGGTGGTGGCGGTGCTCCACCTACTGAGATACATGTTTGGATTGAGAGGTTTAACAAGCTAAAACCACTTGCTTTCCGATATGCTGCTACTCCCACTAAGGCAGAAGATTCGATTACTCATTTGGAGAAGCTGTTCCAAGTTTTGGGTTGTGCTGATAATTTCAAGACTCATTTGGCTGCGTTCAAGTTGGAAGGAGATGCTCTTAGTTGGTGGAAGGCTCATCTTTGGACTCAAGTAGGAGGAGAAGCTTTTGCCGATACGTGTACTTGGGCTACTTTCCATGAGATTTTCTATAATCGGTATTTTCCTGTTTCTAAGCAACAGAGGTATGAAAGGTGTAACCACCCGCAAATTCCCGTCATGTTCTATTTTGAGAAATGACCATTTATTTTGAGTTTGGTATCATTTACGAGAAACAAGGCATAATTATAGTCAAACTTTATGGAAACACGATTTTAAGATCTATGTTAATGGTTCTGGGGACTCGAGAAACATTTATAATACAATTTATTGGTTCCGTTCGCGTGTCGTTAAAAATAGAAGGAAAATGGCAAAATCAGTCCCTGTGGGCACCTTAGGGTTTATCACAAGTCCTAACTAGACCCTATAAATACATCTCTATTCTCCACCTAGGGTTACACCCTCTCCTCTCACTCATACCAGCCGCCCCCTGGTACTCCCCTTTTCCGGCTGTTTTTCCGATGAAACGCCACCACCACCTCACGTGGGCTTACACCGCCACCACCATGGTAACTACCATCATCTCCCTTCCATTTCTGTGTGTTGCACGTGCTCCAAATACACCACCGATTTTGATCACGTTACAACTACGACTTGCAACAAGGGTCTCTAATCAAAAGATTTAGGACTGATAGGGGAGGTGAGTACATGGATACTCTATATTTTTAGTCTGTTGGTATAATCCGTGAAACGACTGCCCCTTATACTTATCAGCAAAATGGTATTTCTAAAAGGAAAAATAGGGTTCTGAAGGAGATGGTTAATTCCATGTTGTCCTATTCAGGGCTGAGTCAAGGGTTCTGGGGTGAAGCTATGTTAACAGCTTGCTATTTACTAAATATGGTTCCTAATAAAAGGAACAAGGTTACACCTTATGAACTTTGGACTAAAAAGAAACCCAACCTGAATTATCTCAGGGTTTAGGGTTGTAGGGCTGTTGTAAGACTCCCTGATCCAAAACATAAAACTTTGGGTGAAAGAGGCATTGAATGCATCTTTGTTGGATATGCTGAACATTCCAAGGCATATAGGTTCTATGTTATTGAACCTAATGAATTTGTTTCAATTAACTCAATAATTGAATCAAGGGATGCACTATTTGATGAGAATAGATTCTCATCAGTCCCTATACCAAGTCAAAGAATTCCAAATGGAACTGATGACATTGGTGCATCAGAGGTCCCTGATGAATTATCATCTCAGGCCCCTGATGAGGTTGTGGAACAACAACCTGAACCTGAGCTCAGAAGGAGCAATAGGGTCAGGACTCCAAAGTCATTTGGACCTGAGTTTCAATTATACTTAATTGAAGCTACAAGGAGTGAGGTCTCTGACCAATACTCCTATTACTTCATTATTGAGGATGATCCCAAAATATTTGAAGAAGCAATGAAGTAACAGGATGTTGCTTTCTGGAAAGAAGCAATTAATGATGAGATGGACTCTATCATGGGCAATAACACTTATGTGTTGACTGATCTACCACCTGGTTGCAAACCTCTAGGTAGCAAATGGATTTTCAAAAAGAAAATGAAGGTAGATTGAACTTTTGAAAAGTTCAAGGCAAGACTAGTTATTCAGGGCTTTAGACAAAAGTCAGGAATAGACTATTTTGATACTTATGCTCCAGTGGCTCGTATCAGTACCATAAGATTGCTGATTGCTTTGGCATCAATTCACAATCTGATTATTCATCAGATGGATGTGAAGACAGCTTTCTTGAATGGTGACATAGATGAGGAAGTTTATATGAACCAACCTCAGGGCTTTATCATGCCTGGCAATGAAAAAAGGTGTGCAAACTGATTAAGTCTCTTTATGGACTAAAACAGGCACCTAAGAAATGGCATCAAAAGTTTGATGAAGTGGTTTTGTCTAGTGGTTATTTACTTAATCAAGCTGACAAATGTGTATATAGGAAAATTGATGAATCTAGTAAAGGAGTCATCATTTGTCTATATGTTGATGACATGTTGATTTTTGGCACTGGCCAAAATCAGGTTGATCTGACTAAGGCATTTTTATCATCAAAGTTCTCCATGAAGGATATGGGGAGGCTGATGTTATCCTTGGAATTAGGATTAAACATGAAAGTAACAAAATTTATATTTCTCAGTCTCATTACATTGAGAAGGTGTTAAAGAAATTTAATTATGTACTCCAATGAGTACTCCTATGGATACAAGTGAGAAGCTAATGCCTAATACTGGCAAAGCTGTATCTCAACTTGAGTATTCTAGGGTGATTAGCTGCTTGATGCATGCCATGACTTGTACAAGACCTTACATTGCTTTTGCTGTGGGTAAACTGAGCAAGTATACTAGTAATCCTAGTGCTCATCACTGGCAAGCAATTCAGAGGGTTTTTAAGTATTTGAAGAGAACTATGGGTTATAGTCTTTGATATATTGGTTATCCTTTTGTATTAGAAGGATATACTGATGCAAGTTGGATCAGTAACACTGAAGACAATTCGTCTACTAGTGGCTGGGTATTCCTACTTGGTGGAGGTGCAATCTCTTGGGCATCCAAGAAACAAACTTGCATCACTAGTTCAACCATGGAATCTGAATTTGTGGCTTTAGCAGCTGCTGGCAAAGAAGCTGAATGGTTGAAAAACTTGCTTCTTGAGATTCCATTGTAGCCTAAACCTATAGCACCTATTTCTATCCGTTGTGATAGTGCTGCTACATTGAAAAAGGCTTATAGCCAGATGTACAATGGGAAGTCTAGACACTTAGGTGTTAGGCATAGCATGATTCGTGAGCTTATCATGAATGGGGTGATATCTATAGAGTTTTTTAAATCTCAACAAAACTTAGCTGATCACTTGACGAAAGGTTTGGCTAGAGACTTGGTTTTGAAGTCTGCTAAAGGGATGGGTTTAAAGTCCAACTTAGTCACTGAATGCTAAGACACCCAACTCCCTCCTGAGGAAACTTGGGAGCTGAGTTCAATGTGGAAAGCTGAACATTTAGTGGACTGGAGCACAAGTTTTATATTACATCCCAAGGTTGTGCTCAGAACCTGCTGAAAAAGGAGGATGAAGTCTTTACTTCTCAATGGTTAATTTCTTTGAAAAAGTGCTAAGCAGGAGCATGAATAAAGAGGAACCACCTATGTAAATGTTGAAGTTTTGCCGCTTCAGGAAGCTTTAGACTTTTAGCTATTACAACATTTATGAATTGGATATGGACACATGGCTTGTATAGTGTCAGGTTTATTTTAGTGTTTGAAAATGTATGTGTATTTATCTTCAGGTATTCAAATGTGTTGAAGGGTTCAATTCTTTGGAACACCCTGATTCTCGAATATTTGAACGTATAATGTACTAAGATGAGAATTCAATCTTCAAGATATTTTCATTTATGCATATGTTTTGTTTTGTGTTTAATTTTTCATGTAAAGGAAGTGAACTAAATTTGAGGAGGATTGTTGGAAAATTTAGTGCACTTGAGGGATTAATTCACACCTGGTAATGGGTTTGGAGGTACGGAGTGTACACCCATTTGGTCCCTGAATCCCCTGACTCAATAGTGGTTATGTATTGATTCTGCTGATAGCATGAATCTGTTTCTGCTAATAGTGTGATTCTACTGACAGTGGATTCTGCTGCTAGTTTCCACTGCTAGTGTTATTGTTTCCACTGATGTGTTAACATTACCACTGCTAGTGTTATTGCTTCCACTAATAACCACTGATTTCTACTATTATGGAAAGTATTATGATATAATTAATGGGCCGTTAATTATACATAATTCCATGGGCTAGGGTTTGAGTATTCTCTATTATAAATAGAGGTCATAATATTCTGCATGGATATAATTATCAACACAAACCCTAAACACTTGAATACGATTCTGTTCTTGATTTGTGCCTTAAACAAGAACATCACTTGGTCTTATCCCATAGAGATATTCATGTAACCCAGGCATAGGGTCGAATAGTTTCTATTGGAAAGTGATAACACGATTTCAAGTGAATATCCGGTACTCATTGATTATCTTAACCCTAATCTGGGAACACTCAAACACATAATAACCAACAGTTTGGTCGATTCATGGTTGTCATTGGGTCGTTATTGTTGTGGCGTTCAACGAATCATAAGGCCTGTTTGGTTGTCATAACTGTTATTATGTTATTATTCTTGCCGATGGCTTGTTGTTCTTGAAGTTATCCTAGTCGATGTTGCTGTTGTTATTTGGCCGAGAGGTAGGGGCCGAGACCAAGTCTTTTGGTCAAGTGTTGTTGATTAGTGATATTTTGAGGTTGTGATAACATTGGTGACGGAATTTAGATTGATGGAGATTAGGCTAGTTGGCGAGCCGTAGACGGCCACCGTATGTTGAAGTTGTGGTTGTGATTAATTAAGTGGCGAATTAGAATGTTGATGTTGTTATTGATTCGAGCAACGTCGTATGTTACCGAGACTTTCTAGCCTCGTGTGACCTCGACAAGCCGAAATGGACTTATGATATGATGTTGACTATTTGACCCGTGATAAACATGACTTAAAACGAATGTAACCCATAAAATATAATAATGGCATAACGTTAATGGCACCATTTTGTATATTTATATACACAACTTTTAAATATTAAATAACAACTGATACTTGTTACTTAATATTTATAAGTTGACGATAACTATTAGATAACGATAAGTACGTTATGAAAACATTTTTGAATTAATGAAGAGTATTAACTAACGTTGAGGACGTTCGGTAATATTTCTAAATTAATATGGAAAGGTTAAATAACGATCAAAAACGTTATTTAATACTTATTATAAATAATAAACGAAACAAGATTAAATGTGAATATGGACGGGTTACAAATCATTTTGAGGGCACGTTTATCGAGATATACCATTTGTAGGATTATCGAGGTTTAGAATAAATTGAAGACCATAGGGTTGACTTAGTAACCGTTTAGGTGTGATTGTTTTGATGTGGTCTACGTAGTTTGACCCAGTTGTCTCGTGTTAAGTTTTGTCTCGTTTCTTGTCAATGTTGTCAATTATTCGTCTCTTGGCGTGAATAATCTTGAGTCTTGTCTCATTCGCGTTAATTTCGCTTGTTTATTATTTGGTGTAAGTTCACTTGAGTCTATGTCGTGTCCACACCGCACACACAATGATACCAAACACAAATAAATGGATAATGAAAGATTGGAGATTTAAGAATTGGGTATTACTTGGAAGTAGTTAGCTTATGGAAGATTTGGTTCATCGCTGAGGATCGGGTATCAAGATAAGGATTATATATATAGAAGAGTGCGTCGTTTCCTTACCATTGTACCGCCTCTTTGATGCTGTTGTGAATCTGTTAGATGCCAGTCGTGTATATTGCATTGATGTGGCAGGTGAGTTCTTGGCCCCTCCTTTTTCAACAGTTTTCATAACTATTTTTGGGGGATAATACATGCTCATTTTCAACTAAACTCCATGACTGCTTATCTGAAAACGTAAATTATTTGACTGAGTTTTGACTGGTTGTTTGAAGGTGTTATGTGATTACCTGGTATACATGTGAGAAACATGCAAAATTGTTTTATGTGGACCATGCTTTATACTCTGTTATTATGTCTTGCTATGCTGTTTGACCACGTCATGATGTAGTGTTTATGAGCTTATAAGATGGACTATAGGGAGTACCTATAGGGGGTTCGCATGGCGCCATTGCATGAAATTATGTATTCCGAATCTATAGGGAGTACCTATAGGAATTCGATGGGTGATGTTGTGTATACATCCCTTGTTTTGGATTTCGACCTAGTATAGCATAGTAAGGGTTTTTGGTTATCGGTCCACAAGTGAATATTTGTTTAAAACTCCATGGACTCACCAGCGTAAGCTGACCGTTTTAGCATGTATTTTCAGGTTCAAGGCATTAGCTCACTATTTGAAGGCGCTTGGCAAGGGGCATTGGTCATAGGCGACTCTGATGAAACATTTGGGACTGCTTTATTTGTTTTATGGGCTTATTTCCGCACTTCTTTTTTAAAATGTAAACTTAATGTTTTTGTTAATGCATTTTATTCTCAACGAATGAAATAAAAACCATTCTTTGTACCTTATGTTATGATACCAATTTCGTAGCACCCCATTGCATGTATGCTTTCGCTGGGCCCGAATTTTGGGGGTGTTACAAAAGGGAATATGGGTCTATCTATCAGTTGAAGAAGGAAAATTATGTGGAGTATATGCAGAGATTTATGAGATTGATTAGTTTTGTGGGACCTGTTGCTGGTGATGCTCAAAGACAAGCCAGGCATTTCAAGTGGGGTTTGAAGAGATGGGTTCTAGATCGGATTGTCAACAATGAGTATACCGATGTTGCACAGGTTTGTGCTACAGCTCGTAACATTGAGTTGCTGAACGAGAATGGCAGTTTAAATAAGAGAAACAGAGATGGAGATCGCATTCAGGACAAGGGACCATGTCAACAAGATAAGAGTTTGGAGCATAGAGGTCGAGATGATAAGGGTCGTGATCAGAAGGGTCAGACTGACAGGCGACAAGAGTCAAGAGGACAAGATCAGAGGGCTAGTGATAGGCAGAGAAATGACCGACAAGGCTGCTACTTCAACAACCAAAGATCATGGAGGGATGGAGAACAAGTTCAACGAATTAATAGGGATACCAGATCTAGGGATCAAGAACAGAAACAGGATCAGGAGAGGATGCCTCAATGTGCTACGTGTGGGAAGTACCATAGGGGAGTGTGCAATAGACTCACAAATGCTTGCTTTTCATTTGGCTCTGTGGATCACAAGATTAGGGACTGTCCCAAGTATCAAGCCAACAACTACAACAAGAAGGCAAGGGAGGATAAACAGAATCAATCAGAATATCGTGCACTCAACTAGTTTCCTTATTTCTTTTCATTCTGATGTTAGACTTTGATTTTATTTTCGTTTCCATGACTTCAATGGTGTGATTGAATCTTTTAGACTACTAAGTTTTCCGTTGGAAGTTTCGTTTTTATGACAATTCTGCGTATGTTCGTTAAGTTTATAATTCTACGGATTTTGGCGAATTTTGGAAGTGCTGGTGCGATTATTCATACACTCTATTATGATAGATCTGTTAGATTTATGTTGCTTTATGATAAGTTTCGTTTTCTGTTCGGATCCATTGATGATGATTGTTTTGCTGAATTCTGGAAGAGGAAAAGTATTGTGATGCCGCTATTAGGTTGCTTAATCATGACTTGAGATAAAGTATGGGCATCATGAAGGTATATTTATATGATGCAAATATTATGACGCCTGGTGTTAGCTTCGCTTTTTTATAAAGATAACGTCACACAAGTGAAATGGACTAGATATGTAGTAAGTTGCACCCGTAGGGCTACTTATGTAAACGGGGCAAACTTAGAGTATGTTGAGCCTATAAATACCCCTCATGACTCTCCATGAGGGGTGTGGTTAAGCATTAGGGCGTTGTATTGTTTCACTTATTAATTAAAGTTACTTTTATTCTCCACCCTCTCTCTACTTTCTCTCACTAGAACAATGAATCATATAATCATGTTTGATCAACCTCGACCTCCCGAACCACATGAATCATGTATATTTTCGGTCCTACAATTGGTATCGGAGCTCATGGTGTTATTTTCATTGATTTATTGTGGTTCGTACATGTGTAGAAGCTGTTTTTTGATACCATTTTTTTGCATCCGGAAAAAAAAAATTCCTACTTTTTCCTAGTTTTTTTTCCTACTTTTTTGATTTATTGTGGTTCTATACAAGCTTTTATGTATCTTCATGGTCGAAAGTCATCAACTTTATTAGTTTTATCACTGTTTATTAAGAGTTTCATTACTGTTTTTCTTGGAGACTTTTTGTACCTACCGTGAAAAGTGGTCAACAAGGTTGGAAAACTCATCGGAATCTGCAAAAAGACTCGCCAAAATCTGGTCGGAATTTCTTGTATAAGAAATTTTCGATATGTACAATTTTTCGAGAATACTTTTTCGAAATGCACTAGTTTTCGAGAATATGTTTTCGAAATGTACTATTTTTTCGAGAATATATATTTTTGAAAATTGTTTTACGTTTTCGAAAACTTAACTTTCTCGATAAAAACTATTCTCGATAAATGTCAAAGTTTCGAAAATCTTTCAAGATGCAAAGTTTCGAAAATGAAAGGTGAAAAATTTCGAAAAGTGACTGAAGACCACGACCACTAAACCAAATACCAAAAACTCGTTGACCTCAGTTGTAGTATAACCATCATTGGTCCAATAAATCTATGAAGAAATGAACAAGATCCAAGAAGTCAACTACAACAGGTCCACATACGAAACCCATATCCAAAACCAATCCCACATATGACTCTACCAAGGACCCTCACAAGTCACTCCTCAACTCACATCAATTATCCGAAACATAAAAAGAAAAGATTTATAACAATGGTGTTATAATCTTTTTCTTCAGTTCGTTCAAAAACAAAAGTCACACGAAAACCACAACATCATACATCCTACCTGAGACCATATAATGATCTTAAAGCCATAAACATGTACTTGTGGTTAGACGTGAGCAGAAAAGGAAGAATGAAGGAGTATGTTATGTTGTGGTTCATGATTAATTGATAAAAGTACTTGATTAGTTTGTGAGATTTGTATGTTTTGATGATAATGTGATGATGGATGCTACAAATGTTAGGAGGATAAGGTTGGTTAGGTGAGAGCTTTTTGGTTGATGGGGGCGGATGAAATAATGTGTGTTTTTAGGTTTAGTATGACTAAGAAGTTATACTAATACATCTAACCGGTTGGGTATTGGATCAGTATTATAATTTGGACTGGATCGAGTTGTCATTTTTTGTGGGCTTGTGAAATTATAATGTGTGTAACTTTTGGGATTGTGAACCAAGAATTTCATTTCATTTATGGATTGGATCAATGAGTGGGCTGCAATACGCATACATGGACTATTAACAATTGTTATCCTAATGCTTTGTTTTGATACAAAAATATTGGATACAGATGTTTGACATTACTGGTATTAAGAGTGGTATTTTGGATTATATATTTTCACGGGGATACATTATTCACGGCTAGAATTGTTTTGTCTAACAAAATGATCACGGGGTTTTTGCACGGTATTATTGATTTGATCTTGAAGTGGCATGTCAAAAAATGTACTTATTTATCTCAAAGTCTAGGGGTGGTTGGATGCACGACTTTTGAAGATAACTTGTCTGCGCAAATTAAAAAATTCAGTCTTGACAATCTAGTTATTACTGATGTAAGGAGTTACATTCTAGTGCTCACAGTTTAGCTATCACTTAAAGGAGTTACATTGTACTACTCAGTGTCACACGAAGTAGTGGATTGTTCAAGTGGCGAATATTTCGTGCAACCTCATACTTAAATGAGTTACATTGTAGTGCTCAGCATTAAGTCAGATCTATCGTACAAGCATTAAGTCACAAGATGAGATGATTACTTCTTTTTCAAGCTGGTCATATCGTGATGTCTCCATATGTGGTCATTACTAGTAGCCGGTGAATTCAAAGGAGGTTCGATTACAGGTAGATTTGAGAGAAAAGTATTGAGAGTATTTATGCGACATATACTCACAGAATATGCTTCAACTAGCTGTTATGGCTTCTAAATTGCATTAAGTGCAAGGTGATTATACGACATGTACACAACATTATGATGATTCCGATAACTCGCAACCATCAGGAGGGAGAAGAACATGCCTAAAGAAGTAGTGTTTCGTCTTCAGTGATTGGATTCGCTGAGAGAATTGTGCTTAACATCATTAATGGAGAAGTAGTGTGTGTACATCAGGGCTTATTACCAACTTGGATGCAATGTTATGTGAGTTATGTTGTTACGATGCTCTCTGAATGACAACCATGTGTCTACACTTTTTAATCTACTTTATCTGCTGCGTGATGAAAGAGGTTGTCGGTTTAACTAGACCGTTATAGTTGAAGTTCAGAGCTACAAAGATCTGTGTTGTCAGTGCCAAAGATCAAATGCCGAGATCGTCGGATGAAAAGAACTTCAAGTCTGCCTCAGTATCTAGACTACAGAGAGTCTGCACTTCAACAACGTCAACATAGTTTATTATTATTGTAATTTACTTTGTTTATAGGTCTCATTGTAACCATTCACGTGTGACGATATCTTAGAGGGAGATTGTTAGCTTCGCTTTTTTATAAAGATAACGTTACACAAGTGAAATGGACAAGATATGTAGTAAGTTGCACCCGTAGGGACTACTTATGTAAACGGGGCAAACTTAGAGTATGTTGAGCCTATAAATACCCCTCATGACTCTCCATGAGGGGTGTGGTTAAGCATTAGGGCATTGTATTGTTTCACTTATTAATTAAAGTTCATTTTATTCTCCACCCTCTCTCTACTTTCTCTCACTAGAACAATGAATCATATAATCATGTTTGATCAACCTCGACCTCCCGAACCACATGAATCATGTATATTTTCGGTCCTACACCTGGCCAACGTGATAATATTTCCATCATATAACTTACACTCATTGTGAGCATAGGATATTTTAGGAAGTTTTTGAGAAGCATTAGATCTCTGTTAGTTGGATTATTCGTGATTAGAGAAAGATTTATATGATTCATTCTATTTATGTGTGTTCTGCCTTCATCGTTAGATATCTGGATAAGTTCAAATTCTCAGCGTACGTTTGATGATCGTTGTTCATCCATTAAGAAATCTAGAAATCATCATAGGGTTTCCTATCGTTTGATTTTCCGTATTCAATCTGTTTTTCTGCTATTACTTTTGAGAAGTACATTGGTTATTTGTTGCAAGTACGCATTCGTTGAATTGATATATGATCTGTTCTGGATAAGATATGAAGTTATGAAATTTTGATTAGAAAGATCTTTCTGTCTGTTTGAAATCCGTTGGAAAGGTTTTCTGAACTGAGATTACTTATGTGACCGAAAGATTCGGTGTCTATCTTCATAAATTCTGAAATTCAATTCGTTTTCGTTTGCTCTGTTTATTCAATTTTCACGAAAGAAATTTTTTTAGAGGCTAGGAAGTTGTAATACCTAAAAATCATAAACGTGTAAAATGACCAAAATGCCCTTACATTTAAAAATCGTAAATAATCACTTATACAATACCAAATAAGCCCTAACAAGTTTATAATTAATTTTATATGATCTACAATATTTATAAAACTAAAATAAAATATGAAAACTATTTTAATGCAACACGAATGTTTATTTGGGCCGTTTCTAATTTATATACAAACTATACATAAAAATAAAGATCCAATAACAACAAATAAACCCAAGTAACTTAAGCCCATGTGATTCCTTGGTTTCCTTGGCCCATGCTCGATCCACACAACATAACAAAAAAATATTCGGTTATGTCTTTCTTCTGCCAAACGTATGAACCACAAGAAACAATTCCAAACCCTAAGTTCTCTTCCAAAGTCGGTTTTCTTTGCTTCCTTGTACTATTCGAGCTGTTACATGAGCTAGGTATCATCTATCTTTTGTTTCTAGTTTACTTTGATTCAATTTACGTATGCATGAACTCTATTTAGATTATATATGGATCGATCCTATATATGTATGTATGTAGGAAGTTTAAAATGTATAAACACATGAAATCATGAACTAAATAATGTTAATCGAGTTATATAATATAATATATAATGACCATGTTTGACTTGGTACATGTCAAGCTAGGATGAACCAAGAAAAAGGTTTGGGTTTGTGTGGTTTTGTTTGAGTCTCGACTGCAAACCAGAAAGAAAAGTAAAAAGGGTACGTTTGGTTTGGTTCTTGGCCACGACAAAAAATAAATAAATAAATAAAATAAAGAAAGAATTAGGGTTTGCATGGTTCGAATAAGGTTTAGGGTTAGGGTTTGATTGGTATTAGATTTAGTAATTAATGTATTGATTAGGTGATGATTAATTAATGAAATTTAGGGTTAGGGTTTGGTATAATAAAAAGGGCCGATTGGTTATAGAAATTACAGGGTATTATTTGTAAATATTGAAACATGTGGGTTAAGTTTGTAAACTTAAATTTATAGAGGATAATTCATATAAATATAATAAAGGGGTGTAATATGTAATATTTGGTATTCAAAGGGTTATTTAGTTAAATATGTAATAAATGGATTTGAATTGTAATTTATATAACATTAAGGGTTTAACTTGTAAATTACTAAAATATAAGGTTTAGCATGCAAAATATAAAAGTTAAAGGGCTAATATGGAAAATATGCAAAGTTTGTGATATTATATTTAAAACCCTACACTATAATATAATTACATTTTAAACCCTAAACTATTATTAAATGTCATAATTAAACCCTAAAATCATATTAGTGAATTATTTTAAATACTTAACCTAATAATGATTTAAAATCTTATTAAATAAGTAAGGATGGGAATTAAGGAAAATTTTCTAATTATGGAAATTTGATAATTTGGGAAACCTACTAAATATGAAAAGTTACTAAAATGGAAAGTTGATTAAAAAGAGTAATTTTATTTAAGATAAAGTTATTAATAATCAAATAATCCCTAATTCAGGTAGATATATTAAAGAAGAAGTGAACTCTTCCCTTTGTGATTCCTTCCTTTTGATCTCATTGCATTGCTATGGTACGGATATTCTGAGCTTACTCTTAGGTTTCCTTTGTGACTACAACCTTGATATGAACCTATGATATGAACTTTCTGTTTGAACCTTTGCTATGATAAACCTTGATATTTGAACTTTCTGATATGGCAACTATGTTCTGAGCCTTTGTTTATAAACTTTTGTTACCTAAGCTTAATAGGCATGGAGGTTCCGTGTCCGTGTCAGGGATGCACCCCTGACATGACTCTAGGGCAGTAGAGTAATGTTCTGTCACATCCCTTATGTTTTATATGAATGTGCACTATGGTGATGGGTTGTTTTCAGGGCGTATGGATGCATCCTAGATCAGTTTCTGTTATGTTATGATATGATATTGTCTGGTGAATGTGGGTGTGTGTGCTATACACGTCCTTCACAATTCTGGGAGTTAGCTACTCCATTTATGTAACACCCCCAATTCATGGTTGCAGCGGAATTCGAACTGGGTGTTACTTGACAGCACAATAGTCACAATAATAGAAAACGAACTCCAATTGAGTCGTTTTAAAAGATTTATCATTCAAATTGTATAAATATCAGAGATTTACAAAATGAGGTCCCAAATGGTTCCATGTTTACAATGTATAATAAATGTGTTTTTGAATGATAATAAAATTTATAGCCCTCTTGACCATCCATGTCCTTCCGTGCCATCCTTGATCGTCATGAACCTGAAATACATGCTTGAGAGGTCAACACAAAGGTTGAGTGATATTCATAGAGTTTGTTTAATGTTTGAACACAATATGTTGGTAGTGTGAGTTATAGGCTCACACCAATGTTTGGAAAACAAAATCGTTATTTATTTCACTAAGCTTATGACACCATAACGTTAACGTGTACCAATATCGATCGGCAGATTTATCCCGGTAGGTACTTTGCTAACATACCTAAATCTCAAATATTAATGCATTTGTTTGAACTTAGTCAATACAAATGGGATTCGTCAATCCCAATAGGCCTATTATTAATATTCGCGCTCACTATTGCTAGTGACTAAATGGTTCATAATAAAGGATCTCGGTTTAGCAAGGTTGGTACTTAGTGATAATAAAACATCGTCGTGAAGCATACATTAGAAAGCATTGTATTCGATTTAGAAATAGCATGTATTCCCCCCAAGGATTTGTAAAACAATTAAGTAATGGAAAGTGGGGCTATGAACTCACCTTAAGTAAGATAGCAAGTAATGAATGTAACGGTTGAATCGTGAAGGTTTCTACGAGCAACCTATAATAGAATGTTGCGACTTAGGATCGAAGTAAAGAATATAACGGAGTGCTTATATATATATCTTGCATTTAGTCCATGATGTGGTATGATGTATATTGTATGTCCTTGAAAGAAAAGATTCATGAACATGTATGTTTTGTATATCGTTTACTACCGTTCGGGCTGACATATTTCAGAAGTCATGTTAGTAAGCGTTCGAGGAGCCAGGACACTTTAACTCGTAAATCCACAACTCATCTCGACGGCTTACATAATGAACTCCTCACATGAGGCTCCCTACTATTGTAGTAGTTGATAAAATATATAGATATAAGTTTTGATTCGAAAAGTTACATGTCCGATATTTTGAATAAACTTAGGAAAGTTTATTAGTACATGAAGATTGTTATTAGGGGTAATTTCATAAGTCTTGAATGACCATTTTCTCTTGGTAATATCTCATGGTTTCCTTTTAAGTGAAGTAGATCCAAATTGCTTGTTCATGTTATCGCCTAATTCATTGTTTCATGTTTACGCCTATGTAAGTTGTTATGGTCATTTCGTCATGGCCTAGCCATGACCTTTGGTCCTTGTTCCAAGGTCATGAGACTCAACCTTGGCTCTAGCCATGGTGGTGGTCTTGATTATTGGTCATAAGACCTCTTGTTCCTTTTAAAGTATAACCATAATCTAGTGACTTATATATATGTAAATAGCTGTTAAGAAATTGAGAAATATCTTACTCAGAAAGTGTTTTCAAGGCTCGAGCCTCTTTGTTCCTGAATGAAAACGTGATTCCGGACAACTTTCGTGTTTTAACTTTTTCATGAAACGGACCAGAAAGGCCTCTTTTTGCGTGTTTTAGGTTCTGTCACAGAAACATTTAGGCAGTTTTGCCGGAAATCTTTGGTAACTTCAAATCGCCATAACTTTTGACTCGTATACTCTTTTTAGGTGGTTCAAATTGCTACGGTTTCCTTGTTAGGTCCTCTACCACAATATGTAATAATCAAATATCATATTTTTACCATTTTGATCAGGTTTTACCAAGAAATTCATTAGTTTGCTTGTTTTAGTAACTTGTTTCAACAATCCATTATAACAACATCTTTTACTCATTTTTATACATCATGGACATCAACACAAGACATAATATAGCAAGAATAACATGTAAATGATATGAATATGATAAATTAACAAGAAGCATGTTAGGGTTTGGCTTACAACTTTTGGCTTTCAAAGATGAAAGGAAAGTAGCAAGTAAGGAAAAGAACTTTGATAGACTTGCTTCAACCCTTTTTCACTTCATGCAACCTTTCTACCCTTGGTATTCTTGAAAGATGGATGATGAAGATTGAGGTGAATTGAGTGGATTTAAACTCAAGAGAAATCACCAAGTATTCTAGGGTTTGGAAGATTTTTGGTAACTTATGATCAAACTAGGGTTTCTACTTGAAGAAGCACTTGAACCTTGCAAGAAATTAGAAGGAAATGAAGCTAAGTGTGAGTGGTTATGGTGTGTGTTGATGGCCGGCCAAAGGAAGGGGGGAGGGGGTATTTATAGGTCCATGAGGAGGTTACTTTCATTGACTTGTCAACACTTGCTCACCAAGGTTAACACATGTTAACATCTTAAGGCATAAAGCATGAGATTGAGCCACATAGTGTGAATCCCCCCCCCTAGAGGCGGTTCACTATGGATAAGGGGGGTGAGGTGTGCCTTGGCTGATATTATCCAAGTTACTAGATGAGTTTTGACTCCGGGAAATGCCAATCGTAAATGATTAAGCCTCAAAACGTAAAACCGGGTGTCGTAAAATTATGGAATTTTAAAGTATTGTTAGACATGTCCATATGTCCCATAATAAAATATAAAATGAGTGGTAGGTTCCATTTGGGTGGTAAACCCTGCTAAAAACTGGAAACACGGGTCTAAAACGCGTAATACGTAAAATGTACGAATTTTGCGTAAAACTGAGAAAAGTAAAATGTTACTTTTCTAATGTGATAAAAATGATTTAAAATGACTTATAATGTCTAGACTGGGCTCAGTCTAGTGTCGGTTGGTATTAAATGTCTTTTAGACATCAAACCGTAAGCCTAAAAATCAAGGAATGACTTTTGGTCAAAGGAGGAGGGAAAAATTATGTTGACTTTTTCTAATAAGTTTGAAAACTCAAAACGTCTTAGAAACTTGTTTTGTGGTCTAACGGTTAATCGCCCATTCGGTTAAGCGTGCTCATGTGAGAGTAGTACCGACTTGGGTGACCTGCTGGGAAGTCTTTGGTCATGTTTTTCTCAGTCACGATTAATTCTCAAATAAATCATGAGTGTGTCAAACATTTTTCTGATGCGGGGTCACTTAACGCGGTCGAGTTTCGTTGTACGTAGAATTTCTGAATGACGTTTTACCCTAAAACGTGTAATTCCTTAATAACTTTCACGAAAATGATCTGACGAATGTCAAACATTTAATTTGCCATGAAAATGATTTATCACTCAAGAATATCAGATAAAAATCAACTTTCGGGAAAGTTTCGGGAAAAATGAATAGTAAAAGTGAATAGTGAAATTTTCCGGGAATGGTAATTAACCTGAAATTGCGAATTGTTACAATTTATGTTGCCTTATATGTGATTATGATTATGATATGTTTCTATACAAGTGATTGTATAAATTCCTTACCTAAACTATACACTACATTTCCCAAATATTCGTTATGCCTAATTATGATTTTCCATACTTTGTACCTCAGCATTTATATTTGTTTATTTTGTTATATATCCGTTCACTGGGCTTTTTAAGCTCAGTCGCATTTCTTTTCACCGCGGCAAGTATTCAAGATAGCTTTTGGGATAGCTTTCTGCGATTGAGAGTAGAGCTGAGTAAAGATTTGACCAAAGTCATCTTAGATTAAAGTTATTTGTGTAAGACTTCCACTTTTTTTTAGTTGTGTATGTTCTGATGTGAAACCATATTATTGTGAGATCTTTACCCTTTTCAGGTTGGGGAGTTACAGATAGTCTCTTTTTATGCTGCAAATAGGGTCACTAATCTTCATCCGTCTTAAATCAGCGATGATCACTGTTCAATGATTCTTGCTCATCAGGACTTCATATACATCTGCACCTTTCAAGACAGAAACCACACCCCCATCTAGATCCACACTGCCAACGACTTCCTTTTTCCACCTATCGCTCCAGAGATTTCATATGATGACAACGATGAAGACGGAGAATTGCCACGTATGAGCTTGGTTCGTTTTGGAGCGGGAACTGATGGTAGGTGGTGTGTCTTTATGGCCAGACTCGTCCACCCAGCAAACACTCTTACCTCACATCTTGACAGCCTACTATTGGTCCGCATGCGACCGGTCTCACCGAGTATCAGCTCGTCTCACAATTTCTGGGAGGGTATCTTGACGGTGAAGATAATGTGTGGTGCATATTTGATGATGTAGTTGGTCTTCAAATCCAACAACGGGGCAACACGGTCTACATTGGATTTATATATTTCCAGGTCGTCCTGGATGGGGATGGATGGTGTCACACATTAGGTACAACATCCTTGCAAATTGGGATGTTCATGACACACCCTATGATTGGGACCCCAATAAATCTCGACCTCCCTTTCTTTCCTCCAAACCCTACTTATTAACAGCAGATAGTGATTCTTTCAAACATAGTTCAAGTTGCAAATTCAAATGTCAATAGTTTAATCTAGCATTTGGTAACTAGTAAAGAGTTGATGTATTAGTAGAGAAAGACATTTTTCTCTATAGTGTTGATGTATCCCCCGACCTTAGGATGACCTTAGTTTACCCCTTAAACATTGCAAATCCCTTAAACAAAACATAGGTCGGGGGATAAAAATGTAAAATAACAAAAGTCAAAGGAAAGTTTTTTAAATTTTTGAGTATAAATATAAATATAAATAACGCAGGAAGGAAGGACGTACGGGGGAATTGAAACCCTAAAAGAAAGAAGAAAAAAAATGGAGGATGAAGAATGGGAGATATATTGGAAATCGCTGAACATGAAATTTAGCCGTCCGTTCAAAGACTTTGAATATTATGTCCCTTTTCAGGTCAAATAAGCTCACTTACCACGATGACCAACTCGCCCTGCAACTGGTATTTTACTCATCTCTATCACTTTATTATTATTGTTTTCTAGTAATAATAATGATAATTGTTTGTTTGTTTTTAATAATAATAATAGAGATACCACGACGAAGAATAAGGATCCATGAACCACTACCAGCAGCAGCCGGTAACTACTACTCCCAAAATTATTATTGCTTTTTAATGTGTTGTTTTATTTGTATTTGTTTCTAGGCTTATGGGGTGTTTGGCTACGCCTATGATCACATATTATTATTATTATTATTATTATTATTATTATTATTATTATTATTATTATTATTATTATTATTATTATCAACCATCACTTTTATTATTATTATTATTATTATTATTATTATTATTATTATTATTATTATTATTATTAGCCAGCTTAGGGTGTTTATTTACAGGGGCTCTCTGCCTATGATCACATATTTATAGTGAAAAGTGACTGATGAAACATCAACTGGGTCAAATTATCTCTAAACAGATCAGATGGGTCATTTTATTCAAATGGGTCATTGAATTCAGATGTGTCATGTTGCATACATTGGTATGCTCATAATTGTGTTATAGGAAGGATAATATCAAATGGGTCAGAATGGATACAAATGTAACAAATATATTCTTTGATAGATCTTGATCATGTTTCAAAGAACACGCCTCTTTTAAGACATGAAGCTGCAGTCTGATATCTGGTCCATGCTCAACAACTTATCAGTAATCTTTAGATAAATCTACGTTCTTTTTTTCCAAAATTATGTGTTCTTTAGTTAAAGCTGTAGTTCGAGATCTGGTTTATCATGTTCAACAACTTGGAATTCCCTTTTCAACCGGTAAACCTGAAATTATGTTACAGAAGCAGAATCATCATCCTGTAACAACAACTTTTCTCTTTTGTTTTTGGGGGGTGTTTGTTTCAGCTTAATCAAACACTTTGAGCAATTGAGCTTATTCAATCCCGGATCTATCGATTTATTACTAGACTATCTTAGGAAAAATCAAGGTTTTTAACACTACGTCTCCATCCCTGACTGTACCTATTATTGGCGACGTAAATTTGTAATCACCTACACCATGCTTAGCCATGTTTCCGTTGCTTGCTACTCTTAATACTTTTATTAATTATTATGTCAAAATCAGCAGGTACCAATGCTCAAGATGTAGCTCAAATTTCAAATGGAGTGGCCGTTCTCAATCTTGGTAACAACAATTAATCCACTCCTGTTGGGTTAATTAAACTACTACACCTTATTCTCGCTGGAAGAATGTTTCTAAACTTTGTACCCGAATTATCTTTCTTTTACTAGTATATTTGCTATGGCTATGAATGGATCAAGTATGGTGGTTATCATAACCTCTGTCTAATTTTTATTTTACCATCAAATCGGCTCTCTGCCTATGATTACATATTTTGCAACTTGTCCCGCATTAGTCGGGAAAGAGTGGTATTTTTATATCAGTATCTGTCAACCTTTAATTCTATGGAAAATGATGTTATCCACACCACTTTATTATTGATTGTTATATATGCTAAACATCATATATGCATGTCTCGATCTCGTGTGGAGTTCGTGTGACAAGTGATGCTCTGGTGAAACCTCGTTTGTTTTGCTATATGTCCATGTTCTAGAATCAGTCTGATCAAAATAAAGTGATGGCACTAATACATAACAACCTCGAAATAAGATCAGCGAAATTTTGTAGGTTTGTAAATAATAATGATAATAAGGTACACTCATTTGCTATGCGCCTAGTTGCACTAGTGGCCATATGGGTTTATTGTTATTAAATCATTGACGAATTCTAAGTAAGCTATCGAACGATCATATCGTTCATTAAGTTCAAGATAATTAACTCCTAATATAGTGGCATGCTTTCTGGAAACCTATACAGTTAAGCGAACTAGTGTACATACTACTACGCAAAGGGTATCAATGGTCAATTGCCTTGTTGTGATTATACCAGCGGTACTAACAATTTTCCAGAATGATCAATGCTTCCCTGGTGAAACATAAGCCTAATTAACGAACACTTGTAATTACCAGTTGAGGTTTTCCCTCGTGGAACTAAGCCAAGTAATTATAAAAAATGCTACAACTTTAGAAATTAGTGTTTCCTCTAACTAAATCAAAATAAAGGACGTATGGGGTTATAGACAGACCATGCAATCATTAATATGTATTTCTGTTGGACCGATAATGTTATAGAAGCAAAGATTAGGGATATTTTAGTGTATATATATATGTATTATGTATACTGTAAATTTCGGTATATACCGAAATTGTAATTGGGCTGGGTCTTTTGATAACGGTATAAACCATTTAGAAGAATTGTGTCGTTTACTTTTAGAGAATCGGTATACCTCTTTATCAAAGGCACCGATTCATCTAGTATATATAGGTCAAGATTTTGTAATCAACAAATCATTCAATATATTTTCAATCAATTACTATTAATTATGTGTTTTATATTCAAGTTCTATCAGTGTTTGGAATTCTATCAGTGTTTGGAATTGTAACACTTTGTGTATTTTCTGTTGCAAATCCCAAACACCCTTGTTCCATTCATACCGAAATCATGAAACCTAACAATCGGAGAAAGAGACTTTATCGAAGGCCACATCCTAACAGTGGTATATGAGCTTCGGGTTAGCAACGTAGAAGAAACTACAATAATCGACTCGATGACAACTTTCTTGAAGGATTGAAGAACTTGTCATTGAACCCTCAAAGTAATCGCACCCCAAGAAGGAGGTGTTTCGTGTGCAGAAAAAAGGGCCATGCGAGGCAGAATTGTCCTACAAAACAAGTTGCAAACAATCCTATGGACAAAAGTCTGATGGCCAACAATCAAGTCAAGATGGATGCTGACTATGTACAGTTACACTACGACACGATTGGACTAAAGGGAGATTTTCTCGTGAAAGGAACTGACAAGGGCAATTGGAACCAAATCTGGTATGTTAGTAATAAATATTCAAAACATATGTCTCCAAATAGGGAATTATTTCTAATATTGAAGGGATGTTTTGAGGTAGATTCGAAATCCCACAAATCCTTCTTTCTTTTTACCCATGGGGTAGGAGATGTATTGATAGAAACTGACAAAGCAACGTATGAAATATCAAGTGTGTCATTTGTACCTGAAATAGGAATAAATGTGTTAAGCCTACACCAATTGGCTTGCCAAGGCTTTGAAGTGCAGGTTAGCAGTACAACATGAGTTATTAGAAGAATGTTTGAAGAAGCAAATGAGGAGATGACAATGGAGGAAGTACTCGAGGTTCAGAATACATATCTTGAAAAATACTTTCAAGAATACATCACATCCACAACCAACGAAGGAAGAGATAGTGCTGATACTAATCTAATCAAGCAAGAAGACGAGATGCCACTCAAGTCTTCAAAAGGGAAAGGATTAGATAGTAACGAGGGAATTCATAATGCATTATGTGGGCTGGTTTGGATATAGATTCTGATCAAGATACTTACTCAGGGAACAAAGATACAAGACAACTCACCGTTAATTCATTTGAAGGGTTCATAAGGTTTATGAAACTTGCAAACAACAACAATGTTGTATTGAAGCATAGAGAAATCTTCAGGGAATGTTTCGAGAGTATGCTTAAATGGTTCCACAACTCTTTATTACATCGAGGGTGATGTAACTAAACTCATGCCTCCAACGATTGGTGGATATGAAATTTGCCTCTTCGATCTTTACAAATTGGTTAAATGCTTTGGTGGATATGAAAGATTGAACTACAAGAAGAAATGGGATGAAGTGTCTTTAGGCTTCGGATTCTCGGGATTGTATGGACTTAGGTTTAAAGAAATATATGTCTACTATCTGCTGATCCCAGAAACTTACTTTGAGGTAGCGAAAGTAGGGCTGACAAGTACAGATGATTATATCAGGGAGAATTGCCTAGTGACAGGAAGCAACGAGTTTTCAATGACGTCTGAGAATGTCACTAAAGTTGATATAGAGGGTACAAGTCGCGATTGGGAACAGATAACGAGCATCAAGCAGGAAAGGGAAGATTGGAACTTCATCTCATGAAGACAAGTGAAGAAGACTTGATTGCCGTTTATAACATTAGGGGGTGAATGTTGGACCGATAATGTTTTTTTTTTGGTGCAAAAAGGTGAATTATATTACTCAATCAACAATTTACAACAGAATTCAAAACTGGTATGGACAACTCCCATCCAGTTATACAACATTGGATGCAATCTATATAGAACTCAAACTAGAAACATTCTAATCAAAGCAAACTAACTTCCTTTGTTATCTGCTACCATACAGCACAGTGGCGAAGCTTGGAATTTTTAAGTGGGGGGTCGGGATCTAAATTTTTTTTCCTAAGGCTATATTTCAGGTATACCGAAATTTTCGGGGGGTCGAAACCGAATATACCGAAATTTTTCTACACGAAAACTATATACCCCCTACATCGCAAAAAAAAATTCGGGGGGTCGGGCGCCCTCCCCCCCCCCCCCCCCCCCCCTTAAAAGCTGCGCCACTGATACAGCATGCAGGCTTCAATCTCTGTCAACACAGAGATATTGCTCAATGGACAATTGCACTATAAGGTAAACCATGCCCAATTGTCCATCTTAATTCACAATTATTTTGCACCTCCCATCTAGCTACATTTCCCCATCACCCTTCTATCCAAACCATTCAACTTGCAACCACAATAGTAAGGACAGAAGAAGGTGTGAGGCTTCACTAGGTATCCCAAACCCATCCATGGGGGGCTCTGCCAAGTATCCTACATTTCCTTCTCTAAGAAAGGCTTCAGATACTTAGAAACACACACCCTCCATGATGCCAACCATTACCTCCTGTGGTGATGCATTGAGAGGACCAAGAAAGTTCATCTTTCACACCTCTCTATTCCTCTCATCATACACCACCCTACAAGACCACTTACCCTTCACAATGGCCAACCCTTCATTATGGTACATTTCTCCAAATTAGACCTCCTTGTGTTCCCCATATACCCACAGGTTTCCTCCCAAGGCCAAACAAGGGGTATATGGTTACTAACAAGGTACAATCATATTTAGTGAAACTCCAAGGTACAAGGAGTTGAACACATTGTAGTGATCTCAATGAAAACAGAGTGTATAGTATTATGTTGGACCGATAATGTTATAGAAGCAAAGATTAGGGATATATATTTTAGTATAGATATGTATTATGTATTATGTAAATTTTGGTATATACCGAAATTGTAATTGGGCTAGGTCTTTTGATAGCGGTATAAACCGTTTAGAAGAATTGTGTCATTTACTTTTAGAGAATCATTATACCTCTTTATCAAAGGCACTGATTCATTTAGTATACATAGGTCAAGATTCTGTAATCAACAAATCATTCAATATATGTTCAATCAATTACTATTAATTCTGTGTTTTATATTCAAGTTCTATCAGTGTTTGGAATTGTAATACTTTGTTTATTTTCTGTTGCAAATCGTGTCCCAAACACCCTTGTTCCATTCATACCGAAATCATAAAACCTAACAATCTGAGAAAGAGACTTTATCGAAGGCAACATCCTAACATTTTCAGAGCCTGACTAGCTAGATCGAGCAGTATGCTGCTCACTATAACTAGTGAGTTATCTCTGATACTACTAACCTCCGAATAACCAAACAATAATTGGTAGGATCATAGGAATATATATAATTGGATCCTTAATAAGATATAACATAACATGCTCGACTATGTAACAGCAATACACCATCACTATTGAATCTACAACTAGTTTACATAATTTATACGAGCGAATATAGCCAAAAAAAAGGTGAGAAAAACATTGATTCTTATTAAGTATGGATAAATCATAGCTTGGATACAAGTAATTATCTTTTGGCAAGATGATAATAAGTTGATATTTTTAAGCATTTGGTGGTAGCTTATCAACCTATGATCAATATTAATTAACGAGCAAGCTATGCCCATAATAAAAGAAGACATGATAACGAGTATAGAAACACATTAAGCCCGTAAAAATAGCTAGGTATTAAGTGTTTGAAATATTTACAATTTTTATTCCTTCAAGATTTTAAATTATCCATAAATCACACTTTTGCTATAATACAGCAGCAGATAACTTCTATATCTTTTACCTAATAAAATAAAACTCTTAGTGGAGACTTTTGCATTTCAAAAAAATCAAATCATACCTTATTAAGTAATATTTTTTTAAATATTAATTTTTCTTTTAAAGTACGTTTAATTAAAAAACCTAAGTACTTCCTTATTTGGAAAAAATATTTGTAAATTCGTATTTTGGATAAAACTTGCGAAAAAAGATATATGTGTCAAAAGTGTAAAAACTAAAACTTTAAAAACGCGGAGTCAATATACAAGAGTTAAGGGTTAAAACTAAAATTGAAGAAAAAACAAAACCATATATGCATTTGGCTGTCATACCTGATTTTTCTTAGAAACCCATTCCAAATCGAAACCTAAACAAATACAGTAATTGTACGATTTTAAATGAAATTGAACAAGATTTGTTACAATATAACTCTTATGCCAGTGATTACAAAGATAATTTTCATAAATTTATGGAAGAACAAGATCTTTTTTTAATAGCCTCAAGGTATGATTTTTAATATCTAATTTCTTGATTTTGTTTAAGTGATAATAGGGCTTTTAGTTATATTCTAAAAAGGTTTGTGATTTTGCTTTTAATTTAGGGGAAACAATTAGGGTTTGATTGAAGTTTTGATTTGGTTAATAAAGATCATAGAGTAAGTGGATTGGTATTATGGATCACTTTACAACTTTGGGTTGCCAAACACATAAACAACCACGTATCGGATTCAAAAGGATATAGACCTTCTCAAGCTTTGATGGTATTATGAAAGTGACAACGACAAAGAGGAGAAGGAATGTGATGGATCGGGACCTCTAATCAAGAACCAGAGAAAAATGGATTTTCAAAGTGAGTTATTCTAATTTTGTAAAACAGGTGACAGGTGTATGTTTTTTATTATTTGTGAATGTATTTGATGTGGGTATTGTTTTCTTTGTACTGATGCTGCTGTTGTGGTGCAGCGGGTTATATCAGAAGAATCGGAGGGAATGTTGGAACAGTTAACTCGAAGACTGGTACTATCATGTCCTCTTTGCTCTGATTTCATTATTTTGTTAAGAGCAATTTCAGTAAATGCTTATGTGTTTCTTATTAGGTAAAAGATGAGGTGCAACGTGTATTAACAGTTTTGCATTTCTTCTTTCAACCAGAAGGGCCTTTAGAGATCCTTATAGAGACCACTTATGATTTTTAAGTTAATTGTGTAGTTACTCATGGAAGACATTTGGTCATCTATTTATTATTCAGTTATTAGCAGGTTCTTGCTACTACCTTAGTATAAATTGCCCTTAAGTTGAACTTGACAATATACAGAGCACACAAGTAGGTATATTAAGGTGTCGGATTATGGTTTCCTTTGTGACATATCGTGATAAAAAATGTATTAATGATTTTTGTAATTATAATGATCCGGAGATTCTTATATCTTTTATAATAGTATACATAAGTAGTATGGTATTGTGATTTAGCTTGCCATTTAAAGTACTAAATGTGTTCTCAATGAAATAAGCAGTTCAAGATTCAAATAAAAAAGAAGCTACAAGTATATGTATGCAATATAATGTTGTATTGCCTTTGAAGGATAAAATGGTCCTGTTGCACAGCAGCACATGTTCTTATTCTTATTATTATCATATAAATTTGTTTTTCAAGAATCCTAGATAATTTCTCTCCAAAAAATTACGTATGAACTATGAAGTCGTCCAACCAGTTTATAAAACTCTTTTCGCTAGAAGTTACAAGTTAAGGTAACAATGAAAAAGTGCAAGAATGTGTAGATTGATTCTGGATTTTATGAATCTTATGAAACAGTTATAGTTTTGCTCTATGTAGCAGTAGATAGCAACAAGAATAAATGTGTTGCTAAGTAGGATACTCCTAGGCCATTGATTGGTGACGGTTCCAGAAGTGGATGGCAGGGACACATGCTTCATGTTTAGTTATGGTGTTGGTGATGGCCATAATAAGATGGAGACCAATAATTAGGTTATAGACACTAGATCAATTGTAATCATATATCAACGATATTTATATGTTTCTCATTTATTAACAACAAGTTCTGCTATAGGTATATGTTGCAAGTATCAGTCAGTTAAACTTTAAGGCTTTTCGGAGCTGTTTAAACCTCATTGTCTGTACTTGGTGGTTAGCAAATTGGTTATGATCTTTTCTAATTAGTTACGGTCGAAACCATAAGATTTAGTAAAATTAATCATTATGCATGTAGAAATTTATGCATAATGCACATATATTGATATCCAGCCCTTTGTAATTCTGCAATGCCATACACCTTTGATATAGTGATTTTAGTTATATTCTAAAAAGGTTTGTGATTTTGCTGTATCACAATCATCAGTTCTTGGTTTTCGTATATGCGCCAAAACCCTAGCTTTGAAGAAACTTCAAGTTACAGATTCAACCACGACAACCCTGCCGGAAGAACGACGGACTGAGTTGGTGTATCTGCTGTTATATAACCGGAGAATAGATAAGACGTCGTTGAATTTTTTGAGTAGTCAAAACCTTAACTCTAAGGGTGGTTGTTCTTCAGGTGGTGGAGAAAGTAAATAGGGGTGTTCTATTGGTAAAAATATTAGTGGCTTTGATGTAATAAAATAAAGGTAAACCTTGTGAAAGAAGATATAAATCTATTATAGTCATGAACAATCCAATGTATTATTGGTTTCTATTGTCTTCTTAAGCTGGAACAAAGTAACAACTTATAATTTGAGAAAAAAACAATTGGAATTTGATGAAATTGTGATTACATTTTGGTGATTAATTTTTAGTTTCGTGGTTATATCGAGTTAATTTGCGATTGTTTGAAGATCTATTATGTGAATTAGGTGTTGGTTATGTAAATTAGTGTATTACAGGTCATGATGGTGCAGGCAGAGGTTACGGTGGTTGTGACTGTGGTGGTGGTGTGGTGATGGTTATGGTGAAAGTTCACAAACCAGAGGTTAAATTGTCCACTTTCTTAACAGTTAAGAGATAGTCTTTAGGTAACTTTACAGTCACATAGGTTGTGATAGTTTGCCACCAGCTCACTTAACCACCACAAGTTGAAGTAGTGATGAAGATGAATTATTGGCCTGCCACCGTGAAAAATTACCATGTGACTTTAATTAACCAGGATTATGAGGCGCAACCATCGGAGGAATAGTCGTGGCAGTAGTAGCCTTGGTGCTGTTATTGTGGATTTTACAAAAAGAACGCTGAAACAAGTGCGACGTTATTGAAGAATGCACAAGTTCAACTTATGCAGGCCGGTTCAGGTATTAATAAAGTATATTTTTAAAACTTTTAGTCCAGTATTAACCAAGACCAAAGTCAGCCGGTTACATTCTTTACATGAAAAAGTTCTCTATTAAACCTTTTCAGCTGAAAAGCCCGCATAATTTGTTTATTACAAATCACAATCAGAAGCCATATTATATTTTAGTGTATTTGTTGAGAATGTGTTTGGACCTGTTTTGTTTCTTTAATTTCCAAAGTAAAATTAAGCTATTTGTTTCTTAATAAATAAAAATACATTATGAAAAAACTTAGAAAAAACCCCGCGCGTGCGCGGGCATTATAACTAGTACCCAATACAAGATATAGCCTTAAACAAAACATAGTTAGCATGTGGGCGGGTCGGGGGATAAGAATGTAAAATAACGAAAGTGAAAGGAAAGTTTTTATATATATTTTTGGGTATAAATACAATACGTAAGACAGGAAGGAAGGAAGATTGAAACCCTAAAAGAACAAAAAAAATGGAAAACGAAGAAGATGAGAGATATTGGAAGTCTCTTAACGTGCGAATCATAGGAGCTCTGAATAGAAACAGTCAGCCTTTGGACAAAAAACTTCCTTTGATAGGACCACAACAGCTTGGCCCTCGTACTACAATAACAGGTTTATTTATTATTATTAATCACTTGTTCCTTCCCTTGTTGTCATTATTATTAATTAATCATATTCATATTCATATATATTAGGGAGGCGACCACCGATTATCCACCGAAGGATCCTCCCTACTCATCCACCCGGTAATATAACCTTTTATGAGAATTTTACTTGCTAAAGGAGTCTTTGTTTCGCCAGCTTATGGCTTACTTGGTTTTTTATAAGAGGCAATTCTCTAAATACTCAATGTGTATACTTTTTCTACACAAAAAAAAAAAAAAAAAAAAAAAAAAAGGGGGGGGGGGGGGGGGGGGGGTCTTCCCTATGTATACCGAGTGACTTATGGCTTTTTTACTTTTGATGAGATGTCGCCAAGTGTACTTTTAGGGCGACTTTATTAAAAGTAATAATGTACTTTTCGGGCCGACTTAAGTTAAGCGACTTTATTAAAAGTAATAATGTGCTTTTCGAGCGACCTAAGTTAAATAAAAAAAGAATATGCACGAACTTTTTCATGCCACTTGGTACTCATCAAAAGTAAAAAAGTCTAGATAGGGAAGAGCCCTTTTTTTTATTCAAGAAAAGGTATACACATCGGACTATTTAGAGAATTTGCACTTTTAAATTGGTTTTGAGCTCATATAACATGCTTTATTACAAATTACCATTAATTATATCTAACCTAATATTCATATTTTTCAACCCAATGTCCTTTGTGGTCGTTTACCAATCTAAGCTATATCAAACACTTGAGCTTATTAAACATTTTAATCTTGAATCGATCGAGTAATATAATTAATCAACACCCGCATTTAAACTATCTAAGGGAGTCGAGCCTTGATGCTTTTCAAGTTTACCTGCGTACTTTTATAATTAATTAGCTGGTACCAACGGCAAAGCTCAAGGTGTAGCTCAAATTTCAGCAGCAAGTACTTCTCTTGGTAACAACAACTATTTATTCTCGCTGTTTGAATGTTTCTAATAATGCAAAACTTTTTGTACCTGACTTTTCTTTCTTTTAGTATAGTTGCAATGGCTATGAATGGAGTATTGTAAAAATGGTAACAAAACTACTAACACAACTGATTAATCACCCAACCAACCACCCCTTGGTGTTCTTTTCTTTTATTACAACTATAAACACAGAAGACTTGTCTCCAAACGGATGCAAGCCAAATACAATACAAAGAAACAATGATAGTCCCTCTGATAGGTGTTATCTACAATCACTCACACTCTAAAACCAAACCAGTAATCTAAACAATACTATCAACCCAGAAACCAAACTATCAAATCAAGTAGATCTTGATCTAATCAATACAACTATCCAACTTAAACAAGAAACCCAGAATAACACTATCAACCACAAAAGAAAGAGCAATGAGAGAAAACTGCGTGTAATCTTTGATGAAAGCATTAGTTGTGAAACCCTAGCTCGTAAGGGAGCTTATATAGCCAGAAGTTACAAACTAACCCCTGCACAATAAGAAAACACCAAAACTAGACCAAACATTAGAATAAGTAAAACTTATAAGAAATATTTACACAATAAGTCCCTCAAGTATCATAAGTTTGGTAAAACACTTCATTTCAATACCCTCCCTCAAACTTATGACACAAAAAGATTTACCATGCCCAACTTTTTAACCAAAAAACTATGTTGCACAGAGCCAAGAGCTTTAGTCAAAATATCAGCAGTTTATTCTTTTGACTCAATATTCACAGTTTTAATAAGCCCAGATGCAACTTTTTCTCTAACCAAATGCACATCTATATCAAAATGTTTGGTTTTTTCATGCATAACAGGATTAGCTGCAATTTGAATAGCAGACCTATTATCACAAAATAATTCTACTGGAATTAACTCTGTTTCACCCAAATCAGTTAAAACTTTCAAAATCCACATGATTTCACAAGTAGCAGAAGCCATGCATCTGTACTCAGCCTCAGCAGATGACTTGGACAGAGTAGCTTGTTTTTTACTCTTCCAAGACACCAAATTGTTATTAACAAACACACAATACCCAGAAACAGACTTTCTAGTAATGGGACACTTAGCCCAATCAGAATCAGAGAAAGCAGTCACTTTAAACCCATTCTGAGCTTTGTTAAACCCAATGCCATACCCAGGAGCAAGTTTCAAATATCTAAGAACTCTTAAACCAATATCATAATGAGATTGCAAAGGAGCATGCATATGTTGGCTAAGACAATGAACAACATAAGAAATATCTGGTCTAGTCAAAGTAAGATAAATCAATTTACCAACTAACTTCTGATAAGAAACAATATTTTTAAGATACTTATCATTATCAGTTTCTTTATGAGCTAGAACAATATTCTCAGGTAATGGTGTAGAAACAGGCCTACATGCAAGTAAACCAAACTCATGCAATAGCTCAATACAATACTTCCTTTGATTCAAACAAAGACCAGTTTTAGTTTTTAAGACTTCAATTCCAAGAAAGTATTTTAACTCTCCTAAATTTTTAATCTTAAACTTATTCTTCAAAAACACTTTAAACTGATCAAGTTCCTTTTCACAATTTCCAGTGATAACAAGATCATCAACATAAACAAGTAAAAACAACACAGTATCATTCTTCTTTCTAATGAACAAAGAATGATCATTCTTAGATTGTTCAAATTCAGCTTCAAACAAGGCTTCATACAATTTTTGGTTCCATTGTCTAGGAGCCTGTTTGAGGCCATAAAGAGATTTTTTCAACTTACAAACTCTGTTATCACCTTCTTCAAGGTATCCTGGAGGAGGAATCATATACACTTCCTCCTTAAGGTCCCCATACAAGAAGGCATTATTAACATCCATTTGAAAAATTTTCCAATCCTTTTGAACTGCAAGACTTATCAAGCATCTTACAGTCCCCATTTTGACAACAGGACTAAAGGTTTCCTCATAATCTATTCCTTCTTTTTGACTATAACCTTTAGCCACAACTCTAGCTTTATACCTTTCTAATTAACATTTTTACTAGCTTCCTTATAAGAAGAAGGCTCAGCTGTCTTATTTAAATTTGACACAAAACAACAATTTTCAGCACTTAACAAACAATGATTAGCATACTTATTAAGACCATATCTAACCTTAGAATCAAGCACATAATCATTTAACTTGGCAGGCAACTTAGAAGGTCTACTAGATCTCCTATGACTTCCTTCTCCAACCTCATTTTCAAAAACATTTTGAAAAATAGGAACCTCTAAATCTGGATCAGAATTTCCCTCAGAATAATAATTGTCATCTAAAGGAGTTGCAGAAGTGACACCATGTCCAGGTGGCTGATTACTATTACTAGGTATTGGATACTGTATATGTTCAAGATTACCTAGATCCAAAGAATCCACAGCCTCATCTGGTTGATGTATTCTACCTTCTCTACCAACAGATGTATTTCCTTCATGAAGATCATCATTGGGAGAGGGACCAGGAGTTTCAGGTGAAGTTTTAGACTCACAATCAATAGACTCAAAAAAGTTTAATGTTGTTACTTCTTTTTCAGACTCAGAAGGTAAACTTTGACTCATTTTAAAAGGAAAAACTGTCTCATAAAACTTAACATTTCTAGAATATAGAATAGACCTGTTTTCAAGACTTAACAACTTATATGCCTTTTTTCCACTAGCATACCCAATCAAGACACAATTTTCAGACTTAGAAGAAAATTTGTCAGACCCTTTTAAAATGACTGCAAAACACAAACACCCAAAACTCCTTAAATGGGACAAATTTGGTTTCTTATTGTAGACCAATGAAAAAGGTGACTTACCATTTAAAACAGAGGAAGGAAGCCTGTTAATCAAATAAGTAGCAGTCAACACACATTCAGACCAAAACACAAGAGGTATCCCTCCCTGAAACATAAGACTTCTGGCAACATTCAAAAGATGTATATGTTTCCTTTCTGCTATACCATTCTGCTGCGGTGTATATCACAAGTTGTTTGATGTATGATTCCCATAGCACTAATAAAGTCAGACATCTTATTATTTACAAATTCAGTACCATTGTCAGACCTTATGATCTTAATTTTTTTCTCAAATTGAGTTAAAACAAGATTGTAAAACTTAACAAACATTCCAAACACTTCATCTTTGGTTTTTAACATATACACCCACACAGATCTGCTATAGTCATCAACAATGGTCAGAAAATACCTAAAACCCTCCCTGCTAATCACTTTATAAGGCCCCCACACATCAAGATGTATAAGTTGCCCAAAAACAGTGGACTTATTCTCACCTAAAGGAAAAGAGTCTCTGGTTTGTTTAGCCTTATGGCAAACTTCACAAGGACCTTCATGATTTACATTAGTCAGATTTAAAGAACCTTTTAATAATTTCAAAACCTGATTAGCAGGATGACCCAATCTGTTATGCCAGACCTCTTTAGACACATAATACACACAAAACTCACTCTGATTAGTCATAGCAAGACAAGAAGATTCCTTATCAAATATGTACAACCCACCAAACTCACTACCAGTCCCCAGAACACTCTGCTTTTTCAAATCCTGAATATAACATGTAGTTTCATCAAAACCAACAGTAAGTTTACTATCCTTAATCATTTTATGAACAGACAATAAACTCACAGAATATTCAGGAACAACAAGCACATCAAACAAAACCACATTATTATTCAATCTTAAGTTTCCAACATGTATTATTTTAGCCAAAGTACCATTAGGGTGTCCAACTGTAAGTTTTAAATCAGATATATCAACAACACCAAACATTTTTTCTGTACTATTTGTCATATGTTGATTAGCACCTGAGTCAATTATCCATCCTAGATGATAACTGACTCCATTTAATTTGACTTTAGCACAAAAAAACTTATAAAAATGTTGATTAAAGAAAACATTACAGTTAAAGAAAGAACATGAGGCACTACCTGCCATGGTGGCATTAGCAGAAGTACAAGTCTTATCATTCAAAAGATTCATCAACTTCATAACCTGTTCATTAGTGAAAGAAACATTGCCACTATTCTTCCCATCAACATTAATCCCAGATACACTTTTAGCCTCAACATTATTATTCTTATTATTATTAAAACCAGATACAGGCTTCAAGTTAGGATTCCTTTTAAAACCAGGAGGATAGCCAATAATTTCAAAACACCTCTCAATAGTATGTCCTTTTAACCCACAATGTTTACATATCAAACTATCATAATTTCCTCTATTATTAGAATTATTACTAGACCAGTTGTTATTGTTAGAATTTCTTCTATTATTACTATTATTCACATTTGGTCTGGACACAAAAGCAGAAACCTGAGGCTTTTCAGACTTCACAGAAGTGGTAGGAATCCCTCTATGGGATTCTTCCCTAGAAATGATGACAAAAGCATCCTTAACCTCAGGAAGAACCTCCCTAGTCAGAATGCTACTCCTAATAGGCTAATAAATGTCATCAAGACCCATCAAGAATTGCATCAATTTCAACAATTTTCCATGATCATTTAATTCAATTCTAGCCTCACAAACACAATCAGACAGCTTAGTAAGAATATCAAACTCTCTACACAAAGAACTCAACTTATGATAATATTCAGAAACAGATAAACCACCTTGTTTAAATGTATTAATCTTTTGTAACAGATTGAAAACAACAGGCCCATCAATTCTATCATATGTATCATTTAATTCTTTCCAAACACTAGCAGCATTATCAGAAAACACATGACCAAGATATACATCTTGGGATAAAGAACTAAGAATCCAATTAAGAACAACAGCATTACACTTGTCCCACTGGGCTTCCAGTAAGGGACTAGCAGCATAACTAGTTCTAACACAACTACCATCAAGGAAACCCATCTTGTTTTTAATCTGCATAGCAAGTTTAGTAGCACTAGACCACACCCTATAATTCTCAACACCAGACAGTTTAATACTCACAATAGAAGCACAGTTAGAATCATTAGGATGCAGATGCAGAGGATTACTCTGATCCAAACTACTAATCATAATAGCCATAATGAAACACTAAACAAGTAGAAGACAAACAAAACAAATAAGCAAAAAACAACTAGTTACAACTATCAGATAAAACAGAGACTAACAAACCAAGAAACCACCAAACCAAAACTTCCAAGACTGCCCAATTCCTATCCTCCTTCGACCTAGACACATCAAACCAAAAGATAAAACTAATGCTACACAACTCACACCCAACAGTCACCAAATGCCCAGCAGAGCAGACTGGGACAGACCAGAGCCGGCTTCCGTACCAATCAATGTTGGCAGGTCAAGATGTTAGTCTGTCCGTTTGCACCCACTCTTACTAAAGCACAGGTCTCTTAAAGAAAAAGAACACTTACAGAGATTATAGCGAAGCCAGCAGCGGAATAACAAGCATTTAACTCTAGATTCACTTAGTCTAGAGTAATTGCCACCAAGAAACAACCCAATCGAACCACAGATCCTCCAGAAACAGAAACCCCCAATAATCCAATTAGGGTTTCAACAAGAAACCACCAAAATTGCAATAAATTGCAATCAATCACCACCAAACCGATCAAAACAAAAACCCCCAAAATCTAGGGTTTCAAGAAAAAACCCTAAACCTTCAAAAAATACTACCAGCTTACAATTAAACCCAAATCCAGCAAGATTCAACACCAAGAACGTTGAATCCACTAAATCCTATCTAAGAATCAATCAATCAAAGCCTATAGCTCTGATACCATGTAAAAATGGTAACAAAACTACTAATACAACTGATTAATCACCCAACCAACCACCCCTTGGTGATCTTTTCTTTTATTACAACTATAAACACTGAAGACTTGTCCCCAAACGGATGCAAGTCAAATACAATACAAAGAAACAATGATAGTCTCTCTAATAGGTGCTATCTACAATCACTCACACTCTAAAACCAAACCAGTAATCTAAACAATACTATCAACCCAGAAACCAAACTATCATATCAAGTAGATCTTGATCTAATCAATACAACTATCCAACTTAAACAAGAAACCCAGAAGAACACTATCAACCACAAAAGAAAGAGCAATGAGAGAAAACTGCGTGTAATCTTTGATCAAAGCATTAGTTGTGAAATCCTAGCTCGTAAGGGAGCTTATATAGCCAGAAGTTACAAACTAACCCCTGCACAATAAGAAAACACCAAAACTAGACCAAACATTAGAATAAGTAAAACTTAAAAGAAATATTTACACAATAAGTCCCTCAAGTATCATAACTTTGATAAAACACTTCATATACTAGTGATTGTCACTTTTCACTAGTGAATTAGTGAAACCTCGTTTGTTTTGCTATATGTCCATTTTTAAGAATCTGCCCGATCAAAATTCATTTCTTGACTCCGTTTTTTGTTCTTTAGATATTCAATTTCTCAACTTTCTCTATTCCTGACAATTCTTAGATTGCTTCAATCCGTTGAAAGTGATATTTTTTTACTTTTTTTAAATAGAGGATTCGTTACGTCCGGTATCTTTTATTACATCCAAAGAACATTTATAGTGATAGTGATTGATGAAACATCAAATGGGTCAAATTATCTCTAAACAGATCAGATGGGTCATTTTATTCATATGGATCAGGCGGCATCATTTCATTTAAACGGGTCATTAATTGTGCTGAAACGGGTCAGATGGGTCTTTGTATTCTGATGAGTGCTCAAACACTCATTATTTTTGGTCAAATCTGAACTGCAAAACATACAAAAACACTTAGAAATGCATCAAAATACCAAAAATATTTCAAAATCGTGTTTTATATGTCTTGAATGCAAAATGAGCAAAAACAGATGAAAAACGTACAAAGTTTGCAAAATTAGCAGTTTCAGTCCCCCAACTTTTATAAAATTACAAAATTAGTCCCTGGTCATTCAGAATAAGGAAAATTATCACCAAAGGTCCTTTTACAATCATAAGTTGTCATATTTTGTCCTTTGGTGAAAAATTGGAAAGTTTTGGAAATTTACAAGATTAGTCCCTGGAGTTTCAAACTTTGGCAGATTTGATCCCTGGTGAAATATTTTTGAAAGAAAAGTCATCTTTGGTCCTAAGAAAGTTACAAGTTGTCAAATTTAGTCCTTGGAATGAAGATTTAAATAAATTGCAATTTGGTCCCTCAAGTTTCAAGATTCGACAATTTTAGTCCTTGAAGAAAAAAAATGGAAAATTGCAAATTATATCCTTGGATTATTTATCTATTGCAAATTTTTACCCTTGTAGCTATTTTTGAAAACTGACATTTTCAGCCCTTGCAAATTTTCAGTTTTGCAAGATTGGTCCTTGTGGTTTTTAACATGAAATAAACAAACGGACCCTTTCTATTACTACACACCAAAGCCCACCTTATAACTCCCTCCTTTCCAGCCCACACCCTCACCAGGCCCATGTCTAAAGCCCACTCCACACCAAAAATCCCTCCACCCCGTTTTTTATATTAATCCCCAGTCAAACACCTTTGACCACTCCCAATACCACCTTCACCTCCATTACCACTCACGTGAATCCCTGCAATACCACCCTAAACCCTTCATCATCACTTCTAAACACTGTCACTCCACTCCAAATCACTCCACTCCAAAATAACACCACCTAAACAAGCCAGAGACTGCAAATTGCTATCATTATGTTTTTGGCGCCAAAAGCAAGTTGAATGGCCAGGATTGAATGCGGTGATCTAAGGGCTGGAAACTTAAGTGGGAAATACTCAGAGTGGTGCACTAACCCTAAAAGGTTACTACAAAAGGAAAGAGAAGCACCAGAGGAGAGGCAGTAGAGTAGTTTTAGTTTTATTTAAATGTCGAATTAATTTTAAGCTTTTCAAGTGTTAATTTTAGCTTTCTAGACATATTCTAAGAAGTGTTAATGTAATTTCAAAGTTATGTAATCAAAGTATCATATTTCCTATTTTATTCAAGATTGCTCAATTGCTTAAAGTCTCAATATTGCCAATGTTAACTAAAATGTTATTTCAGTGTTCCTTTGAGCTAGATTTAGTTCACTCATAAGTTTTTACAAGTCACAAAGCCTTTAGATCTGTTCTATTCTCAATTGCTCAAAAAAATCCAAGTTAGTCAACAAAAGTCAACTAAGGCTCATGAAGGATTAGCTGAATCAGGAAGGTTGTTTGTGGTTTTCATAAGTTTTAGTAAGTTGCTAATAAGCTCAAATGAGCTTTATGCCTTTGTCCTGAGGTCAGAATCCTTTTCCTCATTGTAATTCTAATTTAAGTTTATATTATGTCTTGTACTAATTGCTCATTTTAGGGTTCATTTCTAGTTGCTTATTGTTTATATCAGCTTAGTTTAGCCTAGTGAACATCTTTGTGTGCTTAGATTGACTGAGATTTCCCTTAACTGACTTAAGTCCTTCACAGATTCCCTCTTAAGGGGTGTTTGGCAATGTTGATTTGAATGAGTTGTTAAGGCATTTAGTAGTTATAAATGGTTTAAACAAGTTTGATTAGGTTCCTATAGCTTGTTTATGGTTAAAAATCCAGGCCTCATTAGTGTAAAAGTCCAACTCACTTTGATTTCTCATGATTGTTTTAACTGTTACATTTTTCAGTTGCATAATCCATTTTCAGGTTCCATGCTTGCTTAGCTTGCTTGATTCAGTTTTAATATAGCTTAATTTAACATGTTCAATCATAAAATCAAGATTCAATCTCACCTTGGTCAAACTTTTGTAAAATCTCAAAAAGTCAAACAAAACCATAACAGTTAAAAATTGCCAGAATTTCTTGAGCATCCACAGGGTTTAATTTAGATTGGAGATAAGACTTTCTTGTTGTTTTGTGATATTTTGCTGCTTGTAAACTCATTTCAACAGAAAAATTGGTTTTTGAAACTCATTTGCTCATTGAAATCCTTGCCTCAACTTGCCCATGTGAGCCTTTGACTCCCCTGCACCCAGTGTGCATACCCAAGTTCTCATGCCTCCCATAAGCTCACCAGTGGGACCCACCCTGTTCAAATTAGCTTTTTGGATAGCTCATACATCCATCTTCTAGGTTCAGTGCTTATTAGCTATTTTCTAGCTTATTAGGTAGGCCCGCAAGGAGCTTTTTACTTGCTCCATTTGTTTTAGTACACTGATTCATCAGTGTATTGAGTCCACTCCATAAGCTCATAGCTAGCTTATTCATGAGTCCCAGAACTTAAAACTTGGGTCATTTGGAAGCCTCCCACCCCAGCTTTTCAGACCAAGCTTTGCCTTGGACCCTTGATCACCCAGATGGGCCCCACAGAGGGCTGCAAATGGCCAGTCAAGGACTGTATTGGTCTGAGAGTTCTTGTATTTGCTTATTTGTCCTTTCCAGCTTATCAAATTGCTTTTTCTTCTTATTTCAGCCTAATATAAGTTTATTGAACTTGTTTTTATCTTATTTTATCTTTGGTTCAGCCTAGATAGCTTTTCATTAGCTTTTGCACCTCAAAAATCTCTTTATTAGCTTATTTTGGTAACTGTTGGAGTCAATAAGCTCCACAGTGCTTATTTGGCTTTTATAAAAAGTTTTCTTTTACAAAAAGTGTCCAATTATAAGTGTTTATTAGTTGTGTAAAGTAAAAACCAGTAAGAAAAAAAAAAAAAAAAAAAAAAAAAAAAAAAAAAAAAAAGTGACATTGGTGGGATTTGAACTTGGGACCTTGAGGTTACTAGTGACAAAACCAAACGGGACTCAGGCACCATCTCCCCTAAGTGTTTCTTAGTGTTATGGTTTTTCCTTTTTATTTTTATACTTATCTTTTTCCATTTTAAGCTAATAAGCTCTTACAGCTTATTTTTCTGCTTATTTAGAATCTTTTCTACCTTTTTATAATTTTTCTAGCTTTGCTATACTGCCAAGTATTTTTAGGATAAATGTTGTAATTTTTACTGTTCACCTAGTATTTATTATAAATCAAAATAGTTTAATTAGTATTTAAATAGTTTTTAATTAATAATAATTAATCAAATAGTTATAAAAATTATTTTCTTTTTCCAATAATTTGCTTATGTTATTAGGTTTGTAAAAATATCAATTTCATATTCGTAGGCCTTTTATTTCTTAAATTTCACTTTTTATTTTGTACGTAGACGTTTATTTAAACGTAAACGTACGGTTTTATGTTTTTTATATGTTTCTAGGTAATTTGGTTTCCCGTACTTGTTTTCATAGCTCATTTGAGCTGTTCTCTTTTATATTCCAGTAGTGTAATCATCACAACTCCCTTATACCCCCTTTCCGTCCAAATTCACCCGATCACAAACCCGTTTTGATTACAATCCACACCTCGTCGGGACATAACGACCAGGGGAAACACTATACTTCCGCGGAGCATTGGCTCTAGGCTGTTTGACCATCTTGACCACATCCGTGGTTGACTTTGGTTGACGGTTTAGCATCAATCAAATTTTGACGCCGCTGCCGGGGAGGTTGTGCGCGTATTCTAAACGGTTTTACAGATTAGTGAATCTGGATATACACTCACTGTATATTTACCATCCTTTGTTCATATTTTCTTATTTTAAAAACAAAACTGTTCCCGAAAACTTTGTAAAATCAGTTTTCAACGAACACAAAAAACCCCAAAAAGATTTTCTTTCTTACAAAATGTTTTTCAAAAACGCCAAAAATATCCATCTTTACCCTCCTACCTTTTTGATTCTTCATCCCTTTACCCTCTATCCGTTTGATTCTACCTTCTTCCACTTGTCCCATAATTGATTCTAATGGCATCTCTCGATGACGATTTCTTTGAACAAAGGGCCTTTAAAAGCAAAGTTGAAAAACTTATGGCCTTGTCAAAGATATCGAGATGTCGTAGTAATTAGGATGGACCTTCGATTCCTATTCCCTCTCCGGTGAGGGAAAGAGATCATGAAACCGAGGTGACAAAGGACCCTGTACTTTCCCCTAACCATGAAAGTGCTAAATACGTCCAACCTACGGTTATCTAAAAACCTAAGCTCACAATTGCTCCTAAACCGTCTATAATTAATCCTAACCTTTCACGGTTTACGGTTAAAAGTTTGTCAAGCAAACGTACTGAGCTTAGGGCAGTGACTGAAAAGAACGACTTGCCCAATCTTCACGTTCATCATGAACCAAAACCCGAGACCATAACGGAAGTGGTGGAAATTGCTAGCTTTAAGAGCACACCACTTGTCCCACCTCCGGATTTTATCCCTTGTGTTGGTTGTGGTGAGCCACTTTTTGGTTTACCATGTCGTTGGTGTACATGTGTACAATGTGGTAATGATATTCAAAATGGGAGTTGTTTGTTTTGTGGTTCGAGTAATTCATTTGCTTATGATCCTAATCAAAACTCATTCAACAACTCCTCAAATTTTTCCAGCTACCCATCACATTCATACGAGCAAGAATCATATTATCCAAATCTCAATAATGCTTCGTATCAAAATACACCAAGCCAGACTCAACAGTTTTACTGTTGTGAGTATTGTGGAGGCCCTCACTACAGCTCTGATTGTCAAATTAGGAATCAGTTTGTCTATGAACAGGTTCCTTGTAACAATCATGAATTTGGTTTTAACCAGCCCTCACAATACACAAACCCTTAACCACAGCCTCAGGACGAGTTAGCTAGAGCTGAATTGATTACTGAAATGATTATGAATCAAAATCAAGTCAACAAGATCATTCAAGACAGTATAAACTATCTTCAGGATATGATTCATAGGAAACAAAAGCCTCCTGTTAACTCATTTTATTTTGAGGATGAAAGTGATGAGGATGAACCATTTGAAGAGGAAAACCCTAAGGAAACTTCAGATATCTTGCCAATGGGGGACAAGGAAGTCAAAATCAATCCTCTCGAAGAAATTGATGACCTTGTTCCAATCCCAAAGGTATCTGAGAAACCTCTTGATTCAACTCCAGTTGAAAATGTTTCAGTAGAAACACAGGGAGAAAAGAATATGATTGAATCACTAGCATTAGAAATCATGGAACTTGTAGAAACCATGACTGCTAGTCCTTCTCAACTCCCTCAGTCTATTGATATCACACCCGAAGTTCACACTCACTCTCTGATCATGGAGGATGAGCATCTTAGCACTGTTCCTAATAAGGAATCGGACGAATTCATAAAGTCTAGTGTTGAGATCCTTATCCCAATCCCAGGAGAGTCACAGGGGACTTTTGATCATATGTGTGATTTACCTTCTTCCCTTGAAAATCCAAAAGATCATTTTGAGACTTTCTCCGACTTTAATGATGATTGTACATCTTATGGAGAAGTTGAGTATGATGATCTGCTTGACCTTGAAGCCGATATGGGAGAAAATGAAAATCTTTAAAACTCTAATCCCAGCATCGAGCTTAGTACTTCACATGCTGATGAAAATTCTTTATCTTCTGGAGACATCAGTCATCTGGAAGGATTACCTTCTGAGCTAGTTAGCTTAGAAGAAGTGAATGATGAGACTAACACTGAAATCAAGGATGAAGCACTTCGTGCAACATTATTGAATGTCAGTCTCCTCATTGCAAAAATCGAGGCTTTCAAAGAGAAACCTATTTCATCTCCTATCCCCATTAAGGATAGTGACATTTTCTCCGATGATCTTATTCCGGAGTTTGAAGCCTTTACTTTTGATCATACGGGAGAGAAGATTAGTGGCAGTACCACTTCTCATTCTCAAATTTCTCTCCCCGAATATGAGTCATTCACCTTTGAGGAGTTCTCCGGTGAACTCACTCATATCATGACTCCTCCGGAGTATGATGACCCGGGGGAGGAGATGTTCTAAATCATGAGAATTTTCAAATTCCTACCCTCCCGCCCGGGATGTTTTCAAACCAAACGAGCTTAACCTTTGAAATCCAAAATCAGGCTAATGAGCCTGCTTTCGAGGAAGAAGATCAAATCATGATTTTCATCATGGTTTTCTTCCTTTTCTTCACCTACAGGGTGACTTCTCTTGTTCTTCACTCCTTCGGGAATGAAGACACTATATTTGATCCCGGCATTTTCATGTATCATTATCTTGAGCCGGATACTTATCTCATCGGTGTGGAACTTTCACGTGCTTCAAATGTTTGTCCAAACATCTTGAATGAAAGTCCGATGGAGATTGTTTCTTCCACATCATGCTTCCCCAAGGACAAATGAATTCGGGTTCGAGTCAAGCTAGCGACTCGGTAAACAAAAACAGTAGCATGCTTATAGGGTTTTCACCCTAAGTGTGGGGGAGTCCCCCATGCTATGATTACAAAAGTGAAAAAAAAATGGTGTTTTCCACGCTTAGCTTGTAATGTTTCCCTTTTACGTTCAAAATGTCGGCATAATAGCCGGGACTTTGAATATTGAGGACAATATTCATCCTAAGTGTGGGGGGGTATTTCGCTATTCTAGCGAATTTTATCACATTTTACTATCTAGTACCCCCGTTTTTTACCAAAATTTTTTCAAAAAAATTTTTCACTAAAGTTCAAAATTTTTTGTGGTAATCAATCCGCCTTGTCTAAACGACAAAAAGGATTGGCTAGTCCAAGAGCAAACGTCTCTTGGTAAAGACATCTCAAATCCGTTGACGGCTTGCAATTTGCCCAAAATTGTATGGTTCCTCAACTCCCCAAAAGCAAATGAGTTGGCTAGCCCGCAAGATTATGGCTTGTGGTAAAGGCAGTGGAAAAACCATAATTGGTAATCAGCTCACCAAGATGTTGACTATTCCATCAAGAGTTGGCTAGTCCAGAAGCAAACGGCTTCTTGTAAAGACTAATCAAATCCGTTGACATCTGGTGGTTTGCTCAAAATCACATGGTTATCAGGTGTGCCACAGTTCTTACACCTGGCTACTCCAGAAGTGATGGCTTTTGGTAAAGAGTTTTTCAAATCCATCAAGTTTTCAAAACAGTATTGCTAGGGACTAGCAATAGTTTAGTGTGGGGGATTGATGAGTGCTCAAACACTCATCATTTTTGGTCAAATCCGAACTGCAAAACATACAAAAACACTTAGAAATGCATCAAAATACCAAAAATATTTCAAAATCGTGTTTTATATGTCTTGAATGCAAAATGAGCAAAAACAGATGAAAAACGTACAAAGTTTGCAAAATTGGCAGTTTCAGTCCCCCAACTTTTATAAAATTACAAAATTAGTCCCTGGTCATTCAGAATATGGAAAATTATCACCAAAGGTCCTATTACAATCATAAGTTGTCATATTTTGTCCTTTGGTGAAAAATTAGAAAGTTTTGGAAATTTACAAGATTAGTCCCTGGAGTTTCAAACTTTGGCAAATTTGATCCCTGGTGAAATATTTTTGAAAGAAAAGTCATCTTTGGTCCTAAGAAAGTTACAAGTTGTCAAATTTAGTCCTTGGAATGAAGATTTAAATAAATTGCAATTTGGTCCCTCAAGTTTCAAGATTCGACAATTTTAGTCCTTGAAGAAAAAAAATGGAAAATTGCAAATTATATCCTTGGATTATTTATCTATTGCAAATTTTTACCCTTGTAGCTATTTTTGAAAAATGACATTTTCAGCCCTTGCAAATTTTCAGTTTTGCAAGATTGGTCCTTGTGGTTTTTAACATGAAATAAACAAACGGACCCTTTCTATTACTACACACCAAAGCCCACCTTATAACTCCCTCCTTTCCAGCCCACACCCTCACCAGGCCCATGTCCAAAGCCCACTCCACACCAAAAATCCCTCCACCCCGTTTTTTATATTAATCCCCAGTCAAACACCTTTGACCACTCCCAATACCACCTTCACCTCCATTACCACTCACGTGAATCCCTGCAATACCACCCTAAACCCTTCATCATCACTTCTAAACACTGTCACTCCACTCCAAATCACTCCACTCCAAAATAACACCACCTAAACAAGCCAGAGACTGCAAATTGCTATCATTATGTTTTTGGCGCCAAAAGCAAGTTGAATGGCCAGGATTGAATGCAGTGATCTAAGGGCTGGAAACTTAAGTGGGAAATACTCAGAGTGGTGCACTAACCCTAAAAGGGTACTACAAAAGGAAAGAGAAGCACCAGAGGAGAGGCAGTAGAGTAGTTTTAGTTTTATTTAAATGTCGAATTAATTTTAAGCTTTTCAAGTGTTAATTTTAGCTTTCTAGACATATTCTAAGAAGTGTTAATGTAATTTCAAAGTTATGTAATCAAAGTATCATATTTCCTATTTTATTCAAGATTGCTCAATTGCTTAAAGTCTCAATATTGCCAATGTTAACTAAAATGTTATTTCAGTGTTCCTTTGAGCTAGATTTAGTTCACTCATAAGTTTTTACAAGTCACAAAGCCTTTAGATCTGTTCTATTCTAAATTGCTCAAAAAAATCCAAGTTGGTCAACAAAAGTCAACTAAGGCTCATGAAGGCTTAGCTGATTCAGGAAGGTTGTTTGTGGTTTTCATAAGTTTTAGTAAGTTGCTAATAAGCTCAAATGAGCTTTATGCCTTTGTCCTGAGGTCAGAATCCTTTTCCTCGTTGTAATTCTAATTTAAGTTTATATTATGTCTTGTACTAATTGCTCATTTTAGGGTTCATTTCTGGTTGCTTATTGTTTATATCAGCTTAGTTTAGCCTAGTGAACATCTTTGTGTGCTTAGATTGACTGAGATTTCCCTTAACTGACTTAAGTCCTTCACATATTCCCTCTTAAGGGGTGTTTGGCAATGTTGATTTGAATGAGTTGTTAAGGCATTTAGTAGTTATAAATGGTTTAAACAAGTTTGATTAGGTTCCTATAGCATGTTTATGGTTAAAAATCCAGGCCTCATTAGTGTAAAAGTCCAACTCACTTTGATTTCTCATGACTGTTTTAACTGTTACATTTTTCAGTTGCATAATCCATTTTTAGGTTCCATGCTTGCTTAGCTTGCTTGATTCAGTTTTAATATAACTTAATTTAACATGTTCAATCATAAAATCAAGATTCAATCTCACCTTGGTCAAACTTTTGTAAAATCTCAAAAAGTCAAACAAAACCATAACAGTTAAAAATTGCCAGAATTTCTAGAGCATCCACAGGGTTTAATTTAGATTGGAGATAAGACTTTCTTGTTGTTTTGTGATATTTTGCTGCTTGTAAACTCATTTCAACAGAAAAATTGGTTTTTGAAACTCATTTGCTCATTGAAATCCTTGCCTCAACTTGCCCATGTGAGCCTTTGACTCCCCTGCACCCAGTGTGCATACCCAAGTTCTCATGCCTCCCATAAGCTCACCAGTGGGACCCACCCTGTTCAAATTAGCTTTTTGGATAGCTCATACATCCATCTTATAGGTTCAGTGCTTATTAGCTATTTTCTAGATTATTAGGTAGGCCCGCAAGGAGCTTTTTACTTGCTCCATTTGTCTTAGTACACTGATTCATCAGTGTATTGAGTCCACTCCATAAGCTCATAGCTAGCTTATTCATGAGTCCCAGAACTTAAAACTTGGGTCATTTGGAAGCCTCCCACCCCAGCTTTTCAGACCAAGCTTTGCCTTGGACCCTTGATCACCCAGATGGGCCCCACAGAGAGCTGCAAATGGCCTGTCAAGGACTATATTGGTCTGAGGGTTCTTGTATTTGCTTATTTGTCCTTTCCAGCTTATCAAATTGCTTTTTCTTGTTATTTCAGCCTAATATAAGTTTATTGAACTTGTTTTTATCTTATTTTATCTTTGGTTCAGCCTAGATAGCTTTTCATTAGCTTTTGCACCTCAAAAATCTCTTTATTCGCATATTTAGGTAACTGTTGGAGTCAATAAGCTCCACAGTGCTTATTTGGCTTTTATAAAAAGTTTTCTTTTACAAAAAGTGTCCAATTATAAGTGTTTATTAGTTGTGTAAAGTAAAAACCAGAAAGAAAAATAAAAAAAAAGAAAAGTGACATTGGTGGGATTTGAACCTGGGACCTTGAGGTTACTAGTGACAAAACCAAACGGGACTCAGGCACCATCTCCCCTAAGTGTTTCTTAGTGTTATGGTTTTTCCTTTTTATTTTTATACTTATCTTTTTCCATTTTAAGCTAATAAGCTCTTACAGCTTCTTTTTCTGCTTATTTAGAATCTTTTCTACCTTTTTATAATTTTTCTAGCTTTGCTATACTGCCAAGTATTTTTAGGATAAATGTTGTAATTTTTACTGTTCACCTAGTATTTATTATAAATCAAAATAGTTTAATTAGTATTTAAATAGTTTTTAATTAATAATAATTAATCAAATAGTTATAAAAATTATTTTCTTTTTCCAATAATTTTCTTATGTTATTAGGTTTGTAAAAATATCAATTTCATATTCGTAGGCCTTTTATTTCTTAAATTTCACTTTTTATTTTGTACGTAGACGTTTATTTAAACGTAAACGTACGGTTTTAGGTTTTTTATATGTTTCTAGGTAATTTGGTTTCCCGTACTTGTTTTCATAGCTCATTTGAGCTGTTCTCTTTTATATTCCAGTAGTGTAATCATCACAACTCCCTTATACCCCCTTTCCGTCCAAATTCACCCGATCACAAACCCGTTTTGATTACAATCCACACCTCATCGGGACATAACGACCCGGGGAAACACTATACTTCCGCGGAGCATTGGCTCTAGGCTGTTTGACCATCTTGACCACATCCGTGGTTGACTTTGGTTGACGGTTTAGCATCAATCAAATTTGCCCGAAGTCAAATGTTGGGGTGGAGTATAAAAATGGACGGGGTGAGTTTATTAGTGGTGTGTGGGCTGGGCTAGGGTGAGATGGGAATGGGCCTGGAGTGTTGGTGTGTTGGATCAGGTTTGTGTTTGGGACTGGTATTGGATTTGTAAGGTTGGAAATAATACAAAGGGCTCCATTTGGTTTAGTAAATATTTCAAGGACTAAGTGTGCAAAATCTGAAAACTGAGGGGCCTGAAATGGCAACTTTCCAAAGTTGCTATAAGGCTCATTCTTGCTTCATATCCAAATTCCAAGAACCACTATTTGCATTTTTCCAAAATTATAACTTCCGGGGACTAAAAATGCCAACTATCAAAATTGAGGGGTCAAACTTGTTAAACCTTCAAACTTTGCTCCCAAGGACCAATTATGACACTTATGACTTTTCAGGGACCAATGTTGACATTTTCTTCCAAAATGTTCCACCGGGGACCAAATCTGTCAACTAAGTTTCCCAGGTGATGGTCAACCTAGTCAAACGTCTAAAACCAACTAACCAAGGAGTACAATGTATTCCCGGGTCGTTATGTCCCAGCGAGGTAAGCAATTGTATTCAAAAACGTTTAAAGTGATCGGGTGATTTAACAGGAGGATCAGAAATTTGCTTTGAGTGATTATACTACAAGATTATGATTGAAAATAACTTATAAACACTATTGGAACAATTACTGATGATCAGATTGTCTAGAAACGTAAGTTAACCTAAAAACGCGCGTTTGAATTAAAAATAACGCGAACGCGCAAAATAAAAAGTGAAACGAGAGCAAATAAAGTCCTACGAACGTGAAAATTATATTTTTATAATCCTAATAACTTAAGAAAATTTTTTAGAAAAATAAAAATAATTTTTACACTTTTTAATTAATTACTATTAATTAATTACTAATTTCTAATTACTTTTTAATTAACTAAATTACACTAATTATTAATTAATTATGAAAATTAACTAGAAAAACGAAAATTAAATTTAGAAAAATCAAAAATATTATAAAACTATTTTTAAAACAAATAACCTATTTTTTCTACTTTTTAATTATTAATTATTAATTAAAACTAATTATTTAATTGATTTAAACTAAAATTAATTATAAAAAATACTAAATGAACAAGGAAAAATCTGAAAAAATTCCTAAAATTATTTTAACTAAAAAGAAGCCTAAGAAAAATTTAAGAATGAAAAGTGCTTATAAATAAGCAGAAAATAAGCCAAAATGGCTTAAATAGAAGCTATCACTTTCTTTATTTTTGTCTTTTTCTTTTTTTTCTTTTACCGAACTGATTATATACTGATATTATGAAACTTTTGTAAAGGAATTTGTCTTGGATCTCAGGAATAAGCACAATGCTTATCAATAAGCAAATCAGTGAGCTTATGAAGCTTGAAATGAGACAAAAGCTATTGGATAAGCTAGATAATGAGAACCAGAGGCAAGCAAGACACAAGCAAGTGATAATCAAGTAAAATAAGCTATAAGTTCTGAAAATGAGCACTGAATAAGCAGCAAAAGGAGAATAAGCAATTCCTAGACCCACTGCAACTAAACAGGCCTTAGGGGCAATGTGCAACCCACTGTGGGGCCCACAAGAGTGATCCAAGGTGCAAACTGAAGATGGATCCTACAAGTCACCCTGGAAGGCTTTCCAAAAAGCCATAGATCAGGTCTTGGGGTTCAATATGGAGCAAATGGGGGCTTGTGAATGGAGCCTCGTCACCACTGAAATTAGTGGTATAGCTCAGTATGGGCTTTTGCAAGTTTTTCAAGCCAAAGGCTTTTGCAACAGGTCACAACTTAGGAAATGGTTTGCAAAGGTTTGTTTAGCCTCAAAACATCTTAAGGAAACTGAAATAAGCAAATTCACAAGCTTATGCAGGCTTGTTTATCTAACAGTGGTGAGATTTGAGGGTTCAAATGAGCTTTTGTAATCAAGCAACAAGTCAAATAAAGACTTAGGGACAAACTAAGGTATAAACAACCAAATATAGTCTCAGGGGTTACAAACAAGTGAGTGACCACAAATCATCAAACAAATCACAAACTAATGCAGAGATTAACAAGCTCAATGCACACTGAGGTGCACCAGCAGATACAAGCAGTATGGGTGGGCAAGTTTGATGACAAATTAAACTAAGGAAACAAGCTAAATAGTGCAGACTAATTATGGATCACACAAGATAACCTAACCAGCTTTTCAAAAGACCAAAGCATTTAGGGTGGGTCCCACTAAACAAGTCAGAAAGAACCCAAGAAGTTGGGTCAATATCTGTGGTGCAGGGGAGGTCACAGCTCAACTAACCAACTTTGAGGTCTAATATTTGTGAGCAAATGAGTTTCAAATCCAAAATTTCTTCTTGATTCAGATTAACACGCTACCAAACAACTCAAATCAACAAAAATCATCTATTTTCAAACTCTTTTGAATCCTAGAGTTGGTCTAGAAAATCAGTCCATGTTGACAGACAAGATTTTTGACTTTGTGAGATTAAGTTCAAGTTTGACTAAAGTAGATTCTCATCACTCCTAAATGACTGATTATGATAAAGTAAGGTCTAATACAACTAAGCTGGACTAGGTTGACAGATTTAAAGCAGAAACTAAAAATTTGATAACTAAAATCCTACACTTCACAGTTAATGTGAGATTAAGGGTAAAGTTTGACTTTCACACTAACAACTAATGATTTTATGCTTTAATAATTCTAATATTACCTAAAGTGACATGTGTAAACTAAAAAGAACCACAGAAACTTCTTGGATCATAGGATGTGGTACTGAACCAAACACCCCTTTAAGTGCTGTGATGGTGAGATTATCACAAGTTTTCACAGATTCAGAGCATGTAATTGATTTCCATTTTTCAAGAATGATGCAATGAGAGTGTTTGAGTACAGAGACACATGTATAATCATCTAAAACTCACACATCTAGATTATGCAATATTGATAGTTAAGGTGACAAAATTAAACAAAGCTGAGTTTCAATGAACAAGATTGGAATTCTTAGATACCCCTCAACTACTTAATACCAAACGAACACCAAAAGCATAAATATGAGCACTTATGATCAATGCTACAGTAAGCTGTAAAAAAAATCAAGTAGAAGGCTCACATTGTGCTCCAAGCTGAAAACATGAAACCAGGTACCATAACTCACTTCCTAACATTCCCCAAGGAATTCTAAACCATTCCATCCCTTTTCAACTCTGCCTCAGCAATCTTTCTTCATTGATTTTTACTTTTCTTTTTGAATTTATTTCTATTTATTTCTTATTTATTTTTTTATTTTTGAGTAAACTGAAAATTGAATAAAGGCTTGAATTCCTGAAACAACAACTTGGATTAACACTAAGTAAAACACATTACAACTGAGTATTCTTGATTTAGAATTAAAATTACAATGCTTGAAATAAAATTAGATTAAAACTAAAAAAAATCCTAACTAGCTTCTTCACTGCCTCTCTCCTTCCTTTTATACCTCCAATTAGGGTTTCATATGGTCTTGGATTCTTCCCAGCTCTTCTCTTGAAGCATTGGGTCAACATAAACCAATCTTGGCCATTCAAATGATTTTTGGCGCCCATCTTTCTTGTCTGTTTCTTTGAGATAATTGAGGCCAGAGGGTGATTTTTGGAAGGTAGTGTTTGGAGGGTGATGCAAGGGGGAGGGTTGAGTGTAGCAGAGGGGTGAGGAGGTGGGTTTCTGATGATGGTGTTGGGGGGAGTTGCAGGCCATCTTGACCATATTCAGATGTGTAAATACATTGGTATGCTCACAATTTTATTATACGATAATATCAAAAGGGTCAGAACAAATACAAATCTAACAAATAGGATTCCAACATTATTAATAATAACAAAAACAATACATATTGCATTATGAACTGCAATAATCAATATTTACTTTTGATAGATTTTAGCCATGTTTCAAAGAACAGGCGCTTTTAAAACATGAAGTTCCAAATCCGGTCCATGTTCAAAAACTTGTTTGTAATCTTAGGTAGATCTATGCCCTTTAAGACCAAAAGTATGTGTTCTTTAGTTAAAGCGGTAGATAATATGTACGTAGGTTTTAACAGTTAACATCAAGGTTTTGACCTCTGACATCATTGAGCTGACTTTAGTCCAATGGTGATGAAAGTGGATCAGGTCATCTTTTTCTTATCAGAAGTAAACATGAAATTGGCAAAAGTGTAATATAAAGTATAGGCTCTTACTTTTATTATCTTTGGCATATGTGATATATAACTCTGTTGGTTTAGAGTAGCTTCATCCTTGTGTAGAAAAGTATTCTGCCCTCAAGTTTGTAACCCTTGAACTGAATACCGGAGTAATAATTATGGTCATTTATTATACTTTATCTGAGAAGGAAGGAAGCAAGTGCAGCTATTGCTGCCTACTATTATCTGTTCCTTGCTAATGTCACCTAGAAACTGGGGTTATTAGCCAAGTCTGAAATGTCAATTTCACCCAGTTTTAAAGCACCACTCTATTAGTTTGTGTCAATCTAACTCTCTTTTAATTAGCAGGTACCAATGGTCAAGGTGAAGCTCAAATTTCAAATGGAGCAGCCGTTCTCAATCTTGGTAACAACAATTAATCCACTCCTGTTGGGTTAATTAAACTACTACAACTTATTCTCGCTGGAAGAATGTTTCTAAACTTTGTACCCGACTTTTCTTTCTTTTACTAGTATATTTGCTATGGCTATGATTGGATCGAGTATGGTGGTTATCATAACCTCTGTCTTATTTTTATTTTACCATCAAATGGGCTCTCTGCCTATGATTACATAATTTGCAACTTGTCCCGCATTAGTTGGGAAAGAGTGGTATTTTTATGTCAGTATCTGTCAACCTTTAATTCTATGGAAAGTGATGTTATCCACACCATTTTATTATTGATTGTTATTATGCTAAACATCATATATGCATGTCTCGATCCCATGTGGAGTACGTGTGACAAGTGATGCTCTGGTGTAACCTTGTTTGTTTTGCTATATGCCGGTCCATTTTCTAGAATCTGTCCGATCAAAAATAATTATTTTAGCTAGACTCCCTATTTTGTTCTCCAGATATTGAATTTCTCAACTTTCTCTATGATTGGGTACAACTTCCTGAGATATTAACCGCAAACACTTACTGACAATTCTCAGATTGCTTCAATCCGTTTTGGTGATTTATTTATTATTACTATTATTTTTTTAATTTATTTTTTTTCAAATGGATCGAATTCTCTTTAAACAGATCAGATGTGTCAAATTACCTAAAACAGATCATATATATGGGTCAGTTTATTCAAAAGGGTCAGACGGGTCACTGCATTCAAATGCGTCATATTGAAAAACACATTGATAGGTGCAACACATTGTAAAACACATCTGAATGTAAATACACTGTTATGCTCATAATTGTATCATAGGATAATATCAAATGGGTCAGAATGAATACAAATCTAACAAATAGGATTACAATATTGTTAACATTAAACAAAAACAATACAAATTTTGCATGATGTACTGGAATAGTCAATATATACTTTGATAGATTTTAGTCATGTTTCAAAGAAGAGGCTCTTTTAAAACATGAAGCTGCACTTCAAGATTTGTTCCATGTGCAACAACTTGCTAGTAATCTTAGATAAATCTAAGTTATTTAAGTCCGAAAGTATGTGTTCTTTAGTTAAAGTTGTAGTTCGAGATCTGGTTTGTGTTCAACAACATGGCATTCTCTTTTGTTTTTCTAGTCCAAAAACTTAACACAAAAGGGTAAACCTTAAATATTACATACAATTAATAACCTTGCATGTAACCCTTCTTTTTCAAGCTCATATGCCACCTTAGGGTAGTGGCAGTTGTCACTACAAAAAAAACCCATACCTCCCAACCTACCAATAATATCATTCCACCTAACTCATCTTTTTTTCATACCTCCCACCCTTATTTTAGTGGCAATGGTCACTTTTTTCATACCTTCCAAACCTCCAACTTTTTATTTTTTTTATTTTTTATTTTCATAAATAAATAATTTAATAAAAACATAATATTTCATTAATAATTAAAATAAAAATACATAATACTTGGAAAAAAAACATAATTAATAGAAAATTACATAATACGTAAAAAAAAAAAAAGAAAATAAATAACTAGTCATTGAGGTATGCTAAGTTTTGAGCCTCAACGTGCTCCGTAAGATCATATTGGAGACGATAATGGATTTGTTCGTCGAGTAACTCCGGTAGTACACTATCGTCATATACTGGCGCGACCGGCGGATCCATTATATGAACCAGTGATATTGCCTCCTCGTCGTCTTTTAAAATCATATTGCACAATATGATACACGTATTAACGATTTGTCGAATCTTTTCGACCGTCATAGGACGGAGAGGACGACTGAGAATCATCCATTTGGCCTTAAGACGACCAAAAGCTCGCTCGATATCTTTTCTTGCAGACTCTTGTAACTTCTTGAATCTCTTTTCCTTCGGCTCAGTGGGATACTTATATGCTTTAACAAACGTAGAATATGTAGGATAGATTCCATCGGTAAGATAATATCCACGTTTGCTACCGTTTTAAATAACTCTGATAAATTTTCTTCTAGGCATGAAAAGTCTATGTTTATTGGTTATTCTTTTGAGAAAAAAGGGTATAAATTGTTTAGCCTTGAAAGTAAGAAGGTGTTTTTCTCAAGAGATGTGAGATTTTATGAAACTGTGTTTTCTTTTAAAAACAGTTCTGAAAGTAAATATTTTGAGTTTCATTTTCAAAACACAGACAGTTTAAACTTTTTTAATCATTACCTAGATGATGAAAATTTGTCAAATGAACCCAATGATGAAAAGAGAGATGATGAGCCTAAAGCAAGTGAAGGCATAGACCACTCATCAGAAGGAGGTACTGAGATAACTGGAAACACTGAAAAGGATGAGGGGGTGCATCCTAGTGTTCCAATAGAAGCCACCTGTTATGAGGAGGAGAATGTTACACTTGAGGAAAATGAAAAATTGTCTAAGGGTGATGACAGTTACTATCAAGACAATTCCTGAAAAAATTTAAGTAATACATTTTTTCTGAAAATAGCACAAACTTATGAATAAAGAAAACAAGTAACAAGTTCATATTATGTACGAAGTTTCAATATAAGAAAAAAAAATGTTGAAATTGATCTTAAATAAGATATCATCAACGGAATCCGAATTTCATTAGTTTACTATGACTGCAAAAAGATTTTCGCCATCTCTAAACTAATTTTCACCGTAAAAACATAATATAAAAAATTTGGTCGCCGAAAATATAAATTACAGGGTACCCGCCGCCACAACGCGAGGGTACCATGCTAGTATAAATAATGCAGGAAGGAAGGACGTACGGTGGGATAAAGAATGCCTTTATTATATGATATTCCAGGTGTACTTTTGCTTGCACTACTTCTAAAAGCATCTACTGACAAATAAGTATGTACCTTAGTCTAGAGAGCCACTACTTCTAAAAGCACCTACCGAGTAGAAATGTTGAATACTTTTGAGGTGTCATTGGTTTTATTGGGAGATGAAGCATCAAAGACCGATTTTGAAACATGTGAAGGTTTTTCTATCGTCATTGTGTACCTGGATAATAAGCAAGATGTTGTATAAGATAAAGCAAAAAATTACTCAAGAGATTTAGGTCATTATCTTATTAGAGTCAAAATCACAGTGAAGTTCTTTACAGTTATATTACTCAATTATGCAAAAGGGCTGCGTATACATGTCAAAAGACCTTAAACAATCACAATCAGTTTTATTGCAACTATTCCTAAACTAGTTATGCAAATCCATATATCAATGAAATCAGGTTTCACTGTTACGAAAACTCAAGAAACCAACTATCGTCCTAGGGGTGTGTTTGAAAATGCTTATTTCAAACTATTAACCAGGAAAGAAATATGATACGTGTCAAAGCCAAAGCTAAGAATTTTGACCCATGATAAATTTAATGTCATTTGTTTACAATTGACAATATATACTTGAGGAATAGAGAAAATTTGAGAAATTGAATATATGAAGAACAAAAAGGAATGAATTTTGACTGGGAAGAATCTATAGAAAATGGACATATAGAACAAAAGAGGTTTCACTTGCTTTAATTAGTTTAATTGTTTTAATTAATGAAAACACTTGTTTTAGTTACGTTTGATAAATGTTTATGCACCTGGGTTATTTGATCACTCGGCGAGTTTTATGAAAACATTGTTCATTCGTTTGTATGAAATGCAAGTCGAGGTATTGACTCGAAAAAGTATTTTAAACATTCTCAACGTTTGTTAAATGTTTTGATCATAGCGCAACATATTCGAACATGTGTTGAAGCATGTCGAGAGGTGTTGATGAGTGTATGCTTTGATGATTTGTGTAACCAAGTAACTATCACATTTTACGTTATGTATCATGTTTGTCATCATTAAAACATAAATATGGTAAAACTTGCACTAACAAAAAGAGTAACAAAAACACATGGGGATAAAGAATGTAAAATAACGAAAGTGAAAGGAAAGTTTTTTAAAAATTTTTGGGTATAAATAAAAGAGGAAGGAAGGTGAAATTGATTGAAACAAACCCTAAAAGAAAAAGAAAAAAAAGAAAAAAAAAAGAAAAGAAAAAACAGAATGAATGATGAAGAATGGGAGAGATATTGGAAGTCGCTGAACATGAAATTTCACCGTCCGTTCAAAAACCGTGAATTTTATGTCCCTTTTCAGGTCAAATACGCTCACTTACCACGACGACCAACTCGCCCTCAAAGTGGTATTTTACTCATCTCTATCACTTTATTATTATTATTATTGTTGTTGTTGTTTTATAGTAGTAATAATAATGATAATTGTTTGTTTGTTTGTTTTTAATAATAATAATAGAGATGCCGCGACGAAGAATAATAATCCATGGACCACTACCAGCAGCAGCCGGTAACAAACCGAACCCTTGTGGTTCATATAGTAAGAAGTAAGGGAAGATTGTTTTGAAAAAAATTAAACGCGTAAGTAAGCACGCTTGTAAGAACGAAGGCGTAAGTAAGCACGCTTGCTTAAAGAACGCGTAAGTAAGCACGCGAGTAACAAAGATACGTAAGTAAGCACGTTTACAAGAAAGAAAGCGTAAGTAAGCACGCTTGAACGAAAAAGATACGTAAGTAAGCACGTACCAGAAAGAAAGAAAGATAGGAAGAAAGAAGGCAAGAAAGGCGAAAGCGCGTCAAAGCAAGATAGAAGAAAGAAAGGAAGAAAGCATGATGAACAAAAAAGAAGGAAGCAGTATAGCACTTAAATGCGTACAGTTGACGGATTCCAATTACACAACATGGGCAGTATTGATGGAAACAATATTAAAAGCGTATGGGCTTTGGGAGACGATCAACCCGAAAGAAGGAAGTAGTGCAACAGATGAAAAGAAGATGCATACAACGAAAGCCATGATATTCCAGACATTACCACAGGATATATTGATGCAAGTTGCACAATATGAAACTGCAAAGGAAGTATGGGATTCAGTGAAAGTACGATACCTTGGTGCAGACCTAGTCCAGAAAGCACGGCTACAAACGCTAAGAAGTGAGTTAGAAACTTTGAAGATGAAAGAAAACGAAAGAGTGCAAGATTTCTTAGGAAAGTTGGGCAGTATAAAAGCCAAATTTGCAAGCCTTGGCACTACCCTTGAGGATAAGTTAATTGTGAGAAAGTTACTCAACTCGGTCCCGAAGAAGTTTTTACCGATTGTAGCCACCATTGGACAATACTCAGAAATAGATACCATGCCATTTGAAGAAGCCGTTGGAAGAATAACAGCATTTGAAGAACGAATTAAAGATGCTGAACCAGAAGAGAACGATCTAAGCAAACTACTAATAGCAAGTTCAAACAAAATTGGAAACTGGCATAATGGAAGAAGACGTGGTGATCAAGGACATGGAAAAGGACGTGGAAAAAGCACGGTGCATGAAGATCAAGACAAGAAGAAGTATCGATGCTTTGAATGTGGTGAAATTGGTCACATTGCAAAAGAATGCACGAAATGGAAAGACAAAGAGCAGGAAGCACTTCTCATCTCAGAGGATGAAGAACCAGCACTCCTGTAAAGACAAATCAAGGATGAAGACCTTTAACTATATTTAGTTTAAGGGGGAGTATTGGAGTATAAACTAAATATAAGGGTCTTGGTGTAAATTAGAATAGTTTAGTATGTATTATGTAAAGTTTAGACTTCTGTAAACCGGTGTTGGGCCGGGTCATAATGGGTATAAACGGTTGTATAGTTTAGTTAGGGATATAACGTTTAGATATAGGTATGTCGTTTACTTTTGGTGAAACGTTGCATCAGTTTAGAAGGCAACGATTCATCTAGTATAAATAGGTAGGATTAGGTAATCAACAATCAATCGATCAATACAATATTCAGTTTATATATTATCATGCTTGGTGTCTTTTTCTGTTACAAGTTTCTGTTCCAAACACCATTGTTCATCCAGAACGAATTCAGCAAGTTACATAATAGAAAGAAACCTGTGAAGTACGAAGCAAGGGTCTAACATCCCCTTTAGCAGCTCAAAATGAAGTTGCCGCATTGGAAATTTGTGACATTATTGCCCTCAAAATGTATTTTTTGGAATTTTCTAAAAGCTGGTTGAATTTTCAATTTGTATATAAGTGTATTTGTAAATGTTAATTATTTCTTGATTTGTAATGTATATTTATAAATTATTGTTTCTTGTAAGTTGTAAAAAAGTGAATGTTTAATATTCAATCAATTATTGTTCAGTATTTGGTTTAAAAACGAAAAGGTCGAAAATCAAAAACGAAAATTCTAAGTAGACACCGGTTGCTCGATAGGTTCCTCATCAGAAAAATCTTGAGCATCGCTTATATATCAGAAAACAAATTTTTAATCGAAATGAAAAGTTCACTTTCATTAGGTTTAGGTTAAGACAATACCAAGTTACCATTTACCAAAGCCTTCTGAATAATCATATTCATTAACTTACTCATTTTGTTTGTTATTCCAATTGGACATATTCAAACAAGATTGCTTAATCTTTACATATCCAAAACCAAACAATCCAAACTTTTTCTCAAAGTTTGAATCCTTTTTGCTATGAAATCGACAGTGTCGGATAAAGAATCTAATCCAAAGTGTCTCCAAGAAACATTTCTTGCTGGACTTTAATAAACAGATCATGATACCGTAATGATCTACTAGCTAATCGTTAATCACATGTGCTCCATTAAAGAAAAAGAATGGGGTTATAGACAGACCATGCAATCATTAATATGTATTTTAAGAGGCTGACTAGATCGAGCAGTATGCTGCTCATATAGCTAGTGAGTTATCTCTGATACTACTAACCTCCCAATAACCAAACAATAATAGGTAGGATCATAGGAATATATATAATTGGATCCTTAATTGGATATAACATAACATGTTCGTATGTAACAGCAATAAACCATAGTTATTGGATCTAAAATTAGTTTACATAATTTAAACGAGTACATGAGCGAATATATAGCAAAAAGAAGAAAAAAAATCATGGTAAGAAAACATTGATTCTTATTAAGTAGTAATAAGTATGCATAAATCATAGTTCGGATACAAGTACTTAAAAAGATAAACAAAATAAACGAAGATGTTACATGGGTGAGGAATTAATCACATAACACAAAACGTATAGTAGGACAATGACGTGGGGTGCAAGACACTTTTGGTGGAACCTCATTTAGACCCTCCAAATTTCATGCATGGTATAAGGTTATAGGTTATAGTGGAAAAATGAGGGTGTGTGCTCGCGGTGAGAAAAATTGGTCCGCGTTGAATCTCATAGTTTATATATTAATTATCTTTTGGCAAGATGATAATAAGTTTTGATATTTTTAAGCATTTTGTCGTAGCTTATGTTCCGATCCGTCATCAACGTATGATCAATATTAATTAACAATCAAGCTATGTCCATAATAAAAGACATGATGATAACGAGTATAGAAACACATTAAGCCCGTAAAGATAGCTAGGTATAAATTGTTTGAAACATTTTTTATCCTTCAATATTTGAAATTACACGTTACATTTTTCAATAAAATATATACCCTTAAACAAAACATAGTTAGGATGTGGGTGGGTCGGGGGATGAAGAATGTAAAATAACGAAAGTGTAAGGAAAGTTTTTATTGTATTTTTGGGTATAAATATAATACGTAAGACAGGAAGGAAGATTGTAAAAACCCTAAAAAAAAAAAAAAAAAAAAGAAAAAAATACAGAATGAATGATGAAGAATGGGAGAGATATTGGAAGTCGCTGAACATGAAATTTCACCGTCCGTTCAAAAACCGTGAATTTTATGTCCCTTTTCAGGTCAAATACGCTCACTTACCACGACGACCAACTCGCCCTGAAACTGGTATTTTACTCATCTCTATCACTTTATTATTATTATTATTATTATTGTTTTATAGTAGTAATAATAATGATAATTGTTTGTTTGTTTGTTTTTAATAAAAATAATAGAGATGCCGCGACGAAGAATAATAATCCATGGACCACTACCAGCAGCAGCCGGTAACTACTACTACTCCCAAAATTATTACTATTATGAGTGTTTTATTTGTATTTGTTTCTAGGCTTAAGAAGGGGTGTTTGGCTAAGCTTATACTATGAGTCAGTGGGCTTATTATTATTATTAGCTTAAGTAAATAAGCCTAAACAAGCCAGCTTAGGGGTGTTTATTTATATGATGATAGACAACATAAAGTGTCCTTGGCTCATGGCTACCAGATGCTATTATTAGCATCAAGGAATCCTATAAAACCCCACGTATAATTTTTTTTCAAATTGGTTTTTTTGCCCTCATATAACATGCTTTAATTACATTTTACCATTAACTATAACATTCATAGTTTTCAACCCAATGTAATATGTCTAAGCTAAATCAAACACCCACCCTCCCGCGTTTACTAGACTATCATCTCCAGCAGCCTTTATGCTTTTCGATCAACCTTACCTGCTTTTATAATTACTACGTTTAATTAGCAGGTACCAATGCTCAAATTTCAAATGGAGGCCAGTCTAGTGTTGCAACAACTTCTGGTATTATTTATTCTCCCTCTTACAATGTTTTTAATTTTGCAAAACTTTTCTTTCTTTTAGTATACTTGCAATGGCTATGAAAATTTGTTTTTTTTACCATCAAATGGGGGCTCTCTGCCTATGATTACATATTTGCTACCCGCCTAAGTCAGAACACTATCTGTCAACCCCTATTACCATGTATTCATTTTTATTATTATTATTATCGTAAAGAACATTTATAGTGAAAAGTGACTGATGAAACATCAAATGGGTCAAATTATCTCTAAACAGATCAGACGGGTCATTTTATTCTAAATGGATCAGTCGGCGTCACTTCATTCAAACGCGTCTGATGGGTCTTTGTAGTATTCAGATTTGTGTGTATATACATTGGTAGATTTTAGCCATATTTCAAAGAACAGGCCCTTTTAAAACATGAGTTCCAAATTAGGTCCATGTTCAACAACTTGTTTGTATTCTTAGGTGGATCTATGCCCTTTAAGCCCAAAAGTATGTGTTCTTTAGTTAAAGCGGTAGATAATATGTAGGTAGGTTTTAACAGTTAACATCAAAGGTTTTGACCTCTGACATCTTTGAGCTGACTTTAGTCCAGTGGTGATGAAAGCCGGTAAGGTCATCTTTTTCATATCAGAAGTAAACATGAAAATAGGCTAAAGCGTAATAAAAAGTTAGGCTCTTACTTTTATTATCTTTGGCATATGTGATGTATAACTCTGTTGGTTTAATGTAACTTCATCCTTGGGTAGAAAAGTATTCTGCCTTCAAGTTTGTAACCTGTGAACTGAATACCAGAGTAATATAATTTATTACTAGACTATCTAAGGAAGTCGTTTACCTACGTACTTTTATATTTCGCTGCAATTACTAGACTATCTAAGGAAGGAAGCAATTACAGCTATTGCTGCCTACTATTATCTGTCCCTTTTGCTATTGTCATCTAGAAATTGGGGTTATTAGCCAAGTTGGAAATGTCAATTTCACCCTGTTTTAAAGCACCACTCTATTTGTTTGTGTCAATCTAACTCTCTTTTAATTAGCAGGTACCAATGCTCAAGGTGTAGCTCAAATTTCAAATGGAGTGTCCGTTCTCAATCTTGGCCAGTCGAGTGTTGCAAATCCAAGCCCCGCACAAGCAGCAGCAAGTACTTCTTCTGGCAACAACTATTAATCCACTCATGTTGGGTTAATTAAACTACTACTACTTATTCTCTCGCTGGAAGAATGTTTCTAAACTTTGTACCCGACTTTTCTTTCTTTTACTAGTATATTTGCTATGGTTCTTATTTTTATTTTACCATCAAATGGGCTCTCTGCTTATGATTACATATTTTGCAATTTGTCCCGCATTAGTCGGGAAAGTGTTGTATTTTTAAGTCAGTATCTGTCAACCCTTAATTCTATGGAAAGTGATGTTATCCTCCACCACCTTCCCACCCACCAAGCACCACCACCACCCGGGTGTGGTGGCGGTGGTGGGTGGTGGCAGTGGGGGGTGGCGGTTGGTGGGTGAGAAAAACATTGATTCAAGAATGATTTAAATCCTTATCAACTATGAAAGAGTTTTAATATATATTTTTTTTATGTATATCTTTTATATAATAAAACAAAACATATAGTGAGGATTTTTGCATTTCAAAAATTTTCAATCTTCCCTTATTTAGTAAGTTTAAATTATTAATATTTTTTATTTAAAGATTTTGAATTAAATAAGCTTAAAATTTTCCTAATTTAACAAAAAAAAGTTATAAATTTGTTTTAGGTGAAAGCTGAGTGAAAAATTATATGTATCAAAAGTATGAAAAAATAAAACTTTAAAAAGGTGGGGTAAATCGACAATATCTTGAAGGGTTTAAACAAAAATTTTGAAAAACAAATCCACAACCAAACCAAACACAGCCAGCCAAATTTTCTTAAAAAAACACGTCCCATCCTTTTCATCACATCGAAAAATAAAAGTCAACCAACAAACCCCTAATTTTACCAAAACAAAATCGGACTCATCAAGTATCACGTTTTTGAAAACTCTACCGATCATGGATTATTCAAGCTTATTCGTGGCTTCACAAAGGAGGTACAATATATTACAGTATTTTTTTTTTCAATTGGTGTTTGAGATTATATTTTTACGTTTGCATATATAAAGGTTGTGATTTTAATGGAATTTGCAAGTGTTCTTTTCAAACATTAACTCTTAATAACTTAACTAATCATGCGTTTACATTCTAAAAGGGTTTGTGCTTTTTCAGTTTGGGAAAAAAATAAGGGTTTAGGATTTAGGAGGTATAAGAGATGCTAAATGCGAGGGGAGAACGATAACCAAGGTCAGAGCGTTTTGCTATTTCAACCGACAAGCTCTTAATGGATACGATTTTGATGTTGTAGGTTTGACCTCACAACAATTTTACATGTGTTAATTAATCATTTTACTTTGTGGGTTCCATTGACGTAGATCAACATCTTTGCTTTATAGGGGATGACGTGGAAGGATCGTTACTTATGTCTCTAACCGTGGCCATCCACACCGGTTCCTGAACTGGAACCGGAAAAAAATCCGAATCCGAATCCGGTCAACACCGGTTCCGGCAAGAACCGGTCCGATTCCTAGAAAATCCGGTGGTTCCTATCCGATTCCAAGTTTCTGCTGCTAGATCCGGTTCCTATCCGGATAATTTCAATCCGGTTCGAGATCCGGTTCTTGGGAACCGGTTCCAACGTCTCTTTTATGTTTTCCAGCCTTTCTTTCACAGTAGGTGTCACAGGGCCTGTTTTGACCGTTGGGGGCTGTTTCTAGCCGTTTACAAACGGCTACAACCATTAAACATCACCAAATTAACCTCCTAAACATTCCTATAAATACCATCCATGATTTTGGTTGAATCACAACAATCAAATTCAAGAAAAATACTCAAAAATTGCTCACAAACTTGCAAAAATGTCTAGAAGAAACCAAGCTTCTCAATCTCAACCAACATCATCAAACAATACCGCTTCTCAACCTCAAGGTTCTACAAACCAACCGTTTGAAGTTGGGATTGAAAAAACAACCCGAAACCAAGAAATTTGGTGTCATTTCGACTTGGTTAGGTTTTCGGATAATTCAAAAAAGGCTCGTTGTAAAGCTTGTAACTCTTTTATCAATTCCGATGGGAACTCTACGTTGAAGAAGCACACGAATAATCATTGTAAAGCAACAAAAGGGGCTTCGGGATCGGGACAAAGTGTTATGGGACAAGATGTGAGTATTTTTGTATATGACGAGAGGGCGCTTCGTCAAGATTTAGCTCACTTTGTGATTCAAGAGGGTTTGCCGTTCAACCACTTCGACAACCCTCGGTTAACGAGGTTGATTCAAAAGAGGCTTCAACCACGCTACACTCATGTAAGTCGTCAAACTCTTAAACGTGATTGTATTAAATCTTGGGTAAAGGTTAAAAAGGAATTAATAATTGGTTTTGATGCTTTAAAAACTAGTGTAAACTTAACAACTGATGTTTGGTCGGCGGGTCATGGTTTGCCGGGTTCGTACATTTGTGTTACCGCACATTGGGTTGACCCCAATACTTGGCAAATGATGAAACGTACTATTGGTTTTGAAATATTTCCAAATCCACACAGGGGGGAAAATTTAAGTTTAATGTTGAGATATGTTATGAAAACGTTTAAAATAGAAGACACGGTTTTTTCAATATCATTCGATAACGCTTCTAATAATACAAATGCGGTAGGATTACTAAAACTAAAATACCGACCGATTGTTGATGGCATTTTTTATCATAGTCGATGTGTTGCACACATCATTAACTTGGTTGTGCAAAGCGGACTAGCGACCGAGCAAATGTTTAATTTAAGAGAATCTTTTAGGAAAATGTTAGCAAGATATTTTTCAAAATGGACCGACAAGATATTTGGAGTATATAAAATTGTGTCATGAATCGAATTCCATTCTTTTATCACCAAATTGGGACGTTCCTACAAGATGAAATTCGACTTACAACATGTTTGTTTGTGCTTTACGCCAAAAACACACGTTACAACATTTTCATGATGACCTTTGTGCTAGACAAAGGTGTGGGGAAAATATGGTACCATTTTCGGTTGAAAATTGGAGTCTTATTCAAAAAATAACCGAGTTACTCAAAGTTTTTAAACAGCAACAACTTTGTTATCGGGTGTTTATTATCCCACGAGTCATTCGGTCCTCAACCAAATTTATTTGATGTGTAAAAAATTAGGATCATACGAATATGATGGTCCACTTTTTGCGAATATGGTTATACCGATGAAACAAAAACTTAAAAAATATTTTCAAAAAATTCCACCGGTAATTACTTGTGCCGCCGCATTAAACCCATGTTTTAACCTTAGCAGGGTGGAATATCTTATCGAAAAGATTGGTTACGACTTGGATTTGAACCAAATAGACCCTTTTTATGTAACAAATGCACAAGAATCGTTTAAACAAAATTTCAAACGTTTATATGATGTTTATTTTGAGAAATATGGTGCAACAAATGTGGGAACGAGTTCGGTGCCAAGTATGTGGTCTTCGTCTTCAACCGTGGATCCGGATTTGGACTTATTTTCGAATTTAAGACAAGAAAGCGGTAAACGGGATAGGAGTGAGAATTTGAATAGCAACGAATATGGGAGATATATGGGAACCGATTGGTTAAACACTATCACGGCCGAAGAGTTCAAGAAATTTGATAGTTTACTTTTGAATTCGTGGAAACAAAGGGAATCTCAATTTCCCATTCTAGCCGCAATGGCCCGGGATTTACTAAGCGTACAAGCTTCAACCTTTGCTTCGGAATCCGCTTTTTCTATTAGTGGAAGGGTATTGTCGGTAAGAAGAACAAGACTCACACCTTTATCGTTGGAGATGTGTATTTGCTTGAAGGATTATTTAGATGGGAATGAACGTATACAAGACGTTTCAATACTTGAAGAACCGATGGACTACGAAAAACAATTACAAGAGGTCGAGGTGGAAGAAGGTTATGTAATCAATCTTAGCGAATAAGAAATCGCTTACGATGAAGCTACAAGCGCCGCAAGGTCCGCCGTTCAAGATGAAGATGCAAATGAAGATGAAACCGAATTTGAATAAATAGTCAAAATGTATTAATTTGTGATTCAAGTACTTTATGTGTAACGTTTATTAGTTTTTTTAATAAGATTTTCATATCTACCCAACAAAATCATGAAAATTTCATATTTACCCAAATGTTGCTTTAAAAGCAATGTACACAATGCATTCAATAGTTGTATTCTGGGTATATTTGAAATTAATATTGAAAAGAGGGGGAGATATGAAATTATCCCTTTTAATAAAAGTCGAAGTTTAATAAGTTTATTGTGTGGAAAATGCGAACGAAAAAAAAATACCCGGAAACCAAAATTTTGCAACCTACAGTTAGCATATATGTCGACCGGTTCTTTGGAACCGGTTTGACCGGATCTTGCCCAGGAACCGGATTTGGAACCGAACCGGAACCGGGTATACCGTTCCCGGATTTTTACCCTCCGGATCCAAGAAGAACCGAACCGGATTGGAACCGGATCCGGTTCTTTGACTTTGACTCTTGAACCGGACCGGATTGGAACCGATTCCGGTTTTTGCCCGAACCGGGAAATGGCCACGGCTATATGTCTCAAAAGAGCTTCATGAAACGCTTTGGTCAATGTCCATTACTCGGTGGTGCAACGGTTACGGAGACGAAAAATGCTGCTACCCTTTTGAAGGAGACGAAACCGAGTGGGGAGAAGAGGTAAATGTCTTTAACGCTCTTAAAACTACAACAAAGCTTCACATACAGAGACTTATTCTTAAGAGACCTGGTGGCGCCTTCAGGTAACTCACAAATTTATAAACGTTCGTATGTGGTGGTTTTATGGTTATGTTCTCTTATCCGTGTTGAATCCCAGACTACATGCAAGTATATACAACGGTATCTTTTTAACAAATTTTCATAGGAATGTCTTAATTTTGAAGTACTTTAGATATATCTTATTGTGTATCCAACATAGAGGTAGCAAAATGGGTGACTTACGTAATGGGTCAAAATGGGTAAATGTAAATAAGGGTCGGATATGGTTCTCCTGTAACACTTTTTGTAGATAATTAATGAGTCAAATTTAATAAGCGGATAAGCAATAAAAATAAGCTATCCCATACACCTTTATAAACAACTTATGCGTATTGCGTTTTTAAGACATACCTTTACGTGCTTGGAAGAACAATGCGCTAAGCCGCTAATGCTATGGCCAAACAAAGTGATGACAGGGTCGCCTGAACCGACCGTTAAGACCCTAACAGTTTGGCATAGAGCTTTAATGGCTCATACTTGCAATATGCAGGAAGATGATATGGAGTGCAAGACATGTTTTTGGTGATTAGTACAAACATGTAGATGCATTAATTAAAGAATTTATTCTTTTCAAGTTGGAAATTTGGTTTAAACAATGTGTATTATTGAATGTTGAATACATATAACCTTTGTTTCAATATTTATGTATCTGATCTATGTTTCGTTCTTGAAACTCCTTTTTTTATATATATAAATTGCTAGGGAGAATCAGTAGGATTTTTGTAGTTCCATTGTTCAAGTGTTCATATCCAAAAATAAACAAAGCCTGAAATCATAAACCAGCTGACAAAGATTCTCGAATCCTAACACTCACTCTCACCTAATGCAAAACAAACGCAAAAAGTGTCTAAAACACATACTTTCACTTGCTATTCATCTTCTTATGCTCCTTTGGATTGAGCTCATCTCAAGCTTCATTTCATGTAACCATATATGGCGTCTGCAAGCTTCACAAAGTAAGGGTCTATTTTTCCTAGCTTATCTTTAACCTGCTTTGACAATTCATTGTAACACGACTGAATTGTGGTGCACTCTTTCGGCATACTGGTGTCTTGGAAGAATGGGATGATCTCTTCTTGCCAAAAGATACCTTTGTACTCTTTCCTCAAGTTCATGAATGGGTTGTTGGCTTTGCTCGTTGTGCCATATGTATGGTAACCCGTCTTGATCCCGAGTCCCAAATGATCAAATATCACCTACAAGTACACCCAAGAAAGCCATCATAACTGTTAGAATAGGTTTTTTCTCAAAGCAACACACCAGCCAGCCCACATGTCATCATATCAACCAATTGCTGACCATCACCCATGAGTCCAAAGTAAATAGCCGGGCCATTGAGAGTACGGCCAAAAGCAAGGTTCATTCCACACATAGGTAACAAAATTCCCTTTGGAATTGCCATAACTACATCCACATACCTCAAAATTAACCAAAATACCATACATGCACCTACTTACGATTAGATATTGATACATTGTTCTTGCTGTGTCAGTATTAGTTGATACGGTTTTTTGATTATTTGTTTTAACTCATTTAGTATTGGGTTAATGGCATATAATAGCAACGAACTTTTTCATTTGTGCCATTATCAGATACGAACCCAAAAAATTACAACAATCAGATACGAACTTTCAAAATAATATCAAAACTAAAATTGATGTGTGCATTTTAGTTTTTAACCCACTTACATGTAAATGAGTTTTATATTGCTGCCAAAAGGAGAATGGCACAAGGAAACAATAATGTTAGTATATTCATCTTAAGGGTAATGATTTCTACTAAATATCTTTCCATTTGCTATGTTTATTGACGTGTGCATTCATCTATTCTTTCATTTCCACTTCTGCTTAAATGCTCTTACAGAGCACAATTTCTTTTAGTATTGCGTCTTCTTTGTAAGCATTGGATGGCCTCTAATAGGAATGGCTTTGAAAGCTGACAGTTTCATCATATTTTTCAGGTCAACAGAAGTGCAACACCCATACGCAACTCAATATACTCGATCATATTGTCGACCAATGATTCATATGTAATGTTGGGAGTCCGATATTGAATTAAGAGAGTAGAACAAATTTTCTTATAAAAGGAATCAGGCTGGTGAGACTTCTTAAAGATGAAGAACATGATAAAATCTTAGTGGTTCTTCGTATTTTTAGCTATTTTGGTTAGCAATTATTGTCATATTTTAGTTCTACATTCGCATTCTCGCACAAGTGATGAGAACTCAAGTTTATATTTTAATGATGTATTTCGAACTACTTTTGTTATGCGTTTGCAACTCGCACCACATCAATTTTGGTTTAGAGTGGGATTATGTGTTTTGAATTTATTTACTATTGGGTATTGAAGTGAACTTGATCGATGACTTTAGTTTTAACAATTGTGTATGAGAGAATATGAAGTCAAAGATGAAAAAATTAAAGATACGGAGGGTTTGGGTAGTGTTAAAAAATTTAGAGGGGTTTGGAAAGCAATAGGGCAAACTGGTCATTTTACTCGGAAAGGGTTGTAATGTGTCGAACATTTGGCTTCTTAATGATGATACTTGCCAACAGTATTGGGGATTATTAGTGCCAAAATTGACAAGAACTATGCAGTTTACTATAAGAAAAAAGTTGATGCTACAATGAAGACTCAAATTATTAAAACAAATTACATATCAATACTAAACAATAAACGAAAGAGGTTCCTCCTGATGACTCATTAGGGCATCCACTATGGTGGTTTATGAAAAGATTTATAAAATTATGAAGAGGTCTAAAAACTTGTAAAACATAGTGGACATCTATTTCATGCTTATGTGTCATAAAGAGGTCTAGGATACTGGACCTTTTCATAATTTAATGCATTTGAATTATGTGAGATGTTGATAAAACTTGAAAAAGTTTATACATAGTGGGAATAGGTTTATAAAACAAAAAGGTTTATAAATTAATGTCACAACACAATTATAAACCTTTACAAAGGTTTACCATAGTGGATGCCCTTATAAGAAGAAGCTTTTTTTTTTTTTTTTTTTTTTGCTTGATTGGGTTAGGTATTTAATGAATGATGATGAACCAGATAAAAAGAACAAACTTGTGTTTCTGATAAATAGTAGTTAAGGCCTTAAGGGTGTTTGAGATTGCTTATTGAAAGTGTTTAATATGCTTATTGTTTCTTGATGCATTATATAAGACCACATGTCTATATTGAGAATGCTTAGCATTGTTAATTAAAATATCTTTATCTGCTTATTGTTGTTTTTCGGGACTTTTTAGTTTAGTGCATATAAACTCTTTTGAGTGTTTGGATACCTAGCTATGTTGCTCCTGATTTTGTTTTTAATAGATAAAAATATATTATTGGAAATTTTAGAAAAAATCTTGTGCGTGCACGAGGATTATTACTAGTATAAATATATATATAAGAAAAACTATATATTGATGTGAATTCACTTTTCAGTTTGGTTCGTTTCATTTTTTGCAAATTCAGTTCGATTATAATTTTTGGTTCGATTTTTTTCAGATCGGTTCGGTTTCCGTCTTCGGTTCCTCTGAGTATTACCCGAATCAACTATGTTCAAGATTTATAAAGCACGTAGGATACCAATCACGGCTTCATAAATTAGCATTTAAAATCACGAATCAACTATGTTCAAGATTTATGAAGCTGATTTTGAATGCTGATTCTTAGTCTTGGTAGGTTTGTTTTGGGGATGGACATATTTAGCATACAACTCCACTTTTTTTATTTTACTTTTGCAATTTGATCCCTACACATGAAAAAGAAATGCTTGAAGTACTTGTGTATTTTTTATCCTTTTACACATTCGAGTAAAAAAACGAAATTGAGGATACTTTGACCAAATTGGATTCAATTTTGACTTTTCATTAACCAATCATATTACTGTATTTCACCTATATGGCAAAATCAAGCTTTCCTATTGCTCCAATTTTTATTTTTTTTTTTCTCAATAAAAAAGGTTTTGCAATCCCTCCGTCTCAATTTAATTGTCCATATTTCCTTTTTAAGGTGTCTCAAAAAAATTGTTCACTTTCTTTTTTTGATAAAAACTAAAAACTATAGAATTTGGAGAGGGAATATTCCATTTAAGTGGTTGAAAAATAAAGTAGCCCCACTTTTATTAAAACTTGTGATTTTTGTCCCCTGACAATTATTTTGAGACGGAGGGAGTAATTCTTTTATTATATAAATAAATAAAAGATTACTAGAATTCTCCACATTCCTAAATGGTTTAGGAAGCATGGGATGGACTGGGCTGGGCTAGAAGATGGTTTAGTTTATTAGTCCAATAAGAGAGTCCTGGCTTGACTTGTTCCCCACTCTTAAAAAATCAATTTTTTGTTTGTTTGTTAAATTTCTTACCATATAAACAACCTGTTGCCAAATTTCGGACATTCTTCACTTTCCACTCCACTCCCTCTCATTCCAGTGGTATTATTTTTATTTATTTATTTATTATTATCATTTTTTTTAAATTATTGTGTTGACATGTTTTTTGTCTTTATTATGTTAGTCTTAATTCTTATGAGTAAAATTTATGAAATGCACTTACTCTTAAAAACTCGTGTTTAGTTTCTCATAAAAGCACGGGGTCATATTTATATACGTTGGGTGCGTTTGGTATGCCGCCATGAATGACAATAGGTATGAGTTTGATAGTAGTGGTGGGTGCAAGATGCATACCTAGGTCCCTTGATGTATATGGAGTATATTATTCATTACCATAATGGTGGGGCCTCTCATATTAAACAAACACCTTTAATCATCTTTAAATTCAATAAAATACACTAGTTGATAGGTATATGTGTTTATTATGGGGGTGTTTGTTTCGGCTTATATAGCGGACTTATTACTTATTTGTTTTTCGACTTATTATGTTTCATAACCTCACTTTTTGTGTTGCTTTTTTTCAAACTTTTTGACTTATTTATTGGGTCATAACAAACTAATATAAGCCGAAAAGTTTCAAAATAAGCCACAAAAAGTGAGCTTATGAAACATAAGCCGAAAACCACATAAGCCCACTATATTAGCCGAAACAAACACCCCCTATGTTGAAATTTATGAATTGCACCAGTTGCTGTGTATATACATTTATTATGTTTAGATTGAATAAAATACACTAGTTGCTATGTATATGTGTTTATTATGGGGGTGTTTGTTTCGGCTTATATAGCGGACTTATTACTTATTTGGTTTTCGCTTATATAAATATAAGCTTATCATGTCATGATAAGCGCCGAAAAGTTTCAAAATAAGCCACAAAAAGCCCACTATATTAGCCCAAACAAACACCCCCTATGTTGAAATTTAGATTATTAATTTTGCTTGTTAAAGTTGGAGATTAATTTTGCTGTTTATTATGTTAAAGTTGAAGATTGTACGTTTAGACACCTCACCTCGTTTTGGTTGGTTAGATAAATGATATGAGACTTTTCCGAGATTGTTTCACTTAGAAGAGATTAATGATTTAGCGTCAGATAAATGGTGTTTGTTCGTCCTAAGGGGTAGAGCCGAAGGTGAGTCAATGGAGCTAAAATTATTAGTTTAATTCAGAATGTTTTTTTAGAGGTAAATGGAGATGGAACTTAGTTGCAATTGGTGTGTTTTTCGGTACCTAGATGGTCTAGCTGTGATAGTTTTGTTTAGCTTCTGTCTAAAAATATTTTCTGTTTTGGTGTGACAGTTGCAGGCGGTGTTTGATTGTTGTGATGTTATGTTTGACGTTTATGATGATTGTTGTAGCGTTATGTTTGTAACAGATGTATATTTGCTCTTTGTTCTCAATGTGATATATTTTGACTTTTTCGAAAATAAATATGATCAAGAAGGGATATCAGACTTTGTGCCGACATTGTTTCACTTTGAAGAGGTTAAGGATATAGCACGCGCTTGGTTCACAGAAAGGGTGGTGGTGTCTTTGGTCGTGGATTGGAACTCCTAGGGTTATTGCTTAATATCTGTTTGATACGCGAAAATTTAGTTGCTAAATATGTGTTAATTAGAAATTAGTGCTGAATATGCATGTGTTTGGTAGGTGAAATTTGATTTAGGAAATGAAGATATTGATGTTAATTTTCTCTTTATTTCAGCCACTTGAAATGGAGATGGATATGGAAATTGAAGATACTAGCAATGTAGGATTACTTAACATATTTCCAGAGGAGATTACCGAGGATATTCTTTCAAGGTTACGTTTAACCCAGTTAGGACAAATGCGCAGCATCAGCACTGAGTTAAATCGTATAATTTCTGGCGACTTATTCCGAAACGTGTTTAATGGCAGGGTGGATAGCTTGAGCGATATAGTCTTCTTTGCCCACGGAAGGCATGTGAGTGAGGTAGAACAGTTTGGTGCCCTTTGGGGTATAAGGGATGATGCGGACGATAGGGAAATCACTATTCCCCTTCGTCCCATCATGATGAATGATGTGTATGAAGGGGAGAGAATACTTTTGTTGGCTTCATATGGTATACTATTCTTGTTTAAGGTTTTATCAAAGGATTCAAAATCAGTTAGGCTTATACTAGTCAACATCTTGAGTTCAACCACTACCCAGATACCCAAACCTGACGAGTTGCATTTCTCAGATGATTTTGACGTAAGCATGGTGCCCTACTGCCCCAATTCGCCAGTTTTAGGTTTTCATATTCTGTATGTTCAGTTTAACCACATGAACCAACCCTTCTTTTCGGTTTTTTCATCAAGAAGTCATGCCTGGGAAGTTGTATCTCTGCGCGCCACTCTTGTTCCTACTCATCAGCCATTGCACACAAACGATGGTTGTGCTATGACATTGTTGATTAACCAAGATCTGATGACTATTCTATCTTTCCAAACCAGCCTTGATGAACTTGTTTACCAAAAGCATGAGCTCCCTAAGATCTTTGAGAAGGCTTTTGAGGGCCATCCACCCCCCGTTCCTTTACCCGGCTTCGCACCATTAGACAAGGTTTACTTTCGACTCATATCTGGTGGCTTTGCTGCATTCATGGCTAGGTCTGCCAGCACTGAACCAGGGCAAGAGGACCTCTCTTACCTTCAGATGTTGCTGGTTGCCCGTATCAATCCAGAACTCAATGCCTACGAGTTTGTTGGGAGGCTGCCGCCTGGCTTCATCTCGAATTATCAGGACATTACTTACGTTCAAGACATCCAAGTTCAACAGACCCTTCACTATGTCAATATTGGCATGGTCATCTGTACCGAAAGGTTGGGATGGGCAATTAGTCATTACCGTTGTGATTTGAGAGAGCCACAGTACCATTGGAGTGCCCGGGAGTCAGTTTTTGGAGACGAAGAGAGCGTGTACAGTCTGGGTCTCCCTTTCTTCAACTTCACTCACACCATCGCATAATCGGTACCCATCTTGCCTACCTACCTTTTATATTATGCATTATTTTCTGCTTCTTATTATACACACTGTCTTTTATAAAATTGCAAACCTGCTCTGTCTGTGAACTTTAAATCATGCTGAAACATCTGCATCTCACCTTTTTGTTGGTTTGTCAACACATTAGCTATCTTGCTGACCGACCGATACTCACTAAAAGTCATAGATAAAATCAAACATTAGGATATTTAATCTGCACTTTTGATTGAACTCTTTTTCTTGATAATATGAGCAAGTTATGTCACAGTAGCTAGATGTGAAAAGGACACAATTTCGACTTCTGGTTTTCATTCATATTGTATAATATGTCAATACGTGTGCTTCACAGGCACAGAATGAAGTTGTTAAATTACTTTGTAGCGACTATAAAATGTCACTATTATACTAGCAAACTCGGTAAGGCTTTTTATGGGCTTCCCATAGTGCTGCTGTTAGACATATTTAACATAATTCAGTACGTTGTTGAGCTGGCTTTTTATCCAAAACTAGTTAGTTGGAGCAGACTAAGAGTGTAAACCTATGTTTAGTAGAGGTGGCAAAATGGGTGGGTCAAACACTCAAACGGGTTGGGTTTGATAAATGCTTGTTCTGCCACGCTCCATTAGGTTGGACAGCTTGTAATGCCACCCTCTTCAAGGTTGCAACTTTTATGTCATCATGTTTTGACACCTGATAAATACTCGTAGATAATAGACGTCCTGATTGACACGAGATTTGAAACATTTTGGTCCATTATTACAGAAATGAGCATCTTTTCAAAATCTGTCCTGATGCACTAACAAATTTGAATAGTTTACGGAGCTTGTTACTCTGTTATGTCACATTCCGTAAATCAATCTATCATGGCATTAAGTCATTAACCTCCTGTTACAGCCTAATCTGGTTGCTAATGACTACTTCTCAAAGATGCATTCAATATGCTATGTATGATAAGGGCAGCTAAATTGAGTATGCTTTGATGGATCGATTTACGGAATTTTAGCAATCACAGGCTCATAGTTTAGAAAGTAACAAGAACCTACTATTATCAGCTGAAAAATCAATCACAGCTTGAAGGATAACAAGGACCTACAATTTCATATTTATAAATTCATTAAATTGTAACATTAAAGTAAGAATCATAGGCCAAAAGGAAATACGATTTGTGTGAGGAAATGACCTCAATGTAGTTCTTGTTAGAAAAAAGAGGTACTTGTCCACTACATACCCGTTCGGAGAAAAACAGGGAATTTGCTAAGCATCTTTTGATCTAGAATGTTACTATCTTTTACTGTAATAGGCAACCACTCGGATTCTTATAGCTATTGTTACGGTTTTGTTCATCATTTAAGTATAATATATTTGTATAACATTTCCTAAATTGCCCTTAAAATGGTAATGAGAAATTTTCCAGTTATCTTAAAGTCTGAAATTTGATATACTTTGACTTATTATGCCATTTTTCTTTCAGGTACCATTCCTCCTGTAGACCTGCACATCCTAGCGAGAAGCATCAGTTAGAAACTAATATCACAAGGTTATTAACTAGTTAGTACGAGATTAGTATTCAAAACCTACTGTTTCCTTTTTTGAAATGTTGGACGCAAAGTAATGATATGCCTATATCTAACATATGCTGATATGGTAGCTCAAAAGCATTGTTACTCAGTTTCTGAAATCAACATATTATCAGTTTTGTTCTACATGCCTTTTATAGTCATATGCGTGATACAAAATCTCTGATACACAACATGTGCGTCATATGTGTGAAACAAAATCTCTGATACACTACATGGGCTCCTGCTTGGATAATTGACACATTTAGGAAAGAAACGATTAATCATGTCGTCTTTAACCCGGGGTTGGGGGTTTATAATAAGGTAAACCCGATCCTTTAGCGGTTTGGCCAATATGTAGATAATATGCAGGTAGGTTTTAACAATTAAGATCAAAGGTCTTGACCTCTAACATCTTTTAGCTGACTTTAGTCCAATGGCGATGAAAACTATAAGGTGTCCTTTTGCCTATCAGAGAAGTCAACATGAAAATGGGCTATTACTTTTATTATCTTGAGCATGTGTGACATAGAAATCTGTTGGTTTAGAGTAACTTCATCCTTGGGTAGACAAGTATTCTGCTTTCAAGTCATAGGCCTAACTGGGTACCATGATAGATGTTATAGTGAATAGGTCTCTGTCAAGCAAACATCAATTGTCGAGTTTAATTGGCTTAACTGGGCTTGTCCAAGCAATTAAGGTTCTAACTAGAGGCAGTGAGTTCTAGTCATACTTGGGTATTACTATTATCCTTCAATTACTAAGAGTGTGGAAATGAGCATGTGGCAAAAGGTCAGCTACTTGTCTGGTTTCTGTAGATATTCTGAAAGAAATTACAGAAGTTCTAGTGTAATTAGTGTCTTTTACCATCATTCAAGACTCAACTTAAACATGCATTGCAATAATTTTATGTATATTCGAGTTCTTACATCCATCTTTCGTATGCAAAAAAGAGGAGGTGGTAAAATGGGTGTGTTGGGTAACGGGTTACTGCGAAGTTTTACACTGGTCACAGCGAGATGAGTTAATTCGGAACACATTTTGTCCAAATTTGTGGAGGTGGTAAATGTTTAGTGTGCCATATAATTTTTGTTTCATATTTCAATAATTATGGTATCTTTTATAATATAGTTAGTTAGGAGCTTTTATGCAAGAAAACACTTGGTGTAACTTCAGCCCTGTAAAACTAACCAAGAGTTGGAGAAATCTGAGGCAATGTGATTGTGAGAAGGTTACTAGGTTTTGTGTTACATAGTACTAAGGTCGACTGAAATGCCTATAAAGAGACAAAGTCTTCTGAACAGTTTTTCGGAATAGATGTTTGGCAATGCTAGATAGAGTCACCTTTGGCATATCGTCTAGAACTTATTCTTGCTGTAACTATGTTCTGAACTTGGCATGTGTGCTAACCGCCAACCCACCTTAACAATGGGTCTAAATGTAACATTTTAGGAGAGCTGAAGATTGAGTTTATTTACCATGACAAAAGCTGTAACAACACCATCGATGACTAGATCAGTCATGTTTCTAATTAGATTAGAAGTGAACCCGGTGGTGAACAATAGATAGAAGATATTGAACACCTCCTCCCTGGATTTACTGTGTGCAAGTTTCTATTGTAAGGGTCACAACTCACAATTGTAAATACATTGAATAAGTGTATCCCAGCCAAATACTTCTATCCTAAAAACTGTCAATACTAGATCGGATCCATGTATCATCTGAGGGTTTATAATGAGTGGCTATCCAGTAGTTGAAGCAGCCTGAACTGCAAAAAGCGTTAAACTGTGATAATCCAAACTGGTTAGTCTAGCAACATATTGTCCGTCAACAAACATTTATCCCAAACTAATTGGGGACAGACTTAATTAAAACTAAATCCTATGTTAGTGGTTGGTAAAACCAGTTGGGTAATGCCGTTAGAAAGGATTGGGTCAAAATGGTATCTTCAGGTCGAAATGGCTTGTATTCGCCCAAATAGCTTTTGTCCAATTGGGTCAAAAAGTACATAATATACTCCATAGTAAATAAGTAGTTTCTGCAGTATGATTACGAAAAGTTATATCATTTCAGTATCTTTAATTTTTTTATATTATGATTTAGGAGGTCTTATGCATAAAAAGGCACTCCGTGACCCATTTGACCCGCTTAACCCGCTTTCATATAATCGTTTTGACTTCATCAGTTTGGTGGAAATTATGAGCTCTAGTGTTTTAGTATCAAAGATGATTGAATAGGTTAAGTAGAGGGAGTACTAATACATATATGTGGTTTGTACCTTGAGAAGAGCTCACTTACATACCTTAGCCGCCATAGCCTTAGCAGATTAAGAAAGTCAAAGACTTTCCAAATGTGCAGCTCTCGAGTAAGAGTCGGTATATTGATTGCAATGGGAGGGGTGATGCCATATCCATCGGGAACATCATATGAGTGACGTACATGAAAAACACACGTTGCATGGACTCACTAGTGCATGTCTTGAAATCTTTTCATGGTTCTGTAAATGATTTGGTTAAGATACCTTGTGGCCATGTTGTTATGAAAGTCAACAAGTAGATATATTGACTTATCAAAGTTCGCGCCACGAAGAATGCTAAGATGATTTCAGGAAAAAATAAATAAATAAAATAAAATAAAATAAAAAATCCACGGCCAAATCCACATAGGGAGAAAAAAAAAGCCAGTAGCCACTTCCTCAAAAGCTAGCTCATTGGGGGATCCATCCCGACTATATTAAATGTAAAGATGACAAAACAGGGTTTTTTCTATATGTTTGACCCATTTGCATTTTATAATTGTTGTTCTGATAGATTTCAGTAATAGAACATGTCCAAAAATTTTATTCGATTTTTTTTTATAAAATATTTTTTATAAAATTTTATTCGATTTTTTTTTATAAAAGTAGAAAAACGAAAGAAAACGTGCAAAAACGGACCAAAATGTGTAAAAACGGGCGAAAAAGTGATAATAAAGTCAAGGGACTAAAGGTGAAAGTCAACCCAAACGACAAGGACCATTATTGTAACTTTTATAACTGAAATAAAGTTAAAGGATGACTGGTGAAAATAGACGCAAACCACAGGGACCAATAATGTATGTTCTTTTAAATGTTTACCTACAAACCGGTCAAACAGGTAAAAATCCGGTCAACATTACGTATCTTTAGCCAAGTTTGAAAGTTTGTTAGCGATACACGGATTATTTTTAGTAAGTTACGTATTTCGGTACTTTTGAGAAAGTATGTTGCGTATCTACAAACTTACTCCTTGTCGTTTATTAATGTTATCAAATACGGAACCCTATTAGTTAGATTTATATCCATTCTAACCATTCAAATTTGGGCTCCCACTTGGATAAATGACACATTTAGGACAGAAATGATTGATCATGTCGTCTTTAACCCAGGTTTTGGGGGTGTATAATAAGGTTAACCCGTTCCTTTAGCGGTTTGGCCAAAATGTAGATAATATGCAGGTAGGTTTTAACATTTAAGATCGAAGGTTTTGACCTCTGACTTTAGTCCAATGGCGATGAAAACTATAAGGTCTCCTTTTGCCTATCAGTAGTCAACATGAAAATGGGCGTATAATGGTTTGTTGAGCATGTGTGACATAGAAATCTGTTGGTTTAGAGTAACTTCATCCTTGGGTAGATAAGTATTCTGCTTTCAAGTCATAGACCTAAAAGCGTCATTTGTTGTTTTTGTTATCGTTGGATGGCCGTATAATGGTTTGTTGTTTTGTAATCGCGCTGGTAGAATTGTAGTCAATGTTAGTAAAATGAAATAATGATTACCATCGAGCCCCCAACCAATGTAGAGAGATGATATCCCAATAGCATCATGTGCCGAAGTAAAAGTGTTAGCATTGTAAAATATTGTGAGTTTAAGTGTCGTTTGAAACATATGTTGTGTGAATAATTTGTCATTGTAAAAGTTAAACAAATATCTATCCATAGTTTCAAGCATAATTGGTGTTCCTACATCTAACACCTTCTACAATCCTTCCCTCGCGATTACAAAACAACAAACTATTATACGGCCAAGGTCGGACGGAACTAGGGGGTTCTTGAGGGTTCACGGGAACTCGATAAATGTATTCCGCCTAGTGTTAATTTTTGTTAAAACTCCCGATTTCTCCTAAATGAACCTGGTCTCGAAATTTTGTGTCACATGAATACATGTCTTGTTTAGCTAGTCTACTAATATGATAAAAGAAAAACACATCTTCTTAATTTGTTTACTATTTTTTAAGAAATCGTACCTTTTAGTTAATTTTATTTTCTTTACACTCATAAAAAAAGTTTATGCACCTGGTGACTCATAGTCCTTGGTCCGCCCCTGTATATGGCCTTGTTCCGTCCCCAACGATAACAAAAACAACAAATGAGTGAATGACGCTTTAAACCCAATCAGGTAATTAATTGACTAACATAAACATATAAGTTAGGTAGTCATGCTACGCGACTTGAGCTTCTTGTACGTACGATGAGTAAGGTGTATCAAAGTATTGATAGCAACACACCTTTATTTGGGTTTGGTTAGATGTATCTAATGCAATATCGAGATATGAAAGTAATGATCTTTCCATTATGATTGATTGATCGTTCATGTAGACACTAGGCGTGTCATGATGTCTATATAACACATCCATGTATGTAACTTTACATACAACCTCATACATGGCAAATAAAGAATGGAATCTCATAATCTATAAAATGGATCCAATGTGATCAGCATATATATATGCTAAATAGTATCTTTATCAGCATAGAAATCAGCTTTACTGAACTCAGCTCATAACTGAACACAAACATGGTCATGATTTCAAATATGTATCTAGATCACATATGGCACACCAGACATTACCACCTCCACAAATTTGGACAGGAGGTGTTCCGTATTAACCCATCTCGTTGTGACCAGTGTCAAAATTTGCAAGACCCGTTACCCAACCCGCCCATTTTACCACCTCCACTTTTTTTGGATACGAAAGATGGATGTCAGAATTTGGAATACAAAAAATTATTGGATGTATGTATAAGACTAGACGAGTACCCGTGCATAGCAACGGGATTTTATAGTGACAGATAGTTTATTGATAAAAAAAAGTTTATAGGTTATAAACGAAAAATAATAAAAGTTTGAAGATTTGGGAATTAAACATAATGTTTTGAAACCCGGTCGGGTGGTTCAACCGGTTGAACCGTTCCGGTCAAAAAATGGGTCGATTTAAACCGGGTCAACTTGCTAGGTTAGGTCGAAAACGGGTCAAATTAAACCGCGTCAAGCCGCCGGGTTTGAAGCGTCCCGGGTCAACCCGGTTTGTGTTTTAATTGGTTGTATTTAAGTAGATATGTTTTTAATTGGTTCTACAATGTGAATAAATCTTTTTACTTTTAAGTAATTGGGTGTTTTAATAAGAGTATTAATTACATCATTTTTCTCTCTCATATGAAGTGTTGAAAACTCAACTTTTCACTTTGACTGTTTTTACTTTATAAGTAGTATAGATAAGTCTAAATTGATGGAAAAAACACTAGAATTTCTGTAATTTCTTTCATAATATCTCCAACCATGTAGCAGACCTTTTTGCCACCTGCTAATTTCCAGGCTCCTAGTAAGGCCTCTAGTTAGAACCTTAATTGCTTGGAAAAGCCCAGTTAGGCCTAATAAACTCGGTAACTGATGTTTACTTGACAAATACTTATTGACTATAACATCTATCGTGGTATTCTGTTCACAGACTTGAAAACATAATACTTTTCTACCCAAGGACGAAGTTACTCTAAACCAACAGAGTTCTATATCACAGATGCCAAAGATAATAAAAGTAAGAGCCTATATTTTTGTTGCACTTTTGCCCATTTTCATGTTTACTTCTGATAGGTAAAAGAAGACCTTATCCGCTCTCATCACCATTGGACTAAAGTTCAGTTCAAAGATGTCAAAGGTCAAAACCTTTGATCTTAACTGTTACAACCTACCTGCATATTATCCACCGCTTTACCTAAAGAAAACATACTTTTGGACTTAAAGAGCATAGATCTACCTAAGATTACTGACAAGTAGTTGAACATGGACCAGATGTAGAACTGCAGCTTCATCTTTTAAAAGAGCCTGTTCTTTTGAAACATGACTAAAATCTATGATCTATCAAAGTAAATAGTGACTGCTGCAGTACATCATGCAATATGTATTGTTTTTGTTAATGTTAACAATGTTGAGGAAACTTGGAATCCTATTTTCATGTTTACTTCTGATAGGTAAAAGAAGACCTTATCCGCTCTCCCATTCTGACCCATTTGATAGTATCCTATAATAGAATTACGAGCATACCAATGTATTTACATTCAGATATATTTATCAATGTGTTGGAATTGCGCCTATCAGTGTATGCAACCTGACCCATCTGAATACAAAGACCCAACTGACCCGTTTGAATGCAGTGACGCTGCCTGATCCATTTTGAATAAAATGACCCATCTGATATGTTTAGATATAATTTGACCCGTTTGATGTGTTAACAGTTTCATCTGTCACTGTCACTATAAACGTTCTTTGGATGCAATAAAAGATACTGGACTTCAAAGAAGAATTGTCAGGAAGTGTTTTGCTGTTAATATGTATATATAAAATAAGGAGTCAAGAAATGATTTTTGATCGGACAGATTCTGGAATGTGGACATATAGCAAAACAAACGAGGTTTCACCAGAGCATCACTTGTGACACGCACTCCACACCAGATCGAGACATGCATATATGATGTTTAGCATAATAATAATAATCAATCGATAATAAAGTGGTGTGGATAACATCACTTTCCATAGGATTAAGGGTAATGAAATAGAAATCCCAGAGATTTCGACTTACGTGGCTCATTTGATGGTACTTTAACAAAATTAAACAAGGTGTTATGATAACCATTCATAGCCATAGCAAATATACTACTAGTAAAAGAAAGAAAGAAAGTCGTCGGGTACAAAGTTTTGCAATATTTTTCCGGCGAGTGAGAATAAGTTTTGCAATATTCTTCCAGCGAGCGAGTAGTTAAATTAACCCAACAACAGGAGCGGATTAATAGTTGTTGCTACCAGAAGAAGAAGAAGTTGCTGCAGCAGCAGGGTTTGGATTAAGATTGAGAACGGAGACTCCATTAGAAATTTGATCTACACCTTGAGCATTGGGACCACCTGCTGATTAAATTACATATTAAGAAGGGTAGCAGCATATGAAACTAATTAAGCTTAGTAGGCGAAAAGTATTACTCGTATAACAAAATTCATGTGGTTTGCTTAAGCTTATTTATGGGCTTTATGTGATTTCGGTGCAGCTAATAATAAGCTTAAGTTTATTAGTAAAATTGAAGCTTAAGCCGAAATCAAATAAGCCCATAAGAATGAATTAAAGAAAGGCTATATATACCGGCTGATAATGGTGGTTGAGCAGCAGGGATGATCCTTGTTCGGTGGTTAAAAATCCGTTGTCTCCCTAAAATATGAATATGATTAATAAATAGTACAGTAAAAAAAAAAAAAAAAAAAAAAATTATAACCTACTAACGGACGAGGGGCAAGGTCATGCCGACGTCGTAAGTGAGGGAATTTGACGGAGAAACGAACATAAGTCTCGCTGTTTTTAAACAGACCACCTGCGCCTTTCAATTTACGATATCTTGCCCATCCTTCTTCTCCTGTCTCATCCATCTTTCTCTCTTTCTTAGGGTTTCTGTTTCAATCAATCCCCTTTTCTTTCTTATACCCAACCAAACCAAACTAACTAATTGCCCCCTCTCACTTTCTACACTTTTGTTTGCGTCCGGCCCGGTCTAACAAAGCATAATGGTCGGTTTTGCGTAAAACCAGACCGGACCGAACCGATCCGAACCGAAGAATGAATTTGAGTAAAAGGATGGAACAAGGAATGATCGGTTCAGCCCTAATCTACATCCTATAAAGTAGGGTCTACCTTATTCGGTTCGATTTTTTATTTTAATCGGTTCGGTTCGGTTTCGGTCAAAACACAAATATTCGGTTTGAACTAGCTAAACCGACCCGACATTATTTGGTTTTGTTTCGGTTTTACTATGTTTTACTCGGTTCGGTTCACGTTTTACCCATAACTTTCGGCTTTCGGGTCGGGTCAGGTTTGTCGTTCGGGTTGGGTTTGACCAGTTGCTCAGACCTATTATAAAGCATTTTCCGTGGTAAAATTGCAATTCTTTGTATTTTAACAAGGAATTGGGCGGCTGCTCGTTGCGACGGAGCTGATTTATATTTAAATTATCTTTGGTATATGGCGCATTGAGGCGGAGCCAAGTTTTAATACCAACTAATCATATACTAATTTGGTGGTAATAGTATTAGGACCCGTTTGGTTTGTAAGTGGATTTAGAATGAGATTTGGATTTGGGTTTAACTTGATAGAAAAGTATGAGAAAGAATATTAATAATTACTCCGTATTTAATTTAAATGTTTATTTAAAAATATTTAATTGTTTGACATAGTAAACTAGTAGCAAAAAAGACAAAGAAAAAAAATCGTAAAAAAAAATCGTGTGGCTCTTAATGTGTCAGTGGGAATCCATCAAAAGTGCTCAATTTAACATGGAATGACTTTTTAAACAAGATTTCATTACTTTTTCATAAAAGAATTAACCAAACAATTTATTTAATCTATGAAAGTATTTCGCGGGTCCAAAAACCTCAAACCAAACTGCCCCTAGTTTTTATATTTTATTTATATTCATAATTGGGAGTTTTGTTGGACATTATAAAGAAAATAGTTGTTTCTTTAATGACAATTTGCAAATTATAATGTATGTCATAATATATGTAGAGAGAGGTTATTCCTATGGGATATGTTATACCCACTCCTAACTTAAAAACAGTATTAATGTTTTGTACTCTTACCATTTTGGTCCCCTTGTTACAGTACAACTCAATTTTTATCAGTTTTTTTTTTTTTTTTATATACTTTTTGACAGTTTAATACTTTTGACTTGTTTAACTTTAACTTTAGATTTTTTATTCCGCATTTTCCGGAAAAACAAAAAACTAAAAAGTAAAAGCTGAAAAAGTAGAAAATCTCTGCTTATAAAGCAGGAAGATAATTAAGCGTGTAATCGACCGCAAAATATAGTCACAGGGTACTTGCCGTCGCATTGCGTAGGTGCCGTTTTAGTCTTATAAGATGTATAGATAGATATAGAAAAAGAGTTGAATAAATGTAAAAGTGTAGAAAGTGAGAGGGGGCAATTAGTTAGTTTGGTTTGGTTTAGGTATAAATAAAGAAAGAAAGAAAAGGGGATTTTGATTGAAACAGAAACCCTAAGAAAGATGGATGAGACAGGAGAAGAAGGATGGGCGAGATATCGGAAATTGAAAGGCGCGGGTGGTCTTATTTCTAAAAAGAGTGAGCCTTATGTTCGCTTCTCCCTCAAATTCCCTCACTTACGACGTCGTCCATTAACAGGTTATAAAAAACTTTTGTATTTATTACTACGTACTATTTTTTTTAATCACTTTGTTGTTACTCATATTCATATTAGGGAGACAACGGATTTTTAACCACCGAACAAGGATCATCCCTGCTGCTGCTGCGCCTCATCAACCATTATCAACCGGTATATATAGCCTTTTTTTTTTTTTTTTTTTTTTTTTTTTAATTTAATTCATGACATAATAAAACTGAGAGGTGATTGGGAGGCCTAAATCATGTGCCTAAATTTATGCCTAAACCTGTATGGCATCATCCTGCTGGCCGCGGTCAAAGGACCCACTTTTTCACAAGCCAACAGATCATGCCACATAAGTTTAGGTCTCCCCATCATTTTCCAATAAAACTTATGGGGTGTTTGTTTCCGTTTATATAGCCGGCTTATGGCCTATTTGGTTTTTGGCTTATTTTTCATAAGCTCATTTTTTGTGGCTTATTTTGCAACCTTTTTTGGCTTATATAAGATTATTATGACATAATAAATATATATAAGCCGGCTATATAAGCCAAAACAAACACCCCCTTATATAAGCCGAAAAGTTTCAAAATAATTCACAAAAAGTAAGCTTATGAAAACATAAGACCAAAACCAAATAAGCCATAAGCCGGCTATATAAGCCGAAACAAGCTATAAATTTAGAGAACGCATTTAGATGACATATTTTAGAAAATTGAAAAATGTAAGGGGATGTGAAAAGAATGGATGGAAAAATATAGCAAGAGTAAAAGAGCTCTTTTCTAAATTCTAGTTAAATTTTGAAAAAAATGAGATTTTCATTCTTTCAAAAAAATTTCTTAAAAATGTGTGACTAAACGGGTTTCCAGAATTTTTAGTAATTTCCTGTGAGTATTTTTCACCGACTAAACACACCCTTAGCTGTTACTTGCTAATTTTTATTATTGTTTCATGATAATAATTGCCTTTACTTGCTAATTGGAAGGTTTTTTATTATTGTTTTGCTGCTTATGTCTACTATCTGTAATTTAATCAGCAGGAGGTTCCAATGCTCAAGGTGTAGATCAAATTTCTAATGGAGTCTCCATTCTCAATCTTGGCCAGGGCCACGTCGCAAATCCAAACCCTGCTGCAGCAGCAACTTCTTCTTCTTCTTCTTCTGGTAACAACAACTATTAACCCACTCGTGTTGTTGGGTTAATTTAACTGCTACTACTACTTATTCTCACTCACTGGAAGAATATTGCAAAACTTATTCTCGCTCGCTGGAAAAATATTGCAAAACTTTGTACCCGACTTTTCTTTCTTTCTTTTACTAGTAGTATATGGCTATGAATGGTTATCATAACACCTTGTCTAATTTTGTTAAAGTACCATCAAATGAGCCACGTAAGTCGAAATCTCTGGGATTCCTATGTCATAACCCTTAATCCCATGGAAAGTGATGTTATCCACACCACTTTATTACCGATTGATTATTATTATTATTATGCTAAACATCATATATGCATGTCTCGATCTGGTGTGGAGTATGTGTGTCACTTTTCACTGGTGAAACCTCGTTTGTTTTGCTATATGTCCATTTTATAGAATAGATCAAAAATCATTTCTTGACTCCTTATTTTGTTCTCAACTTTCTCTATATATAGATATTAACCGCAAACACTTCCTGACAATTCTTCAATCTGCTAAAGTGATCTCTTTGATTTAAATAGAGGATTTGTTATGTCTAAAGTCCAGTATCTTTTATTACATCCATAGAACATTTATAGTGACAGTGACAGATGAAACTCTTAACACATTAAATGGGTCAAATTATATCTAAACAGATCAGATGGGTCATTTTATTCAAAATGGATCAGGCAGCGCCACTGCATTCAAACGGGTCAGATGGGTCTTTGTATTCAGATGGGTCAGGTTGCATACACTGATAGGCGCAATTCCAACACATTGATAAATATATCCGAATGTAAATACATTGGTATGCTTGTAAGTCTATTATAGAATACTATCAAATGTGTCAGAATGGATACAAATCTAACAAATCGGATTCCAAGTTTCCTCAACATTGTTAACATTAACAAAAACAATACATATTGCATGATGTGCACTGCAGTAGTCACTATTTACTTTGATAGATCATAGATTTTAGTCAAGTTTCAAAAGAACAGGCTCTTTTAAAAGATGAAGCTGCAGTTCGAGATCTGGTCCATGTTCAACAACTTGTCAGTAATCTTAGGTAGATCTATGCTCTTTAAGTCCAAAAATATGTTTTCTTTAGGTAAAGCGGTGGATAATATGCAGGTAGGTTTTAACAGTTAAGATCAAAGGTTTTGACCTTTGACATCTTTGAACTGAACTTTAGTCCAATGGTGATGAAAGCGGATAAGGTCTTCTTTTTCCTATCAGAAGTAAACATGAAAATGGGCAAAAGTGCCACAAAAATATAGGCTCTTACTTTTCTTATCTTTGGCATCTGTGATATAGAACTCTGTTGGTTTAGAGTAACTTCGTCCTTGGGTAGAAAAGTATTATGTTTTCAAGTCTGTGAACAGAATACCACGATAGATGTTACTGAGTTTATTAGGCCTTACCGGGCTTTTCCAAGCAATTAAGGTTCTAACTAGAGGCCTTACTAGGAGCCTGGAAATTAGCAGGTGGCAAAAAGGTCTGCTACTTGGTTGGAGATATTATGAAAGAAATTACAGAAATTCTAGTGTTATTAGTGTTTTTTTCCATCAATTTAGACTTATCTTATACATACATCTAATAGTTTTTGTATTCCAAATTCTGACATCCATCTTTCGTATCCAAAAAAAGTGGAGGTGGTAAAATGGGCGGGTTGGGTAACGGGTCTTGCAAATTTTGACACTGGTCACAACGAGATGGGTTAATACGGAACACCTCCTGTCCAACCAAATTTGTGGAGATGGTAATGTCTGGTGTGCCATATGTGATCTAGATACATATTTGAAATCATGACCATGTTTGTGTTCAGTGATGAGCTGAGTTCAGTAAAGCTGATTTCTATGCTGATAACGATACTATTTAGCATATATATATGCTGATCACATTGGATCCATTTTATAGATTATGAGATTCCATTCTTTATTTGCCATGTATGAGATTGTATGTATGATTGGTAAAGTTACATACATGGATGTGTTATAAAGACATCATGACACGCCTAGTGTCTACATGAACGATCAATCAATCATAATGGAAAGATCATTACTTTCATATCTCGATATTGCATTAGATACATCTAACCAAACCCAAAAGTAAAGGTGTGTTGCTATCAATACTATGATACACCTTACTCATCGTAGGTACAAGAAGCTCAAGTCGCGTAGCACGACTACCTAACTTATATGTTTATGTTAGTCAATTAATTACCTGATTGGGTTTAAAGCGTCATTTGTTGTTTTTGTTATTGTTGGGGGGACGGAACATGGCCATATACAGGGGCGGACCAAGGACTACACCAGGTGTATAAACTTTTTTTATGAGTATAAAGAAAATAAAATGAACTAAAAGATACGATTTCTTAAAAAATAGTAAACAAATTAAGAAGACGTGTTTTTCTTTTATCATATTAGTAGACTAGCTAAACAAGACATGTATTCATGTGACACAAAATTTCGAGACCAGGTTCATTTAGGAGAAATCGGGAGTTTTAACAAAAATTAACACTAGGCGGAAAACATTTATCGGGTTCCCGTGAACCCTCAAGAACCCCCTAGGTCCGCCCTTGGCCGTATAATAGTTTGTGGTTTTGTAATCGCGAGGGAAGGATTGTAGAAGGTGTTAGATGTAGGAACACCAATTATGCTTGAAACTATGGATAGATATTTGTTTAACTTTTACAATGACAAATTATTCACACAACATATGTTTCAAACGACACTTAAACTCACAATATTTTACAATGCTAACACTTTTACTTCGGCACATGATGCTATTGGGATATCATCTCTCTACATTGGTTGGGGGCTCGATGATAATCATTATTTCATTTTACTAACATTGGCTACAATTCTACCCGCGCGATTACAAAACAACAAACCATTATACGGCCATCCAACGATAACAAAAACAACAAATGACGCTTTTAGGTCTATGACTTGAAAACAGAATACTTATCTACCCAAGGATGAAGTTACTCTAAACCAACAGATTTCTATGTCACACATGCTCAAGATAATAAAAGTAATATCCCATTTTCATGTTGACTTCTGATAGGCAAAAGGAGACCTTCTAGTTTTCATCGCCATTGGACTAAAGTCAGAGGTCAAAACCTTCGATCTTAAATGTTAAAACCTACCTGCATATTATCTACATTTTGGCCAAACCGCTAAAGGAACAGGTTAACCTTATTATACACCCCCAAAACCTGGGTTAAAGAGTACATGATCAATCATTTCTGTCCTAAATGTGTCATTTATCCAAGTGGGAGCCCAAATTTGAATGGTTAGAATGGATATAAATCTAACTAATAGGGTTCCGTATTTGATAACATTAATAAACGACAATACATATTGCATTATTCAAGTGGGCAAAATGCAGTATTCACTTTATATTAGCACGAATCTAACCATTGTGGTTGCGGCATTCTTTAGTTATTAACTTTATGTTATGTTTCATAGTCTCAAATTTACTTGTTATGTTAACTATACCTTCAATACAATGCGATAACCATAAGAAACATGACCAAAAACAAACCTGTGTAACGTCATTCTTAGCTTCAACACCAGAAGTCATTGCTGACGCAACTTCTCTTGACGTCACCATGCTAAATTTGTATCTTCAACTTCAGTCGTACGTACTGCTTCAAGTTTCATAACGATGTTTAAAATAACCCACCCTTTCCCTCACTGTTGCTTGTCTTCTTGTAACTTCAAAGGCCAACCCGATTCCATTACAGGTTCCAATACAAATAGCGGGTTTAGGTTTGGTTGAGCGTATGTTTCTATAGTATATTTTGAACACTGCAAGGGGAAATGGTCTTTATGGCTCAGCTCATGTCAAGCTATTGTTTGCATTGTTTCTGAGAAGTCCCAAACCAACGGATAGCAGGTATATGTGCATTTGATGAAACAGAATATATTCATATCTTCAAATTTGATCTGAATATATGTATGAAGTTATGACGATGTTTGACTTCAATAGGTTTAAGGTTAGAGAAATTGGCAAAGCTGGTTACTATGTTGATATCGATTTGGACATGTTCTATTACTGAAATCTATCAGAACAACAATTATAAAATACAAATGGGTCAAACATATAGAAAAAACCCCTGTTTTGTCATCTTTACGTTTAATATAGTCGGGATGGATCCCCCAATGCACTAGCTTTTGAGGAAGTGGCTACTGGCTCTTATTTCTCCCTTTGTGGATTTGGCCGTGGACTTTTTTTTTTTTTTTTTTTTTTTTTTTTTTTTTTTTTTTTTCTGAAATCATCTTAACATTCTTCGTGGCGCAAACTTTGATAAGTCAATATATCTACTTGTTGACTTTCATAACAACATGGCCACAAGGTATCTTAACCAAATCATTTACAGAACCATCAAAAGATTTCAAAACATGCACTAGTGAGTCCATGCAACGTGTGTTTTTCATGTACGTCACTCATATGATGTTCCCGATGGATATGGCATCAACCCTCCCATTGCAATCAATATACCGACTCTTACTCGAGAGCTGCACATTTGGAAAGTCTTTGACTTTCTTAATCTGCTAAGGCTATGGCGGCTAAGGTATGTAAGTGAGCTCTTCTCAAGGTACAAACCACATATATGTATTAGTACTCCCTCTACTTAACCTATTCAATCATCTTTGTTACTAAAACACTAGAGCTCATAATTTCCACCAAACTGATGAAGTCAAAACGATTATATGAAAGCGGGTTAAGCGGGTCAAATGGGTCACGGATTGCATTTTTATGCATAAGACCTCCTAAATCATAATATCAAAAAATTAAAGATACTGAAATGATACAACTTTTCGTAATCATACAGCACAAACTACTTATTTACTATGGAGTATATTATGTACTTTTTGGACAAAAGCTATTTGGGCGAATACAAGCCATTTCGACCTATACCAGAAGATACCATTTTGACCCAATCCTTTCTAACGGCATTACCCAACTGGTTTGACCGACCACTAACATAGGATTTAGTTTTAGTTAAGTCGGTCCCCAATTAGTTTGGGACGGACAATATGTTGCTAGACTAACCAGTTTGGATTATCACAGTTTAACGCTTTTTGCAGTTCAGGCTGCTTCAACTACTGGATAGCCACTCATTATAAACCCTCAGATGATACATGGATCCGATCTAGTATTGACAGTTTTTAGGATAGAAGTATTTGGCTGGGATACACTTATTCAATTTATTTACAATTGTGAGTTGTGACCCTTACAGCAGTCAGCTATAGAAACTTGCACACAGTAAATCCAGGGAGGAGGTGTTCAATATCTTCCATCTGTTGTTCACCACCGGGTTCACTTCTAATCTAATTAGAAACATGACTGATCTAGTCATCTATAGTGTTGTTACAGCTTTTGTCATGGTAAATAAACTCAATCTTCAGCTCTCCTATGGCACACTAAACATTTACCACCTCCACAAATTTGGACAAAATGTGTTCCGAATCAACCCATCTCGCTGTGACCAGTGTAAAACTTCGCAGTAACCCGTTACCCAACCCGTCCATTTTACCACCTCCTCTTTTTTGGATACGAAAGATGGATGTAAGAACTTGAATATACATAAAATTATTGCATGCATGTTTAAGTTGAGTCTTGAATGATGGAAAAAGACACTAATTACACTAGAACTTCTGTAATTTCTTTCAGAATATCTCCAGAAACCAGAGACAAGTAGCTGACCTTTTGCCACCTGCTCATTTCCACACTCTTAGTAATTGAAGGATAATAGTAATACCCAAGTATGACTAGAACTCACGGCCTCTAGTTAGAACCTTAATTGCTTGGACAAGCCCAGTTAGGCCAATTAAACTCGACAATTGATGTTTGCTTGACAGAGACCTATTCACTATAACATCTATCATGGTACCCAGTTAGGCCTATGACTTGAAATCAGAATACTTGTCTACCCAAGGATGAAGTTACTCTAAACCAACAGATTTCTATGTCACACATGCCCAAGATAATAAAAGTAATAGCCCATTTTCATGTTGACTTCTCTGATAGGCAAAAGGACACCTTATCCGCTATCATCGCCATTGGACTAAAGTCAGCTAAAAGATGTTAGAGGTCAAGACCTTTGATCTTAATTGTTAAAACCTACCTGCATATTATCTACATATTGGCCAAACCGCTAAAGGATTGGGTTTACCTTATTATAAACCCCCCAACCCCGGGTTAAAGACGACATGATTAATCGTTTCTTTCCTAAATGTGTCAATTATCCAAAGCAGGAGCCCATGTAGTGTATCAGAGATTTTGTTTCACATATATGACGCACATGTTGTGTATCAGAGATTTTGTATCACGCATATGACTATAAAAGGCATGTAGAACAAAACTGATAATATGTTGATTTCAGAAACTGAGTAACAATGCTTTTGAGATAGCATATCAGCATATGTTAGATATAGGCATATCATTACTTTGCGTCCAACGTTTCAAAAAAGGAAACAGTAGGTTTTGAATACTAATCTCGTACTAACTAGTTAATAACCTTGTGATATTAGTTTCTAACTGATGCTTCTCGCTAGGATGTGCAGGTCTACAGGAGGAACGGTACCTGAAAGAAAAATGGCATAATAAGTCGAAGTATATCAAATTTCAGACTTTAAGATAACTGGAAAATTTCTCATTACCATTTTAAGGGCAATTTAGGAAATGTTATACAAATATATTATACTTAAATGATGAACAAAACCGTAACAATATGCTATAAGAATCCGAGTGGTTGCCTATTACAGTAAAAGATAGTAACATTCTAGATCAAAAGATGCTTAGCAAATTCCCTGTTTTTCTCCGAACGGGTATGTAGTGGACAAGTACCTCTTTTTTCTAACAAGAACTACATTGAGGTCATTTCCTCACACAAATCGTATTTCCTTTTGGCCTATGATTCTTACTTTAATGTTACAATTTATAAATATGAAATTGTAGGTCCTTGTTATCCTTCAAGCTGTGATTGATTTTTCAGCTGATAATAGTAGGTTCTTGTTACTTTCTAAGCTATGAGCCTGTGATTGCTAAAATTCCGTAAATCGATCCATCAAAGCATACTCAATTTAGCTGCCCTTATCATACATAGCATATTGAATGCATCTTTGAGAAGTAGTCATTAGCAACCAGATTAGGCTGTAACAGGAGGTTAACGACTTAATGCCATGATGGATTGATTTACGGAATGTGACATAACAGAGTAACAAACTCCGTAAACTATTCATATTTGTTCGAGCTCTGACAAACTAATTCAAATTTGTTAGTGCATCAGGACAGATTTTGAAAAGATGCTCATTTCTGTAATAATGGACCAAAATGTTTCAAATCTCATGTCAATCAGGACGTCTATTATCTACGAGTATTTATCAGGTGTCAAAACATGATGACATAAAAGTTGCAACCTTGAAGAGGGTGGCATTACAAGCTGTCCAACCTAATGGAGTGTGGCAGAACAAGCATTTATCAAACCCAACCCGTTTGAGTGTTTGACCCACCCATTTTGCCACCTCTACTAAACATAGGTTTACACTCTTAGTCTGCTCCAATTAACTAGTTTTGGATAAAAAGCCAGCTCAACAACGTACTGAATTATGTTAAATATGTCTAATAGCAGCACTATGGGAAGCCCATAAAAAGCCTTACCGAGTTTGCTAGTATAATAGTGACATTTTATAGTCGCTACAAAGTAATTTAACAACTTCATTCTGTACCTGCGAAGCACACTTATTGACATATTATACAATATGAATGAAAACCTGAAGTCGAAATTGTGTCCTTTTCACATCTAGCTACTGTGACATAACTTGCTCATATTATCAAGAAAAAGAGTTCAATCGAAAGTGCAGATTAAATATCCTAATGTTTGATTTTATCTATGACTTTTAGTGAGTATCGGTCGGTCAGCAAGATAGCTAATGTGTTGACAAACCAACAAAAAGATGAGATGCAGATGTTTCAGCACGATTTAAAGTTCACAGACAGAGCAGGTTTGCAATTTTATAAAAGACATAATATAAAAGGTTGGTAGGGAAGATGGGTACCCATTATGCGATGGTGTGAGTGAAGTTGAAGAAAGGGAGACCCAGACTGTACACGCTCTCTTCGTCTCCATAAATTGACTCCCGGGCACTCCAATGGTACTGTGGCTCTCTCAAATCACAACGGTAATGACTAATTGCCCATCCCCTTTCGGTGTAGATGACCATGCCAATATTGACATAGTGAAGGGTCTGTTGAACTTGGATGTCTTGAACGTAAGTAATGTCCTGATAATTCGAGATGAAGCCAGGCGGCAGCCTCCCAACAAACTCGTAGGCATTGAGTTCTGGATTGATACGGGCAACCAGCAACATCTGAAGGTAAGAGAGGTCCTCTTGCCCTGGTTCAGTGCTGGCAGACCTAGCCATGAATGCAGCAAAACCACCAGATATGAGTCGAAAGTAAACATTGTCTAATGGTGCGAAGCCGGGCAAAGGAATTGGGGGTGGATGACCCTCAAAAGCCTTCTTAAAGATCTTAGTGAGCTCGTGATTTTGGTAAACAAGTTCATCGCAGCTTCTGAAAGATAGAATGGTCATCGTATCTTGGTTAAGTAACACTGTCATAGCACGACCATCGTTTCTGTGCAGCGGCTGACGAGTAGGAACAAGATTGGCGCGCAGAGATACAACTTCCCAGCGATGAATTCTTGATGAAAAAAACGAAAAGAAGGGTTGATTCATGTTGTTGAACTGAACATGCAGAATACGAAAACCTAAAACTGGCGAGTTGGGGCAGTAGGGCACCATACTTACGTCAAAACCATCCGTGAAATGCAACTCGTCAGGTTTGGGTATCTGGGTTGTGGTTGAACTCAAAATATTAACTAGTAGAAGCCTAATGGATTTTGCGTCCTTCGATAAAACCTTAAACAAGAATAGTACGCCATATGAAGCCAACAGGTGTATTTCCTCCCCTTCAAACACATGATTCATCATGATGGGACGAAGGGGAATAGTGATGTTCCTATCGTCCACATCATCCCTTACACCCCAAAGGGCACCAAACTGTTCGACTTGATTCACATGCTTTCCATGGGCAAAGAAGACAATATCGCTCAAGCTATCGACCCTGCCATTAAACACGTTTCGAAATAAATCGCTAGAAATTATACGATTTAACCCAGTGTTGATGCTTCGCATTTGCCCTAGCTGGGTTAAACGTAACCTTGAAAGAATATCCTCTGTAATCTCCTCTGGAAATATGTCAAGTAATCCTGCATTGCTAGCATCTTCAATTTCCATATCCATCTCCACTTCAAGTGACTGAAATAAAGAGATAATTAACATCAGCATCTTCATTTCCTAAATCAAATTTCACCTACCAAACCAAACACATGCATATTGAGCACTAATTTCTAATTAACACAGATTTAGCAACTAAATTTTCGCCTATCAAACAAATACTGAGCAATAACCCTAGGAGTTCTAATCCACGACCAAAGACACCACCACCCTTTCTGTGAACCAAGCGCGTGCTATATCCTTAATCTCTTTAAAGTGAAACAATGTCGGCACAAAGTCTGATATCCCTTATTAATCATATTTATATTCGAAAAAGTCAAAATATATCACATTGAGAACAAAGAGCATATATACATCAGTTACAAACATAACGCTACAACAATCATCATAAACGTCAAACATAACGTCACAACAATCAAACACCGCCTGCAACTGTCACACCAAAACAGGAAATATTTTTAGACAGAAGCTAAACAAAACTATCACAGCTAGACCATCTGTACAGAAAAACACACACCAATTGCAACTAAGTTCCATCTCCATTTACCTCTAAAAAAACATTCTGAATTAAACTAATAATTTTAGCTCCATTGACTCACCTTCGGCTCTACCCCTAAGGACAAACAAACACCATTTATCTGAAGCTAAATCATTAATCTCTTCTAAGTGAAACATTCTCGGCGAAGTCTCATATCATTTATCTAACCAACCAAAACGAGGTGAGGTGTCTAAACGTACAATCTTCAACTTTAACATAATAAACAGCAAAATTAATCTCCAACTTTAACATACTAAGCACATAATGTATTAAGCAAAATTAATAATCTGAATTTCAACATAGGGGGTGTTTGTTTGGGCTAATATAGTGGGCTTTTTGTGGCTTATTTAGAAACTTTTCGGCTTATATTAGTTTGTTATGACCTAATAAACTTATATAAGTCGAAAAAAAGCAACACAAAAAGTGAGGTTATGAAACATAATAAGCCGAAAAACAAATAAGTCATACGTCCGCTATATAATAAGCCGAAACAAACACCCCCATAATAAACACATATACATAGCAATTAGTGTATTTTATTCAATCAAAACATAATAAATGTATATACACATATACATAGCAACTGGTGCATTTCATAAATTTCAACATAGGGGGTGTTTGTTTCGGCTAATATAGTGGGCTTATGTGGCTTTCGGCTTATGTTTCATTAGCTCACTTTTTTGTGGCTTATTTAGAAACTTTTCGGCTTATATTAGTTTGTTATGACCTAATAAACTTATATAAGTCGAAAAAAAGCAACACAAAAAGTGAGGTTATGAAACATAATAAGCCGAAAAACAAATAAGTCATACGTCCGCTATATAATAAGCCGAAACAAACACCCCCATAATAAACACATATACATAGCAACTAGTGTATTTTATTCAATCAAAACATAATAAATGTATATACACATATACATAGCAACTGGTGCATTTCATAAATTTCAACATAGGGGGTGTTTGTTTCGGCCAATAATATAGTGGGCTTATGTGGTTTTCGGCTTATGTTTCATTAGCTCACTTTTTTGTGGCTTATTTAGAAACTTTTCGGCTTATATTAGTTTGTTATGACCTAATAAACTTATATAAGTCGAAAAAAAAGCAACACAAAAAGTGAGGTTATGAAACATAATAAGCTGAAAACCAAATAAGTCATACGTCCGCTATATAAGCCGAAACAAACACCCCCATAATAAACACATATACCTATCAACTAGTGTATTTTATTGAATTTAAAGATGATTAAAGGTGTTTGTTTAATATGAGAGGCCCCACCATTATGGTAATGAATAATATACTCCATATACATCAAGGGACCTAGGTATGCATCTTGCACCCACCACTACTATCAAACTCATACCTATTGTCATTCATGGCGGCATACCAAACGCACCCAACGTATATAAATATGACCCCGTGCTTTTATGAGAAACTAAACACGAGTTTTTAAGAGTAAGTGCATTTCATAAATTTTACTCATAAGAATTAAGACTAACATAATAAAGACAAAAAACATGTCAACACAATAATTTAAAAAAAATGATAATAATAAATAAATAAATAAAAATAATACCACTGGAATGAGAGGGAGTGGAGTGGAAAGTGAAGAATGTCCGAAATATGGCAACAGGTTGTTTATATGGTAAGAAATTTAACAAACAAACAAAAAATTGATTTTTTAAGAGTGGGGAACAAGACTCTTATTGGACTAATTGATATTTAGCCCAGCCCGGTCTATCCATTTCATTTCATTTCATTAGACAGTCCACGTAGGGGTGTTCATCGGTTCGGTTATCGGGATGTTTGGTTTACTTGGTTCGGTTAGTTCGATTAATTTCTTTTTTTTTAGGTGAAACCGAGAACTGAACTGAACTAAAATCAAATTTGATTAAACCGAACCGAATAACCCGAATTACATATTTTTAATTGTTTATTTATATAATTGTACATTTCTTAACAAAAAAATAAATTTCAGATTGTTATATTTATATATGAGAAAGTGTTAATGTCCGGCTTTTATATAAATTTATATGAGTTAAATATTATATGCATTCGGTTTTCGGTTCGGTTCTCTGTACATTGTGCCATAACCATATCCGAACCGAGAACCAACTATTTACGCCAGTTCGGTTTCTTGGTTCAGCTACAAATTCGATTTGTAATTTTTCGGTTCCGTTTGGGTTTTCGGCTTCTGTGGGTGAAACCTGAATTCTGCACACCCCTAATACAGTCATAGATAGTGTACTATTAACTTCGCGTTTTTTTTTTTTTTTTTTTTTTTTTTACTATAAAATATAAACTAACCCTAAACGAATCTTAATGGACCTTATACTCACATACCGTACTTGGGCCGACCATAATTCATTCACTAATGCAATCAAGTCAATTATTCATTAAACTCAACTTTAAAAGAAAATGCTCGAGTTTTGGAAAATAGCTCGAATTTGAGCTTTAGCAGCTGAGTACAGCTCGAGCTTTACTCGTCTCGATCACACCCTCGGTGTTACAATCTAATACATACTTTATAAATAAAATTTACAAATTATCATTAAAGAAACAACTATTTTCTTTATAATGTACAACAAAACTCCCAACTATAGTTGAATATAAATAAAATATAAAAACTAAGGGTGCGTTTAGTTTGCAGTATGTTTTGAAAGGAATTGTAATCTGTTAAAGGAATTGTAATTTGAATGAATTGTAATTCAAAGAGTTAGAATGTTTTGTAATTATAATGTGTTGGAATTGTAATTAATGTATTCTGTCACTTTGTTTGGTTGGATATCAACGTAATTGTAATTCAAAAGATATTAAAAAAAACTTAATAATAATAATAATAATAATAATAATAATAATAATAATAATAATAATAATAATAATAATAATATAATAAAATAATAATAATAATAATATAAAAATAATAATAATAATAATAATAATAATAATAATAATAATAATAATAATAATAATAAATATTATTATAATTATTATATAAATATAATAAAATTAATAAATATTATTATTATATATATATTAATATATTATTATTTTAATATTGATATTATTATATATATTAATATATTATTATTTTAATATTGATATTAATTATTATTATTATTATTATTATTATTATTATATTTTTATTACTATTATTATATTATTATAATAAATATTTTATTATTATAGTAAATATTATTTATTATTATTAATTAAATATTATTATTTTAATATTTATATAATAATAATAATAATAATAATAATAATAATAATAATTATTATTATTATTATTATTATTATTAAATTTTAAAATAATAATATTTATTATTTTTATATAATAATTATAATAATATTTATTATTATTATTATTTATTTTTATTATTTTAATAATAATAATATAATAATTAATAATTATTATTTTTATTATTATTATTTTAACAATATTATTATTATTATTATTTTATAATAATAATAATAATAATAATAATAATTCTGAATTACAACGTAATTCAGAACTTTCCATCCAACATCCTATGTAATCTGAATTACCTCATTTGATGAAATTGTAATGGCTGAATTACAATTACAACGCAAACCAAACATCCTACATAATGTAATCTGAATTACAATCCCTCTATTCTGCGAAACAAACAGCCTACGTAATGTAATTAAATTATAATTACATCCAATTACGTCAAATTACGGCGAACCAAACGGCCCCTAAGGGGGAGTTTGGTTTGAGGTTTTTGGACCAACGGAATACTTTCATATATTAAATAAATTGTTTGGTTAATTCTTTTATTAAAAAGTAATAGAATCTTGTTTAAAAAGTCATTCCATGTTAAATTGAGCACTTTTGATGGGTTCCAAATCACACATGATTAAGAGTCACACGATTTTTTTTTTTTTTTTTTTTTTTTTTAGACTTTCTTTGTCATTTTGCTACTAGTTTACTATGTCAAACAATTAAGTATTTTTAAATATAAACATTTAAATTAAATACTGAGTAATTATTAATTTTCTATCTCATACTTTTCTATCAAATTAATCCCAAATCCAAATTTCATTCTAAACCAACTTACAAACCAAACGGGTCCTAATATTATTACCACCAAATTAGTATATGATTAGTTGGTATAAAAAATTGGCTCCGCCTCAATGCGCCGTATACCAAAGATAATTTAAATATAAATCAGCTCCGCCGTAACGAGCAGCCGCCCAATTCCTTGTTTAAAATACAAAGAATGGCAATTTTACTACGGAAAATGCTTTATAATAGGGCTGAGCAACTGGTCAAACCCAACCCAAACGACAAACATGACCCGACCCGAAAACCGAAAGTTATGGGTAAAACGAACCGAGTAAAACATAGGAAAACCGAAACAAAACGAAATAAGGTCGGGTCGGTTTAGCTAGTTCAAACCGAATATCTGTGTTTTGACCGAAACCGAACCGAATAAGATAGACCCTACGTTATAGGATGTAAAGTAGGGCTGGGCACTCAAATTAATTTTTTGGTCTGGTCCGATGTGGTTTAATCTTAGACAAAACCGATCATTATGTTTTGTTAGACCGGGCTGAAGCGAAACAAGAACGTAGAAGTGTAGAAAGTGAGAGGGGGCAATTAGTTAGTTTGGTTTGGTTGGGTATAAATAAAGAAAGAAAGGGGATTTTGATAAACTGAAACCCTAAGAAAGAAAGAAAGATGGATGAGACAGGAGAAGAAGGATGGGCGAGATATCGTAAATTAAAAGGCGCGGGTGGTCTTATTTGTAAAAAGAGTGAGCCTTATGTTCGCTTCTCCCTCAAATTCCCCCACTTACGACGTCGTCCACTAACAGGTTATAAAAAACTTTTTTTTATTTATTTTTTAATCACTTTGTTGTTACTCATAATCATATTCATATTTTAGGGAGACAACGGATTTTTAACCATTATCAACCGGTATATATCGCCTTATGTGATTTCGGCTTAAGCTTCAATTTTACTAATAAACTTATATAAGCCCACAAGTATATATGCTTATGATATATAAGCCGAAAAACAAATAAGCTTATTATTAGCTGCACCGAAATCACATAAAGCAGCCCATAAATAAGCTTAAGCAAACCACATGAATTTTGTTATAATACTTTTCGCCTACTAAGCTTAATTAGTTTCATATGCTGCTACCCTTCTTAATATGTAATTTAATCAGCAGGTGGTCCCAATGCTCAAGGTGTAGTAGATCAAATTTCTAATGGAGTCTCCGTTCTCAATCTTAATCCAAACCCTGCTGCTGCAGCAACTTCTTCTTCTTCTGGTAGCAACAGCTATTAATCCACTCCTGTTCGGTTGGGTTAATTTAACTGCTACTACTTATTCTCGCTCGCTGGAAGAATATTGCAAAAACTTTGTACCCGACGACTTTTCTTTCTTTCTTTCTTTTACTAGTAGTAGTATATTTGCTATGGCTATGAATGATTTAGCATAACCTCTTGACTCATTTTGTTAAAGTACCATCAAATGAGCAAAACAAGTCGAAATCTCTGGGATTTCTATGTCATTACCCTTAATCCTATGGAAAGTGATGTTATCCATACCACTTTATTATCAATTGATTATTATTATTATTATGCTAAACATCATATATGCATGTCTCGATCTGGCGTGGAGTATTTTATATATACATATTAACAGCAAACACTTCCTGACAATTCTTAGATTGCTTCAATCCGTTAAAGTGATCTCTTTAGTTTAAATAAGAAGATTCATTAGTATCTTTTATTGCATCCAAAGAACGTTTATAGTGACAGTGACAGATGAAACTCTTAACACATTAAATGGGTCAAATTATATCTAAACAGATCAGATGGGTCATTTTATTCAATATGGATCAGGCAGCGTCACTGCATTCAAACGGGTCAGATGGGTCTTTGTATTCAGATGGGTCAGGTTGCATACACTGATAGGCGCAATTCCAACACATTGATAAATATATCCGAATGTAAATACATTGGTATGCTCGGAATTGTATTATAGGATACTATCAAATGGGTCAGAATGGATACAAATCTAACAAATAGGATTCCAAGTTTCCTCAACATTGTTAACATTAACAAAAACAATACATATTGCATGATGTGCACTGCATTAGTCACTATTTACTTTGATAGATAATAGATTTTAGTCAAGTTTCAAAAGAACAGGCTCTTTTAAAAGATGAAGCTGCAGTTCGAGATCTGGTCCATGTTCAACAACTTGTCAGTAATCTTAGGTAGATCTATGCTCTTTAAGTCCAAAAGCATGTGTTCTTTAGGTAAAGTGGTAGATAAGATGAAGGTAGGTTTTAACAGTTAAGATCAAAGGTTTTGACCTCTGAAATCTTTGAACTGACTTTAGTCCAATGGCGATGAAAGCGGATAAGGTCTTCTTTTACCTATCAGAAGTAAAACATGAAAATGGACAAAAGTGTAACAAAAATTTAGGCTCTTACTTTTCTTATCTTTGGCATCTGTGATATAGAAATCGGTTGTTTTAGAGTAACTTCATCCTTGGGTAGAAAAGTATTCTGTTTTCAAGTTTGTGAACAGAATACCACGATAGATGTTATAGTCAATAGGTATCTGTCAAGTAACCATCAGTTACCGAGTTTATTAGGCCTAACTGGGCTTTTCCAAGCAATTAAGGTTCTAACTAGAGGCCTTAAGTTATAGTCATACTTGGATATTAGTATTATCCTTGAATTACTAGGAGTCTGGAAATGAGCAGGTGGCAAAAAGGTCTGCTACTTGGTTGGAGATATTATGAAAGAAATTACAGAAATTCTTGTGTTATTAGTGTTTTTTCCATCAATTTAGAATTATCTTATACATACATCCAATAGTTTTTGTATTCCAGATTCTGACATCCATCTTTCATATCCAAAAAAAGTGGAGGTGGTAAAATGGGCGGGTTGGGTAATGGGTCACTGCAAATTTTTACACTGGTTGCAACAAGATGGGTTAATTCGGAACACCTTCTGTCCAAATTTGTGGAGGTGGTAATGTTTAGTCTGCCAAATGTGATCTAGATGCATATTTGAAATCATGACCATGTTTGTGTTCAGTTATAAGCCGAGTTCAATAAAGCTGGTTTCGTGCTGATAACGATACTATTAGCATATATATATATATATATATATATATATATATATATATATATATATATATATATATATATATATATATATATATATGCTGATCACACTGGATCCATTTTATAGATCATGACATTCGATTCTTTATTTGCCATTTATAAGGTCGTTGTATGATTAGTATAGTTACATACTTAGGCTGTTTTTATTACCCAGCCCAACCACGAGTGATCCCCATTAAATGCACCACCGCCACCTCCACCTCACCCACTTATGTATGCATAATGGTGGTGGTCACTACCTTTATGAAATCAATAATTTGTAGGCCCTTACGTGTGTTTTTATTATTATTTATTTGATTTGTCAATGTGTGTGAGGTATATTGTGGATATGTTTGTATAAAGTGATGCATTTTTATATTTTTGGTTGGTGGTGATCGTAAAATATGGTGATAGTGGTAATGTATTGGATGATGATATAGCGTTGACCTAGGGGTGGTAATAGTAGAGACCATAATATAGACAGCTCACCACTCCTAGTCTCTATATATCCCTTTCATTCTAATGATAACATTTATCAAATGTGTCTCTATATCTACAATATAGTTTTGAAAAGAGCAAAAACACCCCTTCAAATTTGATACTAACATAAAAAATCTATAAACTTAACTCCTTTTATAAATTTACCCCTTTAAGTTTACAACTAACACAAAATAGCTTATAAACCTCTTTTTGCATATGATAGTGATATATATAGACAGTTCGCCACTCCTAGTCTCTATATATCCCTTTCATTCTAATAATACGTAGTAATAACATTTATCAAATGTGTTTTACTCTAGATCTACAACAAAGTTTTGAAAAGAGCAAAAAAACCCTTTCAAATTTGATACTAACATAAAAATCTAGAAACTTGACCCCTTTTATAAATTTACAACTAACACAAAATAGCTTATAAACCTGTTCTTGCATGACATTGATATATATACACAGCTCGCCACTCCTAGTCTCTATATATCCCTTTCTTTCTAATATTAACATTTATCAAATGTGTTTTACTATACATCTACAATAAAGTTTGAAAAAAGCAAAAACACCCCTTCATATTTGATACTAACATAAAAAATCTATAAACTTAACCCTTTTTATAAATTTACCCCATTAAGTTTACAACTAACACAAAATAGCTTATAAACATCTTTTTACATGATAGTGATATATATAAACAGCTCGCCACTCCTAGTCCATATATATCCCTTTCATTCTAATAATAACATTCATCAAATGTGTTTTACTGTAGATCTACAATAAAATTTTGAAAAGAGCAAAAACACCCCTTCAAATTTGATACTATCATAAAAAATTGGAAAAATGATAAAAGAAAAGTACATTGAACTTGACACTTTTTCCCAATGTATGTTGCCAACTATTTTTTTTTTCATTGTAACACAAAACTTGACATTTTTTGCTATTGTATGTACTAAGTGTCGCATCGTTAGTCCTTTACACTAACGGTCGTTAGTAAATAACTTAAAATTTCGTTTTCTTCCGATTTTACACGTTTTCATCCGCTTTCTTACGTTTTTGTCCGATTTTACACGTTTTCTTCCGTTTTATTTTCATTTTCGTCCGTTTTTTTCGTTTACGCCCGTTTTTTAACGTTTTCACCCTGTTTTTTTTTACGTTTTTGCATGTTTTTTTACATTTTCGCCCGTTTTTTTACGTTTTCGTCCATTTTTTTACGTTTTCGCCCATTTTTTACGTTTTAACCCGGTTTTTACGTTTTCGCCCGTTTTTTTACGTTTTCGCCCGTTTTCTTACGTTTTCGCCCTTTTTTACGTTTTCGTCCTTTTTTTTTACGTTTACGCCCGCTTTTTTACGTTTTCACCCGGTTTTTTACGTTTTCACCCGGTTTTTTACGTTTTCACGTGTTTTTTTACGTTTTTGTCCATTTTTTTACGTTTACGCCCGTTTTTTACGTTTTCTGTTTTTTTACGTTTACGCACATTTTTTTACGTTTACGCCAGTTTTTTTACGTTCTCACCCGGTTTTTTACGTTTTTGCATGTTTATTTACGTTTTCGCCAAATTTTTTATATTTTTGTCCTTTTTTTTTACGTTTTCGTCTGTTTTTTTTACGTTTACGCCCGTTTTTTTACGTTTTCGCCCGTTTTTTTTACGTTTTCGCCATTTTCTTTTACGTTTTTGACCTTTTTTTATGGGCCTAAACCCGTTTTTTACGTTTTCACCCAGTGTTTTTGTTTTCACCCGGTTTTTTTCGTTTTCGTCCGTTTTTTTACATTTACGCCCGTTTTTTTACGTTTTCAGTCAGTTTTTTACGTTTTCTTCCGTTTTTCAACCTGATCATCCGTTTTTTTTATGTTTAGGCCCGTAAAAAAATGGACGAAAACGTAAAAAACATACGAAAATGTAAAAAAATAGAAGAAAAAGTAAAAAGACCGGGTGAAAACATAAAAAAACGGGCGTAAACGCAAAAAACCGGGTGAAAATGTAAAAAAAAGGGCTGTAAACGTAAAAAACGGACGAAAACGTAAAAAACCGGTAGAAAACGAAAAAAATCGGGTGAAAACTTGAAAAAAACGGGCGTAAACGTAAAAAACGGACAAAACATAAAAAAAACGGAAGAAACGAAAAAACCGGGTGAAAACGTAAAAAAAAAACGGGCGTAAACATAAAAAACGGACGAAAACAAAAAAAACCAGGTGAAAACGAAAAAAACCGGGTGAAAACGTAAAGAAAACGGGCGTAAACGTTAAAAAACGGACAAAAACGTAAAAAGACGGAAGAAAACGAAAAAAACTGGGTGAAAACGTAAAAAAATGGGCATAAACGTAAAAAACGGACAAAAGGTTAAAAAATGGAAGAAAACGTAAAAAACAGAATAAAACAAAAAAAAACAGGGTGAAAACGTAAAAAAATGGGCGTAAACGTAAAAAACGGACAAAAAGGTTAAAAATTGAAGAAAACGTAAAAAAACCCGGTGAAAACGAAAAAAACGGGTGTAAACCTAAAAATAACGGACGAAAACATTAAAAAAATGGAATAAAACGTAAAAAACCAGGTGAAAACGTAAAAAAGCGGGCGTAAACGTAAAAAAACAGACGAAAACATAAAAAAATGGGCGTAAACGTAAAAAAAACGGGCGATAACGTAAAAAACAGGTGAAAACGTAAAAAAATGGTGTAAACGTAAAAAAGGACGAAAACGTAAAAAAATGGACGAAAACTTAAAAAAAATGGGGGGAAACGTAAAAAAAACGGAAGAAAACGTAAAAAACCGGGTGATAACGAAAAAAAACGGGCGTAAACGTAAAAAAAAACGGACGAAAACAAAAAAAACGGAAGAAAACGTGTTAAATCGGACAAAAACATAAGAAAACGGATGAAAACGTGTAAAATCGGAAGAAAACGGAATTTCAAGTTATTTACTAACGACCGTTAGTGTAAAGGACTAACGATGCGACGCTTAGTACATACAATAGCAAAAAATGTCAAGTTTTGTGTTACAATGAAAAAAAGAATAGTTGGCAACATACAATGGTAAAAAGTGTCAAGTTCAATGTATTTTTTTATCATTTTTCCTAAAAAATTTATAAACTTAACACCTTTTATAAATTTTACCCATTAAGTTTACAACTAAAACAAAATAACTTAACACCTTTGTCGGTCCGGTCCTTGGTCTTGGCTTTTTGGCTAATTCGGTCCTCGGTCCGGTTCGGACCGGACCACAAACCGATTATTTGGCCTAGTTGGACCGGACCGACCGACAGACCGACCGAGACCGGACCGTACCGACCACATTCGGTCCGGTCCTCGGTCTTGGGTTTTTGGCTAATTTGATCCTCGGTCCGGTCCGGTCCTGTCCTGGACCGATGCTCACCCTAGTTGCTACTGTTGTTCTTTTTAATGCTTATACACACTTATAAGTTCGAAGCCTTTTACTTTTCATATTCACACACCAAAAAACCCTCATACTCATTGCTTGAGCCATTTTCAATTTTTAAGACCCACAATTTTACTTTTCAAATAAAAATACAAAATTTATAAGGCTAAAAACACTTTTTGGTCACTCACAACTATTAAGGTAAACACTATTTGGCAATCTTTGTTTAATTTACATTTATTAATTGATAATTAGAGGTCATTTTTACATCATTTTAATTTTAATTGATTCATACATCATTTTGTATATCATTTTAATTTTAATTGATTCATAAATCATTTTGTATAGTTTAGACTTTAGACAACTTATTGTGCAACATTGCATAGAAAAATCAAATTACGTGTCTTGACAACTTAGCAGTTGAGAACATGTTAGTTAAGATCTCAGTTTCAAGTCTTTAATCTTTTTTGTTTGCGCAATATACATTTTCTACTTTGACCAAGTGACATGTTGATGCCAGATAAAGGTGATGGTTCGCACTTATTTTATAAAAAAAAAAATCAACTACTATATTCTAATTTTAAGTACTACTACTATTAGATTAACTTAATTTTTGAGTCACAAAGAACTAAAAAAATGAACCACGTGTCCATGTTCAACCTCTAATTGATGTCACACATGACACACAAAGATTGAGATTGGTCCCCAAAAATGAAGTTGAACGAGATATTGATTTGGCACAAATTTTATAATTGAGAATTTCTTAACTATTGGTATATGTAACTACGTGTTTGTTTAGTGGTTAAGAGTGCAACTTATAATAATAAATATTTATGAAGTTAACATAAACAACATTTTTAATACCCAAGGAATATATTTCTCATGTTAAACTTCCTCCACTTAGAAGTTGGCTTTGTTTAAACTAAAAAATATAAATAAAATTGTTTTTTAAAGAGTTAAAGAGGTGAATGATCTTTAGTGTGATTTAGTGATAAAGCAGCATAAAATTCTTATAACAGACTCATGCTTGAAATTTCGTAGGACAGACATTTTGTGATGATTATGAAGGAGTCATAAACGACTAAACGCCTTTTGGCCCAGCGGTATATGAGTGGTCCATCAACCAATAGGTTGTGGGTTCAAATCCCGTTGAAGACATGTGCGATAAATGGTGTAGATTGTAATAAATTTGCCGTTCTAAAAAAGGAGTTATAAACGACCACGTATAATACTACTTAGAGTATCATGTGCCCTAAAGTTATCCGTCTCGTGTTATAGCAAAAAGTGTTGTCACCTAAGCCTTTGTTACCTATAACTTAAACTAAAAACATCATTCTTCAATCAATCAAGTTATAAGACACATCTGAGTCCGCACAGAACCAACAACAAAAAAAAACAAAAAACAAAAAAACAAAAAAAACAAAAAAAATACAAAAATACAAAAAAATACAAAAAAAAAAACAAAAAAACAAAAAATACAAAAAAAAAACAAAAAATATAACAAAAAAAAAAAGAAAATCGTATAACATCAGCTGATAATTTCAGCGCCAAACCCTTTGGCGCAAAAAGAAGTGTTAGGCTCGCGTTATTCGTTCGCGTTATAGGATGACGCGAGGCACAAAAATGCTCCACGCCACGTTCTTTTAGAAAGTATACATCATAGTCATGAAAAGACTAACTTTTGCTTTAAGGTGTTAGGTGTTGTTAGAGGTATCATTAATGGTTAGTGACACTTCTAAGTCACTTTTACTCATTTTGTACACTCTAATGAATAGAAAAAATAATATACGGAGTAGTTTTTTTTTATCTTTTATATTTGTTAATACTTTTGACTTATCAAACTTTACATTATGTACTTTCGGTTTTATAGCTTTATAATAAAAACAAACTTATAAAAATAAATAAATAATAATAAAAATGGTGCCAAACTGCCAATAGCCGATTTGAGGGATGTGTATAACCGACCCTTGTGCTTTGTTAACAAGTCCATGTAAACACCGTGTTTACCACCTAACTTTTGTTTTGTTATCCTCTTTTATTGAATAAAAGTAGGCAAAACTACATATGTATGGTTTTAGGAGACAAACTATATTACATAGATATATTAAATTATTAACCATTTAACTCATCTTACGTGCACAACCATAATGCGCTAACATTTTCTAAGTTACTAAAAACACTACGTAACTCACTTATAATATTACAAGGAAATAAATATCTCCAACACTTTAAAGTTTAAACAAATCCAATTATGTTTAGAAGAGCAAAATATCTTTAAAGAGTGCATATCTTGAAATAATATTCTATACATGGTCCATACTTTCGATGTTAACATAAAGGTTCAAATCATGAATTAAAAAACTAGTTTAAGGACTACGTGTTTGTCATTAAATTTCTTAATTCAGAACAAAGCAAGTAATAATAATAAAAAATATATTTGGTGATTAAAGTACTACTAGTAATACAACTATTCTCCCAATATGTAAATGTGGGCCTAAACAATGCTACATGTCTAACGTGTCCCTCTAGAGATGGAAACAATGTAACATGGAGTCATGGAGTATTCTGATTCGATATAGTGTCATTGTGTTATTGGTCAGAACACTAATTTAGAAAGTGTGTGTGATTCGACAAAAATAGGATCTTCAAAAAACAAATCTAATCCCGGATTTTCATGTGTACCGCTTTTTATTTTAGGTTAAAGATAACTTTTGTTAACTTGGTTAATATAATTGAAAAAAGTGGTATCTTGAGACATCATAATATGAGTAGATTGGAATACAACAACAATACTCAATCTCGTCGGATTGTGGCATGAAAGAGGTGATCATATGTAGACAATCACACCCTACCTGAGAGTAAAAGAACTGCTTTCAGAAAGACCTTCGGCAAATGATAAGAGTTGATTGAATGAAAAACTAAAATACCAACGTTCATTTCTTGTATTCTTGTGTGTTTATGCAACTCGAATCGTGTCAGGTCATGTGTTGTTGAGCTTGAGCTCAACACAGCAAACACATAAGCTCGAGACTCGAGTCAAACATTATATTTTAAGCTTGAGCTTGATACGTTTCAATATCGAACTCGAGCTCGATCGAACCTACATCGAAAGATTTGTTTCGTTACGCTTACATATTTTTTTTTCTGAACGACAATAAATTTATATTATACATATAAGAAAGACATACAATAATGAAGAAAAGACTTCGACAATTATAAAAACCACGTCTAACATCTATCTGAAAATCCCCCTATCCTATACTATGTCTATAAAATATAGATGATGAGTATACAATAAGTGAATGTAGAAATGACCATAAATAAATAAATAAATAAATAACTACCATAACTAAATCCTAGTACTTCACTTGACATCAATTATATGTTTATAAATGAGTTAAAGTGTAGCTTAACTTAAGCTTGATAAATCTCACGAGCCAAATAATTCTAAACTTGAACTCGACTTGAAATTCTATTTAGAGTAAGTTGAGGTCGTTAAAATGGAATCGATTAAGGTAATTTTTAACGATATTTTTTATTAAGGTCGTTGCGCAGTATTAAATATACAATATTGCAAGTCTTTTTTGAATAAAAATCAAACGAGGAAAATATCTTCAGCGAGGAATCAAGTTAAGAATTATTTTTTAAGTATTGCTAAAGCCTCCTACAATATCTTCCTACTAATCCTTTTACACACAACAAGATAATACGTAGTATATTTTTCTCCACTCATTCTCTCTCTGCATTCAAACCGTCAGTTCTGACACTTGTCAGAATCCTGTGAGTAAGAGGATTTGTAGACACATCAAGTATGAGGATTTATCATTTTTCTTATTTTTTTTTAATCATAATTAACTATCAATAAACCATTAATTTTAGGGAGGTGATTTGCACACTCAAAAAAATGATTGAGGCACTCCAAATTAATGTGTATGAACATTTATACCCTCACAGTTATCTTTACACTTCTACCCATGTGAGGTTACAAAAATCCAAACACAGCTAATTGGAGTGTCCCAATCATTTAATGAAGTGTGCAAATCATCTCCCTTAATTTTATCTTTTTACTGTATAAAATTACAATAATTGTCTTTTTGTTGAACTTCCACTGGCTGTCACGTGCATCCCGTGATGTTTTCACGCGCTGTGACTAAAGAGTCCAATGATTTGCCATTCTTTTATCACAATTTCCCTCTTTCTGATTGGTTGATAATTTAAGTGAAAAGTACAGTATTATTTTGTGACAAGACACTAAGTTCAAAAAAAATATATATATATTTGTGACAAGACACTATATTAAAGCAAAGAGTAAATTACACCATTAGTCCCTAAGGTTGTCTCAAAATCGCACGTTAAATCTCAACTTTGAAATAAATGCACCATTCATCCTGAATATCTTCATTTGATTCTTCAGTAGTCCTTTGACCTAACGGTCGTTAGTCAAGACAAGTTAGACGAGTCACGTACCTTTCACGTGAGGGCAATAAAATCATTTCATAGCTTTTTTTCTTTTTTTTTCTAATCATTTATTTTATTTAATAACATTTTCTTCCTTTACTAAATAAAACAAATCAATTTATATTTAATAACATTCTCTTGTACCTTATCAAACTCAAACGCAGCCACATAGTTCATATTCCTCCTCTCTCTTTAGAAATTAAATCTGATACACAAATTCTCACTTTGAATCTAAGTTTTTGCTTCTTCTTCCGAAGGCTCAATTACAAGCAAAAACCACCAACTGAAGATTTAAATGATTCCTTATTTTCTTCTGATATAAATCGAAACACCAGCATCAACAATTATCAAACCACTAACCTATATAAAATCATAATCAAAATAAAAATCAATATATCATCTTCATAACACACATACAAATCTCATAATTGTTATCACCGTCATCACCGTATTATGTAAAGACTTAAGATGTTTTGGGAATGAGTATTGCTGTTTAGACCTAAAACACAAGCCTAAAAACATGCCTAATGCATAAATCACTTGTACAATTGTATTATGTATTTTCTCTCTCTAAATTTCCACTAATCATTTTTTGAAATCAACCAATCAAATTATTAGGTTCATTTGTAGGCTTGATTAGTAGGCACAAGAATCATTTTTCTTTGGGAATTATCAGATGTATATAAGAATACATCTATTATAAACAAATAGGGCCTTATGATAACTTTTAATGTTGATATCTCATTCTGGTTATCAATCTCCGTTACACAAATCCCTATGGGTGTGTGTTTTTTATGTTCTCGCCATTCTTCAAGTCTTCAACTGAAAGAAAAAATATATGGGTGAAAAAATAAAAGAGGTTGAGGATGAGGGTATTTCAGTCATTTCAATTTTCTAAATTGTATGTCTGAAATAGGTAGGGGAGAAAATAAGACAAAAACACAAATGACCTTATTGTCCTCATATGAAAGGCATGTGACTCCGTCTAACTTGCTTTGAATAACGAGCGTTAAGTCAAAGGACCACTGAGAAAGCAAAATGAAGACACCGGAGATGAATGATGCATTTATTTTGAAATTAAGACTGCACATACGATTTTGAGACAACTTAAGGACGAATGGTATAATTTACTCTAAAGGCAACATAAATTTGGCTTATATATATTTGTTAAAAGCATACATTTGATTAGTATCTTAGAATGTCAAATGAACCACAACGATCGATTGGTTAGGCGAAAAGGATTTTTACTATCGTTATCAAATGAGTGTGGGAGCTTATAGGTTAAAACGTTGTTTTTTCAAATAAATCTGAATTGCAACATCAACTTCTCGAAAATAGAGTTTTAATTGATTTTAAGTCATATAACAATAAATTTAAATGAATGAATTAGTTGGCAAAATGTCGAAACCATAGTCAACAAAATATTTATTTATTTATTTATTTATTATTATTATTATTATTATTATTATTATTATTAAATTGAAAATTGAAATGAAAAAGTAATGATACTCTTGTATATATAGAAATCATGAATTGTTATTTTTATAGAGCTATAATTGGGAGACCTGAAGTTGTGCTTAAAAATATACTTAAACATGTGTATCATCATCTTGATGGTTGCAGCTAAATGACCAATTTTTTTATAAACCATCAGGATCATGCAACATATGTTTAGCCTAAATTTAGACACATATGTTAAGTCTTTCTTATCTTTTTTCATTTTTATAACGGGAGAAAAGAGGTCCAAAGGTATGGGTGTGGCTTTATTTTCTTGAAGCATGCAAACTCGTAAAATTATGTACTATACCTCATTTGAATTGTTTAAGGCATAATGAGATATATTTCTTTCAATTATTTTTACTTTTCATTCCTTTTTCCAAAAAATAAATAAATAAAATTAAAAAGATCTTTTGTATACTGTAGCTTGTCTGATAGTACTCTCTAGCCATTAGATTAAAAGATTTAATAGGAACACTTTTTGATCATTAAATAAAAAATTACATTTGAGTAACTTAGGGTGTGTTTGGTTCACAAAATGTTTTTGAAAGAATTGTAATTTAAATAGATTATACTTTAAAGAATTGCAATGTGTTGAAATTGTAATTGATGAAATCTTTTATTGTGTTTGGTTGACTCGCAACACAATGTAAATCAGAAAAACATTAATAATAATAATAATAATAATAATAATAATAATAAGAATAATAATAAATTCTAGTATAATAAAAATAAATAATAATAATAATAATAATAATAATAACAATAAAATAATAATAATAATGATAGCAATAATAATGATAATAATAATGATAACAATAATAAATAACAATAATATAATGAAACTTATTATTATTATTAAATAATATTATATAACAATAATAATAATAATAATAATAATAATAATAATGCTTTAAATTATAACATACTGAATTACAACGTAATTCAAAACTTTTCACCCAACTTGCTATGTAATCTGAATTTCTTCACTTGATGCAACTAGAATGATTGAATTACAATTACATTGTAAAACAGACTATGCATTATAATTGAATTACAATTACATCCATTATGCAAACCAAACATCATACGTAATGTAATCAGATTACAATTACATCCAATTACGCCAGATTATAATGAACTAAACAAGGCCTTATAAGTTGAATTAATACATCCTAACTAGTTAAGGGGGAAAAAAACTATATTTTTTTATCACTAACAAAAAGAACACCAAATATGATAATTAATTGCGTACTAACCCGTATGTTTTATTTTTAAAGACGAGACTGTCGATTATACATACACAAGTAAAAACATTAAATAAGACAAGTTAAATCATGCTCCCAAGCTTGCAAGCTGAAATAACCCAACCAAACTCGATGATATATATTAATAGCTCGGCCTCTACTTATACCAAATGATACAAGGTTGGGTAATGACCACCATACTAATCACAGTCACATAGACATTTAGCACATCACCAAACAAACCACTAAACTTTCGTAGAGGTGATTACCAAACCCACCACACAACTCCACTAAAACACATATATACCCAAAAAAATTATACATTAAAGTGTGCAACACATTCGATGATGCAGACCGCCAACCAGTGCCAAAAAACCACCACTACACATGGTGGCGGCTTGGCCGTTTGACTCCCATTACGTCCAGTCTAAGAAAATTTAGTCTCGAATAAATCGCGACTTGTCTATTGGGGGTCGTTTAACTCTCATAAGTCGGTTTTAGGAAGCCTTGGGATATACTATATGTCCATCTTTAAATGCCCGGATTCTGTCATTAACTTGTTGGAAGCTATGCGGGCTTCTTTTATCTTGGGGGTGGGGGAGGGGATGGGGAGAAAAAGAAGATAGCGTGAATTTGGGAGAATGTTTTGGCATCTTTTGAAATAGGTGAGATGGGAATTGGAAGTTTAAAAGTGTTTAATCTTACTCTTCTCCAAAAATAGAAATGGAGATTCGTCAATAATCCGGACTCTTTATGGGATCGGGTGATTAAAGTTATTCATTGGGTGGAAGCAGGTCTTGATTTAAAAGGGTGTAATTGCAATTGTGTTTGGTCTTCCATTATCTCGTCTTATGCTATGCTTCATGATTGTAATATTCTTTCGATACATTTTTTAAGTCGTAAGGTGGGAAATGGTTCCTCTATTCGTTTTTGGAAGGACAATTGGAATGGTAATGGTCTTCTGATGTCAAGGTTTAATCGGTTGTACCATTTAGATGTAAATGTGGATTGTTTGCTCTCGGGTTGTAGAATTAGTGAAGCCCGGGTTTGGAATTGGAAGAGACAAGTCATGGGTTCACGTAATGAAGCTGCTTTAGCCTTGTTAGTTTCGAAATCAGGGCAAGTTCATTTTTCGGATAGTCTTGATTAGTGGAAATGGAGTTTGGAGGATTCTGGTACTTTTACAGTTCATGGGACCAGAAGTGTTACTCCGAAAGGTAAATGTTTTTATTTGGCGCCTTATCTTGGATAGACTCCCTGCTCGGTTAAACTTATCGTTGAGGGGGCTCGAGATCTCTTCCATTGTTTGCCCGATATGTAGCATTGGCATGGAATCAGTTGACCATGTTTTCTTTGATTGCGTGAGGTGGCTTCTAACATTTGGCGTTTGGTTCATATGTGGACCGACATTGACATGCCTTCGTTTTCTTCTTGGTTCGATTGGTCCCAATGGTTGTACGATTGGAGAGCTTCAAAAAGGGATAAAGATCGAGTATATGTTATTACGGTGGCCTTGGTTTGGTGTTCATGACGGTATCGTAATAGCGTTACTTTTTCTTCTAATTCTATGAGGAAAAGTGCTTTTTTTTATTAGATCCGTTTGTTTTCTTTTTCTTGGCTTAAAAGTAGATGTCGTAATGCATATTGTTGAAACTTTTAGCTTATGAAGCCCGTGTAATTTCTCTTCTAGCTTCTTGCTAAAGAGGTTTTTTATTCAAATCATCGTTCCTAAAAAATCGTGACTTAGCTTGCCTCCATCGCATCAGTATCAGTACATTCTTTTTTTTTCAAGCGAAAAACTATATATTCCAAACTGAGAAGAACAAATTACAAGGCGAAAACCAACAAACTCACATGGAATATATTCAATCCTATGATTTTTGGATTGATCATAAGCCATCTTGATAAAAAAAAAAAAAAAAAAAAAAAAAAAAAAAAAAAAAAAAAAAAAAAAAAGACATCGCCTAACTTGCTACAACAACGAAAACTACAACCCAAAACAACTAACAAAAGGAAGAAAGAAACTAACTACTCAAAAGCTAAAAGAAAGACAAGATTGCTACCTAAAATTGAACTTGACCAACTCCAAAGCTTAAACTTACCCTTGAACAAACATAACTTCGCCTGCAGGAAACCAAAATATAGAAGCACCAAGATATCAGTACACTCTTGTTTCATGTTACAGATAAATATTTCTTTCAGTACTATATCTGTCGCTGTATATGTTATGAACTTATGATCCATGACATTAAATGAAATTTTTGTCTTTTTTTTTTTTTTTTTTTCTTCGGATAAGCCATTTTAGTTTAATCATCATTCATTTTTCTAAATAGAAACAAAAATATCAAGCAGGCGCTAGACACGAATTATCAATTATGTCAATTTATTTTATGTGCCTGTGTCACTATGAAATAAATTCTATATTGCATAACACATGTTAACTTATTTTATAACTACTACTGTACTTTTTACAAGATTTAGGCAATTTATGACCCAGCTTCTATGCAAAAATTGGCTGGACTATTTATATTTAGAAATTGAACAGGAGTAACATAACTGCATAAGAACAAATATAAGTTTTCATAAATTTCTAGAAAACTACAAAAAAATAAACCAAGAAAACAAAAAAAAAAAAAAATTACAAATCAACTAACATTAACAAACCATCAATAGCAAACTAAAAACTATTGCTAAAACCACCACCCAATAATGAAAACGGATATGCCGGAGGCGGTCTACCATCCGCCTCTAACGAGTATCCGTAGCCGTCGCTAGACACGACATCTGGTAGTGATGACGGTGAAGATTGCCAAAACGGCTCGTTACCATAATATCCTTCGGGCGAAGAAACGCCTCGTCCTCCAAACATTCCAAACTCATCTTCCTCTTTAAGTTTTATCCCCGAAGGCGACGGTGATGTAGCCGTCACCGTCGCCTGAGGTGTCAGCATTCGTTGACGTTTTTTATTAACTAATCTTTTTGACCGTTGATTTTTTTCATGCATCATACGTGGCAAGATATCAGGATCTTCGGCTACTTTATATAATAATGCCATCATTTGCTCTGGCCTTCGTTCGGTTGCTTCAAGGCGTTTGTTCATAGCTACTAACTCGTGTTCTAGAAGCTTTTGTTCGTGTTTTAATTTCTCGATTTCTAATGTCATTTCATCATCTTCGTCTTCCTCTTCATTAAATCGTACTGAATTATAATTGTTGCGACTACTATGAGTTTGCTTTTTTCTTCCTATGTTCTTGAGTAAATGTGTTTGTCCTCGTAGAAACCACTCGTTTGCGAACTCCCAACGATCGGGGTCTACTTTTCTGAATCCCTATGGTCATAAAAGTTTCAATTAGAACAACAATTTAATTATAAACGAAACAAGTAATTACTTGACGAACCATTAATCACTAGCAATGCAACTGAGGTATTGCGTTTATAAGACATGTTATAACATGTGCTAAAATGTGTTTCAAAAGTGCATGTGCACATGCTTTTTAAACTGTCTTTTGTGTTTTAAAAATAATCAGATAATCTCTTTCAAAACGCAATTGCACAAATTGTCAAGATAAAAGCTCGACTCAAACGCAAATAAAAACATAACAATCTTAATAACTTCAACTCTAACTATTCACGTAGTCTCAAATTAATAGTAAAAGATCAATTTTGATCGAGTTTACCATATTACCTTTAATTGAATTAATCTACAAACTTTAAAAACGATATTAATAAATTAATTAAGTGTAAAACTGTCATTTGACTAAAAAATATAAAACAAAATCAATAATAATTACGATTTTCTTAAACTTTTTTAACGGTTACCAATTATTTTAGAACGGAACGACTATATCACATCACAAATAGAACATAGCAATTTAACAATTTTTTTTATTCGAATACAACTGAATAGACATAACAACTCATCTCTAGTAATGCTTACGTCAGCATTTAATTCGTACAAATTTCATATTCTAAACCAAAGAAATTGGATTCAAACACAATCAAATCATAAACAACACTATTATTAGTCAACGAGTAATGTTACCCGCGGTTGGGTCGAGTCATTGACTTAGATGAACGCGGCTTAACTAAGATAACCCCTAGCCGTTTCTGACGACCCTGAAACTCTTATGAAAAAGTCACCATGACTTAACACTAGATTATTTGACAATTGTTTCAATTACTCTGATACTCCACCCGTCTCAAAATTATTGTTCACGTTTCTCTTTTAGCATGTTTCAAAATAATTGTCCAATCGCCTTTTGAACAAATCAAAAGCCAGTAGATATGTTATTTGATTGGTTACGTAGTGTGGTGGTCCTACTTTTTTAAAACATCGATGTTTTTTAGACGAACAAAGTACTGTATCAAATAATTGACCTAATTATTTCTGTTATTTGTATTTCAGATTGTGTAAGACACAATCTGAACAAAAACATCAACAACAACAACTAAAAAAACCATTTGCATAAGTATTTGGCGAACAAAGCTGGAGAAATACAAATACTCTAATATCAAATAGGTCAATTACGTAGGTCAATTACTGACGTAATTGACATAATTACTTTTTTTATTTGTATTTCAGATTGTGTCTGAACTGACACAATCTGAACAAAAACACCAAACCAAACAACAAACAAAACATCAAACAACAAACACTTACATAAGTATTGAGCTGGCGAACAAAGCTGGAGAAATTATTATGCTTAAAATACGCGGGCAAGAGACGTTGCGAAAACTCGAGCGGCTCGACAACAACAAAGCTGTTATTGGCAATTCCCCAACGAATGAAAGCATCAAGCGATGAATCATTCACCATTTGATAAGTTTTAAGGACGAAAGGTGCGATTATATCGTTGTTGTTGTTGTTTGATGATTCCATATTTTTGGTAAAGAAGATTTTTTTTTTTTTTTTTTTTTTTTTGAACAAAGGTAATGGAGATTGAATGAGTTTAATGACTGTTATATATATGAAGGTGGAGAGTGTGAAAGAAAGCATGGGGGTCACGGATGTGGGCCCGGGAATAGCGTGGTGGGGACATTTGGTTTAGATATTTTTGATGGCTGATTTAGCACGCGCCAGAATTGAGAGTGTCACTTTTGCTTTTGTTTCTACCTCATTTTGTGAGTATTTTAAACTTAGGAAATGCTCAAGTAAAATTAAGACCGGGAAAATTATCAAAAAGGTACAAAAATATTTCAGTATTTCATGTTTTTGTCATGAATTGACCCCTTTTCTCATGACTGCTCAACTGCTCGACTCCACAAACTTTTTAACACGTGTCCTGCAAGTACAAGTGGTAGGTAAAGATATTATTTTACTTTTAACTTAAATAACCTTTATACCTTCGAACACATCTACACCACACATTTCATTTTTCTTATCTTTAATTTTTCTCTTTATACCCTCAAACACATTTCATTTTTGTTAAAGATAAGAAAAATGAAATGTGTGGTGTAGATGTGTTTGAGGGTATAAAGGTCATTTAAGTTAAAAGCAAAATAATATCTTTACCTACCACTTGTACTTGCAGGACACGTGTCAAAAAGTTTGTGGAGTCGAACAGTTGAGCAGTCGAGCATGACCAAATTGGGAAGAGGGGTCAATTCATAACCAAAACATGAAATGCTGGAATGTTTTTGTACCTTTTTGGTAATTCACACTTAAAACTAATGTTCATAACACCATTTTTTTTAACGAACATAACACTTTACATTAAGAGCCGGAGAAAACTTAATTCACACATTGGGTAGTCTACCCATGTGCTTGTAATATTTGGTATGTAAATGTCATTGAAAAGAATAAAAACATAATTAATGTTTTGTTCATTCACACCCAATCACTGAATTACACCTCATCCAGGTAAACTACCCGATAGGTATATCCATCTCCGAAAGAGCTTGATGTTTAGCTTGTCATTTGTAACTCATGGAATGACACATCATCATAACACAACTCTTTCTAAAATATCTCCTTATCATAACTAACCACAACATTATTTAGGTCCCACCATTTTCAATTTTATTTTTTTTTAAATAAAATACATTCATTAAAATAAAAATACAATACAACATATTAAAATCATACAAAACTTAAAATAATGATATGAAAAAAAAAAACGATACGGCAAAAGAAACAACACATAATAATACGAAACTTGAACATTTGATTGGTCGTTTTGATGTTTCCTCATGATTTCTTCTTGTTTCCTGTGGATGAAAGCAGTTTTGGCCAGTGTGGTCTGGTCGAGATCAAGCATTAAGAAACTTCAACTCTTTCATCTTCAGGTACCCTAGATCTTTTTGTCTCATTGCATCGTACACGAGTGCTTGAGCTTCGGCTTTGCGCGTATAATTGTATGATAAAAGTCCAAAAAAAGTACTCGTCTGATCCCCTGGCGCTCGAAGTCTCCACCAACTTGGCTTTCTTTGAAGCTCGAGATTTTTTTTTTTGCGTCGTTGGGACAAGGTCGTTTGTCAGGGCCAAATAGATCCTCGGGATTTGACAGATCAATCGGGTCCTCCGCGTACCATTTGGGGTATTTTCTCACAACCTCCCACCCGTGAACATATATGAAGTTTCTCCCACCAAAGCGTTGTTGAAAATTGGTCTTTGCATTCTCGAAATAATCACTGTCATTTTCCCGCTTCTATGTTGCAAATGTCTGTAAATAGCGTTGAATTTTTTACAATCACCATGAAGCCTGGTCCATTTACTTGTGACCATAAATTTTGTACGAGTTTCACGGTCTGTAGCACTGTTGAAATTCTCCACAATCTGGTTCCAAAATGCTTACTCGGAACGGTCATTTCAGACGTCTTTGTCTTGAGAAACTTCAACCCAAGTTTCTGCTAGCAACTTTTCTTCTTCCTTTGACCAACGAGTATTCACATGCATCAGTTCCTCCATGTCATCATCGTCGTCCGCGTCCGCGTCCAAATTCACGATTTCTTTTTGAATTTTGTGCAACTTTTTTTCCTCGAGATTTGGGCGGTGCACGGGGTTGTGGTACTTTGAATTGTGAATCTAATGGTTGTGATTCAAAGTATTGTTGTGGTTGAGACTGAAGAAACTGTGATGGTTGTGGGTTAAAAAATTGTAGTATCGGATGTCGTTGATGTTGGAAATTTACGAATCCTTGAAACGTATATTTTTGATTTTGGTAAATTGCCTCGGGTGTCATTTGCGTACCACATGGAGAGGAAGGGTTGGAGTTTTGTGACGATGAGGTAGACGGGTTTGAAGAACTCCGGTATTGTTGTGGGTTTGAGGTGAGAAGCGAGGTAAAATAACCTCCCTCGTTTGGACTTTGAGATTTTATTTTATTTTATTTATTTATTTATTTATTTTTTAATTGTTGAGATATAGGATTTTTTTTTTTTTTTTTTTTTTTTTTTTTTTTTTTTTTTTTTGATAAAGAAGTGTTGAAAAATGATGTGTTTTTTAAAAAGGTAGGATTAGTGTTTTTTTTTTCTTAAATTAATTAATTTATTATTTTTTTAAATCACAAACGGCTATATTTACAAAATACAATATTCACTTGGGCCCACAGACGAATATATTTGCAGACAAACTCACTCGTTGTCTGCACAACGAGAGGGAAGGTGGCGAGACAACGGGGTGTAGTGACGAGCTATGGCGAGGATGCTACGTAGGAGTGGCGAATGGTGTTTGTCATGACACCTCAAGCTCTTACATCATTTTTTTTTTCTTTTCATTTAACTATTTTCACTCATTCTCATTTTTCACTAAAATACTCATTTTTTTCTTTCTACTTTAAATATGAAAGTTATTTAACGAGAAGGTTTACAAAATACCCCAAACACACTCACAAATCAAATAATAAATATAAAAATACAAATGGTCCATAATTTGGACAAAAACCCAATGGTGAGTCGGTAATAATAATAATAATAATAATAATAATAATAATAATAATAATAATAATAATAATAATAATAATAAGACATCTACGGTAGTACATAAGACATCTTATATAAGAGTAGTGATTGGCATGCCTAACTTTATGCCTAAGAAAGATCATCATACACTTGACAAGATCAATTAAGTTTAGGGAGAGAAAAATTATGCAATACATGTATTCAACAATGATTTAATTAGGCACATGAGTTAGGCATCAAAATCATTTCCTTTTATATAAATGTACAAAATGTATTACACACAATGTTGATGCTTACGTATCTCACAAATATTTAACACTTTCATGATATTACGATTTTATGAAAGTCTCTTTCTAAGACAATTGAACTAATGCTCCATATGAAGCATCAATGTTGTTGGAGAAATAAGTGGGTTTTAGAGAACCCTAAGGACCCGTTTGGTTCGTTGTAATATGGCGCAATTAGATTTAATTGTAATTTGATTACTTTACGTAAGCTGTTTGGTTTGCATAATAGATGTAACTGTAATTCAAATTAATTACATAAGCTATTTGGTTTATAATGTAATTGTAATTCAATCATTCCAATTACATCAAGTGAAGGAATTCATATTACATAACAAGTTGGATGACAAATTTTGAATTACGTTGTAATTCAGTATTTTATAATTTAAAGCATCAGTATTTATTATTATTATTATTATTAAATAATATTATTTATTATTATTATTATTATTATTATTATTATTATTATTATTATTATTAATTTTTTATTTTTATTATTATTATTATTATTAATGTTATTCTGAATTATATTACGTTGCGAGTCAACAAAAAACAATGACAGATTTTATCAATTACAATTTTAACACATTCCAATTCTTTGAATTACAATTTATTCAAATTATAATTCTTTTCAAAGATTACAATTCCTTTAAAAATATTCTGCGAACCACACACACCCTAAGTTGTTAAAGGCATTATCAAATAAATTTTGTACCATAGTTGGATGAGAAAATATATATCTCGATCTATCATCTAAGGGCGCGTTTGGTAGAGAGAATTTCAGAGAATAGAAATGAAGCAGAGAATATAAATTCAGAGAATAGAAATCAGTAGAGAATTTTGTTCAATTCTAATGTTTGGTAACAACAGAGACTTGACTCGAGAAATGAAAAAAAAAATTGTTAATTTTTTTTAAAAAATTTATTTTTTCTAAATAACAATTCTAAAAAAATACATTTAATTTTTTTTTTATAAATTATATATTTTTTTAAAAACTTATTATTTTAAAATTTTATTTAATTTTTTTTAATTTATTTTTTATATAAATTATTTAAAATTTTTTAATTTTTCTAAATAACAATTCTAAAAAAATATTTTTATTTTTTTTAAATTTATTTTTTATAAAAATTATTTTTTCTAAATAAAATTGCTAAAAAAATATATTTAAAAAAATATATTTTTTAAAATTATTTTTTATAAAAAAATTATTTTTAAAAGAAAACTATTAAAAAAAAAAAAAAAAAAAAAAATAGCCAATTCTCTCATTTCCCAAGTAAAAGTGATGGAAATCAACCTTAACAAAATGCACTATCAATTCTTCACAAATTCTCTCCAACTCTCTCTAACTCTCTACTTTGTTATTTCTCCATTTTACCAAACATGAGAAATTGTTTCATTTCCGTTTCTCCAACCCTATTTCTCTCTACCAAACATCCCCTAATGGTGTTAGGTTGTTGCTTAATATCAACAATTATTAGTTTACTTAAATCTACAAATAACTCAATAGTAGAACAACTAGAATTATAATCGAATTTTTGAAAAAAGAAGCAATGTTTGATGTTATGTGTAAAGATGAATTGACATTCTATATATAGCCTTATAGTGAGTCTAAGATTAAGAAGCAACCTGAAGGATTTCTAATGTCAATGGTAAAAATAAATATTTCAATAATTGAACAGAAAGAAAAAAACCCGTACATCAATAATTTGTCCATCTAATAGTACTAGTAACATGTATACGGAGTATAAGTTTCTAAGAGACATGAAAAGACACTTTTAAATGCCCATATCAATATAATCATTGTAGTAACTACTACTTCCGTCTCAAAATTATTGTCAGGGGACAAATATTACAAAGTTTAATAAAAGTGAGACCCATTCAATTTTCAACCAAGCAAATGGAATATTCCCCCACTAAGTTTTCTTATTTTTAGTTAAAATGGAAGATGGACAATTAATTTGAGCCATCAATAAAAGAAAATGTGGACAATAAATATGAGACAGGGAGAGTATAAAAGAGAGTGAACACTTAGGGTGATGGCAACCCAAGACTCCGAGTCATGGGAGGATTCTCACTAACCAATTACAGAGTGCCATGTGGCAGGAGGATTCTGAAGACAAAACTGTTGGCAGTGGGAGGATTCTGGAGGATTCGGAATCATGTCTCAATTTTTTTTTTATTATGTATAATGTTATAAATAATAAAAATTAAATGTAAAACTATTTATTATGTATATATAAAAGATAAAAACAAACAATTTATTTCATTAATAAAAATGGTTACAACGACAAATACTGAAAATAATAAAAACGACAATACGACAAATAAAACCAAACTATGGTTCATGTGTGTCGATGCAATCCAAATCTTGAGGCCAAACATGCTCGGTAAGGTCAACTCGTAGTCTTGAATTAACTTCTTCGTCTCGCAACTCCATAAGTGCGTCTTCGTCAAACTGCGGTTCGATTGGTGGGTCAATAATATGAACAGGAGATATCGCATGATCGTCTTCTTTGATAAGCATGTTGTGCAAAATAATGCATGTGTACACGATCTTTGCAATCCTTTCTTTCGTTTTAGGCCGAAGTGGGCGATTAAGTATACCCCATCTACATTTGAGAACTCCAAAAGCTCGCTCGACGTCCTTCCTTGCCGCTTCTTGTAGTCGCTTGAATTTTACTTCCTTCGGATCCACCGGGAACTTGTATGCTTTAACGAAAACTGACCAACTTGGGTAGCCTCCATCCGCTAAATAATAACCCCGTTTGTAGTTTCTACCATTTACGGCAAATGAACTCGGAGGCGCTGTTTGATTCCGGTCTCTCAAAAAAAGTGGAGATGTGTTTAAGACATTTATGTCGTTGTTTGTGTCAGGAGGACCGAAGTACCCATGCCAAAACCATAAATCCCATGAAGTCACTGCTTTAAGCATAATCATCGGGTGTTTGTAGCAACCTCGGTCGTATTGACCCTGCAAGCGCCTAGGACACATCCTCCACTCGAAATGTGTACAGTCAATGCTACCGATCATCCCCGGTATGTGGTGCAGCTCTTCGTGAGCTTTTTGCAAAACGGCAATGTCGTGCGCAGTCGGCTTACGTAAGAACTCTCGCCTGTATAAATCATTAACCGCATCACAAAACTCTTGAAGACATTCACGAGCCGTTCTTCCTGCTATTTTATAATATTTATCATTTTGAGCGGCAACACCACCGTCGGCGAGCTGTTGTTCCGCTGACAAACATTTTTGTATCGCCGTGAAACTCTTTTGACTCCTTGCATCATACCCTTCTTGAAAATACGGATTGCCACTCGCCTAACATATCATCGTGACGACGTTGAAGTGTCTTGAATCGCCTTGTACTGTTTGATTATTTTGTACATAAACTCGACACTATCGTTGGATAATTCTTGCTCACTCAACGAGCCTGTCTGCGGGTACGAATCGGAGGTTGAACTCATGGTGAAGATTTGTGTTTTTTTAGTTAAGTACAGTATTGGAGTGAAATATTTGTGTGATATTAGTTAAGTATAGTATGTATATATATAGTGGTTTAGAGTTTAAGACAGAAAAAAAAAAGAAAAAAAAAAAAAAAAGGTCAAAATATTAAACACCCCAACGGTCGAATTTTTTGGTTTGTAGCACCATGCTTCTGCGTCTGGATCTTGCTTCCCATTCACATGCTTCCAGCGTCCTGGGGGTTGGCGGCGGTGTTCACCGGCGTCCTTCCCCCTATGATTCTGGGAGGACGCTTCCGTTGCCATCACCCTTATGCATACGGTTTTTATTTTTGCATATATCCTAAGTGGAATTAATTACTTTCTTGGTCTCCTAGTGACTTATAAAGACTCCTTAGTTTAAGGGTGAGCAAACAGACCGGATGGATCGGACCGACCGATAAAACCGACCGGACCGGACCGATCACATTCGGTCCGGTCTCGGTCTAGGAATTTTCACAATTTCGGTCTCGATCCGGCTTAAAAACCGGACATTTAGCCTATTTGGACCGAGACCGGACCGGACCGACCACATTCGGTTCGGTCTCGGTCTAGGATTTTTGCCGGATTCAGTCTCGGTCCGGTCTGGTTTTTGTCGGTCCGGTCCGGTTTTTGGACCGTGAGCACCCCTACCTTAGTTACATATATTCATTACAATTTATTGGACAATTTTGTTTGTTAGAACGTTTTGTGCACATCCAAAACTTAAGTAAATTTGTAGTCATTACTCATAGAAAAACTAACTTTTAAGGTTCAATATTTTATCACATTTTAATTGCATTTAATTAACTATAACCTCATATTATTACTCATCCTCAAACTCAACTTTAGAATATAATAGATAGATGTTCTCATGTTTTAAAGGAAAGGAAAATGAAAAGAATACGAAAAAATAAAAAATAAGTGAAAGAATTGTTGGTTTATATATGATCTTTAGATAGAAGAAAGGAAATGAGAAATAATCATAACTTATGCTCTTGAGTTGAAGGAAAAGAAAAATAACTTGTTCAAGTTACACATATGCAGCTTAATTATTAGTGTCAAATCTATTAAAATGAGCATACTAGTCTTTACACAAATTATATTCATTTTCCATTTCCCTTTCCTCCCAATGATATGATGAAATTTTTTTGAAAAAGAAATCTTGTCATTTTCTCTCAAATTATTTTTCCTTTCTTAAAAAAAAAAAAAATAACATAACAAACATTCATTTTTCTTTCCCTTCTCCCCAAATTAATTTTAACACCGGAATACAGTGTAAGATATTAAAAAGGTGTTTGGATTAGCTATTTAGATTCGAGAAAAATTCAAATAAATTGTTCACATTACTTGAGAATGAAGAGTATTTGATCCAGATGTATGCGGTTTATCATTCCGGACTTTATCATTAGTCACTTAAAACATGTTTCAAGTGAAATTTGAATCCAACACATTCTTATTAATACATCATAATACCTGATCATTAGGCTAACTAGATAGTAACTTAGAAAATGAAGTTGCTAAGTTTTCAAATTCACAAAGTTTAGCTTATTAAACGTTTCAAATAGTGTCATAGGCATTGAAGTGAATATAGTTGGTTAAGTTTTTAATTCGATTGTTTACTTTTATTGGATGAGTTCATTAGTCCAATCATGCAATAATACATCAAAACTTGTGTATTGAAGTCAAAATAGTTGATCCTTTAGTGTGATGAAAACGTGAGTATTTTTATATAGTCTACATTTGTTTTAGATCAACCACAATTGTACCATTTGCGTGTATGATAAGTTGCAACTTTTTAAAGATTATTTTGTAAGTGTACTTATTAATAAACTATTATTGCATATACTTTTATAAAGTATTTTAGAAAAATATTAGACAATGCTTTACGTGTCAAAACTTTACATCCTTTTATGAAACAATCTATAAGTACAAGGCTATCTTTAGGGGACTGCAAGGATCACTGTTTGACGAGTGTTATAAAATTACATGCAATTCTATTATATATACACATAATATAAGGGGGAGGGAGTGGTTGTGGCACTCTCTCTCTTATCACTCACTCCCAACCAATCCCTTTATTCCACATCATTCACTCACTTTTTTCATCACTAACTCATTTTTTTTGCTGGCATCACGTGTGGCATTACATCCCTTCAAAAATACAATGGTCCACTCCTCCCAACTTTCAAATCTTTCCTTGGTCCGGTGCCAGAAAGTTTCATGTGCAAAACCGGTCACGTGCCACACCAAGGGGGCGGCGGCGGTGTTCCAGTGCCACGCCGGTCCCGTAACGTGCAATCTAGTGCCCACTCCCTCCCCATAAGGCTTGATATTAGTTAGTTCACGCATTACTGGTATGTGTATTTTGTGTTTGTGTTTAAGGGCTTTTTGTGATGATAGTACGAGGCCACCAAAATTCATGAGACGGTACTATACAAGTAGTTATATGTTTTTCATGCAATAAAATTGCATTTTAAAGTGTGAAATGTGGATTTTCAAAATCTTTCCATTTATTTTATTCTGTTGTGTTTCATGCAACAATGTTAATTTACCATGAAAAATAAACTTTTGTCTCGGTTTTCACGTATAATTACTGACTTTTCCAATAAAAACAAAGAAAGCAGGAACGTTTAAAAATAGAAAGTCGAATCTAGTGTTTGATTTGCATGATTAAAATATTTGGAATCAATATAAAAACATGTTTAATTAAGTATATAAGTGAACACGTAGCCATATACTTTGGTGCTACATATTCGATTTTGATTATATTAATACTAACATGTAGTAGCTTTTTTTTAGATTGAAAATATCTTTCATGTATTGTTTCATTAGTTTTTTTTAAAACACTTTATTAACCAACCAAAAACTCACTGGTATTAACCGAATTATACTTAAGAATATCTTAAAGTATCTGACTACTTATCAACTACACATGTTATATGTAAAGGATGGCACATATTTCTTGTAATGATAATGGGAAGCAAATAGGTAAATATCAATAACAGAATATTTAAATAACTCATAATTTTACTAGTTAATATAAAAGATTAAAAATTATTTGAATATGTAAAATGAGGGGAAAAATACTAAATTACTACCAAAATATCAACATATGTTGAACAACTTCCTACTTAAGCCTACACTCCTTTAGGCCAAAAATAAATCATTTTAAAGGGTATATTTTATTTAATCAAATTCTTTTTTAATGAATATTTAACTTAAGTGATCATGGTTCATTTAGATATTTAGTATTAAACTCAAACTTTTTTAATATAATAGCGGACCAATCAAAAGAAGCCAACACCACTCTTCAAAGTGCATGGCTATAATCTTTTTCTAATTTTTAATAGGTTGTTTTATTAGGAAAGTAAACCAATTGAATATTTTAAAGGAAGAGAATATGTTTGTTTAAACAAAAGGGCATACCATTATCTGCCCCGAGGGGAAAGGAGAATAATTAAAATACTCCATCCGGTTTAATATTATTGTCCAAAATTTTTTTTCGGATTGTGTTAAAAAATTATCAATTGCTAAAAATAGAAGTTGAAATTGTTTAAATTTATTATATTCTAACGCTTATCAAAATTGTTATTTATAAAATTAAATGAAAACGTTAATTATTGTCAAATGGTAGAACTGTCTTTTAGTTGCTTTTATGGAAATCAAAGCAGTAATAAATACATTTTTCTTAAACTGTTTGTTTTTGTCGATGGAGAATAATTTTGAAACGAAATGAGTTATAATTTGCTAACAACAACTCTATGTGTTTTGGATATACATTCATGTATAAACTTTAATCAACTTCTAAACATTGTATATGGTATTTTTGAGGTTAATTATGAATTATTTAATGCTCATTACGTGCTAATTATATATTATATATATAAATGTAAAACGGTTAAACAACAGTTGTAAGGTTGTTATCAAATCTCATTAAAATATTTCTTAAAACGATGACTACTTTAATTTAGAATGTTAAACTTCATTAAAATTTTTGATTATATCATTAAGATGCCATTACCATAAATGCAAACATATCAGTATTTGTTTAATACACACGATAAGAGTTCTTAGTGCTCTAGATTTGTGAATCCAACACCTTTTCCATATTGCTAGAAACATGTTGCATTGTTGTTGTTCCTCAATTATATGCGAATCAAATTAAGGGAAGTTACACAAAATACTTGGGTATTTTTCGACGCATAATGTTTTAAAGCAGCTAACGTTTAGCGTTTGAAACATAAAAACAGTAATAAGAAACACTGAAATATAAACGTTATCACTTTCTGCTACCTCTTCACGATACTACTAGGTTTTGCTAGCTTTAGTTTTGACAAACACATCTTTAATTTGTCATAAACCTACTTTACTATTTAGTGATGTCATTCCAATACTTAAGATAAGTTGATAACACATCAACATCTTAAACAAAAGTTTATGTTGCATTACTTGTGGTGTAGGCAATATCATATTAAATCAATCAAAGTTTCAAGAGTAGATAGAAATTTGAGGTTTAGCTACCGCCTACCAACCATATTTTTTGAATTTGCATCATATGTGACATAGTCAAACCTCTGATATAAAAGATAATGACAAACACATCACTAATACAAAGTTACAAACCCCCGAGGCAGTGGCGGAAACGGGAGAGGGGCAAGGTGGGCACCTGGCTCTTAACGACAAAAAATGTAGTAAATTTTTTAAAATGCTTGGCTATTTTTGTAATTTGCTCCCCTAGCTAAACGATTTGTAATGCAGTTTCTAAAAATTATTAAAGTTTGTCTTCTCAACCACTCCCTCCGTCCTAAATATAAGTTCATTTTGACTTTTCGTTTTATATAATATTTGATGAAAAATATAACAATGAAAATACATTTAAAACACAAATCCATTTATATATTTTGGATCAAGTATTATATAACACGAAAAAAAAAATTAATGCTAAAGTTGGAAGAAAAAAACGTTGAAAAGCTAAAATGGACTTATATTTTAACACAGATAGAGTATAATTTTCTGCCTCCGCCCCTGCCCTGAAGTAAATTAGACGTGTTTGACTAAAATTATGGAACATAAGAAACTTTTCATCTATATAAGTTGATAAGTATACTTTTGTTCTTATTTTTAAGTATGATACGATACGTTTTTAGGCTCATGTTATTTTCATATCATATTGGTCGGCAAGTTAGGGAACTTTGAATATTTTAGTTTCAATTTTAAAAGGTGAAATGAGGTAAATGAAAGTGACACAAGACCTTAATTTCATGGTAAGAAACATACAAGTCAAATTCATTACATCTTAGAGTAGTACGAAATTTCGGGATAACTATAAGTTGACTCGTAACATTGGATCATGGTAATGGTGCTAGAATGTTTCTACGTATTATCAGTGAAAGTAATCATAAGTCATAAACATTAGAAAGCTAAACATTCAAGTCGAAAATTAGCCCGTGTTTTACTATAACGTGTCACTTTCGTGATCGGAAGTAATCGAAGACAACTTTTTAAGCTTTTTCATCAGGTTTTCATTCGAAGTTTTTTCCATCAAGTTTCAACCTTGTTGATTATGACAACAGTCGCGCCGATCAAAATGCGTAATTTCTTTTAATGTAAATGAAGTTTAAGTTCACAAATTGGATTTGCAGATACGATCAATACATGATTTAAGATGAAATCATGTCTTTATTCATTATTTAAGACCATGTATTTTGGTCATTTTATTGTCATCAAACATTTAGTGTAATAGTGATTTGCCCGAGATCAAATAGATTTCAAGTAAAGTTATAACAAGAGTTTGGAGGTGCGGAGTGCACGCTTATATAAACTAATTAACTTGATTTCGGGTATGAAAAATAAAAAAGATTGTGAATGTAAATCAAGGGGAATGACAAAACTAGTGTGGTCACTAAAATGTCCATTCACAAGTCTTTGATGATGACGCTTTTAAACTATAACAAAACTGTTGTTGGACACATTTAAATGAAGAGTTGTGACTCTTCACCGAATGGCGTGACTTTTCATCAAGAATTTATCATGCAATCACCATTAAGTTTCTATATATGTAAACACAATTTGATCTTTCACATGAAGAGATTCATATCAACAACAAATATAATAAATTCTCTATGTCTTGCTATCTTTCTTTTGCCTAGACTTTGAGTATTCATTCTTATCTTATCCTTATACAAATTTTTTGTAACCCAAGATAAGCAATTGGGTAGAAATATTGTATCAGGAAAATATATTTTTACACGATTCAGACATTATCCAATTAATTTTGGATTATCACATCCTAATACCAACAACGTCTTGATTATTTACGTTCAGAAAAAGTGATTGGGTTGCAAGATCGATCTTCCATTAACATTTGTTTTCTTAATCATATAAGTATCCCCACTTTTCAAATGAATTATAAATAGAATTACGAGTTTCTTTATTATGACTAGATCATAATGTCTTTAATTACTTAGTTGACATGTATTTGAATGAACGATGGTCTTGATTCCACTTGTTCCTCTATCGTTTTCTTAATAGGTGTTTGTTGTTTCATATGAAATTTTTTGTCTTATGTTTGGCTTTTAACTCTTATTATTATATATACTAAAAGGGGAATCGTTACTGTAGCAAGTACTGTAGCAGCTACAGTGCTTGCTACAGTAGACGAAAACAGTGAATATGTGAGCCCGGTTACTATAGCAACGCTACTGTAGCAGCGCTACTGTAGCAACATTTTTTTTTTCTTTTTTTAATTTTTGACCCTGAGGTTAAATAGTTAACAAAAACAGCACCTCAGGTTAAATTATAATTTCAAAGATAGTCCCAAAGAACTAACTTTGCAATATATCGATCCTGTTAAAATTTACTGTTCATTCGTTAAAAACACTGTTCACCAGTTTTTTTTTTTTTTTTTTTTTTTTTTTTAACATCACCTCAGGTTAATTTTTAATTTCAAGAGTACTTGCGGTTATCGATCTTTTGCAAATTTAGTCCTTAGTAACAAAAAGAATTTTTTTCAATCATTTTATTTCGAGTTTAGATTAACCACAACATTTCCGCAGCAACGCGCAGATACCCCGCTCGTTTTATCTATAAAAATAACCGAATACCTATATACTGCCACTATGCATATTGTATATAAAAAATTAAATGGACGTGTCACAAGATTGTTTAAAACTAAGGGAATGAAATGCAAGAGCGAAAAACAAAAACCAATAAAGATGTGACTAATTGATTCTTAAAGATTAACAATTGTTATTCTAAAAAGTAAAACCCCACTATTTTTATGAATTTAAACAAGTACAGTTGTGCAGAAGAAGAAAAAAATAGAGAGCTAATTGTCACATTTTCATTTATTCACACTCTAATATATAATATGTAGAATAAGTATATAACAAAGGTACAATTGTTTATAGCACAAGTTAATATGTGCAAAATCAAAAGTAAAAATATACAAATCACCTAAAAAAATAAGGTGAATAGAAAACTAAAATATAAATCTCAAGTAATAAAACATTCGTGTCATGTCTTTTTGTTCAATTATACGGAGACTAACATACTCACTATCATATCAACTTTCTCTTTTCTAGACTATTTCATGATCAACATTGTGTAATAAGAGACTGTGAACACCACCAAAAGATACCCCAAAAATCATTTAATTAAACACCCACACATATAAACTTTGAACACAACTCAATCGCTTTTGCGACCTATTCAATAATATTCTCCTTGTGTGGAGCATCCTTTTGCAGATGTGTGATAGGGTGAGACGAGTTCTCTTGATGCCACACGGGCTGGGGACTCGTTCTAGTGTCTGATTACACATATCCTTAAGGTCTACATGCTTAGAAAATGGTTCCTTAGTCAAAAGTACATTGACATTAATTACCATGGATTAACATCTACATTTTTTTCAATTTACTTTATTTATTAAAAAAAATAAAAAATAAAAAAGTAAATAAATAAAATTTAGATCAATGATTACTTTCCTTTCTTAGATTATGGCTTAAATCACACTTTGTGATATAGGATCTTGCATTTTAGAGAAAATATTCACATGTAGATATAAATAAAATAAAATAATATATCTTATTTCACTACAATCACATTCCAAATTTTAACTTCATGTGACTAAACTGGTAAATTGGTAAGTCCATACCTACAAAATCTTTTCAAGCACTTTTTCTAGAAATGATATCAAAATTTCAGTAAAATTTATACTATGCAATCATCGACGTGTTTATAATCTCCAAAATGACAATGGTACAATAAAAGCAAATCGGATATCTAGTATTGAATATTCATAACCTCGTTGTTTTGGATGAAAAAGGTTTCACCGTTTCACAAACTTAAAATCAAATCATCTCTTTATTCATTATTCAAGATCATGTCTTGATTATTTATGTACAGAAAAAGTGATTGGGTTGCAAGATCGATCTTCCATTAACAATTGTTTTCTTAACCATATAAGTATCCTCACTTTTAACACTTACTTTATTCATATAAGTATCCTCACTTTTAACACTTACTTTATTTATAAAATATAGAGTAAACTTTAAAATACATCTACGTGGTTTACCCATTTTCACATCAAACATACCTCCGTTAATAAACGTTAACCACCAAACATACATGAGGACGAACGGTGCAATTTTTGGCTGTTATCTTCTAACTTAGATCTAACGTGACGGAAATATTAGTACCGTTAGCCCTAAGGGATGTATAATGTGTAACATTTGTAATAACTTTTATTTTTATTTATTTATTTATTTATTTTTACATTTTATATTTTATATTTATATTTATTTATGTTTTTATTTTCTTTATATTTATTTTTTTATATTTTATATTTTATACTACCCCCGACTCAAATTAATAGTCCATATTTTCTTTCGGGTTGTCTCAAAAAAATTGTACACTTTCTCTTTTAAGTAATAAAAAAAAAATTATTGGGGGAATATTCTATATAAATGCCTAAGTGGTTAAAAATTGTAGTGGTCATAATTTTATTAAACTTTGTGAGTTTTGTCTCATGACAATAATTTTGAGACGGATGAAGTATTTTATATTTTCTTATCCTATTATTATTATTATTATTATTATTATTATTATTATTATTATTATTATTATTATTATTATTATTATTATCATTATATCACTTTATTAGAAACTGATAAAATTTATAAAAAATTAGTGAGAAGCTGAAATACTGTCTGGACCCCCCACACATCTAGTTATAACAAAGCTAATCCTACTAAAGACCTTTATTTTTTTCAGACAACAGAAAACCAAAATATAAACACCCCCTCACCTTATTTTAGTATTCTTCAACCTCATTTTTAGATCAAGTATCAACCACTTCATTTGATAGAAGAATAAAGTTAAAAAAAATATGAAGATAGTGTGAGGAAACGTTTGAATTTGGGTGTTTTTATTGTTTGAAGCAAGGCTAGCAAGATCTTAACAATAGAAAACCAAAATCCAAACACTTCATGACCTCATCTTTATATTTTTCAACCTCATTCTTTTATCAAGTATTAACAACTTCATTTTTAATAATAATAATAATAATAATAATAATAATAATAATAATAATAATAGTTACATTGGAGCACGTGTTGTTGTTCATATCTTTAATAGGATTAGTTTTGCGATAGCTATAGAAGTGAAGCTCAAATAGTATCTCGGCTCTCACTAATTTCTTGTAAAAATCCTAAGTTTCTAATAAAGTGATGTTATAAAATAATAATAATAATAATAATAATGATAATGATAATGATAATGATAATGATAATGATAATAATAATAATAATAATAATAATAATAATAATAATAATAATAATAATAATATTATTATTATTATTATTATTATTATTATTATTATTATTATTATTAAGGATGCGGTGACCTTACTGAAGCGAATCCGAAAGTTCTCTACGACTTAAGACATTGGGGTGCGCGCTGCTATTCATATCTTTAGTAGGATTACTAATTAGCTCTGCTATAGCTAGATGTGTGGGGTCTAGATAGTATCTCGGCTACTCAATAATTTCTTGTAAATCATATGAGTTTCTAATAAAGTGATGTTTATAAGAATAATAAATTAAAAATAAAAATAAAAAAATGAAAACAAAAATACAAATAAAAACATTAAATATAATAAATAATAAATAAATAAAAATTATAACAAACGTTAGCCATTATACATCTCTAGGGAGTAACGGTGCAAATATTTCCGTTATGTTAGATCCAAGATAGAAGATAACGTGAAAAAAAAAAAATTGCATCATTCGTTCTCATAGATGTATGGTGGTTAACATGTATTAACGAAGAGATTTATATGTCTCCACTGTTTGGTGGCGTCAGAAAATTGAAATATAAAATAATCACAAAATATATATATATATTTTTTTTCCTCTGAAAAACATATAAATAAAAGAAGATTATACTATGATAATTTCACCAACATTTTTTTTAAATGTTTTGAGCAGACAATGTTGCACACGTAATTTGTTTACATAAAATTCCATTAACGAATACATTCTTTAATAAAATTTTAGTTAGAAGCGATTAAAAAAAAATCCTCATTTTTTCGAATTCTCCGCCAAAATTAGGAAAATGAGTATAGACTTATGATCAAATGAGAAGAACTCTTAAAATCAGAAGAATGAGAAATAACTATAATCACATATTAGAGATGCATCGACTTGAATTAGATTCATCCCTAATCTTTTTGATGCACCCTAATATATTTTCTAGCTCAAAATTAGATGCATATACATATATTAGATGCATGTTAGCAAGTTAGGAAAATCCTATGTATTTTTCGTTCTCTATGGGTCAAATTTGTTGCAAGTACTACTTTGCATAATTTTCACTTCAAAATTACTTTTGAAACTAATTGGGATGTATCTAAATGAATAGAGATGCATCTAATTCAAGTCGATGCATCACATATATTTGGTTATAGTTATTTCTCATCCATCTCATTATAAGTTTTCTTCTCACCGGATCCTTACTCAATGAGTAACCAAATTACAATACTCATTTCCCTTTATTTCTCCACTATTTTCTTCTCAATTCTCCACTTTTTTAATTCTCTCTAAACAAGAGAATTTGATCCAATTTCATTTCTTTTATTTCTTTTCTCTCTACCAAACACACCATTAATGTCTAAATGCTTAGAAAATGGTTCCTTAGTAAAAAGTTCATTGACAAATATATCTATTTACAAGCAGGATCCTCTAGACGATAACAAATCCTCTCAGGCTTAGAGCAGACAGCAAGACTACTATTTAAAACCCTCGCTCTTATGGAAAGACATAGTGAAGGTAACATAGAAATAAGGGATTGGAAGAGCTATGAGGAGAATCAGTTGTCAACTATTGGTACAAAAACATTACTCGTAATTGCCATGGATTAACATCTACACTTTTTCAAATTTCTTTATTTAAAAGAAAAATATTAAGATTAAGATCAATAATTACTTTCCTTTTTTAGATGGGATTTTCTAACATGTGCCCTTAGGCACATGATAAGAAGTGGTTCATTGTATTTTTTTTTAATAAGTTTTTGTCATTTTTCAAATAAAAAAGTATTTTAGTGTGTCCTATTTGTGGATCCCTGAGCAAAAAGTACACATGAGCCCACTTCTTAACATGTGCCTAATGACACATGTTAGAAAAACCCTTTTTAGATTATATCTCAAATCACACTTTATGTTTAATCTAAACTCGAAAAAAAAACGGTCGTATTTTTTTTTTTTTTTTTTTTTTTTTTTTAATTTTTTTGAAAGACTAACTATGCAAAAGATCGATAACCGCGAGTACTATTTTTATAAATAATTTCTGGAAATAGTACAGTTTTTTACATAAAAGCCCCTAAAGTCATCGGAATTTTGCAAAGTTAGTCCTTAGGGACTAACTGTGTAATTTATTGCTAGTGCAGGGACTGTTTTTTAAATTTGGTAAGGAAGTCTGTACTGTAGATATAGCACTATGTCCCTGAAATTATTGGGTCGTTGCAAATTTAATCCATAAATGTTAGGTAACGACCGTTAAGGACTAACTTTGCAATTGATCTATAAAGTCAGGGGCTAAAAGTGTCAAAAAAGCATGTTTACTGTAGAAACAACTGTAGCAACTACAGTGTTTGCTACAGTAACCTCTTATCCTTTAGTATATATATATATAATAATCAAATGTATGTATAAATAAAAATAATACTCCCTCTGTCCCAAAATATAAGTCCATTTTTATATTTTACAAAGTTTAAGAAAAAGTAAGTCCCTTACAATATTAACCAATAAAATTTTATTCCTACCCACTTAGAAGCATTTTGATTGGTTGATGTTGAAAATGGACATTAATTTGGGACAACCAAAAACATCAAAGTGGACTTATATTTTGGGACGGAGGCAGTAATAATAATAATATCTTATTTTATATTTCATCATTTAGACTAGCATTAATGACAACCTAACCCATGACTAAACTACTCTGTCACATCAGCTTCTCTCTTCTAGACCAAACACATGACCCTAAACCCGTACGGCGACCCTAATTACAACAAAAACATTAAAAACATTGCTCACAAAAATTAATTTAAAAACACACACAAACCATATACAAATATTCGATCGGCTAAGCGACCAAACCAAAAAAAAAAGGGGGACCACATCTCTTGGGTTGTCTCGTGGGGGAAGGAACGCGTCTTTACAAGGTAGACCAACCCTTATAAGAGCCGCCACTCTTATGATCTTGCAAGAGAGGAAATATTCACATGTAGATATGATTTTAATATTTATTTATTTCACACCTAATTGATTAAAAAGACAAAAAAAAAAAAAAAAGTGAATCTAACATGTGCAAAAACTTTCCGAGTTCCTGAACACCTTTCATACTCAAGGAATTCAAGCAAGCAAGTCAAAAGTGATTATCATAAGTTCATTAACCAAATATGAACATTAGCATAATTAGCATAAATTAATTAATTGTTCACTACAATCACATTCCAAATTTTAAGTTCATGTGACTAAAATGGTAACTTGGTAACTCTCCATACCTACAAAATCTTTTCAAGCACTTTTTCTAGAAATGGTATCAAGATTTCAGTTTTTTTTAATCCTATAATCATTGACGATTATCAGCACATGTATATTTACTCCAAACTGATTATCGTATAATTTAGACGACTAAGACATTTTGTATTAAATATTGATAACCTCGTCGTTTTGTATAGAAAAAGTTTCACAAACTTAAAACCAGGTCACTTAGATTACTATGAATCGCCCACAGCTTATACAATCTTTTCAAGCAGTATTTCTAGAAAAGATACTATACAATCATCGGTGCTTATCATCACATGATTATAATCTCCAAAATGATAACGGTCAATAAAAACAAATGGGATGTCTAGTATTGAATATTGATAACCTCATCGTTTTGCAAAGAAAAGGTTTCACAAGCTTAAAATCAAAGACATTTTGATTATCTATATATCGCCACATGTTACAAAGCTTACATAATTCACACTCATCAAATGTAAAGAAATCGACTTCAAACACTCATCATTTGACACAACACGATAAAAAAAAAATCCAATACCTCTCACCTTGGTTAAGTATGCTGCATCAGTTGCCACCTGAAGCAGATGATAGAACATTGTAGTCTTCCAAATGTTTTTGAAAATTACGCAATTGGGATTGTAGCTTCTGAATCCCGGCTGCTTTTTGGGAGAGAACGATGTTTAGCTTTGTAATATATTCATCTAGTTGATTTCCTGGTTGATCTACTTCTACCAGTAGATTCATCTCCTGCATATGTAGACCAAGTTTAACAAGGTTCACAATGTGCCACTTGACTGCGAACTAATTCTAGGCTTCTGTGAAAATGGGCAGGTTGGGTAACGGGTCAAACCGTACTAGGTTGAACCATCAAAACTTGTCTATTTTTTAGTTACATGAATACTTTGCATACAGGAGTGTTTGGATGTGCTGTTTACAAGTAATTATATGATTCAAATACATTCGTGTGAAAAAAAAAAAAAAAAAAAAAAAAAAAAAAAAAAAAAAAAAAAAAAAAAAAAAAAAAAAGAGAGAGAGATGCTTCTGCTAATATGTAAGTAAAAGTATATTTTGGTATTATAAAGGGGTAATAAGGTCAAGTTATTTACCCTTTGATAATCAGTTTTGTTTAAGCTAGTAAGAACTTATTAGTTTAGCCCAAACACATACACATGTTATCTGAGGAAGCAATATAGAGTTCAGAGGTTGTAAGCAACTGCGAATGAATACATTTCGATGCTTTTTGGCTGATTTTACTTCTATTTAAGTATCTAGATTTTACCCATTTGACCTTGGAGATAAACCACCCCCCCCCCCCCCCCCCCCCCCCAAGTTGATTCAGAACAAATAGCTGAATTACATACCTCCCGCACGATATCCATAGTCTCCTCCACTTGTTTCCGGTGAGCACTTACAAGATCTTCCTCTTCCTAGATTAAATCAAACCGATACCAGATAATAAGAAAACTTGAAGTGATAAGTTATTGGTAACAATATGCAAAACAGAACTTGAAATTACCTCTAGAAGCACAGCGAGATCATCGGTTGCCTCAGCAATAGGTGTCATCTGAGTGACTGGCTTTTCTTGTCTGGAAATATCTTTCGGTTCATAAGTCTCCTCCATAGAATACTCAAAATCATCTTCCATAGTTTCCTCGTCTGTACCTCCATTATCACTTTTGTAATTCTCTACTGGAGGTGCTGAATAAGTTGTTGGTAATGGTCTTGCAACAGGAACACGTTCCATGGTTGACGAGACAGACGACTCTCTGTCTGTTTGTTTAGGCCATCCAAATCGATTAGTTGCATATGGTAATCTCTCATTTCTAACATCATCAGAACGTGTTAGTATTGATGACGATGAAGTTGATGATGTAATTGGCAACTGGATTGAGTTACGAAGGTTTAATGTTGAAGATGAAAGATCCTTCCTTGAATTGCTACCTTTGGATAGACTCTTGACCCTATATGTTAAAACCGACCAGTCATAATTAGCATTTGCAAATTTATATGTATAAATAACAAGGTATCGTTGATGCTAACCTGTCTGCGTATCGTAAAGTGTTCAGAGTATGTTCACAAGAACCAGAATTTGGTGAAATGCATGATATCATAACGGTGCGTGAGTTGCCAACGAATGAATCTCTAAGAACTTCAGTCAATTTACTTCCTCTAAATGGAATATGACCCTGATCGTTGTCAAGGGCTCTAATACATTCTTTTAAAGCCAGCAAACTTTTATTAATTTCAGCACCTTCCATTCTGCAAATATGAACAATGAAGATTAATCAACACTTTCATCACAGTCATCGTAACAGTTAATATAGTAAGCTACCTTGTTTGCTTATCATTATCAGTGGTATCTGCTCCACGTTCACTTCCAGCAAGATCTATGAATGATAGTTTCCCAACCAATCGGGGTGGCTTGGATTCATTTCCATCGACCAATCTCTTGACAGCTAGTTGAAGGATAGCATGTGATCGAGATGATTCTTCATTTGCACCGGTTGTCCCAGTGCTCCTTGTGGCATTACCTCTCTCAATTAATTCCTTTATCATCTGCACATTTGTGACATTGTACTCCTGCAACCCCACGATGCAAACCTGTTGTTTTCCATCCTCCCTCATGCAAAGCTTACTGTAAAATAAAACTCGATTAGCTGCTACAGAATTTTATTGTTAATGTTTGGGCTTGATATGGTCTCTTATGGAAAAAACTCACTTTCTATCATTAAGGAGATCAAAAACTTTCCCGCCATAAATTTCAAAGAAACTGACATGCAATTGATATCCTTGATTTCGGTAATGATGGTGCATAAGTCTGAAAATGTCTTGGGAAGCTCTGAGGGGAAGAGGTTGCATGGTATAGGTCTTCCCACTACCTGAACAAATTCATTGTTAATAACTTAATAGTAACATCCAGATATCACGTGAATCAATGTGTTAATGTGGATGCTTTGAGGTCATCTAGGACAAAGGGGTACCTGTTTGTCCGTAAGCAAAGCAGGTTGCTTTTGTTCGTTGGAAGATAATTGGGATTATGGGTTCGACAGTTTGTGAGTATATCTACACCACAAAGGAAAATAAAAATAAAAAAATTAGTCAATATATCATAAAGAGTGCAAAATGACAAGTGATGACACAATTTTCTAGACCCACTTCATCATTTGTAACATCTTCGTTCATCACAGCATCAAAAACAAATCCATGTTTCTCGACATATTCAGTCAGGTCTACCTGCAAAGTAGTAACACCAATTAAATCCACTCACTATGCTAATACATACTTTCCAACAAACTGATAAGTTGTTATGATACACAAAAAAAGACAATGTCATGCTACAATTAACAATCAATAAAGCTTACCTTGACTTTCGATTCATAGACAGTGAGTGAACCAGAATACGGGTCTATGCTGATAATATCTTTCTCCTTTTTTGCAAGTTCTTTCTTATTAAGTGGTCTCTTGCGTACCTGCATTCAAGAGTAAATATTTCAAAAAACAAGAAAGATAAACGACAATGAGCATTAAGAATCCTGAAACGTTATGTTCGACTGAATCAGTGTTGATACAGAGTTGGCAGAGGAACATACCATAAGTTGAAATGTATATATAAGGAATATCAAATGGATTACGAACACATACCACAACTTTAATCTTAGCAACATTACTAGCCTTCTCTTTATCTGCTAATGAGCTCTTAACAGCGTTGCTCTCACCACAAGAAAAGTTAGCAAACTTGCTAGTCAACGAGTAAGCATTGACTTCATCAAGACCTCCACCATAAGAAGGTTGATTTAGCAAATTCAAGTTGTTTTCACTATGAACCTGCATATACAAAATATTAATGTCAACCACATTTGCTATCGAGACTTGGCAGATACTTTATACATAAAAGTCCAAGACCATAAATAGGGTGTTTGTCTACAATTATTTATTGGGATTAAGCGTATTTTGTTAGCAGCTTATGGCTTATGCTAAATAAGCTAACAATTTTCTATTGAAAGTTTGGATTAGCTTACGATAATAAGCTCATAAGCTAAGATGTTTGGATAACTGACCAAATCAACTCATAAACCCAAGCCCTCCCGAATTAGCCACAATAAAAATGAGCTTATTAAAACGCCCCCTAAATAAGCTCATAAGCCCAAGCTTATAAGCTTATCCAAACACTAGAATGAACCAATTACTGCTAAATTGCAAATAATACCACTAAATAAGCTAAAACAGACACCCTGATAAGTGATAAGTATGCAGATTAGTTCAGTATCACTAATTGCTTATGGCATTCTAATAATCAACTATTGTTAATGTTATTAAATCAACCTTCAAAACAATAAACTACAAACCTATTTACCATTAGTATTGTTATATCAGAACATAAATCTTCACGTTTAAAGTGACAATTGCTGACTCCTGCTAGATATGTGAGACTATAAGAGTATGCAGAATCAGTTTAATAACAATTAACAACTAACTAACTGCCTCGGATAGGAGGTATAAAACAAACGAAGATCAAGCAACCTGTAAATTACACATCCTTTTACCAGAGCCGTTGTTATACAAATACATATATCTTCAAGATTTTAAACTACAATGGCTAATAAATAATAACTCTTCCTAGATACACAAGACAATGTATGCAAAACTATCTCAGTATCACAAATAGCTCATTTTATTCGGATAACCAACTAGTAATTAACTACCTCAGTTAAAAGCTCGGTATCGAACGAATGAAGATCAAGCAACCCGGGGCTAAACTCACTAGGCGACATTTGCTCACCACTTCCATACTTCGTAAAACCCGAAGGAGTCATTCCATCTGTATTCCCACTATTACCCCTCTGTAAATTCCTATTTAACCGTGAACCGTCGCCTTCACCACCCGCGTAGAACCCAAAATCCTACAATCATTTCAACCAAAACGCACAATTAATATCCAACAAAAACCTCACTACGTTCATCAAATCATTAAAAAAACAAAAACCCATAACCAAAATCCAATTTTGACATTATTACATTAAGGTTATAAGTATTGTAACCTTAATGTAATAAGGTTACATTAACCGGCACCAAATAGCCTAGTGGTAAGGTCCTTATTTCCTCACAAGAGGTCAAGGGTTCAACCTCGCTAGGTGTGTACATTTGGGGGTAGCTGGGGAATGCTCAAAAACTGCCCCGGGTTTAACCCTGTGAGGCCACGTACATCTAAGTCAAAAAGGCTCACTCTCCCGTGTAACCGGGAAAACCTTATCCGTTTACCTGTTTTAACCTTGTTACATTCATCAAATCATTAAAAAAACAGAAAAATCCAACAAAAACCTCATTACATTCATCATTTCTTCAAAAACAAACAAAACCCATAGGGGGTGTTTGTTTAAGCTTATTTATGCGCTCATGAGCTTATCCGTTTTCGGCTTATATTTCAAAAGCCCCATTTCATGGCTAATCTTGAACCTTACGGGCTTATATAAGTTTACTATAACAAACTTATATAAGCCCACAATATTCAAGATAATCCGAAAAAAAATGCGCTTATGAAAATAAGCCCAAAAAAACAGATAAGCCCGTAAATAAGCTTAAACCACCCCCCCCCCCCCCCCCCCCCCCCCCCTATAATCAAAATCCAACAAAAACCTTATTAAACTCATCAATTCATCAAGAAACCCAAAACCCATAATCAAAATCCAATAAAAACCAAAACCCATTTCCAAAACCCAATAAAAACAAAATCTTGATACAAAACAAAGCACCTGAAGTGGAGGCAAATTAGGGTTAGACGAGTAAAAACTATGCAACCCAGCTGACTGAAGCCACTTGTTATTGAAATTGGATTCAATGTAGTTATCAGATCGGTTCATATCTGAATTAGGGTTTTTGAATTTGGGGGTTTTTGATAGGGACAAAATTGCAGGCCGGCCGGCAAAGGGTATTGATGAAATTTGATGGGGAGTTATAAAAAGTGGATCTTGATGGGGGGATGTTGTTGGTTGGTGTGTGTGTGTGTTTTTAGTGTGTGTTTTTTTTTTGTGGAGTGATGAAGAAGAAGAAGGGGGTTTTTGGTTTTTTGAATGTTTTTGGAATTTGAAAATGGAAGCGGGGAGAAATGATTGTGGGGTTGGGTGGGGTGAGGTGAGGGGTAAATGTGTCATTTTGAGTTTTGTCTTTTTCTAAATCTAGAAAATGATATAAAAATCATGCTATAGTGAATAGTTACTCTTTCCTAAATTAATAGTTTGCGTTTCTATTTGGCATGAGTTATAAGGACGGGGGTAGAATTTTTAGTCTAACGGGGGCTACACTTTAGGTGTACTTTTTATATTTTTTTTTTTTTGACTTTTACCCTATTTTGTCGTTTAGCGCCGGTTTTTTTTTTTTTTTTTTTTTTTTTTTTTTTTTTTTTTTTAAGTAAATGGGATGTATATGTATAATATTTTGTGTTTAATAATGTTTTGTATATGTGTAATGTTTTGTATAATTATTTTGTTTGTATAATAGCACGTTAAATATTACCACGTTAAATAACTGCAACAAAAACTGTTATTATTAAATTAAACGACAACGTTATACATATTATTTAAAAACAACAACATCTACGACATATGAAGATTATTCATCTCATTTAAAAGATCATGGAGCCGGGCACTTGACTGACAAGCGTGATCCTCAGGATTCCTTGCCATTTCTAACTCCATTTTCAGCGCCTTTATTCTTGCCTTCAACAACTTGTTCTCATTTTTTGTAGCAACGCACTCATTTTTTGTAGCAACGCAGTTTGAGCAATGCGTTGAAGAAGAGGGTTGATTAAAGTGTTCTGCTTCAAATTCATCTTTCCACGCGAAGTATCGACACCCATAGTCTTGTGTACCTGGCTGTTACATGTTAAGAAAATAATAAGAAATGTATTTTTAACAAACAAATTATTTACATAACTAAGCAAACGTATGATTATTTACCACTGAAAGAGGACATGCATAAAACAGTCGCCCACGACTACCATCTTGCCAGGATTTCCGTTCTACAATAAATCCTTTATTACATCGGCACCAGAAAGGATTTCTTTGGCTCATCTGACAAAAGAATTTGCATAATAATTTACATCAGCAATCAATAATGTTATTACTAATTTAAACATTTTCAAACAATTAACATTTAAACGATGTTAAATAATCATTTACAACATTTTCAAACAATTAACATTTAAACGATGTTGAATAATCATTTACAACATTTTCAAACAATTTACATTTAAATAAATGAATAATCATTTACAACATTTACAAACAATTAATAAATGAATAATCATTTACAACATTTACAAAATACATCGATTGTTATATATTGCATCCCATTCGTTTGCAACTGGCTGTTTGAACCACCTCCATTGTGGGTGGTAATGTGGTAGATCTGAATCTCTGTCTATATTGAGACAAATGTAATGAGCACCACTGTTCTCCCCCACGCGCGCAATCACAATGGGGTAAATTCCATGTGATAAGTTTGGAGCAGAAAATAGGGGTAAACATGTGAACCAACCATGACGGTCTATATATACAAGAGGTCGGCGAATAGCTGAAGCGATGACCAGACCGTTATGTGGCATCGTCATCCAGTAATCTTCAGGCGCTGGTCCATTAAACCAGTTTAATGTTTCAAGAAGGTGGTTAAAGTCTTCTTCCCCCCACATACTCACGTAAGTTACACTATGTCTTTGTAACTCTTGCATTAACATGTATCTAGCATCGGCCCACCTATCTTGGTCATGCACAATCCAATGGGCAATGCACCGAAACCCACAATTTCCGTCACCCTCCACATTATTTATACTTATTACCTGTGAACGGAAAATCTCTGGAATGCGATCAATAAAATACTCGCTATCCTTATCTCCAACGTAAAATCTGTGTCTTATTTTTTGACCCGTGTACGAACTATGTCTCGCAGGTTCTTTGGGGCGTTTCGGGACTTTCGTGGATCTTGAATTTGTGCTTCTTCGATGATTCATGGTTGGCACATCATTCAAGTCATTCCAGTCCGGGACTTCATTCAAGTCCGGAACTTCATTCAAGTCCGGGACTTGTGTAGCCTTGCCCTTTTTGTCCTTTGCGCTCGGACGTCCACGGGTATTTTTTTGAATAGCTGGTTCACGTGTGTCAGCAGATTCAGGTTGGAATATATCTTTTAACTTCGTTAACATATTCTTCTTGACAAACGATGTTGATTTGCTAAAAATATTCTTGAATTGTCGCATGCCATCGTTAAACTTAGTATTATCATCATCATCATCACCATCATCAACAACACCACCATCATCATCATCGTTAAACGAAGAGCCATCTTTATCCGGGGGCCTATTGATAACAGGCCACGGAACAGATAGGGTTCTCCAAAAAATATCAACTCGTTCCAGTGGAATGGGTACTCCTGAAATCAATTAAAGTGACTTGTATAAATTACTGATATTAATGTGGAAAACAACTTGATAGTTATAAATTTAATATACTTACCTTGAATAACATAGATTCGCATCTCGTGAAAGCATGGTAGTCCGTATATTGCTCGATTATTATGGCTACAGTCTTCTGGGGCGATCGACAGGTGGAGTTCTTTGTGCATGAGGTTCAAAGCATGTTGTGAAACTTTATACGTTAATTCGTAAAATGGTGGTACATCACACTTAATTAGTTTCTCGTTCATGCTTCTGTTGAAAGTCTCTTTTATCGCATCTTCTTGCGTCATGAGAATCTTATCGACCGACCTCAACAACCTGTCTAATTTGGACTGTGTGCCGTCCAAATATAATTTCAACAACGCGTGGTGAGCCTCAACTCTGCACGTTGTTGTCTGGCCGTAGGATTTATATCGGTCGGTAATATACGAGACAAACATGGGTGTGTAATCTTGCACCCAGTTATGCAGATACAAAGCGACATCTGAAAAAAACAATGAATTAATTAAAGGTCATTCGGGTGCATATTTAAAAATAATCAATTAATAATTAAGTACCCTGATGGTTGACCAATAGCTCTTGTAGGCGTCGATAACGTCGCTCGAACGATTCGAAGGTCGGAGCTTTAACCATCCAATCCCATCGTTTTTTAACGGAGTCATAGTCAATATCCCCACCTGTGAATTTATTTTTGCAAAACTTAAGTATGTTTTGCTGTATATGCCATCGACAGAGTAATTGGTGAGCGTCAGGAAATTCTGCTCTTATTGCCCTAACTAACGCTAAATCTCTGTCAGTGACGATAACACGTGGGTAATATCTTTCGCCAATCACTTGCTTCACACGTTGAAATACCCATCTAAAATTATGCCCTTGTTCACTGGATAAAAAGCTATACGCCATTGAAAATGTTTTGTTTGTTGAAGTTAGTCCAACAATTTCCAACAACGGCAATTTAAACACCGTGGTATTGTACGTGGAGTCCATCAGCATGACTTCAGGGAATGTACACCATATAGCATACGACGTGGGGTGCACAAAAAATAGCTCCTCAAGCTCGTTGGTATGCTCATTTACCCTCGGGTACCATGTATACCCTGATTCTTGCAAATGCGAGTAAAGGACTTGAATTGGAGTTCTATCACCTACTCTGACTCTCCGGAACTTATCTTGTGCGTTATATATAGTTCTAACGCTAGACACGTTATCCGGATTACGACCCTTTATTGTCGAAAGTATATTAAGTGGTCGTACGTTATAATCTGTCAATTCTCTGACCATGCCCAACTCATCATCCTTTAATCGCATTGCATATGGCACACCATGCAACGACTCTAGCATATCATGATTATGCGTATAATCCTTCACCCTCAATACCCAATAATTTTTTGTTCGATGATATTTCGCATCTAATCTGAATGGACAACCAGTTTTGCATGTTTTGGTTTTCCGTCTGCCACTACCTTGAGGTATATACGGCCCACCCTTTGTACACCTATAATTGATTTCATTCATATAACCATTTTCTGATTTGGTTCTATCTTTAACAATTACAAAACCGAGCTCACGAGCTATATTTTGCGCCCACTCAGTTACTTCCTCGTGAGAACCGAAAACCTGAAAATACATAATATTTTTTACTAATACTTTTGGTTTTAGTTTTTATTACAACTTTTACATTTTTATAACTTTTATTTCTTACATTTTTATAACTTTTATTTAACGTTTACATTTTTTACATTTAAAAAAATAATAATACAAATACAAAAATTAATACAAATACAAAAATTAATACAAATACTTTTACATTTTTATAACTTTTATTTAACTTTTATAACTTTTACATATACTTTTACATATACTTTTATAACTTTTACATATACTTTTACATATAACTTTTATTTAAATACAAAAATTAATACAAATACTTTTAAATACAAAAATTAAAAAAAAAAAAAATAAACCCGTATACCCACCCACGCGTATACCCACCCTCTCACACACACACACACTCCACACACTCAAATACTCTCTCTCTCTATTTGCTCTCGTTTCTCTCTCTATTTTTAGATCTAAAAACGATTTTAGATCTAAAATCAATATTTGGCAACCCAAATATTTATGTCATGTTTCTGTGATTTTAGAGAGAGTTTGTGAGTGTGTGGTGATGTTGTTGGGTAGATGGTTCTGTGTGGTGATGTTGTTGTTGGGTAGATGGTTCTGTGTGGTGATGTTGTTGGGTAGATGGTTATGTGTGGTGATGTTGTTGTTGGGTAGATGGTTCTGTGTGGTGATGTTAGATCCGTGTGTTAATTGATTGGTACGTTAATTGATAAAAAAATTGATTTTTTCAAAGAAACCCTAATTTTATAAATTAGGGTTTCGTAAAATTAGATTGGGGGTTTTCAAGTTTGGAATATATACGTGATGATTCTGTGATTGGTTTGTTAGATCCGTGTGTTAATTGATAAAAAATTTGATTTTTTCAAAGAAACCCTAATTTTATAAATTAGGGTTTCGTAAAATTAGATTGGGGGTTTTCAAGTTTGGAATATATACGTGATGATTCTGTGATTGGTTTGTTAGATCCGTGTGTTAATTGATAAAAAATTTGATTTTTTCAAAGAAACCCTAATTTTATAAATTAGGGTTTCGTAAAATTAGATTGGGGGTTTTCAAGTTTGGAATATATACGTGATGATTCTGTGATTGGTTTGTTAAATCCGTGTGTTAATTGATAAAAAATTTGATTTTTTCAAAGAAACCCTAATTTTATGTGGTGGTGGTTATGTGTTCTTATGTGGTGGTGGTTCTGTGTAGGTGGTTATGTATTCTTATGTGGTGGTGGTTCTGTGTAGGTGGTTATGTGTTCTTATGTGGTGGTGGTTCTGTGTAGGTGGTTCTGTGTTCTTATGTGGTGGTGGTTCTGTATAGCCCCCGTTAGAATAAAAAAGTAGCCCCCGTCTTTATATCTCATGCCTTTTAGGTGTACTTTTATAACCTGTGGATGTGGGTAGGTTAACACCTTGATCTGCCACCTTTGAGTGGTATGAATACCTGCTCTGGCCTACCCCCAGTCCACAGGCTCTAGTTTTAAGCATATTATAGGCAATGATGATTTTTTTAAAAAATTGATATTGGCGTGGCATTTCCAAATGGATGGCAATAGAAACTTGATTTTGCAACATTTGAAGTTGCAGCCATATAATCTGAGCCTAATGTAAAAGTGTAAAACTTGTTGTTACCTCATTTGTGGAAAATCGTGACCTAGACATTTTGTGTTACTTGTTGTGATGCTCTGGCCCAACCCTTGTGATACTCTGCCCCAATCCTTGTTACTTGTTACTTGTTGAGCTTTTGTTGTGATGCTCTGCCTATTATTGTGATAATCTGAGCTTTTGTTGGTGTTACTTGTTGTGATGCTCTGGCCCAACCCTTGTTGTGATGCTCTTGCCTTTTGTTGTGATACTCTGCCCCAATCCTTGTTACTTGTTACTTGTTGAGCTTTTGTTGTGATGCTTGCCTTTTGTTGTGATAATCTGAGCTTTGTTTATAGTGGAGCAAAGCTGATTGTAACTGTTGAGCTTGTGAGTATTTCACATGCTTCTGATACTACTTTTCTTGGTGATTTGAGGGTTGCTTGAGGAAAGCTGCAAAAGCAAGTGAGAATCTTGCTGTTTACTTGCAGGCTTTTGTTGTGAGAATCTTGCTGTTTACATGCTTGTGATGTTTTTTGGAATGGCTTGTGGATGCTGTTGAGGTTATGTAACATGTGCTTTATAAGGACGGGGGTACATTTTTTAGACTAACGGGGGCTACACTTTAGGTGCACTTGGAACAAAGGCGATGACGAATAGTTTTTAAAACCGAATGGCATGGCAAAGTGATATTTTTATCACTTTGCAGCCTTCATTATCCGAGCCTTAAGTCCATAACGAAATAGTCCCCCGTTCTTGTTTATACATGTGATAGTACTTGTGATTCTGATACAGGTTACTTATGCTGTTTACAGGTTTGTGTAACTATCACTTTGTAACTAAGGCGATGACGAATGGTTTTTAAAACCGAATGGCATGGCAAAGTGATATTTTTATCACTTTGCAGCCTTCATTATCCGAGCCTTGTGGTACTTGTGGTTGAGACTAGTGAAATTGAGTTGCTCTGTTTATAGTGGTTTGTAGCAAGAATATTACTATTGAAATTGTGAGTTTTCCACATGCTTTTGATACCACTGTTCTTTGTGATTTGAGGGTTGTTTTGTTTATAGTGGAGGAAAGCTGAAAAGCGAGAATGGGCAGCTGTTTACATGTGATATAAAGACGGGGCTAGTTTTGTTGTTATAAGGCTTGTGATATTACTGTTTGTGATTTGAGGCTTGCTTGGTTTATAGTGGCTGCTTGTGATTCTTTTTACAGGCTTATGATACTTTTGAGCTTGTTTATAATGCAGGCTTGCAATCTGCACTTGTGTTTGTGTGAATATAAGGCGATGACGAATATTTTAGCCTATAAGGCGATGATGAATATTTCTTGTGTTTGTGTGAATTTGCACTTTGTGGTGTTTGTGTGAATCTGCACTTTGGACAAAAACTGGAAAATACAAGGCAATGACGAATGGTTTTATAAAAACCGAATGGCATGGCAAAGTGATATTTTTATCACTTTGCAACCTTCATTATCCGAGCCTTACTAAAAATCTGAGCCTATAAGGCGATGACGAATATTTCTTGTGTTTGTGTGAATCTGCATTTTGTGGTGTTTTGTATGAATCTGCACTTTTGTGGTTTTGTGTGAATCTGCACTTTGGATGGATGCTATTTGAGACTTAAAGACTTGGACAAAAAAAGAAAAAAAGCACCTTGTGGTTTTGTGTGAATCTGCACTTTGGACTTAGACTTGGACAAAAAAAATAAATAATAATAAATAAATAAAGATATTAAAAGACTTTGAAAAAAAAAGACAACTAAGGACAAAAACAGTAAAAAAATTGCAAAAAAGTACATTTTGCAGCTACTCTGCAGCTATCTTTTTAGCTATTCGGGGGTAGACCCCGTTGGGTTAGGGGTCCCCAAAATTTTAGGATGTCTTGGTTTAATTGTACATACCAAAAGTATGTTTAGCGAAATGGGATGGAGTTAGGCTGATGCTGGGCTGGAGCTCGAGCTGAAGCTTATATTATAAGCTGAAAGTTGATTGTTGAATTAGTTGGAGCTGAATTTTATTAATGTAAAAATGAATAAAAATAAATTAAATTAAGTTCAAATATATTTTTCAGCTTTTCTGTGATAATCAACAATATTATGAAGGGTATTTAGGTAATTTAACTAACTATAAGCCCCAAAAATTTCGTTTCAACTGGTTTGGGCTTATGAAAAGTTGTGGCTTATTAAAGCTCTCATAAGCAGGTATGACAAATAAAGCTTATTTTGAAATCTCAAGCCCTTATAAGCTCTGCGCCAAACATAACATAAGTATACATAGAAAGTTTGATCGAGTTTACCGTATTACATTGGGTTAAAATTAATATTACAAACTTTAAATAATACATTAATTAATTAGCTAAGTACTTACTATGAAACTTGAGTTGGCAAAAAGTAAGAAAGAAAGCAATAATAATTATTTTTTTTTAAACTGTGTGATTTTTGTCGAAAGACAATTATTTTAGGGTGGAGGAAGTACTATAGTGAGTATTAAACACTACACTACGATATGTCTAGGTTTCGATTTCAAGTTCTCACTATGTACACATATTTTAGATGGTCGATGAAAGAGTTGGAAAGAATCATAAGGACACTTCAGTTGTGTCATGTAAATTTAAGTCAAGACTCACATTTTTCATATAACCTAAACATAGAAAACTACATTCGTGTTTAGGGTTTAGAAGACTAGCTGAGCGACGCATGTTATTATCGTGACCATTGTCTGCTTATTTTTTTACCAAAATATAATGCAAGACTTTTTACCAAGGCTTTTTTACTATTTTATAAAGTATTTTGAGGACTTTCTACCAAGGCTGTCAAGATCGCGATCTCGCGCAGGATCGTTTTTGTCTTTGCAAGATCGAGATCGTAGGATCGGATCGCGATCCTACGATCCTACTAATTTGTCATATTTTGTAAACAAATGATATACGAGTCAAACTGTTTTACATTTCTACTCAAGGTCAAAGATAAATTCATATAATATCCTCTTGAAAATGACAAAGTTCAAATTTCAAACACTAAAGTAATAGTAAAACACAAAAAGTCAAGTTTCAATCGTTACATTAACGATTTAGTGGAATAATATTACATAACATAGGTCCTAAATGTCTCAAAATATACGAGCCATCAACATGATTTCAAGAAAACAAACGTTTCATAAGTGGCATTCCAAAACATACCCTTTGATTAGTTTAATCACAGTAAAGTAAAGTAAATTAAACTATTTATCACTTTTAGACTATAATCTATTTAGAAAAGTAGAAAACTATATATAAACTATAATCTATTTAGAAGCTGAAACAATAGTGGTTTACTCATTAGACATTAGTAAAACTCACATTTGTTTTTTTGGCCTAAGCAAGTGGGATGGACTTAAAAGATTAAAAAAAAAAAAAAAAAAAAAAAAAAAAAAAAAGGTGAACTCGGATCGCGTGTCGATCCTACGATCTTACGTGCGATCCTACGATCTTACTTACGATCCTACCTCAGATGTGATCCTACCACGATCCTACACGATTTTGACTGGTGTGCACGTAAGATCGTACGATCTTACGTGCAAACTCGCGAGTTTGACAGCCTTGCTTTCTACCATTGCAAGATATAGCTTTTCAAAAAGCTTTCCACAAAAGCTTGAAGTTCTTTAACCGGTTGACGCATGAATTGATAACAACTTTGTAATTAATGTTTCATTGTGTTACCCTATTTTTGATATATTTCTTTCTTTCAAAATTTTTAAAAAATTTAGCATTGGAGCTAGTTTTAATAATAAGTAGATTATACTAAAACATTAATTGAAAATATGATGTGGCAAAAACTAAAAGCTTTTGTGATAAGTTTAGCAATGTAGATGGTCTAACCACACCACGATTAACTTGTTGATGTGTTGACAAATGACAATGAAAGAGTATGTATAATTTTGGTAATCCCGTTTGAACATTTGATATAAGTTCATTAACACTTTGTTGACTTTTCTTAAGTGAAATATATTTAGAGGAACAACGAAGGCAAATGGGCTCATCAAACTCGAGTCCTACGTACAATGATATATCCTTCATACCAACGCTTTAATATTTTCTTGAAAGTGTTGATAATATAATAGAGTTGAATATAACTACCCAACTACAATAAATCTAATCAAAAAGCAATGTATGATAATATAAAACCATATGTAAAAGGTTTTGGGAAGTAAAATACGATCATATAGGCATAGTTGTTGATCTCTATGATTAGTTGTAAGGTTTCAAATGGCTATCAAACAATGATTAGCTTAGGATCTCCATGAATGTGATTTACAATATCAATGCTTTGAACTTGTATCAAGAATAGTGATCTTTTGAATAGAATAATGTGATACTTAGCTTGTTATACATGTCCAAGTCCATGTATGTATTTAAAATTAAAACGTGTGTAGTTAAACGCTATGTAGGTTATGCAAATTCCTTTTTGAATGGTATGATGGTATGGCTTTGATAATATAAGAATTATGGATTTTTGGCAACCAAAAGTAGGGTCAACAATAATTTGGAATATACATGATAATGTATGTGCATACGAGCTAAATAATGTTACGCTCCATCACGAGATATAGGCACGAGCAGGGCTGATCATAGTCTGGAAACCGGACTAGACTGATCAAAATTGGGCCTGACCGAAAAGCAGTTTAGCCCAAAACACCGGACCGAAACCTTTGGTCCGGATCCGGGTCGGTCCGATTTGGTTCGTCTGTCTTGTCCGGTCCAACAAAGCATAACGACCGGTTTTGAGTAAGACCAAACCCGACCGAGCATCAAGTATGAGGTAAAGGGTGAAGCCACAACCGAATGCTCGATTGAGTTCAATCCGGTGTCTATTATGCTCATCCTGGTAATAAGTAAGATTATTACTTTACTTAATTGACAACCACATCATGTTTTTTATTTTTGACCAATTTATAGTATTAATTTGACATTTTGAAAGCTAGCTTTAACAGTAACCTACTAAAACTTGCTTGTCAAATTGTCATTACCATTTGTCCTTTACCTAAAATGCAACGATAGATTCAATTTAATTGGTTAAAAGATAACAATAGACATTTAAGTTTAGAGTGAAGATACATTCGATTACTATAAAAGCATGACAACTAGATGTCGGTAAATTCGTCAATACTCATGTCACATTATATGAAAACACAACACACATTTCATTGATCATCAAAGTAAATGCCGTAGGAAGTGACCGATTATGTTTGTGTTTAAGGACTCGACAGTGGCTAGTGTTATCGATACCGGTTGTGTAGAAAGTTTTGTTTCTTTTTCTGACTGCAATTAAGTACTAGAATCTTGTTGTTGGTTGTGTTTTAGTTAAAAAAGTTTATGAACGCCATGAAGATTCAAACTCATGACCTACCTTCAATAGGTATTAAGCTTTAACCTTCACGCCAATCCTTAACCTTGGTAAATTTATATCTTTTATTATCTATAATAGTTATAAAAAGTAAATGCTTATTCATGAAATCTTTAATCTTAAAACTTAAATTAATGTAGTTTGCCTAAATTACCCTTAAATATTCCTTAATACACCTTAAGCTTAATCAATTATAAAATTGACAACTTATCAAAAACACATACTATATTAATTTGGAGAAATTCACACTTTGTATTTAAAACACACACTTTGCTTTAAAGATCGAATCAGAATAACGATTTCGCAAGTATAATAATTTGATGTTATATACCGTCACTTTGCGCGATCATACGTCTATTTTATATTTATCTAAGTTTAGAATAAGACATATTAGTTACCATCTGCATATTCTTTTTTTTTTTAACGACAATTTTATTAGAACTAGCAAGGAGCTAGAAATTACATAATAATAAGATTTGGGTTTTTAAGCCACTCGTTCCAACTAAAAAGAACTTTGCTTCTATACCTACATCAATAGAAAGATTTAGTACTCCAATTGACTTGAATTAATCTATTAAAAAAAAGGATTATTAGTTAATTTTGACAATATAAATACCATATGTTATTTTCAACATGAAAGGTTGTTAGCATAAAATGCACCTTCTCGTTAAAGTTGGTTATATGAAGAAGGGATAATGATTTCTAAATGTATCCAACTTGCCACGTTTTATTAAGTTGCGTATGAAACTTTTAATTTTGCTAACTTGGGTCTAAACTTACTAATCTTTGCAAAATTGTGTACTAACGGGCTGATTAAGGGTTTCCGTTAGTATTATTTACATAAACCGTCCTTCCCGTTAGTACCAAGTTGCAAAATAAGTCCTAACGGTCGTTAAATTATTTACATAAAACGTCCTTGTGGTTAGTCCCTAACTTCAACAGTTAGTCACCACGTGTCAACACACGAGTGGTGCCACGTGGCATCGGGGTCGGATAATGGGTCAAGTCGGGTCAGATCAGGTGCCACGTGGACCACTGAGGTGGTGCCACGTGGCAATAAGTATATATACTCGTTTTGCGTCTGCTGGGAATCGAACCCAAGACCTCCCCGGTTGTGAGGAAGCTAGCTTACCAACTGAGCTAAGCATAGCCTAAATACTATTAGATATTCACTTATTTATTTGTTTACTTTTGGATTTAGACATTTTGTATGTATAGAGATAGATTTTTCTTCAATAGCTTTGGACATTCTAATACTTTTGTTCTTGGTGTGAATTTTCTGCAGGGGTGATGTTGAGATGGATGTATAGAAGACAAAAGATATGTTGAATATAATCCTGGTAATAAATCGTCATTCAACCAACTTCTACATATTATATCACACTTAACTACTAAGATTTTAATTTTTATAAAAACGGCTACGTACTATATTTGCGACTTTCAATTTTGTAGGTGATGGCAGACTAAATGTCTATATATGAGATGCAAGTGGAAGTTGTAGATGTATGTGAAATGCTGTAGTTAGAAAAACATTATGCATGCTCTTGATTTACTCTATATTTATATATGTATAATGTATCTTTATTTTTACTAGATGATCATTTGTAGACTCATTGAACAAAGATAGATGGGTGGTGATTATACCGGCGATCGACCGTGCCACATCAAAGTATGAATGAAGTAATGGGTTGAGGTGGCCGGTGGTACTAAATATCTATGCCTACAAATCGTATGTTTAACATATGATAGTTTGACGTAGTTTGTGAATCTTTAAATTATATATTGGGGTCAAATTGTTTTTGTAACTTTGCATCGGAAGGTTTTAGATGCAGGCAACGATTTTGTACTTTTCAACTTTTAGCCAACTATTTTTTCTGATATATCTAGTATGTCTTTGTTAATGAATTGATAGTTATGTGAATCATGTCTGTTAAAAAATCTAAAAGAAAAATTAGAATTCCAAATATTATGCACTAATATAATTGAAGTTACATACACAACTACTATAAAGTAAATATTACGCACTTAAGTCAATGAAGCTATGCTTAGCTCAGTTGGTAAGCTAGCTTCCTCACAACCGGGAGGTCTTGGGTTCGATTCCCAGCAGACGCAAAACCAGTATATATACTTACTGCCACGTGGCACCACCTCAGTGGTCCACGTGGCACCCGACCCGTAATCCGACCCGACTTGACCCATTATCCGACCCGATGCCATGTGGCACCACTCGTGTGTTGACACGTGGTGAGTAACTGTTGAAGTTAGGACTAACCACAAGGACGTTTTATGTAAATAATTTAACGACTGTTAGGACTTATTTTGCAACTTGGTACTAATGGGAAGGACGGTTTATGTAAATAATACTAACGGAAACCCTTAATCAGCCCGTTAGTACACAATTTTGCAAAAATTAGTAAGTTTAGACTCCAAGTTAGCAAAATTAAAAGTTCCATACACAATTTAGTAAAACATGGCAAGTTGGATACATTTAGAAATCATTATCCCTATGAAGAATATGAGACATTCTTTTCAAAAGGTTTGTCTATAAAATTAAACTAGCCTTGCACTCGTGCATGACGAGATTTTATAACGGCAAATAGTTGTAATTAAAATATTGTGGCTAAGTATTTCGTGTAACGTTTAACAATTGACGTTAACAAGTTTTCATCATCTTCAAAGATAACAACATGAGATCAGTTCTACTATAATAAATTGGGAGTAAATATGGATAAAGATTGAGAATGGTATTGGGATGAATTTGTAAAAAGAGAAACAATGCTAAAGATTGGGTAATTTTTTTTTTTTAAACGTTAGTTTTAGAAAAGAGAAGAAGAAGAAGAACCTATTTTTAGAGCAACTATTACGAAACTATTTTAAAAACATTTTTATATGAGAAATTAAACAAAAGATTTAAATTTTAAATTTTAAAGGTATTTTGAGAATTAAACATTATTCATTTTTAGGTTTTTAAGGATTAAAGAAAAACATTTTTGCGTTATATACGGCAGATATGTGTCATTATCCTCTATAAAAAAATTGCATATCTTACACCATTGTACATCTTTTTGCAGGTGTCCACCTGCTTTTCCAAAACCTCGTTTTGGAGGTGCCAAACACTCATATTTGATTATCTGCGTTTTAAAACTGACGCACTCCCAAACACCCCTTAATGAGCCTAGTAAAGGAGTGTTTGGGTTACTTTATTTTATATTAGTTACTAACGTGTTAGCTTATTAGCTGATCATAAACAATGTATACTAGAGTCTAGAGTCATCTCATAAGGTCAAATGTCTATTATCCATGTACCGAAGAGCTGTTAGCGGTACATTATTTTTGGCACTCAAATTTTCAGTCCAACTTTGCTAAATGCTAAAATCTCACCATTGCTTATGGTCTGCATTTCTTAAATATACATATCATACTTAAGACTGAATTTCAAATTTCTGTCTTATAGAAATAGATCACAGATTTCTTTGGAATAATTATTATTGATAAATTAATTTTTATAAAAATTAACCAAAAGTTGAGATGGCCGAGTTGGTCTAAGGCGCCAGATTAAGGTTCTGGTCCGAAAGGGCGTGGGTTCAAATCCCACTCTCAACACAAACCTTTTTTTTTTTTTTTTTTTACTATTTTTTGATGTTTCATTTTTGCTTTTCTAATTTCGATTTTTATCACATCTGTAACTGAACTTTTGTACTTATTTGAACTAGTGACTACAACTAAACTATTAAAACCAGTTTGATGTTGTCGCAGTTCCATCCATCTCTTTATAATTGGAGAATAAACCAATTCAGAAATAGTCATGACTAATCTCGAAATCCAATTCATAATCAAGTAGTATTTCTTTTGCTGTCTTTTTTCTTTTTGATTTACACAAACTTTTAATCATTATTCTAGACAACATTTGTTTTTGGAAAAGTTTTGATGCGATAAATTAAAATATCTTTTAGCATGTATGAGTTTGAAAAGTTGCGGTTGTTTACACCGGTTGTGTGTAGGCACAACTTCAATCTTACTAAAAAAAAGTAACTCTCAATACCGTATTTCACGGGTTATGGGTCATAATACTGTCTTCCACAATGTATGGGGAGGTTGAGACGTAGACAAGCTTACCCCTAACTAAGGTAGAGAGGCTGCTTCCGGTTCTACCAAACGTAAAAAAGGACCTCCGGCCTTGCAAGGGGTGAGGATCGAACCTTTGACCTCTGTCTCCAGCAGTAAGGGTGTTAACCACTTAATCCACCCTTGCTCTTAACTTCAATCTTACTAGTTTCCTTATTAAATAAACTAGATCCAATTGTCACTTTTGCCATATAAAAAAATTAAATTAACATGAGTTTTTGTGAAAATACATAAGCTAGATCCCAATAAAATTTAACAGTAAAATTAACAATAGATGTTTAAAAGTATAACTATAAAATAAATAAAAAATGTAAGATAGATGTTTGAAAATAAGGGTGTGTTTGTTTCATTTAAATGTTTTATTTCTGAATCTGACTACCACATCTTACTAGTAAGAGGTGGCTAAAACGTCTAAATCTAAACGAAATAATGTTGTTTGTTTTTGTATAAGTGTCCGAATGATTTTAAGCGCTCGTTTTTGCAATTTATCTAAGGTAACTTGTGTAAATATGAAATAAGTCTTTTTATTATAAATATAATATCTATACTACCTTATAATGTATTTAGGACATCTATATTTAAAAGTATTAAAATTTTAAGTCCAAAAATATTTCTTTATTAGGAAATTAAAATTAACAAGCTAACCTTCAAATGTAAATTAAATGTCTTTAAGTGTGCCAACTTTAATATGCATAAACCCCATTTACTTGAGTTGTAACAGCCATTTAATCAATCATTATCATGTAGTAAATGTGTTGATGGATTAGTAGTTGGACTATTCGAAAATCTGGACCATTAATGGGCTTATCCGCATGGGCTGGTAGTTTTATCCCTAAAAGTTATAGTAAATGTGTTGATAGATTAGTAGTTTAGTTACTTTATTTGAAGATTTATTTGTAATGTTTTAGATGTATTTGAATTATTATGTAATAGTTGAAAAAAAAGATGTTGGTTGGCTTACTATACTTAAAAGATGACATGAAAAACATTTGTTCGCCATAAAATAGTCATCGGGTACCCGCCGCCGCATTGCGCGGGTACTCTTCTAGTAGTTAATAAACCATCAAATATATTATATTAACACGAGTATTCAATCTCTCTTATCGAGTAAGAAGCAGTAAGACAAGTCCCCGCCTCTTATAGAGTAACATGTTATATGTCTAATTGGATCTGACTCAAAAAAAAAAAAAAAAAAAAAACGTCTGCCCACCTCTTACTGGTAAGAGTAAGAGGGAGTAAGATGGCTAGTAAGATTTTTTTTTTAAAAAACAAACGCCCTGTAAGATTATAAAGTAAATGAAAATGTAAAACTAGTAATATTAAGAGGCTCGTGTTTATTTCACATGGTAAAAAAATATAAAGCTAGATCCCAATAAAATTAAACAGTAAAATTAACAATAGATGTTTAAAGGCAACTATAAAATAAATAAAAAATGTAAGGTAGATGTTTAAAAATAAGATTATAAAGTAATGAAAATGTAAAACTAGTAGTATTAAAATGCTCATGTGTATTTAATGGTAAAAAATAAAAAGAAATCATGAAATAAATGTATTAAAGAATTTTATAACCTAATACACATATTTCACATCTATTGCTACTTGTTGCCTCATGATCCCATAAATATTGTTCCAAAGTTTGCATATTCATCGATGTGGGACAATTACAAAACCAAAACTCATTCCACCTTCAAGCCTTCTCCAAGCTTCTCTTCAATGGCTTAATGAGCATGTCTTCACCCTCATAGCTTCTGCTCACCTACACAAGTACAAATAACAATGTCATTATCCATCATCGCTATCTTCGCCATCCTTAGACTGCACCGAGCCACAACCGAATGAAAAGGAACACATCACACTCACTCTGCACATGGATTGGCGTCACATGTGACATCACCAACACCGCCGCTCTCCCCAACACCATCCCGTCAAACACCATTAAACTCGCCGGTCACATTCTTCTAAATATACTAACAAAAACAACAATGAATCGTGACGTATGTACCTAGTCATATGAAGAACAAGCCAAATATTCAAATAATGTGATCATCATGAAAACAACATATATAAATGATTAGAGGAACTTTAGTCATATGAAGAACAAGCCAAATATTCAAACAATGTGATCATCATGAAATCAACATATATAAATGACTAGAGGAACTTCCCTTGCTATACGTCGAGTCGACCATGTCTTTTAAAAGGCAAAACATACATTTTACGAAATATTCAAGCAGGTTTGAGGTAACTAGAAACACTACTTATGAGTCGTTATATATGGATTGTGGTTCTTCCAATGAGTTTTTCAATGTCCATCAGATTCAAACTCATATCAAAAGAAGGATCATATCATGCTGGAAAAAGTGGATGAAGTAGTATCTTGATCAAGATAGATGTCGTAGGAAGTGTTGATGGTTGGTTTCGATTCTTGAAACTAAAATGAATGAGTTCGTTCTTTACACTCCTATAGTAGGAAGTGAAGGCACATTTGTACAACTATACCAAAATTAAATTACAATTTCATGGATTGTTGTTGTGGTTTATATGTAACTAACTAGTGTTGTTTTAATAAATCTCTTAAATTTACAACTCATTAAGTGGTTATATATGATCAATGGATTATGTAGAGTGTTTTGTTTCCTTTTTTTTTGACTGCATGTAACTAACAGAATCTTGTTGTTTGTGTTAAAAAAAAAAAAATAAAAAAAAAAAAAAAATAAAATAAAAATTCGAACCCAACAAAATTAAAAAATTTCGACCTCGAGGTAGATTCGAACCCATGACCAACTATCAATGGTTATTAAACTTTAACCTTTCATTATTTATATTGATAAAGTTTAGAATAAGACATATTAGTTACCACGCCAAAAATTCTTTATAGATCTAACTTTTACCATAGAACTCATCAAGCAATCTTAGCCACTCATTTTTTTTTTATCAAAATAAAAAAATAAACTTTCACCCTTTTTTTAAAACTTAAATATTTCACAAACCGTAAATCGTCAAGCTACAAAAAAAATACCATTACGACGAGAATTAAATTATCTTTCTATAGACATGCATTGTTATATACTTTCGACGAACTTTTTTTTCGCCCAGAAAAATCATATATGATTCGTAAGAATCATATATGATTCGAAGAATCGAATCATATATGATTTTTTACGAATCATATATGATTTTTATGAATCATATATGATTCTTTCTGGGCGAAAAAAAAATTCATCGAAAGTATATAACAATACATGTCTATAGAAAGATAATTTAATTCTCGTCGCAATGGTATTTTTTTTGTAGCTTGACGATTTACCGTTTGCAAGATATGTTGTTTTGAAAAAAAAGGTGGAAAATATAAATGGGTGGCTATGATTGGTTGATAGGTTCTATGGCATGTATGAGTTTTTCATGGATCTCAACTCTAGTTACCACTTACCAGCCGCATATTCTTGGCAAAACTGCAACCGTTATATCGTGATTAATGAACATGTCCATTTAACTGTAAAAATTAATAATTTGAATTGGAATTAAACTATTAAAAAAGAATACTAGTTCATTTTGAGTTTTTGACAATAGAAATACCGTATGCTAATTTTCCAATATGAAAGGTTGGTTAGCACAAAAATGCACTAGCTCGTTAAAGTTGGTTATATGAAGAACATGAGACATTTCTTTCGAAAGATTCGTCTAAAAAATTATTTGTGCCACTATAATCTTAAAAAAAAAAAAAAATGCATTTTTGACACCTACTTCATTATTCGTAACTATTCTATATGTTAATTCAGAAAATCGACATATTATGTTTTAAAAGTGAACATCTTAAATTCTTAATGACCCTAGTAAAGGGGTGTTTGGGTTACTTTATTTTATATCAGTAACTGAACAAAAATGATGTATGCAAGAGTCATCTCTAAAAGATCAAATGTTTAACTATACGCTAATGAGGTGTTAACGGTACACTGTTTAGCGACACAAATTTTCAGTCCAACTTTGCTAAATGCTAAAATCTAAGGTATACAATATACTTAAAGACTATATTTCAAATTGCTGTCTTAGAAACAGATGACACTTATCTTTGACATACTGAATATAGATAATTATGTTAAGTTTCAACTTTAGCTAAATTACTACACAGAGTTCATTGTTAAGTATTATTTCTTGTAACAATTAAAACAAAGTTGAGATGGCCGAGTTCGTCTAAGGCGCCAGTTTAAGGCTCTGATTCTAAAGAGCTTGGGTTCAAATCCCATTCTCAATAAACCACTTCAATCTTACTATTTTCCTTATTAAAAATAAGCTAGATCCAATTCTCACTTTTGCCATATAAAATAAATGAAATTAACATGAGTTTTTGTAAAAATACATGAGCTAGATCAGAATAAAATTAATGGAAAACAGTTAAATTGGCCATAGATTTTTTTTTTTTTTTTAATTAATTTATTTATTTTTTTTGCAGAGAGAAAGAGAGGATCGGTTTTAGATGAGAATGGGAGAGATAAGATAGCTATGGTTATAATATTGTTTTGATGGGCTCAAAAACTAGGGCTGAGTTAGGGGTGTTCATGGGTCGGGTAATAAACCGAAAACCGAACCGAAAAAAAACCGAACCGAACTTGTTAAAACCGAACCGAACCGAATTAAAAATTCGGTTTTCGGTTTGGATATGGGTTTGGCTATCTGAACCGAAAACCGAATTTATATATATATATATATATATATATATATATATATATATATATATATATATATATATTTTATATATTTATATTATTTTATATATAAAAAATATCCATTAAAATTTTATACTAATATAAAAAACACTTTTTTATGTTTGAAATATTTTTTTTTCCCAAAAATATATATAATTAAATTTAAAAAAAAAAATATAAAAATTGTGTAATTCAAGTACAAATTTTGGTTTTCGGTTTTGACCCATAACCGAACCGAACTTCGGTTCGGTTCGGTCATAGATATTTTCGGTTATGACCCAAAATTTTTTTTTAACCGAACAACCCGAACCGAATAAACCGATTAACCGAGAACCGAACCGATGAACACCCCTAGGCTGAGCATTTTCACATAATAATAATATGTGTACAGTACAGGTTCTTGACTTCATGTTTCATGGGCTCAAAAACAATCTCAGGTGCAATTTTGGTTTTGATGGGCTCAAAAACAATCTCAAGTTTCATGGGCCCAAAAACATAATCGGGACAGCAATGCAAATACCGAATCTTGGCCTGCAAATACCGACTTATACCGGCCCGTCCCGACTATGATTCGGGTCGGGAGTCGGGTGGATGTTTCCCTCTGTTTCGGTATCGGGTTTAGGCGGGTCGGGATCCGGCCCGATGCTCAGCCCTAATTGGGAGAAGTGATATACCTATTTTACACTTTTGTATTTATTTATCAGCTTATTTGATATTTAAATTAAACATGCCACATGTCTGTACATTACGTAAAAAGAATGTTTTTTAAAAAAGTTCATAAAAAAATCAAAAAAATTCCACAAGATCCGTTATGTTGGTGCATAAAACTTTTGTGAAAGAAGTTTTTCTAATTTTGAGTATTTATACATTTTTTCTAATGCACAAAAAATGAATTTTGATGCGCAAAAAAATTTTGATGCACAAAAATTTTAACTTATTTTAGTTTGATGCGCAATGTTATTTTGATGAAAAAAGTCAAAGAAGTTCGGTACAAAAACGAATTTTTGATGCAAAAAAAATGATTTAATGTTTGATGTAAACTTTTTTGGATAAAATCGAACCGAAGGCCGAATCGAATAACTGAAAACCGAACCAAATAACTTGAATTACTTAATTTTCGTTATTTATTTATCTCTACTAACATATAAAGCATTTGAGACTATTTTTAGCAAATGCTAAGAAATGATATATCATTGTTATTACTTAAAGTCATTTTAATTTAAATTATCATTCATTTGTTCGGTTATTGTTAAAGAAAAAACATGTAACCAAACAACATTTGTTTGCTGTGAAATATAGTTACAGGGTACCCGCCGCCGCATCGCGCGGGTACCCTGCTATCTCTATAAAAGAGTTGCATATTTTACACCCACATGATTCCATATGATTTGCATATCAATCTGAAGGACTAAATTTCAAATTGTTGTCTTATACAAACATATCACAATTTTCTTTGAAATAATTAATATTGATAAATTATGAGTGTGGCTCTTCTAATGAGTTTTTCAATGTCCATCAAATTCAAACTCGTATCAAAAGAAGGATCATATCATGCTGGAAAAAGTCGAGGAATATTTTGATCAAGATAAATGTCATAGGAAATGAATTAGTGATGAAGGTCGGTTTCGATTCTTGGAACTAAAATGAATGAGTTCTTTTGATTTAGAAATAATTCATTCATTTTAGTTCCAAAAATCGTATTTTGAGCAAGATAAATGTCGTAGCTTCTAAGGGTCGGTTTTGTTTTTTGGAACTAATATGAATAAGTTCTTTCTTTACAAATGTTTTCAAACCCGGGTCGACCCGGCCGGGTCAACCGATCAGACCGGAACCCTGTCAAAAGATTCGAACCCAATAAAATTTAAAAAGGTTTAACTGGATGAAGATTCGAACTCATGACCTACTATCAATGATTATTAAACTTTAACCTTCATGCCAGGGCAGCCTCTTGTTATATGTTCTATCTTTCATTGTTTATATTGATCAAGTTGTGAATAAGACATATTAGTTACCAGCCGCATGTTCTTGGCAAAACTGTGAACATATCCATTTAACTAGTAAAATTAATAATTTGACTTGGAATTAAACTATTAAAAAAGAATAGTAGTTCATTTTGAGTTTTTGACAATAGAAATACCGTATGCTAATTTTTCAATATGAAAGGTTGTTAGCACAAAAATGCACCAGCTCGTTAAAGTTTTATGTGAAGAACATGAGACATTCATTTCGAAAGATTGTCTAAAAAATTATTTGTGCCACTATAATCTATAAAAAAAAATGCATTTTTGACACCTACTTCTACTTCATTATTTTTAACCATTCTAGATGTTAATTCGGTAAATCGAAATATGTTTTAAAAATTAAGTAACTGATAATGACCCTAGTAAGGGGTGTTTGGGTTACTTTATTTTATATCAGTAACTGAACAAAAATGATGTATGCAAGAGTCATCTCTAAAAGATCAAATGTTTAACTATACGCTAATGAGGTGTTAACGGTACACTGTTTAGCGACACAAATTTTCAGTCCAACTTTGCTAAATGCTAAAATCTAAGGTATACAATATACTTAAAGACTATCTTTCAAATTGCTGTCTTAGAAACAGATGACACTTATCTTTGACATACTGAATATAGATAATTATGTTAAGTTTCAACTTTAGCTAAATTACTACACAGAGTTCATTGTTAAGTATTATTTCTTGTAACAATTAAAACAAAGTTGAGATGGCCGAGTTCGTTTAAGGCGCCAGTTTAAGGCTCTGAATTCTGATTCTAAAGAGCTTGGGTTCAAATCCCATTCTCAATAAACCACTTCAATCTTAATATTTTCCTTATTAAAAATAAGCTAGATCCAATTCTCACTTTTGCCATATCAAATAAATGAAATTAACATGAGTTTTTGTAAAAATACATGAGCTAGATCTGAATAAAATTAATGGAAAACAGTTAAATTGACCATAGATGTTTAAAAGTAAGACTATAAAGTAAATAAAAATGTAAAACTACTAAACTAGTAATGTTAAAATTCACATGGTAAAAAAATTTAATTAAAAAAGAATCACGAAATGCATGTATTAAGAAATTTTATAGGTCAATTGTTAAAATTACAAAGAGATGATCAAATCAATATAAAAAACTAACAGATTTTATTATGAATCAACCCAACCAACCACCCCATGGTTGATTCATCATTGTTTTACAATACAAAGATTAAAGAAATTTAATACAAATAGAAAACTCAAACTAACAAATCAGATGACAACTGTGTGTAAATTTCACACAGTAAAACCCTAATCTGAACTAACTAAAATGAGATAAACGCAATCCTTATATAGCCTTGAAAACTTGACTTAGCAACTTGAGCTCCTTCAGTCCTTCATCTTACTAAATGTTCACCTTCAGTCCCTCAACTTGAGTAAAACCTGAAATAACAAAACAAACAAAAGAAACACAAGAATAGCAATATTACACAATAAGCCCTTAGCTTATCTTTCAACATTCCCCCTTAAGCTAAGGCTTATAGAAATCTCTTAACCCCAACATGTCACAAAACTTTCTGTGTTCAACAACACTTAAACCTTTTGTAAAGATATCAGCAACATTATTCTCAGATTTAACTTTGATAGTTTTGATAACACCATCTGAAATCTTATCTCTTATAAAGAAGAGATCAATTTCAAAATGCTTAGATCTTTCATGCAATACAGGATTAGCAGCAATCTGCATTGCACTGCTATTATCACAAAACATCTCAACAGGTATATTAACCTGTACATTAAGATCTTTGCAGATCTTTAAGATCCACATAATCTCACAAGTCACATTACACATAGCCCTGAACTCTGCTTCAGCAGAAGATCTAGACAACACAGACTGCTTCTTACTTTTCCAAGAAATGAGATTATTGCCCAGATAAACAGCAAAACCAGTTACTGATTTTCTAGTAACCTTACATTTAGCCCAATCAGAATCAACAAAAACTCTCATACTACTATCATTACTTTTGTTAAAAGATATTCCTTTGCCTGGAGATTCTTTGAGATATCTAAGAACTCTAAAAGCCAATTTTAAATGAGACTGCATAGGATTATGCATAGCTTGACTTAAGCAGTGAACTGCATAAGACAAATCAGGTCTAGTTAAATTCAAATATATGAGCTTACCAACTAGCTTCTGATAGTTATTAACACCAAGCAAAGGTTCATCTTTATTAATACTTTTAAGCTTATTTTTATCAGAAACATTAACAGATTTAGTAGGAGTTTTACTTGGTTTACAAGCAAGCATACCAAATTCACTGAGCAACTCCAAACAATACTTTCTTTGTGTTAAACACAATCCAGTGTCATCACTTAAAACCTCAATACCCAAAAAATACTTAAGCTTTCCCAAATCTTTTATAAGAAATTTGGTTCTTAAAAATTGCTTAAACTTTTCAATTTCAGTAACATTATTACCAGTAATAACAATGTCATCAACATACACAAGCAGAACTAAGAACACATCATTCTCAGATTTGGTAAACAATGAAAAATCACTTTTACTTTGATTAAAACCATTCTCTTTAAGCACACTAGTTAATTTTTCATTCCATTTTCTAGGAGCTTGTTTTAAACCATATAATGATTTGTTTAACTTGCACACCCTTTTATCATTTTTATCAAAGTATCCTTCAGGTAGTTGCATATAAACATCTTCATCAAGTTCACCATACAGAAATGCATTATTTATATCAAGTTGATATAAAGGCCAGCTATTCTGTACAGCAATACTAATAATGATTCTAACAGTAACAATTTTAACAACTGGTGAAAATGTTTCTTCGTAATCTATACCCTCTTTTTGATTATAGCCTTTGGCAACAAGCCTGGCTTTATATCTTTCCACACTTCCATCAGAATTATACTTGATTTTCCAAACCCACTTACAACCAATTGCTCTTCTCCCAGCAGGGAGTTCAAAATTTCATAAGTGTTATTTCTATGTAAAGCTTCTACTTCAGAATCCATAGCATCAATCCATTTAGGATTTTTAGCAGCCTCACTATATGTTTTTGGTTCAACAATCTTATTAAGATTGGTAGAAAACACATAATTTTCTCTGTTAAGATTACTATAATTTACTGATTTATTTATACTATACTTCACTTTACTATTCAACACATAATCATTGAACCTAATAGGCTGACTAGTTTTTCTACTAGATTTTCTAGTATAAGTTCTCATATTAGCCTCTCTTTCAGGTGTTACAACAGGTGTTACCACCACATCATGAAACATATCATTAAATTCTTGATAATAATCATCATCACCCTCAGATTGTTTTTCATTTTCTTCAAGTGTTGCATTTTCCTCACCTTCATTGTTGACATCAACTGTGACATCAGGGTGCACCACCTCACCCTTTAGGATATCATCAGATGAGTCTCCAGCTGAAGGTTGGTATATGCCTTCACTTTTATCAGGAACCTGTTCTTTTGGTTCCTTTACAGATTCGTTCTCTCTCTTATCATCATAGGGATCATGTGATGATCCAAGGCCAGAGTTAAAAAAGTTTTAACCATTTGTATTTTGAAAATGAAATTCATAATTTTCTTTTTCAGAGCTATGTTTAAAAGGAAACACAGTTTCATAAAATTTTACATCTCTTGAATACAAAACTTTTTTTGTTTCTAAACTGAACAATTTAAAACCTTTTTTATCAAAGGAATACCCTATAAAAACACATTTCTCTTGTAACACCCCCAATTCATGGTTGCAGCGGAATTCGAACTGGGTGTTACTCGACGGCACAATAGTCACAATAATAGAAAACGAACTCCAATTGAGTCGTTTTAAAAGATTTATCATTCAAATTATATAAATATCAGAGGTTACAAAATGAGGTCCCAATTGGTTCCATGTTTACAAATCACATTAAGTGAGTTTTTGAATGATAAGTAAATTTATAGCCCTCTTGAGTATCCGTGTCCTTCCGTGCCATCCTTGATCGTCATGAACCTGAAATACATGCTTGAGAGGTCAACACAAAGGTTGAGTGATATTCATAGAGTTTGTTTAATGTTTGAACACAATGTGTTGGTAGTTAAATCGTTTGAACACAATAATCGTAGTGTTTGTAGTTAAATCGTTTGAACACAATAATCGTAGTGTTTGTAGTTAAATCGTTTGAACACAATAATCGTAGTGTGAGCTGTAGACTCACACCAATGTTTGGAAAACAAAACAGGTAGGCTACGTTATTATACGCCCATAAAATGTATTATACACTAAGCTTATGAAACCAAAACGTTAACGTGTACCAATATCGATTGGCAGATTTATCCCGGTAGGTACTTTGCCGTCATACCTAATGTCTCAAATATTAATGCATTTGTTTGAACTTAGTCAAAACAAATGGGATTCGTCAATCCCAATAGGCCTATTCACAATATTCGCGCTCATTTGCAAGTAACCCTCGCAAGTGATTAAATGGTTCATAATAAGGGATCTTGGTTTGGCAAGTATGTTACTTAGTGATAATAAAACATAGTCGAATAGCATACAGTAGAAAGCATTGTGTTCGAGTAGAAAAATAATAGCATGTATTCCCCCCAAGGGTTTGTAAAATAGTTAAACAATAGAAAGTGGGGCTATGAACTCACCTTGAGTTGGATGATGTATAATGAGAATGATGGATATGCCGTAAGAACTTCTACGAGCAACAACTTGTGAAGAAACTAACTAGAACCAAGATCAAGACCAAGAACCACTACTTAATCTTCCAAAACCTTTCCAACCATAGCCATGCTTCCATATCAAAAACCCTATCTTATAATCCCTTGATAAACACTAATCTAACATAAAAACAACCTTTAGTAAAAATCTTCACTAAGAACACTTGGAAATTTGATGAGTTTTTGTGGTGAATTTTAGTATTTTATGGTTGAACGGTGTTAAGGATCAACTAGGAACTATGCCTTGAACTTGTGATGGATTGAATAAGCAAGATCAATGATCAAATGGGGTGTTTTAGGGTGTGTTTGGTCGTTGCTATAGAGAGAAAAAGGAAGAGATGAGTTCTTATGAGTTGCCAAGTCTTAGATGAAGTCTTATAGGATATTTAGGAAGCTTATTGAAGAAGTTTAGACACATGCATGCTTCCTAGAGCTTAAGGCTTGAAATCAAGCCACATGGGTGATGAATCCCCCCCCCCCTATAGTCGGCCAAGGCTGGTATAGGGTGACTAGATGAGTAGTCATGGTCTTATCTAAGTTACGGAGTGAGTTTTGGTCCCGTTAATCGCTAACGGTAAGTCGTTAAGTCATGAAACTTAAAACCGGGTATCGTAAAAATACGAAACTTGGAAGAATGGTTAAACTTGACAAAATACTCCATAATAAAATATAAAATGAGTGGTAGGTTCCATTGGGGTGGTAAAACCCTGCTAAAACTGGAAACACGGGTCTAAAACGCGTAATACGTAAAACGTACGAATATTGCGTAAAATTGAGAAAAGTAAAATGTTACTTTTCTAATGTGATAAAAATGATTTAAAATGACTTATAATGTCTAGACTGGGCTCAGTCTAGTGTCGGTTGGTATTAAATGTCTTTTAGACATCAAACCGTAAGCCTAAAAATCACGAAATGACTTATAACATCAAGGGATGATTTTTGGTCAATGGAGGAGGGAAAAATTATGTTGACTTTTTCTAATAAGTTTGAAAACTCAAAACGTCTTAGAAACTCGTTTTGTGGTCTAACGGTTAATCGCCCATTCGGTTAAGCGTGCTCATGTGAGAGTAGTACCGACTTGGGTGACCTGCCGGGAAGTCTTTGGTCATGTTTTTCTCAGTCACGATTAATTCTCAAATAAATCATGAGTGTGTCAAACATTTTTCTGATGCGGGGTCACTTAACGCGGTCGAGTTTCGTTGTACGTAGAATTTCTGAATGACGTTTTACCCTAAAACGTGTAATTCCTTAATAACTTTCACGAAAATGATCTGACGAATGTCAAACATTTAATTTGCCATGGAAATGATTTATCACTCGAGAATATCAAATAAAAATCAACTTTCGGGAAAGTTTCGGGAAAAATGAATAGTAAAAGTGAATAGTGAAATTTTCCGGGAATGGTAATTAACCTGAAATTGCGAATTGTTACAGTCTCTACCCCTTACGGGGAACTTCGTCCCGAAGTTCTTTGTGTGTCATATATTGGAGTGGTGTCGATGCAGAGGTATGGTTACTTATGAGGATTAAAACCTGGGATTACTGGTGATGTAGTTTGATTTGTCGTTTCAGTGTATGGTGTAGGATCAGACATACTTTTATGTAGGAAAGGTATGGTAATAGTCGAATATCAAAGGAAATTGATATAGCAGTCGAATATTAATAGGAATTGAGATAGTAATTGCAATCATAGTCTAGTAGGTAATCGGTTGTTGTACCTAGTGTTTATTGACTTCGTACTTATGTTATTTCGGATACAAATAAGCCCACTTGTTTATAATTCTTTATTTACATAGAGAGGCATCCCAAACAATGTAAGTAAGGAAATATAAACTTATGGTTTGGTGATTTACAATGTCTTTATTTAAATGAAAAGGCATCCCAATCCATTCAAATAATTACAAATCATCCTACACAACATTCATACTTAGTCGGTGAGTTACAAGGTAGGGTATTACGAGATGATACTGGTGTTCCAAAAGTACAAGATGAATATTCAATCTTGTAAAGCTGATGAGGGTACTTGTGGTGTAACTAAGGATGATTTGAGCTTTAAAAGTGCATCAAGATCTGTTAATGAGCTTGTGTTTGTAACGGTTGTGACGATAATGTTGTGATATGTTGATGAACAAAAGTGTGTAATGTATGCTTAACATTAATACTGTTAGGTATAGATGTTGAGTTTGCTTTAAAAATCTTAAAAGATTTTTAAAAGTTTATGATGGAATGGTATCCTTAGGACCTAAACAGGATAGTACTTCTACAGGTTGAAGAGAATAATTGATAACTATCCCAGATAGTAGTTCGGATTATCTCATAAATGAAAACTTTCAAGAATGAAGTTAGGTAGTACACATAAAATGTTAAGATTTCGCTGAGTGGTAAGGCACTATCGTGTCTCTAGATTGTTTTAATGTATTCTGGTGGTTTATCGTGTTCATGTAGGAAATCAACCTAAACATAACCCTAGTACAACTACTCTCAGTATTTGAAAATTTTAAGTCGAATATAGTTAGTCAGACTATATTCCACTGTCCCTAGGTTAAATATAGGTGACTAGTCTATATTTAGCCAAGGTTCGATAAAATTTTCAAATACCTAAATTAGGTATACTTTTGATATGTCCGTTGCTTTCGGGAAACTGTCCACTAAACAAAGGCGATGTCAAACCTTTAAGTTGCAAGTCCCGTCCATACAAGACTTGTAACGTATGTTTTCATATTCCATTGCATAGAAGATAGTACGGGTAGGTACGTGTGGAAAGGAAGTTTTAAGTAGTTCTAAAATAGAACATACTTGGCCAGGATCACGAACTTTTAATAATGAAGGTTTCATAAGAAAACTTTGATAAATGTAAAGCTGAACTTCAGCTTTTGTAGGTGATGGATTTGTTTGTCCTTTAGAAATCTCATATTTCTTGTTTTGAAATCGATAGATTGTGACGGGTTTTTGATATCATAAGAAATGATATTGATGATGTGATGGAATAATTCTAGAGACCATTTGCACAAAACACAATGTCTCGGAAGTAGGTTAGACCATTGTGCAATTTACAATGTCTGGGAAGTAGGTTAGGCCATTGTGTGACTCAAAACATTTGAGAAATGGTTAAGACCATTGTATAATACAATGTCTTGGAAAACGAATGAGACCATTGTATCTCACAATGTCTTGGAAAATGAATGAGACCATTGTATCTCACAATGTCTTGGAAAAGTGAATGAGACCATTGTAACATACAATGTCTTGAAAAGTGAATGAGACCATTGTAATATACAATGTCTTGAAAAGTGAATGAGACCATTGTAATATACAATGTCTTGAAAAGTGAATGAGACCATTGTAATATACAATGTCTTGAAAAGTGAATGAGACCATTGTAATATACAATGTCTTGGACATATAATGTTGGAGTAGGAACATGATTGGGAGAGTGTGGCTGTGCCGAAATGCCTTAGAATAGGCATACACAGATATGTTTAGTCCATTGTTTAGATAAATGATTGAAAATAAACCGAGTTTATATATCAATATACTAATGCTTACGGGGAAATGCTCAAAATGGGTATATATGAATATACTAATATGTTTGTGAAGCATAACATGCTTACTAAGTCCATAATCGTCTGGAGGATGGAAGACACGGAGAGCGGAAGGCTATAAAAATGTTTTTGCTTGTAATTGTAGTTATAGTTTAGGTCTCAATTAGACCCGTTTCTCTATAACCATGGCTCTGGTACCAATCTGTAACACCCCCAATTCATGGTTGCAGCGGAATTCGAACTGGGTGTTACTCGACGGCACAATAGTCACAATAATAGAAAACGAACTCCAATTGAGTCGTTTTAAAAGATTTATCATTCAAATTATATAAATATCAGAGGTTACAAAATGAGGTCCCAATTGGTTCCATGTTTACAAATCACATTAAGTGAGTTTTTGAATGATAAGTAAATTTATAGCCCTCTTGAGTATCCGTGTCCTTCCGTGCCATCCTTGATCGTCATGAACCTGAAATACATGCTTGAGAGGTCAACACAAAGGTTGAGTGATATTCATAGAGTTTGTTTAATGTTTGAACACAATGTGTTGGTAGTTAAATCGTTTGAACACAATAATCGTAGTGTTTGTAGTTAAATCGTTTGAACACAATAATCGTAGTGTTTGTAGTTAAATCGTTTGAACACAATAATCGTAGTGTGAGTTGTAGACTCACACCAATGTTTGGAAAACAAAACAGGTAGGCTACGTTATTATACGCCCATAAAATGTATTATACACTAAGCTTATGAAACCAAAACGTTAACGTGTACCAATATCGATTGGCAGATTTATCCCGGTAGGTACTTTGCCGTCATACCTAATGTCTCAAATATTAATGCATTTGTTTGAACTTAGTCAAAACAAATGGGATTCGTCAATCCCAATAGGCCTATTCACAATATTCGCGCTCACTTGCAAGTAACCCTCGCAAGTGATTAAATGGTTCATAATAAGGGATCTTGGTTTGGCAAGTATGTTACTTAGTGATAATAAAACATAGTCGAATAGCATACAGTAGAAAGCATTGTGTTCGAGTAGAAAAATAATAGCATGTATTCCCCCCAAGGGTTTGTAAAATAGTTAAACAATAGAAAGTGGGGCTATGAACTCACCTTGAGTTGGATGATGTATAATGAGAATGATGGATATGCCGTAAGAACTTCTACGAGCAACAACTTGTGAAGAAACTAACTAGAACCAAGATCAAGACCAAGAACCACTACTTAATCTTCCAAAACCTTTCCAACCATAGCCATGCTTCCATATCAAAAACCCTATCTTATAATCCCTTGATAAACACTAATCTAACATAAAAACAACCTTTAGTAAAAATCTTCACTAAGAACACTTGGAAATTTGATGAATTTTTGTGGTGAATTTTAGTATTTTATGGTTGAACGGTGTTAAGGATCAACTAGGAACTATGCCTTGAACTTGTGATGGATTGAATAAGCAAGATCAATGATCAAATGGGGTGTTTTAGGGTGTGTTTGGTCGTTGCTATAGAGAGAAAAAGGAAGAGATGAGTTCTTATGAGTTGCCAAGTCTTAGATGAAGTCTTATAGGATATTTAGGAAGCTTATTGAAGAAGTTTAGACACATGCATGCTTCCTAGAGCTTAAGGCTTGAAATCAAGCCACATGGGTGATGAATCCCCCCCCCCCCTATAGTCGGCCAAGGCTGGTATAGGGTGACTAGATGAGTAGTCATGGTCTTATCTAAGTTACGGAGTGAGTTTTGGTCCCGTTAATCACTAACGGTAAGTCGTTAAGTCATGAAACTTAAAACCGGGTATCGTAAAAATACGAAACTTGGAAGAATGGTTAAACTTGACAAAATACTCCATAATAAAATATAAAATGAGTGGTAGGTTCCATTGGGGTGGTAAAACCCTGCTAAAACTGGAAACACGGGTCTAAAACGCGTAATACGTAAAACGTACGAATATTGCGTAAAATTGAGAAAAGTAAAATGTTACTTTTCTAATGTGATAAAAATGATTTAAAATGACTTATAATGTCTAGACTGGGCTCAGTCTAGTGTCGGTTGGTATTAAATGTCTTTTAGACATCAAACCGTAAGCCTAAAAATCACGAAATGACTTATAACATCAAGGGATGATTTTTGGTCAATGGAGGAGGGAAAAATTATGTTGACTTTTTCTAATAAGTTTGAAAACTCAAAACGTCTTAGAAACTCGTTTTGTGGTCTAACGGTTAATCGCCCATTCGGTTAAGCGTGCTCATGTGAGAGTAGTACCGACTTGGGTGACCTGCCAGGAAGTCTTTGGTCATGTTTTTCTCAGTCACGATTAATTCTCAAATAAATCATGAGTGTGTCAAACATTTTTCTGATGCGGGGTCACTTAACGCGGTCGAGTTTCGTTGTACGTAGAATTTCTGAATGACGTTTTACCCTAAAACGTGTAATTCCTTAATAACTTTCACGAAAATGATCTGACGAATGTCAAACATTTAATTTGCCATGGAAATGATTTATCACTCGAGAGTATCAAATAAAAATCAACTTTCGGGAAAGTTTCGGGAAAAATGAATAGTAAAAGTGAATAGTGAAATTTTCCGGGAATGGTAATTAACCTGAAATTGCGAATTGTTACATCTCTGACCTTGAAGAAAATTTGTCTGAATTGTTTAAAAGAGTTGAAAAACATAAGCAACCAAAAACTTTTAGAAGAGAGAGATTAGGTTCACATTTATATATCATTTCATAAGGTGACTTTCCATTCAAAACAGAAGTGGGTGTCCTGTTAATCAAGTAAGTAGCAGTTAGAACACACTCAGTCCACATGTTCAAAGGAATCCCCCCCTGAAACATGAGGGCTCTAGCCACATTTAACAAGTGTCTATGTTTTCTTTCTGCTATACCATTCTGTTGAGGGGTATAAGAACATGAGGTTTGTTGATGAATACCATTTTCTTTACAAAACCTATCCATATTCTGATTTATAAATTCAGTACCATTGTCACTTCTAAAAACTTTTACAGTTTTATCAAATTGATTTTTAATCAAGTTATAGAAGGTAACAACATGTGAATAAACTTTAGTTTTCCCCCTTAATAGAAACACCCAAACAGCTCTTCAAAAATCATCAACAATTGTCAGAAAGTACTTATACCCTTCTCTACTTTGAACTTTATAAGGTCCCCAAACATCTAAGTGAACAATCTGTCCAACTGCAGTGGTTTGATGTTCACTTAAAGGAAATGGGTCTCTGGTTTGTTTAGCCTTATGACACACATCACAAGGATCAATTTTAGAATCTTTGTCAATTTTAAGTTTGTGTTTAAGTATGTTAAGAACTTGGTCAGCAGGATGACCAAGTCTATTATGCCATATAGTTCTTGAAAAACAACAAACTTGAGAGTTATTACTTTTATTCAGATTTATACCTGTATTAAGAAAGTACAACCCATTACTTTGATTACCAGTCCCCATCTGGGTCCTTAGAACAGAGTCCTGAAGAATACAAACATCTTCATCAAAAATGACTCTACATTTATTGGTTTTATTCAGTTTGTGTACAGACAACAAACTAACTTGATATCCTGGTACTACCAGGACATCATGTATAACCAATGTATCTGTTAATTTTAAACTTCCAATATGTGTAACTTTAGCTTTAGTACCATTAGGATGACCAACAGTCATATTTAAGTTGGAAACATTAATCACATTGAACATGTTTAACACAGTGTAAGTCATGTGTTGACTTGCACCAGAATCAATGATCCAACCAATATACATTTTGTAAGAGTTTATGTTGGTATTATGATTAAAGAACTTAGAATGACTAAAGCTAATAACACAGTTAATACCTGCAATGTTTGCAGGCATACTACTGCATCCAGACTTATCACTGATCAAAGCCATAAGCCTTTGATACTGATCATCTGTAAAGGAATTAGATGAACCAGCAGGCCTATCCTTATGACCTGAAACAGAATTACTACTAGCATTGTTTTGATTAACACTATTTTTCTTTTGGAAATTAGAAGGATAGCCAACAAGTTCAAAACATCTATCAGCAGTATGACCATTTCTTTTACAATGAGTGCAGACCAAATTAGGTCTATTTAATTTTCTAGGTTGAAAATTATTGTTATTATTAGTACTTTTGTTCACAGACCAATCATTAAATCTTTGATTAGATTTAGATGCAAATGCAAAGTTATCAGACTTAGAACCTGACTGAGATGGAGTACTCCTATGAGACTCATCTTTAGAAAGAGTAGCAAAAGCACTCTTAACATCAGGTATAGGATCAGAGGTGAGAATAATACTCCTAATGGGAGCATATATCTCATCCAAACCCATAAGAAACTGCATCAACTTGATAAGTTGATTATGTTTCTTGAGCTTGTCTGAACTATCACAACTACAATCAGGCAAATCCACAAGGGAGTCATATTGCCTCCATAATGCATTAAACTTGAGATAGTATTCAGACAAAGGAATGCCAGATTGAGTAAAAGAATGAATTTTATAATGCATATTAAAGATTATGGAACCATCTTTTTTATTATATGTTTCAGCCAATTCATCCCACACTGTTTTAGCATTATCAGAGAATATTTGTCCCACAAACACATCTTGAGAAACACAACCAAGAATCCATGAAAGAACCACAGAATTACATCTATCCCATTGTTCTTGCAAAAAACCAGTATCAGTAGGTCTAGGTATGTTACCATTTATAAAACCAAGTTTATTTTTAGTATGAATAGCCAACTTAATTGCAGCTGACCAAACTTTATAGTTTTCTGGGCCTTCCAATTTAAAACTAATTAACGGAATGCCACTAGTATCACTACTGTGCAAGAACAAAGGGTCAAACTGATCAAGTTTAATAGTACTTGACCCCCCAACTTCATCACCATTACCCATAATGATGAACCAAACAGAAACCAAAACAAAAAAGAAAGCAGATACACCTTATATCACCAGCAATCACAAGTAATCCCAAACCTAAACAACACCAACACAAACAATCCCTTGAACCTACACTTCGTCACATGCAATTCTAAAAAACTAAAAAAAAACCTAAGAGACAGAGTGTGAGTGGTATTATAGAGCACGCAACTCCAGCAACTTGATCAAGAAGATCAATACCCAAACACAACAAGCAGCGGAAATCCAGAATCAAAGTACCTGAAAAAAAATTTAAACAAAACAAAATTAGAAAACAGTTATCTCAACAACCAAACAAAAAGAACAACCAAATCAATTATGACGAGTAGATCAAGAAACTCTAATCCTGAATTAGGGTTTGATACAGTAAACCCTAATCTTGAAGACACAAGATCAATAACAAGATCTTGACCCAAAATAAGATCGATTAACACACGTTAATCTTGAAAATAATAACCAGAAAAGAAAACCCCCAAATTTTAGAAACCCTAAAATTTGAAAAAAATTCAATTGACCTTCAATTGACACCCAAAACAATTAATTCAACCGATAATCGATTGAATACTACTAAGATCTAGTAAGATCTGACAAAAAATTGGAAAACCCCCAAATCGATTGAACCCTAAATTTTTTTTTTTTTTTAAAAATTGATTTAGATCAAAAAACCCTTTGTATCAAAGCCAACCTGTCTCTGATACCATGTTAAAATTACAAAAAGATGATCAAATCAATATAAAAAACTAACAGATTTTATTATGAATCAACCCAACCAACCACCCTATGGTTGATTCATCATTGTTTTACAATACAAAGATTAAAGAAATTTAATACAAATAGAAAACTCAAACTAACAAATCAGATGACAACTGTGTGTAAATTTCACACAGTAAAACCCTAATCTGAACTAACTAAAATGAGATAAACGCAAACCTTATATAGCCTTGAAAACTTGACTTAGCAACTTGAGCTCCTTCAGTCCTTCATCTTACTAAATGTTCATCTTCAGTCCCTCAACTTGAGTAAAACCTGAAATAACAAAACAAACAAAAGAAACACAAGAATAGCAATATTACACAATAAGCCCTTAGCTTATCTTTCAACATCAATACATGTCTTTAATGATTTTCTAAATGATAGCCTCACAATCCTATTTATATATTGCTTCAAAAGTTGCATATTTATCGATGTGGGGCAATTTCAAAACAAAAACTCATTCCCCCTTCAATCCTTCTCTAAAATTCTGTTCAATGGCTTAACAAGCACGTCTCCACCCTCACACTGCTCATTTACACACATACAAATAACAATGTCATTCTCCATCACCACTCTCTTCGTCATCTTCACACTGCACCGAGACACAACCGAATCAAAAGGAACACATCACACTCACTCTTCACATGGATTGGCGTCAAATGTGACGTCACCAACATTGCCGCTCTCCGCGAAACCATCCCGCCAAACACCATCAAACTCATCAGTCACATTTCTCTAAATATATTAACAAAAGCAACCATCAATCATGCCGTATGTACTTGGCCATACGAAGAACAAGCCAAATATTCAAATAAGGTGATCATCATGAAAACAACATATATATAAATGATTTAGAGGAACTTCCCTTGCTATATGTCGATTGTCGAGTCTGCAATGTCTTTCAAACGGCAAAACATACATTTTAAGAAATATTCAAGCGGGTTTGAGGTAACTAGAAACACCACTTATGAGTCGTTGTATATGGATTGTGGCTCTTCAGCCTCTTCTAATGAGTTTTTCAATGTCCATCACATTCAAAATCATATCAAAAGAAGGATCATATCATGCTGGAAAAAGTGGAGGCAGTCGTATTTTGATCAAGATAAATGTCGTAGGAAGTACTGACGGTCGGTTTCGATTCTTGAAACTAAAATGAATGAGTTCTTTCTTTACATTTCTATAGTAGGACTAGGAAGTGAAGGTACATTTGTACAGCTATACCAAAAATATATTACTTTCATGGATTGTTGTGGTTTATGTGTAACTAACTAGTGTTGTTTTAATTAAAATTACAACTCATCAAGTGGTTAGATATGATCAATGGATTATGTAGAATGTTTTGTTTATTTTTTTCACTGCAAGTAACTAATAGAATCTTCTTGTTGTTTGTGTTTTAGTTCAAAAAAAAAAAAAAAAAAAAAAAAAAAAAAAAAAGCTGTGAAGATTCGAACCCAACAAAATTAAAAATGTGATTGCTGAGTGGAAGATTCGAACCCATGACCTGCTATCTAGGGTATTAAACTTAAACCTTCACACCAAGCCAACACCTTGGTAAATGTTTTATCTTTTATTATTTATATTTTTCAAGTTTAGAACAAGACATATTAGTTAGCATCTGTATATTCTTGGCAAAACTACAACCGTAATATCATGAACTATTAAAATCAGTAATTTGATTTGGAATTAATCTATTATAAAAAAAGGATTAGTAGTTAGTTTTGACAATAGAAATATCATATGTTATTTTTCGATACGAAAGGTTGGTTAGCATAAAATGCACCATCTCGTTAAAGTTGGTTATATGAAGAACACGAGACATTCTTTTCTAAAGACTAGTCTAAAAAATTAAATGTGTCATTATTCTCTATAAAAAAAAATTGCATATTTTACACCCACATTATTATTTGTAACTATTCTAGTTAATTAGAAAAAATGAGATATAAATTAGAAGTTAAGTACTTGAACATCTTAATGAGCCTAGTAAAGGGCTGTTTGGTTACTTTACTTTGTATTACAGTAGTTACTAATGCATTAGCTTATTAAATGAAGAAAAACAATGTATACTAGAGTCATCTCTAGAAGGTCAAATGTTTATCCATGTACTGATAAGCTTCTAGCGCTACATTATTTTGGCACTTAGATTTTTATTCCAATTTTGCTAAATGCTAAAGGCTATGTTTGGCAAAAGTAGCTGTGAGCAGTAGCATTGAGCAGTAGCAGTGAGCAGTAGCTGTGAGCTGTGAGCAGTAGCCAAAAAAGCTCACAGCTTCATAAAGAAGCATTGGGAAAATGAGCTTTCCTAAAAAATAGCAAAGCCCACAGCTCTCATGCCAAACAAACATCAAAAATAAAAAAGCTCGTTCTCACCGCTCATTACCCCAAAAAAGCTCTGCGCCAAACATAGCCAAAATCTCACCATTGCACATGATTTGGCATATCAATCTAAAGTGTAAATCATACTTAAAAGACTAAATTTCAAATTGCTGCCTTATATAAACAGGTCACAATTTTCTTTCGAATAATTAATATTGATAAATTATCTTTTGTAACAATTGAAACGAAAGTTGAGATGGCCGAGTTGGTCTAAGGCGCCAGAGTTCTGGTCCGAAAAGGGCGTGGGTTCAAATCCCACTCTCAACACTAACTTTTTTTTATTACCTATTTTGGGATGTTACAGTTTGCACCCATCAACTTTGGTTGGCTATACAATATTTATCTATTTTGAACTTTCTTCAAACTATATGATCAAATTGTAAACACATTCGCTTTATTCAACCAACAATATTCTTCACATTTTATGATTGTTTCTAAGACTTGTAAGTAGGGGTGACAATTCTCGACACGACACGATAAACGATATAAACCCGATATGAAGTTAAACATGTTTGGTGATAGTTAATCAATTGTTGAGATGGCCGAGTTGGTCTAAGGCACCAGATTAAGGTTCTGGTCCGAAAGGGCGTGGGTTCAAATCCCACTCTCAACATATATCTTTTTTTTTTTATTGCTATTTTCTGATGTTTCATTTCTGCCTTTCTACTTTGGATTTTTATCTCATTTTTCACTAAATTTTTGTACTTATTTGAACTTGTGAGTTGTGACTGGAGCTAGACTATTAAAAACAGTTTGATGCTGTCACAGTTCCATCCATCTCTTTATAATTGGAAAAATAAACCACTTCGGAAATAGTTGTGACTAATCTCGAAATCCAATTCATAATCAAGTATTTCTTTTGTTGCTTTTTTTCTTTTTAATCATTATTAGACAACAATTGTTTTTGGAAACAGAATTTAGAGATGTTTTGATGCGGTAAAATAAAATATCTTTAGCAGGTATGAGTTTGAAAAGTTATGGTTGTTACTTGTTAGAACAGGCTGTGCGTAGGCACAACTTCAATTTTAATAATTTTCTAATTAAATAAGCTAGATCCAATTGTCACTTTTGCCATATCAAAAAGAAATTAAATTAACACGAGTTTTTGTGAAAATACATAAGCTAGATCCCACTAAAATTAAATAGAAAAATTAACAATAGATGTTTAAAAGTAAAACTATAAAGTAAATAAAAAATGTAAAACAGTAAAATAAACGGTAGATGTAGGGCTCTAAACGAACTGAACGTTCAGTGAACATTTCATGAACCGTTCGGTAAAAAGTTCGTTTATGTTTGTTCGTTTATTAAATGAACTAACATGAACAGTATTTTATATTCGTTTAGTTAAATGAACGAACATGAACAAAAGTCTCGTTCGTTCATTTATGTCCGTGAACGTCCGATTAAACGTTCATTAAAGTTCGTTTATGTTTCTTTATCTATTTATGTTCATATATCATATATTTTAATTTTATAATTTAAAAATTGGTTTGTTTAAACAAAGCAACTACATATAAAACAATATATTGTGAAGAATTCAATAAAGTTTATGTTTGTTTGTTTATTTTCATTTATGTTCGATCGTCTATGCTCGTTTAGCGTTCGTTTAGTGTCTTAATGAACGGACATAAACGAACATGAACAATTCATTTTCTTAATAAACGACATGAACAAGAAAATCCGTCCGTTTAAGCGCCCGTGTCCGTTTATTTGTTCGGTTAAAATCAAATGAACGAACATGAACAGGGCTCCGTTCGTGTTCGTCCGGTTCGTTTACAGCCCTAGGTAGATGTTTAAAAGTAAGATTATAAAATAAACGAAAATGTGAAACTAGTAATACTAAGAGGCTCATGTTCGTTTTGATGGTTAAAAAAAGAAAAAAAAGAAAAAAAAAAGAAAAAAGAAAAAGAAAACCATCATGAAATGCATGTATTAAGGAATTTTATAACCTAATACATACATTCCACTACAATTTCTACTTACTGCTTCATAATCCTTTACATATATAGCTCCAAAGTTTGCATATTCATCAATGTGGGATAATTACAAAACTAAAACTCATTCGACCTTCAAGCCTTCTCCAAGCTTCTGGTCAATGGTTTAACGAGCACGTCTCCACCCTCACAGCCTCAGCTCACTTACACACATACAACCAACAATGTTATTATCCATCACCACTCTCTTTGCCATCCTCACACAACATCGAGCCACAACCGAATGAAAAGGAACACATCACACTCATTCTGCACATGGATTGGCGTCACATGTGACATCACCAACACCGCTGCTCTCTCCAATGCCATCCCGTTAAACACCATTAAACTCACCGGTCACATTCCTCTAAATATACTAACAAAAGCAACAACGGTCGTGATGTATGTACCTGGGCATATGAAGAACAAGCCTAATATTCAAATAGGGTGATCGACTGATCGTCATGAAAACAACATAAATAAATGATTAGTGGTATTTCCCTTGATATATGTCGAGTCGATCATGTATTTCAAAAGATAAAACGTACATTTTACGATATATTCAAGTTAAATTGAGGTAACTAGAAACACTACTTATGAGTCGTATACATGGATTTGTGGCTCTTCTAATGAGTTTTTCCATGTCCATCACATTCAAACTCATGTCAAAAGAAGGATCTTATCATGCTGGAAAAAGTGGAGGAAATCCTATTTTGATCAAGATAGATGTCGTAGGAAGTGTTGATGGTCAGTTTCTATTCTTGGAACTAAAATGAATGAGTTCTTTTGATAAAGAAAGAATCATTCATTTTAGTTCCAAAAATCGTATTTTGATCAAGATAAATGTCGTAGCTCCTGAGGGTCGGTTTTGTTTCTTGGAACTAAAATGAATGAGTTCTTATTTTACACTACTATAGTTGGAAGTGAAGGTAGTACAACTATACCAAAAATATATTACAGTTTCATGGATTGTTGTGGTTTAGGTGCAATCAATTAAAAGAATCTTGTTGTTTCTGTGTTTTAGTTTAAAAAAGGTATGCAAGGTTATGAAAATTCGAAGCCATGACCTACTATCAATAAGTATTAAACTTTAACCTTCAAACCAAGCCTACTCCTTGATAAATGTTCTTTCATTTTTTATATTGATGAAGTTTAGAACAACACATATTAGTTACCATCTGCATATTCTTGGCAAAACTACAACCGTAATATCATGAACTATTAAAATCAGTAATTTGATTTGGGATTAATCTTTAAAAAAAGGATTAGTAGTTAACTTTGACAATAGAAATACCATATGTTGTTTTTCGATATGAAAGGTTGGTTAGTATAAAATGCACCATCTCGTTAAAGTTGGTTATATGAAAAACATGAGAAATTCTTTTCTAAAGATTACCCTATAAATTTAAATGTGTCATTATTCTCTATAAAAAATTGCATAGTTTACACTTTACACCCACATTATTATTTGTGACCATTCTAGTTAATTAGTAAAAATGAGATATAATTAGAAGTTAAGTAATTGAACATCTTAATTAGCCTAGTAAAGGGGTGTTTGGTTACTTTACTTTGTATGACGGTAGTTACTAACGCATTAGCTTATTCGCTGAAGGTCAAATGTTTATCCATGTACCGATAAGTACATTATCTTGGCACTCAATTTTTCTGCTAAAATCTCACCATTCCATATGATTTGCATATCAATCTGAAGTATACATCATACTTAAGACTAAATTTCAAATTGTTGTCTTATAGAAACATATCACAATTTTCTTTGAAATAATTAATATTGATAAATTATGAGTGTAGCTCTTCTAATGAGTTTTTCAATGTCCATCAAATTCAAACTCGTATCAAAAGAAAGGATCATATCATGCTGGAAAAAGTCGAGGAATATTTTGATCAAGATAAATGTCATAGGAAATGAATCAGTGATGAAGGTCGGTTTCGATTCTTGGAACTAAAATGAATGAGTTCTTTTGATTGAGAAATAATTCATTCATTTTAGTTCCAAAAATCGTATTTTGAGCAAGATAAATGTCGTAGCTTCTAAGGGTCGGTTTTGTTTTTTGGAACTAATATGAATGAGTTCTTTCTTTACTAATGTTTTCAAACCCGGGTCGACCCGGCCGGGTCAACCGGTCGGACCGGAACCCGGTCAAAAGATTCGAACCCAATAAAATTTAAAAAGGTTTAACTGGATGAAGATTCGAACTCATGACCTACCATCAATGGTTATTAAACTTTAACCTTCATGCCAGGGCAACCTCTTGTTATATGTTCTATCTTTCATTGTTTATATTGATCAAGTTGTGAATAAGACATATTAGTTACCAGCCGCATATTCTTGGCAAAACTGTGAACATAGCTATTTAACTAGTAAAATTAATAATTTGACTTGGAATTAAACTATTAAAAAAGAATAGTAGTTCATTTTGAGTTTTTGACAATAGAAATACCGTATATGCTAATTTTTCAATATGAAAGGTTGGTTAGCACAAAAATGCACCAGCTCGTTAAAGTTTTATGTGAAGAACATGAGACATTCATTTCGAAAGATTGTCTAAAAAATTATTTGTGCCACTATAATCTAAAAAAAAAAAAAAAGCATTTTTGACACCTACTTCATTATTTATAACCATTCTAGATGTTAATTCGGTAAATCGAAATATATTTTAAAAATTAAGTAACTGATAATGACCCTAGTAAAGGGGTGTTTGGGTTACTTTATTTTATATCAGTAACTGAACAAAAATGATGTATGCAAGAGTCATCTCTAAAAGATCAAATGTTTAACTATACGCTAATGAGGTGTTAACGGTACACTGTTTAGCCACACAAATTTTCAGTCCAACTTTGCTAAATGCTAAAATCTAAGGTATACAATATACTTAAAGACGATCTTTCAAATTGCTGTCTTAGAAACAGATGACACTTATCTTTGACATACTGAATATAGACAATTATGTTAAGTTTCAACTTTAGCTAAATTACTACACAGAGTTCATTGTTAAGTATTATTTCTTGTAACAATTAAAACAAAGTTGAGATGGCCGAGTTTGTCTAAGGCCCCAGTTTAAGGCTCTGATTCTAAAGAGCTTGGGTTCAAATCCCATTCTCAATAATCCACTTCAATCTTACTATTTTCCTTATTAAAAATACACTAGATCCAATTCTCATTTTTGCCATATCAAATAAATGAAATTAACATGAGTTTTTGTAAAAATACATGAGCTAGATCTGAATAAAATTAATGGAAAACAGTTAAATTGACCATAGATGTTTAAAAGTAAATAAAAGTGTAAAACAGAAAGATGTTTAAAAGTAAAACTATAAAGTAAATAAAAATGTAAAACTAGTAATGTTAAAATTCACATGGTAAAAAATTTTAATTAAAAAAGAAATCACGAAATGCACGTATTAAGAAATTTTATAGGTCAATACATGCCTTTAATGACTTTCTAAATGATAGCCTCACAATCCTATTTATATATTGCTTCAAATTTTGCATATTTATCGATGTGGGGCAATTTCAAAAAAAAAAACTCATTCCCCCTTCAATCCTTCTCTAAAATTCTGTTCAATGGCTTAACAAGCACGTCTCCACCCTCACACTGCTCATTTACACACATACAAATAACAATGTCATTCTCCATCACCACTCTCTTCGTCATCTTCACACTGCACCGAGCCACAACCGAATCAAAAGGAACACATCACACTCACTCTTCACATGGATTGGCATCAAATGTGACATCACCTACATTGCCGCTCTCCGCGAAACCATCCCGCCAAACACCATCAAACTCATCAGTCACATTTCTCTAAATATATTAACAAAAGCAACCATCAATCATGCCGTATGTACTTGGCCATACGAAGAACAAGCAAAATATTCAAATAAGGTGATCATCATGAAAACAACATATATATAAATGATTTAGAGGAACTTCCCTTGCTATATGTCGATTTTCGAGTCTGCCATGTCTTTCAAACGGCAAAACATACATTATACGAAATATTCAAGCTGGTTTGAGGTAACTAGAAACACTACTTATGAGTCGTATATATGGATTGTGGCTCTTCTAATTAGTTTTTCATTGTCCAGCACATTCAAACTCATATCAAAAGAAGGATCATATCATGCTTGAAAAAGTAGAGGCAGTCGTATTTTGATCAAGATAAATGTCGTAGGAAGTACTGACGGTCGGTTTCGATTCTTGAAACTAAAATGAATGAGTTCTTTCTTTACACTTCTATAGTAGGACTAGGAAGTGAAGGTACATTTGTACAGCTATACCAAAAATATATTACTTTCATGAATTGTTGTGGTTTATGTGTAACTAACTAGTGTTGTTTTAATTAAAATTACAACTCATCAAGTGGTTAGATATGATCAGTGGATTATGTAGTAGAATGTCTGGTTTCTTTTTTTGACTACAAGTATCTAATAGAATCTTCTTGTTGTTTGTGTTTTAGTTAAAAAAAAAAAGGTAAGGCAAGCTGTGAAGATTCGAACCCAACAAAATTAAAAATATGATCGCTGAGTCGAAGATTCGAACCCATGACCTGCTATCAATGGGTTTAAACTTAAAACCTTCACACCAAGCAATCACTTTAGTAAATATTCTATATTTTATTATTTATATTGATCAAGTTTAGAACAAAACATATTAGTTACCATCTGCATATTCTTTGCAAAAACCAACCGGATATCATGAACTATTCAAATCAGTAATTTGATTTGGAATTAATCTATTAAAAAAAAGGATTAGTAGTTAAATTTGACAATAGAAATACCGTATGTTTATTCGATACGTAAGGTTAGTTAGCATAAAATTATCCGTCTCGGTAAAGTTGGTTATATGAAAAGGAAAAACATAAGACATTCTTTTCTAAAAACTTGTCTATAAAATTAAATGTGTCATTATTTGCGATAGAAAAATTGCACATTCTACACCCACATTATTTTTTGTAACCATTCTAGTTAATTAAAAAAAATGAGATATATATTAGAAGTTAAGTAATTGAGCATCTTAATAAGCCTAGTAAAGGGGTGTTTTCCGGGACGGAACCAGGATCAAATACGATCGAGTGCACGAATTTTTTGGAACCTTAATATAAAAACACATTTCGATGGATCGAGTGCATTTAAGTTAAATTTAAGGAAAATTGATGTTTTTTTCAAAAATTAACACTATATATTTTTTTTAGAAAGGCAAAATTTTATTAGAGACCAGAAAAAAGAAAACAATTGTATAAAACAAGGCACCCCCCTCAATTAACAAGCTAATTAAAAGAAGATGAGACCACAAAATTAACACTATATTGAAAAACTCCATACGGTCCCAGGCACCTGCATGAACCTTCCTGGCTCCGTCCCTGGGTGTTTGGTTACTTTACTTTGTATTACAGTACTAACACATTGGTTGTGTTTGGCAACAAGCGATTTGAAGCATTTTGGAGCGGTAAGCAACAAGCGGTTAACATTTTGATTGAAAAGCTTGTTTGGCAATGAAGCAACTAGAGTTTAAAATTTATGCAACTGCTCCTATTTGTAATGCTTGCTAAAGAAGCATTTCAAGCAAATGCTCAAGCATTTGATTTTAATTTACTCATATACCCACAATTAGTTTCTCATTTCTTTAATTATTTTCTTATTATATGCCGTTATTCGTAATTTTACACTTTATAATTACTGCTACAGCTACGTTATCAAACATTTTTTTTAACAAACAACTAATATTAACTGCTACTAGTAGCTGCTACCGCTTATTGCTTACTGCTACTGCTTACTGCTACAGCTACTGCTACGTGTCGCGAAACACTCCCATTAACTATGTATACTAGAGTCATCTCTATAAGGTCAAATATTTATCCATGTACCGATGAGCTGCTAGCAGTACATTATCTTGGTACTCAATTTTCTGCTAAAATCTCACCATTCCATATGATTTGCATATCAATCTAAAGTATACATTAGATTAAATTAGAATTGATAAAATATTTTTTGTAAATTTGGAGCAAAAGTTGAGATGGCCGAGTTGGTCTAAGGCGCCAGATTAAGGTTCTGGTACGAAAGGGTGTGGGTTATAATCCCACTCTCAACATTAATCTTTTTTATTACCTATTTTGGGATGTCACAGTTTGCACCCATCAACTATGGTTGGCTATACAATATTTATCTATTTTGAACTTTCTTCAAACTATGATCAAATTGTAAACGCATTCGCTTTATTTGACCAACAATATTCTTCACTTATTATGATTGTTTCTAAGACTTCGTAAGTAAGGGTGGCAATTCTCGACACGACACGAACCTGATACAAAGTTAAACGTGTTTGAGTTGATGATAAATATGTTTGGGTCAAAACATGTCAACTCGTTTAATAAACTAGACGAGTACCCGCTCATAGCAGCGGTTTCTAGCGGCAGACAATTAACGATATGCGAAATTTTGGTAAGTGTTTCGTATAACGTTCTAAATTTAAACGTGAAAATATCAAAATGAAATTGCAAACGGTGTAACATATGATAATTCAATTATAGCAAAAATTCTTAAAAAGTATCAAACGACATATAAAAATATTTCATAAGACTAAAAAAAAAAAAACATTACATCAATTATGATACACTAACTAAAAATACACGTTACTCGTAGTGTAAAACTTCTTGATACACGATATTTGAGGTGTAGATTTCTGTTTGACGGCCCTCTTTGACTAGTTTAACCAATACCTTTGTTGTTCTACGGGATATCCCTCTAGATAATGCCACATAAAGCTGGCCATGCAAGAAAACAGAGTCGGGATATCCCTCTAACCAATACCCTTGAGCTTTATTAATAGTTATCGCAAAGCTAAGGCGAATAGGGAATTGTTTTCTCTTTAGTTTGAAAGGGAACAGTCTAACTCCAGCGTGTTGTCCGACAACAATCTTAGCATTGATGACATTAGGATCAAAACGTTTACATATTAACCTCATGCCATTACACAAATTAGTAAAGTTTGACAATTATGTGTATCTTTCAAAACTTGAAAGGAAATTATTTTATAAATTAGTAAAGTTTGACAATTAGTAAATCAGTTATAATGTATATCTTATTTCAAAATAGTTAATTTGTCAATTATTAATCCATTGTACTTGTTGGATGTATATCTTTTTTAAAAATAGTTGATTTGTTTATAACTTTCACGGTACTCTTTTATAGAATACATGATTTGTAATATATTATGGACAAATATTTGTTGTCTAAACCTTGTTCCTCTTTGACAGTGATCGAAATATTTGGCCATACAAAAATATATTCGTATCTGTGTTGTCAACTACAAAGCAATAATTTACCAAACATGCAACAACATGTAATACCACCAGGCCAAAATTAAAATTTAATCTATTAATGACATATTTTGACTTTGTTATAACTTGTCTATATCTTTTCATATGAATCAATAGATTAGCAAGGTTTTGAATTTGTTATAAAGAAGTTGCATAAATTAGTAACCAACTTTGTGTCAATGCACATTTGATAGATCATATAAAAAATAAATTCATTTTCTAACCTGAAGGTCATCATCAATGTTCCTTTCATTTTGCATTTCCATTCTTTCTTGTAGTGAAACGATTTATTGGATGAATGATAGGCTATGAAGTAGTGTGTTTATATAGCCAATACGCAATAGTCATAGTTAAACTTGATTTTTCCCTTTTTCCTTAAAATATAGGTGTTTAAAATTGAAAAAAATATTATAGCGAATGAGAATTTTGTCCAGAAATACATGATACTTTCCTTCATATGTGCTAAATGCATTGTGTTCATTGACCATGAAAAACTCTCCTCGAATACAAAACTCTAATATGCAATAACGAACCAAAATCTTTTAATCTCGATTTATACGCATGTCGACATTAGTAAAACATGTATGGCTATATATTATATTTTATATGTTTCATACATCATTGGACCCCACTTTTACCAACATGTTCTAATATAACTTACATGTGTGTATGTAAACACAGATTTTATAAGTATTCTCATCCTTATCGCTTGACACCAAAATACAACACACACCTAATATAAACAAGGTATGCTATATCTTCATATTTACCATGCATGCAATCACCAAAACACATGCAATCTTAACCTTGATCTAACAAAATACATATGTTTATAACTCAACATCTGCTTATAATCTTATACTTTCCATGTTTCATGTTTGCTAATATGTTAAACCGCACCTACTGGTCTCTCGCCAAAAGTGATTTACAATTTTGGGTTTATAGTATAAACATATCGTTTTAACCGGACTCGACAATCATTTGCTAACAAAACATTTATTGTGTTCATGTTGCGTTATTATTTTATATATGTGATCGATTGACAGCATGATTATCATATGATATGTATGTCGATGATAGATAGAGGTTTACCTTACGGCTGAGTCAAGAGTGATTGAAAAGAAAGAAAAGTGATACTCGAAATCAACCATACATGATCACCAAAACTGCTATGAAATGCGAACGCATGTACGACTTTAGTGGTCTCAAACGAAGCCTCAAACTCATACGCGAATTGATATAAAACCTGCAACCTCTAACGAATCGAGACCGAATATCAACCTTTACACCAACAGATCAAACAGGACCAACCACGAAATCACAACCAAGATTAAACTTGCATATTTACCTTTTGAATGAAGGACGTAGAAACTCAAAGTTCATGCAATCATGCGTCTAGTTTACTCATATGGATCGTGAAGGAGGTTATGGATTGTTTGACAGGTTTATGAGGCATGAGTGTGTTTGCGTTTTCATAAATGGGTGTGATATCCTGTATATGTGATAAACGAATGAAAGCTATATATATATATATATATATATATATATATATATATATATATATATATATATATATATATATATATATATATATATATATATATATATATATATATATATATATATCAAAATAATATTTTCGGATTTTCTCCAAACCGTGGAGAATTTAAAAATGGAATGGAGCGTTTCTTGTTTTAGCAAAAATGATCATATCTTCTTAAGGAGGAAATACGTGTGGAATTTTAAAGAAAATGAATGTGTCGTGGGACTTTAAGTGTAATTAAGAGTAATGAGTTAAGAGTAGTGAGTTTCAACATTTTCATCTTAATTGTTCAAGTTTCCTTAATTAATAAGGGCATTATGGGGATTGACAAAAAGTTAAGTTTTCACTTTTTCACTTTGACCGTTTTGTCTATATAAGTAGTACTAGACGAGTACCCGTGCATAGCAACGGGATATTATAGCGACAAATAGTTTATTGATAAAAAAAAGTTTATAGGTTATAAATGAAAAATAATAAAAGTTTGAAGATTTGAGAATTAAACATAATGTTTTGAAACCCGGTTCGACCCGGGTGGTTCAACCGGTTGAACCATTCCGGTCGAAAAATTGGTCGATTTAAACCGGGTCAACTTGCTAGGTTGGGTCGAAAACGGGTCAAATTAAACCGGTTCAACCCTTCGGGTTTGAAGCGTCCCGGGTCAACCCGGTTTGTGATCTGTATTAATTGTTTTAATTTGTTATATTTAATTTGGTAGATATCTTTTGAAACCCGGTTCGACCCGGGTGGTTCAACCGGTTGAACCGTTCCGGTCGAAAAATTGGTTGATTTAAACCGGGTCAATTTGCTAGGTTGGGTCGAAAATGGGTCAAATTAAACTAATCCAACCCGTCGGGTTTGAAGCGTCCCGGGCCAACCTTGTTTGTGATTTGTATTAATTGTTTTAATTTGCTAGATATGTTTTGAAACCCGGTTCGACCCGGGTGGTTCAACCGGTTAAACCGTTCCGGTCAAAAATTTGGTCGATTTAAACCGGGTCAACTTGCTAGGTTGGGTCGAAAACGGGTCAAATTAAACCGGTTCAACCCGTTGGGTTTGAAGCGTCCCGGGTCAACCCGGTTTGTGATTTGTATTAATTATTTTAATTGGTTGTACAATGTGTATAAATCATTGTATTTTGAAGTAATGAGGTGTTTTAATAAGAGTATTAATTACATTTCATAATTTCCTTATATACATTTTTCAACATTTCACATTTGACTTTTCTTGACTTTTCCACTTTCACCTTTGATCATTTTTGCTTTATAGGTAGTATAGATATAGATAGGCCGTGTTTGGATTGAGCAAGTATTAAACAAGTCAATCCGTGAACCTGTTTAAATCTATAAGCCTCTAGAAAAATATATAACTTTGATATTGTGTTGGCTTTAGATTAAATGCATTATGTTATGCACTTAATATAATACAATGAATTACAATTATAACTCATATCATTAAAATTGTTGTGTTTTTTATATATGTTATGTATGTCATTTTTGGACTTAAACTTGTTGGACAAACCACCAATCTTTTACACCACTTGACCTATTTATTTAAACATGTTAAATGGGTCACAAATGCGTGACACGTGTTTTGAAATCTATATCCAAATTGTAAACTACAACTACATTTCATGTTTTCTTTTTATTTAGTGCTATTTTTTGATGTTTCATTTCTGCTTTTCTACTTTGGATTTTGATCACATTTGTCACTGCAATTTTGTACTTATTTGAACTATTGACTGGAACTAAACTATTAAAACCAGTTTCATGTTGTCACGGTTCCATCCATCTCGAAATTCAATTCATAATCAAGTATTTCTTTTGTTGCCTTATTTCTATTTAATTTACACAAGTCTTTTAATCATTATTGTAGACAACATTTGTTTTTGAAAACAAAATTTAGAGAAGTTTTGATACGGTAAAATAAATTATCTTTTAGCAGGCATGAGCTAGAAAATTGTGGATGTTTACACGGGCTGTGCGTAGGCACAACTTCAATCTTACTAGTTTCCTTATAAAAAATAAGCTAGATCCAGTTGTCATTTTTGCCATATTAAATAAATGAAATTAACATGAGTTTTTTTAAATATACATAAGGTAGATCTGAATACAATTAATGGAAAACAATTAAATTGACCGTAGATGTTTAAAAGTAAATAGAAATGTAAAACCCATAGATGTAAAAAGTAAGATTATAAAATAAACACAAATGTAAAACTAGTAATGTTAAGACACTCATGTTTATTTTACAATTCACATGGTAAAAAAATAATAATAATAAAATAAAAAATAAATAAAAAACAAAATAAAATAAAAAATAATAAAATCAAGAGACACACATATTAAGAAATTTTATAGATGCGCTAGTTGACTTTCTTAATTATAGCCTCACAATCCTATTCATATATTGCTCCAAAGTTTGCGTATTTATCGATGTGGGACAATTTTTCAAAACCAAAACTCATTCCACCTTTAAGCCTTCTCTAAACTTTTGTTCATTGGCGTTCAATGGCTTAACAAGCACGTCTCTACCCTCACACTGGTCACTTACACACATACAAACAACAATGTCATTATCCATCACCACTCTCTTCGCCATCTTCACACTGCACCGAGCCATAACCGAATGAAAAGGAACAAATCACACTCACTCTGTACATGGATTGGTGTCACATGTGACATCACCAACACCGCCGCTCTCCCCAACACCATCCCGTCAAACACCATTAAACTTGCCGGTCACATTCCTCTAAATATACTAACAAAAGGAGCAATGAATCGTGACGTATGTACCTAGTCATATGAAGAACAAGCCAAATATTCAAATAATGTGATCATCATGAAAACAACGTATATAAATGATTAGAGGAACTTTAGTCATATGAAGAACAAGCCAAATATTCAAATAATGTGATCATCATGAAAACAACATATATAAATGATTTAGAGGAACTTAACTTGCTATATGTCGAGTTGACCATGTCTTTCAAAAGGCAAAAAATACATTTTACGAAATATTCAAGAGGGTTTGAGGTAACTAGAAACACTACTTATGAGTCGTGTATATGGATTGCGGCTCTTCTAATGAGTTTTTCAATGTCCATCACATTCAAACTCAAATCAAAAGAGGATCATATCATGCTGGAAAAAGACGAGGAAATCCTATTTTGACTTCAATTAAGTAATGTTTTGTTTTGTTTCTTTTTTGACTGCAATTAAGTAATAGATCCTGTTGCTGTTTTGTTTTAGTTAAAAACAAGGAAGGCAAGCTGTGAAGATTCGAGCCTAAAAAAAAAAAAAAAAAAAAAAAAAAAAAAAAAAAAAAAAAGGAGTTGAATCTGCCAATGAAGATTCGAACCCGTGACCCACTCTATCGATATGGGTATTAAATTTTAACCTTCATGCCAAGCCGCTCCTTAGTAAATGTTCTATCTTTCATTCTTTATATTGATCAAGTTTAGCTACCATTTACCAGGAGCCGCATATTCTTGGCAAAACTGCAACCGCAATATCCATGAACATATCCATTTAACAATTAAAATTAATAATTTGACATGGAATTAATCTATTAAATAACAATAGTAGTTCATTTTGAGTTTTTGACAATAGAAATACCCATAAAAATGCACCATCTCGTTAAAGTTAGTTATAACTTATATAAAGAACATGAGACATTTATTTCGAAAGATTCGTCTACAAATTAATTGTGCCATTATAATCTATACAAATTTGCATATTTGACACCCACATCATTATTTATAACCATTGTATATGTTAATTCGGAAAATCAAGATGTGTTTTCTAAGTTTAATGACCCTAGTAAAGGGGTGTTTGGGTAAATTTATCTTACAAGTTTCCTTATTAAAAATAAGCTAGACCCAACTGTCACTTTTACCATATCACTTTGATATGTTTGGCGAAAGTAACTGTTGCTGGAACTAGAGATGGTGCTGGTGTTGAAGATTATAAAAAGAAATTATTTTTATAAGCTACATGAAGTAACCTTTGGTTTTAATAGATTATGAAAGATTATTTTTTTTTTAGAATCTCTTATAAGTTATGTCTGCCAAACAAAGATTATTTTTTAAGTAGCTTATTTTTTGAAAAAATAAGCACAATCTCCCAACAATCTTGTGTGCCAAACATAGTAAAATAAATGAAATTAGCATGAGTTTTTGTAAAAATACATAAGCTAGATCGGAATAAAATTAATGGAAAACAGTTAAGTTGACCGTAGATATTTAAAAGTAAATAAAAATGTAAAACACATTGATGTTTAAAAGTATGACTATAAAGTAAATAAAAATGTAAAATAGTAATGTTAAGAGGCTCATGTTTATTTTACAATTCACATGGTAAAAATAAAATAAAATCACCAAATGCACATATTAAGAAATTTTATAGGTCAATGGACGACTTTTCTGATTTTATAAATTATAACCTCACAATCCTATTCATATATTACTCCAAAGTGTGCATATTTGTCGATGTGGGACTATTTCAAAACCAAAACTCATTCCACCTTTAGGCTTTCTTCAAACTCACGTCTCCAACCTAACAACATTTGGTCACTTACACACATACAAACGACAGTGTCATACGGTCATTATCCATCACCACTCTCTTCATCATCTTGACATTGCACCGAGCCACAACCGAATCATCTGGAACAGATAGCACTTATTTTGCACATGGATTGGTGTCACATGTGACGTCACCAACACTGCCGCTCTCTTCGTCACCATCCCACCAAACACCATCAAACTCACCGGTCACATTCCTCTAAATATATTCACAAAAGCAACCATGAATCGTGCCGTATGTATCTGGTCATATGAAGAACAAGCCAAATATTCAAACAAGGTGATCATCATGAAAACAGCATATATAAATGATTAGTGGTACTTCCTTTGCTATATGTCGAGTCAACCATGTCTTTCATAAGGCAAAAGATACTGATGACGTATAGTCTATATTTGGGCCGTGAGTCCAAATAATATACATTACTAGCGCCTAAGTCCACCACAAGTGGGCTGCCATGACAATGGTTTGGGCCGCAGTATCATTAGCTTGGGCCCACGAGGCCAAAGCCCAATTAAACCCATTGGATACACGATAATAGATATCCTTTCCTCGGATAAGCACCACGAGTGCGAAGAGTAAGGAGCAAGAAACCTACGCGGTTTCAGCCCCTATATAAGGAATTACATCTCTCACTCAAGGTACGATATACAAACCCTAACTCTCTACGAGAACCCTAAATCGATTACTTACTCTCACGCCGGAGTCTAATCGGGGGAGACAATCCCTCGATAAGCCTAACAGTGTTGTTTTATTTTCTTAGTGCGCAGGTAACAAGTACTAAGAAGCGAATTGGTACGTGAGCAAGAGCCAATAACCAGGAACGCCCAACTTTTGTATCAACAAGTGGCGCCATCCGTGGGACCCTACTAAGAACTAGAATGACGAAACATAAGAATTCAAGCCAGCGGACTCCGCAGTCAGAAAAGCGTGACCATCAGAAGAAAAATCAACAAGATCCGACCTCCAGACAAGTTGCTGGTACAACCAGCACACCTGGTCACCACGAGGCAGGGACAACCCCACCTCTTCTAGCAGTAGAACTACCTATAAGGACTACCCAAATCACACCAGTGGTCCCAAGCGTTGAGGAACTCCAGCGCACCCTCTTCACCACTCCTCATCAAGCTACACCCACAGTGAACAACACTGCGCCGCCAGGCGCGCCTGACCGAAACAGGGCGCCTAATACTGAGGCAGAAATTCTTGCAACAACTGAGGACGCACCCGATCTAACTTTGGGAAACTTTGTATCCCAAAATTATGAAACCCTAACCGCCCTCATGCAAGAAGAAGCAACAAGAAGGGCAAGTGCGAGCCTACAAGCCCGACTCAATTTTGGTCCTGAACGCGAACCATCACCATTGCGTCACCCACGAGGAAGACGCGCAGAACGTACCACTATCCATGATAGGTTGGGTACGATATCTGATTCACAATACTCAGAAAACAGCGAAAGGCGCACCAATGTTCACTCCAGACTTGGCAGTCGGGGAATACAAGATCGATTAGGGCCTCAACATTCGCCAAGTCAAGGATCTTCCAAACCTGGGAGTAGGAGGATTCAAGATAGATTGGGGAGAAGAAGATCCCCAAGCAGAGATCCCTCAAGCTCTTCTTCTGAGAGAAGCCGGCGCAGGCGCCGAAAAAGAGACTACCCTTCTTCCAGTGACTCCTCGGACAACGAGGATAAAGAAACAGGACACTGGAAGTCAAGAGGAAAACGTCGCGAGGAAGAGAATGAAGATATGTCTCTCCCATGGCGACGCCAGAAGATCGATGCGTTTACACGGCGCATCAGCGATTACTCAGACCGCAAACGCAGGCGCATGCCCACTAATGTGAAAACATATGATGGAACAAGTGATCCGGATGATCACCTAAATATTTTCGAATCAGCCGCCACTATCGAAAATTGGCCACAGTCTGTGTGGTGCCACATGTTTAATTCAACGTTAGTAGGAAACGCGCGCACATGGTTTAGCAAACTCCCACGTAGGAGCATTGGTGGATTTGAGGAATTACGAAAAGCATTCCGCCTCAATTTCACCCAACGAAAGAAGTGCGCAAAAAACCCTTTGGAACTAGCAAGAGTAAAACAGCGTCAAGGCGAATCAACCAGCGCTTTTATGGAACGTTTCAAATATGAGTGCATACAAGTCAAAACATGACCTGAAATCCTAAAAATTTCAGGGTTCATGAATGGGATTAACAACCCAGAACTCATCCGAAAATTGAACGACAAAGTTCCACAAACTTTTGATGAGCTAACAAAGCGCACTAGATCCTTTATACAAGGAGAAGCAGCTGCTGCGGATAGCAAAAAAGGTTATTCAAACTATAGGCAGCAAGAGCAGCCGCGGAGACAATCCAATGATCAGAATAACAACCGCAGCAGGAATTATCGCAGTGGAAGAGACAATGACAAATATACCCCTCTTACAAAAACTCCGAGAGAAATATTTGTAACAGAAGGTGCGAACTTCCCAAAACCACCACCAATGCGCACTGCAGAAGAAAAGCACCTAGGTAGCGGATACTGCGAGTATCACGGCCAAAAAGGCCATACAACTAACGAGTGCGTCCAACTAAAACAACTAATTGAAAAGCTACTGAGAGAAGGCAGGATGGACCACCTCGTAAAGAACATCAAAGAGGGAAAAGATAAACAGAGAAACGGGGGTAAGAAAGAACCCCCAAAGGAAAAAGCTGATACTATATACATGATACAATCATGGCAACGCAAGATAAAGCAAAAAGTCAGCCAAAAAGTCTCTCCAGAAAAAGAAATATCCTTCCCTACTATAGCTGCGGACAACGCAGTCGTGGAGCCTCTAACCATTGAAATACATACAGGGGGACATGACATCCACCGCATGTACATTGATGGAGGAGCATCCGCAGATATCCTGTACGATCACTGTTTCAAAAGACTGCGACCTGAAATCCAAAGTCAATTGATACCAGCTACGACATCATTAACAGGATTCACAGGAGAAAAGATTTGGCCCATGGGGCAGTTACGCTTGTTGGTGGTCGTAGGAGATGAACAACACTCAACCGCAACATGGATAAACTTTATGGTAATAAAGTCTCCTTCACCATACAATGGTATCATTGGAAGACCGGGAATATCATCCATGCGCGCAGTACCATCCACAGCGCACGGAATGCTTAAATTTCCTGTGGAAGGAGGAGTTGTCACTCTCTATAACACAAAAGTACCACCAAGAGAATGCATCGCAGTAACAACTGAAGCAGAGACTATTCCAGAACAGCGCACGGAAAAAACGCCAAATTTAAAAGTCGCTATTCATCCAGATTATCCGAAACAACAAGTTTCGATTGGAGGATCTTTATCTGACAAAGGTAAAGCAGCTGTATGCGCACTCTTGCAAAAGAACCTAGACATCTTTGCATGGGAACCAGAGCATATGACGGGAGTACCGCGCTCTATCACAGAGCATAAGCTACAAATCCGACAAGGATACCCTCCAATACGACAAAAGAAACGCGGCCAGGCCCCAGATCGTGCAAAGGCTATTCTGGAAGAAGTACATAAGCTCGTAGATGCAGGCATCATGCGCGAAGTATACTATCACGACTGGCTTTCTAACCCAGTTATGGTAAAGAAGAGCGATGGCAGTTGGAGGATGTGCGTGGACTTCACGGACCTCAACAAAGCATGTCCGCAGGACTGCTATCCACTGCCAGAGATAGACTGAAAGGTCGAGTCCTTGTGCGGATACCCTTTCAAATGCTTCCTAGATGCATATAAAGGGTATCATCAGATCCAGATGGCAGTTGAAGATGAAGAAAAAACAGCTTTCCACACCAGTCAAGGAGTGTACTGCTACATAAAAATGCCTTTTGGCCTGAAGAACGCAGGCGCGACATACCAACGACTGGTGGACACAGCTTTTGAAAAACAAGTAGGCCGCAACTTGGAAGTCTATGTTGACGACCTTGTCATCAAAAGCCATACAGAGGACGAATTGGTGCGCGACATCGAGGAAACATTCAGAACATTGGGGCGAATAAACATGAAGTTGAATCCCAAGAAGTGCACCTTTGGCGCAACTGAAGGCATGTTCCTTGGATACTTGATAGAACCCGATGGAATCAAGCCTTGCCCAGAAAAGACAAAGGCTGTTATTGATCTCCCCTCTCCGCGCACACTCAAAGAAGTCCAGTCATTAAATGGAAAGCTAGCAGGGCTAAAGCGTTTCTTATCTAAGTCAGCAGACAAATCTCTTCCCCTCTTTAAAACACTCACGAAGTGTACTAAAAAGGGAGACTTTCGCTGGACTAACGAAGCGGAGGAAGCCTTCCAACAACTTAAAACTCATCTGCCATCTCTTCCCAAACTTGTCGCACCACGACCAGGGGAAGAACTAATAATGTACTTATCGGCAACCCATGGAGCAGTGAGCGCAGTACTATTAACAGACAGGAACTCCGTCCAGACACCCATATACTTTGTAAGCAAAGCCCTAAAGAAAACAGAGACTAACTACAGCGCTATGGAAAAGCTGGTCTTGGCCCTAGTATTCGCAGCCAAAAGGCTGCGCAGATACTTCCAAGCGCACCCAATAGCTGTAATCACTGATCAGCCAATCAAACAAGTTATCTCTAAGCCTGACGCATCAGGACGCTTGCAAAAATGGAGTGTACTGCTAAGTGAGTATAACATCTCATACAGACCACGTACTGCAATCAAAGGACAAGTCTTAGCCGATTTCATCGTGGAAAAGCCAGACAGCGATAGCCCGACATCCGCAACTAAAACAGATTTGCAGGAACCCTGGATTCTGTTCACAGATGGGTCTTCATGTGTAGATGGATCAGGCGCAGGCCTTATTCTTACAAATCCAGAAGGTATGGAATTCACCTATGCGCTACGCTTTGAATTCACAGCCACAAACAATGAGGCAGAATACGAAGCCCTATTAGCAGGACTACGCATCGCAATCCAAATGGGTGTTCGCAACCTAGAAGCAAATGTAGATTCGCGACTAGTCACTAACCACGTGCTGGGTGAATATGAAGCCAAGGACGAACACATGATCCAATACCTAGAACAGACAAAATCCTTGATCAAGAACTTTGATAAATTCACAATAAAACAGGTGCCTAGAGGAGATAATAGGAAGGCGGACGCACTCAGCAAGATCGCATCCACAAGTTTCGCACACCTCTCAAAACAGGTATTGGTAGAAACCCTAAAAAACAAGTCAATCTTGGAAATGGAGATATCAACAGTGATAGAGGAACAAGATCCTACATGGATGACACCTATCATTGAATTTATTAGCAAGGGAACCCTACCCCAAGATCATAAAGACGCTCGAAGAATACGGCGCACAGCGCAACGATTTGAATTACGCGACAACGTACTCTATCGACGGTCTTTCTTACAACCATGGCTCAGATGTGTTGGACCTCTTCAAGCAGACTACGTACTCCACGAAATTCACGCTGGATCATGTAGTATGCACTCAGGGCCGCGATCCGTGGTGGCAAGCGCTCTAAGGTCAGGATACTATTGGCCAACAATGCATCGCGACGCACGCGATCTGATAAGAAAATGCAGTAATTGCCAAGTACATAGGCCAATTCCGCGCCGACCACAACAAGAGCTAACACCAATTACCTCACCATGGCCATTTTACAAATGGGGTATTGACATCGCAGGACCTTTCCCTGTCGCAGCTGGAGGAGTAAAGTTCCTCATCGTAGCCATAGACTACTTTACGAGGTGGATCGAAGCAAAGGCGGTGGTGAACATCACGGGAAACCAAGTCAAACGCTTTGTCTGGAACAACATTGTCTGTCGCTTCGGACTATCGGGTGTGATCATATCAGACAACGGAAAACAATTCTGTGATAACCCATTCAAAGATTGGTGCGCACAATTGAACATCACACAACACTTTGCTTCAGTCAAACACCCACAAACCAATGGCCTAGTTGAGCGCGCAAACCGCAGTCTAGGTGAAGGAATAAAAGCGCGTCTTGACAGACACAAAGGAAGGTGGGTAGATGAGCTCTCGCATGTCTTGTGGGCGCATCGCACAACAATCAAAACCAGTACTGGCGACACGCCATTTTCCCTAGTCTATGGAACAGAAGCCGTCATACCAGCTGAGATATGAATGCCAACTATACGCACATCAGAGGTCAACGTCATAACAAACAACGAGGAACGGCGCATAGACTTAGACGTACTGGAAGAAAGACGCGAACGCGCAGCTATACGCGAAGCAAAGGCTAAGGCAAAAATGAAGAAGTATTATGATGCAAAGGTCAAACACACTTCATTCAGACCAGGAGACTTTGTTTACCACGCCAACGACGCGAGCCACGCAGAAGACACAGGCAAGCTCGGACCTAAATGGGAAGGACCATACGAGGTCACAGACGCGCTCGGCAACGGCGCATACAGACTGCGCGATATGGAAGGTCAAGACCTAGCACGCACCTGGAACATCTGCAATCTTAAAAAATGTTACTTCTAGGCTACGGCCCTTACACAAACACCCTCGCATCCTACATGATGCCCAATAAGTGTTTGTTCTTTTTCTTTCCTAGGAATCGTATTTTTCTTATTTTCTTTAAAAACTTGCAAGTATCAATAAAATGTTATGGTTTTTAGCTAACTCCATAGCGTATTTTACTTTATTGCATACATAATAAATGTCAATATTGTTATCTTACATTTTTATTGCCTACATGGCGTCCATGCACCACTTAAAGACCCACGAAGGCATAAAGGATAAGTTAACCTACTAATTCACTCGTTGAGTAAGAGGGCTGCAAACCCATCAACATAGGATCACGTATCCTTGCTAAGCGCCTTACTCTTGAGACGTCAAGGTAAGTTTTGCGTTCGCACCCCACGACGGATGCGCACATACTAAGTACACTGTACAAGCTTAGTAAATAACGAGCCAAAACACTTGGTCAAATACCAAAACTTTGCAAACAATGCAAGTATCTCTTAAAGTCACGTACTTAAAGCACTTGGTTAAATAATTTCTGGCAAACAATGCAAGTATATTTTAAGTCACGAACTTAAACAAAAAATTATCTTATTCATAAGTTATTTACAAAAATTACAAAGCAAGACATAATATACAAAAAGCCTATATGCTATGGCGATGCTCAGGACTCTCCTCCGGGGCGGCGAAACTCCCCGCTTCCTGCAGCTTCCTCAAAGTTAAAGCATCCTGCATAGACATGGTTGGAACGCTTACAGGCACACCATCTGACCTGGGGATGTGTGCAGCGCCAATGCCACACATCACTGCCTTACCCTTAATACCCTTCTTCACAGCAACCCTCTGCTCATGTCGCTCTAGCACCTCTTTCAAGGGAATCTCCCTCTCAAGAGCAAAGGGTTTGAGGATGTCGCGAGGCCGCGCGAATACAGGAACTTGCAGCTGCGAAACATCATGTTTCAGATAGTAATCTGATTCCCCTTCCCCATTCTCCCCAAGATGGCGCTGCAATGTCAACCCTGCCATCAGTACATCTATGGGGTCATCTTGATCGCGCTCCAGCCTCCCAATGTGCAATGTCAACCCTGCCATCAGTACATTTTATGAAATATTAAAGTATGTTTGAGGTAACTAGAAACACGACTTATGAGTCGTATATATGGATTGTGGCTCTTCTAATGAGTTTTTTCATGTCCATCACATTCAAACTCATATCAAAAGAAGGTCATATCATGCTGGAAAAAAGTCAAGGAAAACCTCTTCTGATCAAGATAAATGTCATGTCGTAGGAAGTGCTGAAGGTCGGTTTCGATTCTTGACACTAAAATGAATGAGTTCTTTTGATCAAGAAATAATTCATTCATTTTAGTTCCAAAAATCGTATTTTGATCAAGATAAATGTCATGGCTCCTGAGCGCCGGTTTAGTTTTTTGGAACTAAAATGAATGAGTTTGTTCTTTACACTCGTATAGTAGGAAGTGAAGGTACAGTTGTACCACTATACCAAAAATATATTACAATTTCATGGATTGTTGTGGTTTATGTGTAACTAACTAATGTTGTTTTAATAAATCACTTAAAATTACATCTCATCAAGTGGTTAGATATGATCAATGGAATATGTAGAATGTCTGGTTTCTTTTTTTGACTGCAAGTAAATAATAGAATCTTGTTGTTAGTGTTTTAGTTAAGAAAAAGGTACAAAATTAAAAAAAAAGTTGATTTAGAGAAAGATTCGAACCCATGACCTACTATCTACGGGTAAATCCTTAACCTTCCCACAAAGCCAACTCCTTGGTAAATGTCCTATCTTTTTGTTATTTATATTGATCAAGTTTAGAAGAAGACATATTCTTGGCAAAACTACAACCGTAATATCATGAACTATTAAAATCAGTAATTTGATTTGGGATTAATCTTTTAAAAAAAGGATTAGTAGTTAACTTTGACAATAGAAATACCATATGTTGTTTTTCGATATGAAAGGTTGGTTAGTATAAAATGCACCAGCTCGTTAAAGTTAGTTTTATGAAGAACATGAGACATTATATTCTAAAGATTAGTTTATATAATTAAATGTGTCATTATTCTCTATAAAAAATTACAGTACATGTTTTACACCCACATCGTTATCTGTCACCATTCTAGTTAATTAGAAAAAATGAGATATAAATTAGAAGTTAAGTATTGAACAGCTTAATGAGTCTAGTAAAAGGAGTGTTTGGGTTACTTTATTTTATATCGGTTACCAACTTATTAACAGAACAAAAATGATGTATGCAAGAGTCATTCCTAAAAGATCAAATGTTTAACAATACACTGATGAGGTGTTAGCCGGTACACTGTTTAAGCAGACAAAATTTTAGTCCAATTTTGCTAAATGCTAAAATCTCACCATTGCATATGGTTTGCATATCTTAAGTACACATCATACTTAATGACTAAATTTCAAATACAGTTAAGTTTTGGAAATTCATAAACTTTTATTTAGTTTTTAGAGAATTTAGGCTGAAATAATTATTAAAACGGAAGAAGTTTTCCATGTTTAGGTTACCCCGTGAGGGCTGGTCTTTAACTGAGATGTACACGGTCTAACCGGGGTATCCCGTGACTGTTTTTGACCTTTTCCCTGGCCACCCCGGCATGTGTACCAAGTGATTTTGTTTTTCTCTCGAATAATATAGTAGTAATAAGTTTGGCATCATCCAAACACTCGAAACTGAATACTTGCTGTATTAGAACACGGTAATTAAGCCCTAATTATGTGATGTTTGCTTGTGATAAGGATGGAATCAGCTTTGCAAACAACAATATGTTCTAAACTGAATACTTGCTGTATTAGAACACGGTAATTAAGAGGACTCATGTGTATTAAGGAATTTTATAACCTAATACATAAATTTCACATAATGTTAAATATAGCCTCATAATCATATACATATATTGCTCCAAAGTTTGCATATTCATCAATGTGGGACAATTACAAAACCGAAACTCATTCCACCTTCAAACATTCTCCAAGCTTCTGTTCAATGACTTAACGAGCACGTCTCCACCCTCACAACCTCACTTGCACACATACAAACAATGTCATTATCCATCACCACTCTCTTTGCCATCCTCACACTGCATCAAGCCACAACCGAATGAAAAGGAACACATCTCACTCACTCCACACATGGATTGGCGTCACATGTGACGTTACTAACACCACCGCTCTTCCCGACACCATCCCGCCAAACACCATCAAACTCACCGGTCACATTCCTCTAATTATATTAACAAAAGCAACAATGAATAGTGTCGTAGTACATACGAAGAACAAGCCAAAAACTCAAATAAGGTGATCATCATGAAAACAACATATATAAATGATAGTGGTATTTCCCTTGCTATATGTGAGTCGGCCATGTCTTTCAAAAGGCAAAACATACATTTTACAAAATATTCAAGTGAGTTTAGAAACACTACTTATGAGTCGTATATATGGATTGTGGCTCTTCTAATTAGTTTTTCATTGTCCATCACATTCAAACTCATATCAAAAGAAGGATCATATCATGCTGGGAAAAGTGGAGGAAATCTTATTTTGATCAAGATAGATGTTGTAGGAAGTGTTGATGGTCGGTTTCGATTCTTGGAACTAAAATGAATGAGTTCTTTTGATCAAGAAATAATTTATTCATTTTTTTCACTGCAAGTAACTAATAGAATCTTGTTGTTTGTGTTTTAGTTAAAAAAAGGTAAGGCAAGCTGTGACGATTCGAACCCAAAAAAATTAAAAAGGAGACGTCTTCATTTGAAGATTCGAACCCATGACCTACTATCACCGGGTATTAAACTTAAACCTTCACACCAAGCCAACACCTTGGTAAATGTTCTATCTTTCACTATTTATATTGATCAAGTTTAGAACAAGACATAATAGTTACCATCTGTATATTCATGGCAAAACTACAACCTTTATTGGGAATTTTTCATTTCAAATAAATGCATTTATACCTTATTTAGTAATAATTTTATTTAAAAAAATATTATTTTCTTATTAGGTAATATTTTATATTTATCCATAACACAAGTAGAAGATAAATACAAAAAATATAGATAAGATGCAATTAATAATAGAATTAAAAATTTTAAATAATTATCTTTAATAATAAAAAACTATAATTAAATATCATAAATCAAACAAAACAAAGATTAAATTATTTGTTTTTTAATAAATAAAAATATATGACTCAAAAAATTAAAAAAACACGCGCGTGCACGGACATTATAACTAATTAAAATTGATAAAATCTCAATTTTCTGCTAAAATCTCACTATCGCATATGATTTGCATATCAATCTAAAGTATACATTAGATTAAATTAAAATTGATAAAATATTTTTTGTAAATTTTGTGCAAAAGTTGAGATGGCCGAGTTGGTCTAAGGCGCCAGATTAAGGTTCTGGTCCGAAAGGGCGTGGGTTCAAATCCCACTCTCAACATCAATCTTTTTTATTACCTATTTTGGGATGTTACAGTTTGCACCCATCAACTTTGGTTGGCTATACAATATTTATCTATTTTGAACTTCACTTATTCTGATCAAATTGTAAACACATTCGCTTTATTTGACCAACAATATTCTTCACTTATTTTGATTGTTTGTAAGACTTTGTAAGTAGGGGTGGCAATTCTCGACACGAACCTGATACAAAGTTAAACGTGTTTGAGTTGATGATAAATATGTTTGGGTCAAAACATGTCAACTCGTTTAATAAATAGGCCGTGTTTAGATTGAGCAAGTATTAAATAAGTCAATCCATGAACCTGTTTAAGTTTATAAGCCTCTAAAAAAAATATATAACTTTGATTTTGTGTTGGCTTTAGATTAAATGCATTCTGTTATGTACTTAATTAATAATAGGGAAAATTGTTCAAAAATACATCCAACTTGCCACCTTTTACTATTGTATGCACTGAACTTTTTTTTTTTCCTATTATATACACAAAACTTTCTTAAACATCCTATTGTAACCATAAATCTGACGTGGCATCCACTAATCCAGAATTAATTAGATAAATTTACAAAAATCGTCCCTGTGGCTCAAAACAATTACACCATTCGTCCTTAAAACAATTACATAAAAAGTCCCTGTAACTGAAGACCACCCACCTCCACCCACCACAGCCACCACCACCACCACCCACCACTGCCACCACCCACCTCCACCACCACCCACCTCCACCACAGCCACCACCCACCACTGTGCATAAAAATAAGCCAAATAGTTGGGGGTTTAAAGAGCTTAAGGCTTGAAATAGCTCACAAGAAGCTGCCCAGGGTCTCACAAGCTTGGAAGAAGCTTAAGACAGATGAAATACACCATAACTATTCTAAAGATCAAAGGAATTCATGTTCAATAAGCCACACAGACCAAATAAGCAATTCCACAATGCACTCAGACTAAACAGGCTAAATGGCTTAATTGCAGCCTTTGGTGGGGCCCACAGGGGTAACCCAGGGTACAAAATGAATGTGGAACCTAAAAGTCTACTAGAAAGGCTTTCCAAATTGTCCAAGACCAAGGATTAAGCTCAAGGTTTGAGCTTGTTGTGGTCTTGGGAAACTGGTTCAGTAGGCTAATGTACAAAGTGATATATTGAAATAAGCAGTTGCAACAATTCAGCACTTAGGCACAAACTAAAAGTAAATATGGACAAAGACAACTCAAACAACTAACAACAACTAGAAAACAACTACCAATCTCCACTAGATCAAATGGGAACAAGAAATCAACAAGCTTGGTGGAGTGCTTATACTAACAGACAATGCAATGACCAAAGGCAACTCTATGCTTATACTGAGGTGCAGACCTGGAAGGGAGGAGGGGGGAAACTAAGCTAGGCTGCTAGATGAGGCCTACATGGACTAAAGGGAACAAGATCAGTACACTAAGATAAGTTAGATGACATAAGTAACCATTAAGCTAAACTAGAAACAAGATAAAAAAGGGCTTGTTTGGCAGGTTCTTGTGCAGGGCTGCAACTACTGAAACAGTAGGTGTGCAAGGGAATTGCAAGCCTAGGGGGTCACCTTCAAGCTATCTATCAAATTCTTTCTAAGACGGTTGAGTCGACACCGAAAGAAGATCAACATTCATCTTATTTAAGTAAAACACTCATGGTTGTTCAAGAACGTTATAAGACGATGAAATATGCTGTAACTATTGTTGATCTTTTTCATGATGCTACATGCCCTCTTGAGAATGAACATCTTCTTCCTTGACTGAGATATTCAGTCCTCCGTTGAGATCGTTTCTCTCATCATCCACCTCCAAAACTTCTTCTAAAACCACATCCTCACAAATACTGGAAATCATTTCTGTATCAGCTTTTAGATTGTCAACTTGTGAGTAATTGTTTTGTTCTTTGACTGTATCATTCAATGCTTCAGCAGTATCGTTTTTCTCATTAACAACCCTGAAATTTTCTTCAAATTCCACAGCCACACTTAAATTGGAGATGACTTCTGAATCAGCTTTTACACTTTCCACTTGTAAATAAACTGATTTCACTTCTGAGTTGTCTATCTTCTCTTCACTTTCAAGTGTTGTTGCCACATGCTGATCCTTCTCAGCCGTCAAATTCTGATCAGTTCCATCTACAACAACAACATCAAGCTTCTCAAACGCATTGCAAATGTCTTCCACTTTTTCCTTTGAGACACCTACATCACAGCTTTCAACACTTTCATCCACAACCTTATCTTCTGTGTTCTCAGATGATACACTTGACTCGTGAGATGTTTCCATTGAACTAGACCCTACTTGATTTAACAACAGATGGCTTTAACTTTCATATCAAGTAATGGTACATAACAGTCATTTGCATATACACTTAGATCAAAATACGTAGTTTGGATGTATGGTTTAAGGCACATCAAAGAATCAAATATCGATTAATAACTGTTACTTTACATTCTCGGATAAATCAGCTTCACTTTGGTACTGCTTATGACATATGCATATCTAAACAGCAAACACATCATATGTTGTACAAACATGAACCTAATCATAGTGTAGAAATGAATACCTGATCCTACTCTATTCTCTGAAACAAAATTGGCCAAGCCCTTGTCTAAAGTTACACCAACTTCTTCCAAAAACGAATCAATCTTCACAGGCTGACTTGTTTCCCTCCCAATCACATCTGTCCCAAGCCGATATGACTCCAATCATCGTAACCTCATCCGGCTTAACCCCGTCTCCCTCCATCTTTCCATACAATCTCAACGCCTCACACACCTTCCCACTCTTAACATACCCATTAATCATCGAATTCCACGACACCAAATCTCTCACACAACTTTCATCAAACACCTTGCGTGCACAATCCAATTCATCACACGACACCAAAAAATGAATCACGACGTTATTCACATACAAATCAGAACCAAATCCTAAATGAGCCACATTTAATCTTTGTTTACAATTGATTTAGAACGAAAATAAAATATACAAACGTGGCGTGGCAAGGCGTTTCGATCCCTTGACGTTGATCTACCTTGCATCTTTTTGATGATGGTGGCGTGGCAAGGCGGTTGAGGTGGCTGTGGTGTCGGTGTGGTGGTGTTAGAGAGAGAGAGGGAATGGCAGTAAGAAGAAGTAGATTTTATTAAAGGAATGATATAAATTTATGTGGACGAATGGTGTAATTGTTTTGAGCCACAGGGACGATTCATGTAAATTTATGTAATTAACTCCATGCCACGTCAGATTCATGTATACAATAGGAAGATTAAGAAAGTTCATGTATATAATAGGAAAGATTAAGAAATATCGTGAATATAATAGGAAAAAAAAAGTTTCGTGCATACAATAGTAAAAGGTGGCAAGTTGAATGTATATTTAGACAATTTTCCCTTAATAATAATACAATGAATTACAATTATAACTCATATCATTAAAATTGTTATGTTTTTTATATATGTTACGTATGTCATTTTTGAACTTAAACTTGTTGGACACACCACCAAGTCACCAACCTTCTACACCACTTGACCTATTTACTTAAACATGTTAAATAGGTCAAAAATGCGTGACACGTGTTTTGAAATCTATATCCAAATTGTAAACTACAACTACATTTCATGTTTTCTTTTTATTTAGTGCTATTTTTTGATGTTTCATTTCTGCTTTTCTACTTTGGATTTTTATCACATTTGTCACTACAATTTTGTACTTATTTGAACTATTGACTGGAACTAAACTATTAAAACCAGTTTCATGTTGTCACTGTTCCATCCATCTCGAAATTCAATTCATAATCAAGTATTTCTTTTGTTGCCTTTTCTCTTTTTGATATACACAACTCTTTTAATCATTATTATACACAACATTTGTTTTTGAAAACAAAATTTATAGAAGTTTTGATGCGGTAAAATAAATTATCTTTTAGCAGGCATGAGCTAGAAAATTGCGGATGTTTACACAGGCTGTGCATAGGCACAACTTCAATCTTGCTAGTTTCCTTATAAAAATAAGCTAGATCCAATTGTCACTTTTGCCATATCAAATAAATGAAATTAACATGAGTTTTTTTAAATATACATAAGGTAGATCTGAATACAATTAATGAAAAACAATTAAATTAACCGTAGATGTTTAAAAGTAAATAGAAATGTAAAACACATAGATGTTAAAAAGTAAGATTTTAAAGTAAATAAAAATGTAAAACTATTAATGTTAAGAGACTCATGTTTATTTTACAGTTCACATGGTTAAAAAAAAGAAAAAAAAAATAAAAATAAAAATAAAGAAACGCACATATTAAGAAATTTTATAGATGTGCTCCTTAACTTTCTAAATTATAGCCTCACAACCATATTCATATATTGCTCCAAAGTTTGCGTATGTATCGATGTGGGACAATTTCAAAACCAAAACTCATTCCACCTTCAAGCCTTCTCTAAACTTCTATTCAATGGCTTTACAAGCAAGTCTCCACCCTCACACTGCTCACTTACACACATACAAACAACAATGTCATTATCCATCACCACTCTCTTCGCCATCTTCACACTGCACCGAGCCACAACCGAATGAAAAGGAACACATCACACTCACTCTGTACATGGATTGGCGTCACATATGACATCACCAACACCGCCGCTCTCCCCAACACCATCCCGTCAAACACCATTAAACTCGCCGGTCACATTCCTCTAAATATACTAACAAAAGCAACAATGAATCGTGACGTGTGTACCTAGTCATATGAAGAACAAGCCAAATATTCAAATAATGTGATCATCATGAAAAAAACATATATAAATGATTAGAGGAACTTTAGTCATATGAAGAACAAACCAAATATTCAAATAATGTGATCATCATGAAAACAACATATATAAATGATTTAGAGGAACTTCCCTTGCTATATATGTCGAGTCTGCCATGTCTTTCAAAAGGCAAAACATACATTTTACGAAATATTCAAGCGAGTTTGAGGTAACTAAAAACACTACTTATGAGTCGTAAATATGGATTGTGGCTCTTCTAATAAGTTTTTCATTGTCCATCACGTTCAAACTCATATCAAAAGAAGGATCATCATGCTGGAAAAAGTCGAGGAAATCCTATTTTGACTGCAATTAAGTAATGTTTTGTTTCTTTTTTGACTGCAAGTAAGTAACCCAAGATCTACTTTATCGATGGGTGTTAACTTTAACCTTCATGGCAACCACTCCTTTATAAATATTCTATCTTTCATTCTTTATATCATCAAGTTTAGCTAAGACATGTTAGTTACCATTTACCAGGAGCCGCATATTCTTGGCAAAACTGCAACCGCAATATCCATGAACATATCCATTTAACTATTAAAATTAACAATTTGACATGGAATTAATATATTAAAAAAGAATAGTAGTTCATTTTGAGAGTTTGACAATAGAAATACCCACAAAAATGCACCATCTCGTTAAAGTTGGTTATATGAAGAACATGAGACATCGATTTCGAAATATTCGTCTAAAAAATTATTTGTGCCCCTATAATCTATAAAGAAATGCATTTTTGACACCTACTTCATTATTTGTAACCATTCTATATGTTAAGTCGGAAAATAATGATATGTTTTTTAAGTTAAGTAACTGAACATCTTAATGACCAAAAGTAAAGAGGTGTTTAGGTTACTTTATCTTATATCGGTTTACTAACATAGTAACATATCAACTTATTAACTGAACAAAAATGTTATATGCTAAAGTCATCCTTAGATCAAATGTTTAACATACGCTACGGTGATGAGGTGTTAGCGGTACACTATTTAGGCACACAAATTTTCAGTTTACTGCTCTTTTGCCAAACGACTATTAAAATTCAAAATGCTCATTACTCACCACTTGCCGCCCTAAAAAGCTTCATATCGTTCCGCGCCAAACATACCCGTGGTATTTGAAAAAGAAAACTGATGTGACGCTGATATAACAAGAGTGACCATAATAATTATGATTACCGTTACCATTGCCCTTAAAACAACCCACTAAACTATTAAAACCACTTTGATGTTGTCAAAGTTCCACTTATCTCTAGGGTAAGGATCCAGTGAGAAGAAAACTTAAAATGAGAAGAATGAGAAATAACTATAACCACATATTTGAGATGCATCGACTTGAATTAGATGCATCTCTATTCATTTAGATGCATCTCACTTAGTTTTGAAAATGATTTTGAAGTAAAAACGATGTAAAGTAGTATTAGCAACAAATTTGACTCGCAGAGGGCAAAAAATGTATAGGATTCATCTAACTTGATGAAATTCATCTAATATATGTATATGCATCTAAGTTTTAGCTAGGAAATATGTTAGGGTGCATCTAAAAGATTAGGGATGCACCTAATTCAAGTCGACACATCTCTAATGTGTATTTATAGTTATTTCTCATCCTTCTCATTTTAAGATTTCTTCTAATTTGATCCTAAGTCCTTATCTCTATATAATTGGAAAAATAAACCACTTTCAAAAATAGCCATGACTAATCTCGAAATCCAATTCATAATAAACTATTTCTTTTGTTGCCTTTTGGACAAGTCTTTTAGTCATTATTTTAGACAACATTTGTTTTTGGAAATAGAATTTAAAGAAGTTATGATGCGTAAAATAAAATATCTTTTAGCATGTATGAGTTTGAAACATTGCGGTTGTTTACATGGGTTGTGCACCCGTGCGTAGGCACAACTTCAATCTTACAACTTTCCTTATTAAAAATAAGCTAGATCCAATTGTCACTTTTGCCATATAAAATAAATGAAATTAACCTGAGTTATTGTAAAAATAAATAAGCAATAAAACTAACGGAAAATAGTTAAATTGACCGTAGATTTTTTTATTATTTTTTTTAATTTTTTTTTTTTTTTTTTTTTTTTTTTTGAAGCAAAGAGCTAGAATAAAAACGAAATTACATAATAGCTAAGAGCACTAGGTACCCACCAAGCCATTAAGTTGGTGTTATGGAAAAAACGCCACCACATCATCACTTTTTCTCATAACACCAGAATACCCCATAACACAAAAAACACCCCTCCCTCCATAACACCACATTTCAAGTGCCGTCAAGTACCTCAATTTTTTATAATTATTTTTCATTTATATATAAATGATATAAGACATTATTAAACTAAACATTAAATTTCATTGTTAAACACTAGCAAACCCATGCTATCCAAATATTTTTGCAAGATAAGGCTGTGTAAATTGTAATAATAAAGTCCTACCTTAACGCTTAACTGGCCCAAATGAATAACAAGCCCACAATAATCTAACACCAAAATCCATTAGTTAAATACCTAAACTTTCTCATATAAACCTAATTTTTCTCTTGTAGCCACATACACGCCTCCATATCCTTCTTCTCTTCTTAAGAAACTGATCATCAAACCATCATCTATCGAGAGTTTACACATACGGTGTCATCTTTTTCTCTTCTTAAAAAAAAGGAAAACGTGAAAACGCGGAAAAGAAACGAGAAAACGCGAGCCACGGTACCCACCTCACGCCGTCCGGTTGCGTTTTCCGGGACCATCTCGGCTGGTGATGATGGCTCAACACTCGAAAACGCGAGTCACGGTACCCAACTCGCGCCATCCGGTCGCGTTGAGCGGGAAAACGCACGGGAAAACGTTGGGTACCTAGGCCTCTAAGAAAGGACTTTGAAGCCAACCAATCCAACTAAAAGTAAATAAAAATGTAAAAGTAAATAAAAATGTGAAACACATAGATGCTTAAAAGTAAGACTATAAAGTATAAAGTAAATAAAAATGTAAACTAGTAGTCTAGTAATGTTAAGAGGCTCATGTTGTTTATTTTACAATTCACATGGTAAAAAAAGAAACTCAGAAAATCACATATTAAGAAATTTTATAAATCAATATATGTTTTTTATGGGTTTCTTGATTATAGCCTCACAATCATATTCATATATTGCTCCAAAGTTTCTTTATTCATCGATGTGGGACTATTTCAAAACCAAAACTCATTCCGCCTTTAGGCTTTCTTCAAATTTCTGTTTAATGGCTTAGTGACCACGTCTCCACCCTCACAGCCTCTGCTCACTTACACACATACAAATGACAGTGTCATACTGTCATTACACATCGCCACTCTCTTCATCATCTTGACATTGCACCGAGCCACAACCGAATCATCTGGAACAGATAGCACTCATTCTGCATATGTGACGTCACCAACACCGCCGTTCTCCCCGAAAGCATCCCGCCAAACACCATCAAACTCATCAGTCACATTCCTCTAAATATATTAACAAAAACAACCATGCATCGTGTCGTATGTATCTGGTCATATGAAGAACAAGCGAAATATTCAAATATGGTGAATAGGTGATCATCATGAAAACAACATATATAAATGATAGTGGTATTGCCTTTCCTATATGTCGAGTCGACCATGTATTTCAAAAGGTAAAACGTACATTTTACGATATATTCAAGTGAGTTTGAGGTAATTAGAAACATTACTTACGAGTCGTATATATGGATTGTACATGGCTCTTCTAATCAGTTTTTCAATGTCCATCACATTCAAACTCATATCAAAAGAAGGATCATATCATGCTGGAAAAAGTGGAGGAAATCCTTTTTTGGAACGGCAATTTATTAAACTAACAAAGAGCTAGATCAAACAGAAATGAGATAAGGGTTCTTAAGCCAATCGTCCCATTTGAACAACGCTTTACATCTACACTTACACCAATTAAACGACAAAGAAACTAGATTATCAAAAATTAACGCCTTGTTGGGAATCTTGTTGTCGAACAGGAGTTTATTTCGGAAATTCCAAATAGACCACCATAAGCCATAGAAGACTCCTTCCATCATACTTTTCAGCTTATTGGGGAGCCGAATAGATACTAGCCACTCGCGCCATTCCTCATAAGAACTTACATCCGCATAATCAACGTTCCACCAAGAAGAGAATTTTTTCATAATTTGTTTAGACATAACGCATTGAAAGAACAAATGACTCGTAGACTCCACACCACCTTTGCATACTGGACACCTAAGAGAATCAATGTCCATTCCGCATCGCGAAATATTAAATCTCGTAGGCAAAGCATTAGTTTTAATTTTCCAAGTTGTGATGTTCACCTTGCTTGGAACGGAGTTAACCCATCTGGTATACATACCTACCTCCTGAAAGCGCTTCTCGTCAATCAACTTACGAATGGAGTTCACTGAGTAATCCCATTGACTCTCAAGCGTCCAAAAATACTTGTCTTCGCAAGGAACCAAAATAATAACGTGCACAATCTCCAACAAAGAATTAAATTAAGATTCTTCTGTTCCGCTTCTCACTCTTCTTCTGAAAGAGTCATCTAAACTTGGCACCATCAGTTTCATTCGAACAGTAGCATGTTTGTGCAGCTCAAGAGCATATAAACGAGGAAATAAATCTTTAATAATGCCACCTGCATACCATTTATCTTCCCAAAACGAAGTAGAATCTCCATTCCCCAACTTCAAACAGATGAGATCCGCCATATTAATACCCATACCCTTCAAAGATCTCACCTCCTTGACAATCGACGTCCAATAGGTTTGTCCCCCAATGATCACGTCTTTATCCAACTTTCGGTCATCGCCATGAATAGCCTTGATTACTCTTGTCCATAAAGAAGACTTTTGAGAGTAAAATCGCCAAATCCATTTAAGCATGAGACCTCTATTTAACGCGTACAAACTTGAAACCCCTAAACCCCCTTTATCCTTAGAAGTAAGAACATTATCCGACTTTACCCATGAAGCTTTACGACTTTTGGGATCATAACCATTAAAGAATCGACTCCGAGTGGATTCAAGAGTTTTAAGAACATATGAAGGAGCTTTAAAAATTAACATATGAAAAATTGGCATAGAACCAATGATGGATTTAAGAAGAGTGAATCTACCTCCGATAGAAAGAATTTTTGTCTTCCATTTAGATAATCGCGATAACACCTTATCTATCACCTCTTTCCATGCTTCCTTTCTAGACATATTTTCACCAAGATAAGTAAACGGAGTCTTTAGAACAAGATATCCAAGTTTAGAAGTCGCGTTATGAATCTTCCCATCCTCCACATTAATACCCAAAATCTTACTCTTACACATATTAATTCTCAGCCCAGAAGCCCGATAAAAACAATCCAAGACTTTTACAAGGGTATCAATGTTGAGCTCACTCCATTGAACAATAAAAATTGCATCATCCGCATAGAGCAAATGAGAAAGACTTTCAATAGAATTTAAATTGATACCCGTATATAAGCCCCCGTCCACCACGCGTTGAAATGAAATATGTAAGCTCTCCATAATGAGAATAAATAAAAAGGGAGATAACGAGTCACATTGTTTAAACCCTTTAAAGAATTGAAATTCCTCCGTACAGTGGCGAAGCTAGAAAATTTTCAGTGGGGGGTCGGGATCTAAATTTTTTTTCCTAACGCTATTTTTTGGGTAATACCGAAATTTTGGGGGGTCGAAACCGAATATACCGAAATTTTTCTACACGAAAACTATATACCCCCTACATCGCAAAAAAAATTTCGGGAGGTCGGGCGCCCCTCCCCGCCCCTATGTAGCTGGCCCCTGCCTCCGTAGTGCTACCATTGATTAGGATGGATCCTCTAGCCGATCTAAGACAACTTTGAATCCACTTTCTCCATTTGTTACCGAATCCGAATTTATTTAAGATGTCATCAAGGAAATCCCAACGAACCGAGTCATACGCTTTCTCAAAATCAACTTTAAAAATAAGAGAATGTTTTTTCTTTTTACGGCACCATCGGATAACCTCGTTAAGAATAAATGGCCCATCTAATATTTGACGATTCGACACAAACGCCGATTGGACCTCATGAACAAGATCGCCAATCACATTAACAAGACGATTAGTCAAAATGGATTGTTGTGGTTTTTTGTAACTAACTGGTGGTGTTCTAATAAATCACTTAAAATTACAACTCATTAAGTGGTTATATTTGATCAACGGATTATGGATTGTCTGGTTTCTTGTTTTTACTACAAGTAACTATAGGGGGTGGCAACGTTCTCGGCAAAGAGTCGGCATTGATCAGCAATGATCGGCATAACATTGCCACTTGATCGGCATGGCTTAATCGGCAACAGTTTCGGTATTACATACCGAATCGGTAAAACTCAAGCCTTAAATGAAATTGACCGTTGCACCATAAATGGTGTTACCGTTTGAAGCTTTTCAAAAAAATTTAAAAAAAAAAAAAAAAAAAAAAAAAATCCCCTTTTAAATCACCCATTCACTTTATCATGACATTGCCACTAAAAAGGCATGTTTAGGCATGAAATGCATCTCTTTCTTTTTATTGGTCAATTTAAAAAATAATTGATAAACCTTTAGGCAACGTTGCCACCCCTAATAGAAATATAGAATCTTCTTGTTGTGTGTGTTTTAGTTAAAAAAGGTAAGACAATCTGTGAAGAATTTGACCACCCCTAATAGAAATATAGAATCTTCTTGTTGTGTGTGTTTTAGTTAAAAAAGGTAAGACAATCTGTGAAGAATCGAACCCAACAAAATTGAAAAAGAGAAACCTAGTAGAAAGATTCGAACCCATGATCTGCTATCAATGGACGTTAAACTCTAACCTTAACACCAAGCTACCTCCGTAAATATTCTATCTTTCACTATTTATATTGATCAAGTTTAGAACAAGACATAATAGTTACCATCTGTATATTCTTGGCAAAACTACAACCGTAATCATGAACTATTAAAATCAGTAATTTGATTTGGGATTAATCTATTAAAAAAGAGGATTAGTAGTTAATTTTGACAATAGAAATACCATATATTATTATTCGATACGAAAGGTTGATTAGCATAAAATGCACCATCTTGTTAAATTTGGTTATATGAAGAACATGAGACATTCTTTATCAAAAGTTTCGTCTATAAAAATAAAAAAAACATGTCATTATTGATTATTCTCTGTAAAAAAGATGCATATCTAACGCCCACATGATTTGTATCCATTCTATATGTTAGTTCGAAAAACAGATATATCTTAAAAGTTAATTAGTTGAACATCTTAAATCTTAATGATCCTAGTAAATGGATGATTTAGGCACATAATTTTTTAGTCCAATTTTGCTAAATGCTAAAATCTCACCATTGCATATGGTTTACATATCTTAAGTATACATCATACTTAAAGACTAAATTTCAAATTGCTGTCTTATACAAACAGATTACACTTTTCCTTGACATATTGAATATTGAATATTGATAATCATGTTTAGTTGGTTATATGAAGAACAAACCAAATATTCAAATAAGGTGATCATGAAAACAACATATACAGTATAAATTTAGAGGAACTTCCCTTGCTATATGTCGAGTCGACCATGTCTTTCAAAAGGCAAAACATACATTTTACGAAATATTCAAGCGGGTTTGAGGTAACTAGAAACACTACTTATGAGTCGTATATATGGATTGTGGTTATAAGCCTTGCATATCGGGCTCACTTGCCTGCCACTACCGTTAAGGTCTTCGACTTAGTAATCCAAACCACCTTGTGGGTACTGTGGCGGTTCAGAAACGAAGCAACTTTTGCCATCAAGCGTCCCAACAAAGATTTAATCATCAACGATATCAAGTCCTTATCTTTTAATTGGTTTTCTAGTAGGAAAAAAAAAGTCTTCATTAAATTGGATAGACTGGTCTTGTAACCCTTGTAATGCTCTGTACATAACTTTGTATCCTTCTTCCTAGCATCTTGCTAGAGGTTATCTTATTTATATTCATTTGCCATTCAAAAAAAAAAAAAAAAAAAAAAAAAAAAAATCAGTTTAATATTGTCCATCACATTCAAACTCATATCAAAAGAAGGATCATATCATGCTGGAAAAAGTGGAGGAAGTCGTATTTTGATCTAGATAAATGTGGTAGGAAGTATTGATGGTCGGTTTCGATTCTTGGAACTAAAATGAATGAGTTCTTTTGATCAAGAAAGAATTCATTCATTTTAGTTCCGAAAATAGTATTTTGATCAAGATAAATGTCGTAGCTTCTGAGGGTCGGTTTCGTTTTTTGTAGCTAAAATGAATGAGTTTTTTCTTTACACTCCTATAGTAGGAAGTGAAGGTACATTTTGTACATATATACGAAAGATATATTACAATTTCATGGATTGTTGTGGTTTATGTGTAACAAACTTGTGTTGTTTTAATAAATCATTTAAAATTACAACTCATCAAGTGGCTACATATGATCAATGGATTATGTAGAATGTTTTGTTTCTTTTTTTGACTGCAAGTAACTAATAGAATGTTGTTGTTTGTGTTTTAGTTAAAAAAAAAAGTAAACCCAACAAAATTAAAAAGGACAAAGCTTGGGGGAAGATTCGAACTCATGACCTACAATCAACGGGTATTAAACTTTAAACTTCACGCCACGCCAAATCCTTGGTAAATGTTCTATCTTTCATTATTTATGTTGAGCAAGTTTAGAACAAGATATATTATTAGTTACCATTTGCATATTCTTTGCAAAAACCAACTGGAATATCATGAACTATTAAATTTAGCAATTTGGCTTGGAATTAATCTATTTAAAAAAAATATGATTACGGAGTGGTAGTTAATTTTGACAATAGAAATACCATAAGTTATTTTTCGATATGAAAGGGTGGTTAGCATAAAAATGCACCGTCTCGTTAAAGTTGGTTATATGAATAACATGGGAAATTCTTTTATAAAGGTTCATCTATAATTAAATGCGTCATTATTCTCTATAAAAGAGTTGCCTATTTTACACCCACATCATTATTTGTGACCATTCTAGTTAATTAGTAAAAATGAGATATAAATAAGAAGTTAAGTAATTGAACATCTTAATGACCCTAGTAAAGGGGGGTTTGGGTTACTTTATTTTATATCGGTAAACTTATCAACGTATCTGAATAAAAACAATGTACACTAGAAGGTCAAATGTTTAACCATACGTTTTGCTAAATGCTAAAACCTCACAATTGCATATGGTTTGCATGTCAATCTAATATAACAAGTTTACAAAAATCGTGAATCGGTACTCGGGCGGTCGACCACTCTGTAGCTTGTAATCGGTCTAGGCGGGATTAATCGATGATTAATCGGATTGACATTACTGACAAATTTTAGTTATTTCCGACAAGTTTTGTGTATTTTCTGTGAGTATCTGGCAAGGTATTTTCTAAAAAATAACTTGTAATAGACTCAAATAGTTAGTATAAGTGATCAAAATAAGTTCACAGTGAGTTTTGAGTACTTCCGGCAAGATTTATAGGTTTCCGGCAAGTTTGACCACTATTGAATGTCGTTAACCACGGTTAACCTATTTGTTTGACCTAATTACATAAATCGGTAAGGTCGGTGGCCTTGTAACACCTAATCGGCGATTAATCGGGTTTGTAGAAATTTTTTACAACATTGCATTATACTTAAAGACCATCTTTCAAATTGTTGTTTTATACAAACATATCACACATCTTTAGCTAGATTAATACACAAAGTTCGATGTTAAATATTGTTTTCTGTAACGATATGAGCAAAAGTTGAGATGGCCGAGTTGGTCTAAGGCGCCAGATTAAGGTTCTGGTCCGAAAGGGCGTGGGTTCAAATCCCACTCTCAACACAAATATTTTTATTTGTTTTTTGTGCAATTTTGGGATGTTAAAGTTTTCACCCATCAACTTTGGTTGGCTATACAATATTGATCTATTTTGAACTTTCTTCAAACTATATGATCAAATTGTAAACACATTCGCTTTATTCAACCAACAATATTCTTCACATTTTATGATTGTTTCTAAGACTTGTAAGTAGGGGTGACAATTCTCGACACGACACAATAAACGACATAAACCCGATATGAAGTTAAACATGTTTGGATTTAGGACAAAATAAATTGGGTCAAAAACAGGTCAACTAGTTTAATAAACGGGTTTTTCGATTATGTACTTAATAATACAATGAATTACGACTATAACTCATATCATTGAAACTTTTTTTTTTTTTTTTTTTTTTTTTTTTTTTTTTTTTTTTTTACGTATCATTTTCGGACTTAAATTGTTTGAATCGACAAACCACCAACCTTCTTCACCTGTTTACTTAAACAGGTCACAAACGGGTTTCACATGTTTTGAAATCTATATTCACATTGCAAGCTACAACTGCATTTCATGTTTTCTTTTCCATATACAACTAGCATCAGTAGCAAGAATCCTAAAAACCAATATAAAGATGGTGAGTTTATATAGTTAACTACAAAAATGGTTTCATCCGCACCACGTCCGGCCTCTATTTTGTTGGGTCTCCCGTGGCCCACTTATGCCATTTCCCGCCATCAAGGAGCAAGATTTTGCAAGATAAACTGTAAACAAAATGAGTCATAAAATTTGTGCAGGTCCCTCAAGCAGGAGAGCAGTCCACAAGTATCATGGGAAACTTTACTTGTATAATACCCGCTAGCAAATGGTCATAAAAACGAACTGTAACCACCACCAAGAGGCACTCTGGGGCGGAATTCAGCAGATACCTTCAAACACAGGCAATTGCTGAAACTAACGCTCTGAAAATATAATTGCAAAATTAGTTAGTTGCACAGAAAAGATGCACCTTCATTCAAAAAAGATGGTGAAAACGATGAAGTGTACACAAAAACAAGTAACTGTTTTGATATTTTTTTAGCTTACCGGGATGCTTATAACCTGCCCTTCAGGGTTGACTAATACAGGAAGGCTTCTTCTTGCAGCAACGGGAATAGACTTTAATAACAACAGAGCTTTTTGTGCCGATACTCGAACAAAATCCAAGCATAAAGAATTCCTTTCAAAGCAACAATTTTCCAAATTATCACTGGTAACTAATTTAGAAAGATATAACCAATCAGCATCGACCATGTGTCGCACCTCCAATACAGAATCTTGACCTAACCCACAACAACCACCATCATTTTCATCTATGAACTCCCACGATACCAGAAATCTATCCATGAAATTACCAATTTTCCCATGATGAAGCTCTTTAGCATAAACCGATTCCACCAACTTTTGTGATTCATGGTCAGGTATAATTTCGGTTTTTGGTTTAAACTTTTCATGTTCGGTTTTGTACAACGAACATATGCTTGTAAATGTCGTCTCACTAATAATATTGACCCTTTTGGCTTCGGTCAAAATAGAATCGGAAGACGTGTTCAAGAAAGGTACATCTGAGGTATCTAATGCTATTTTGTTTGAGTAAGATCTTCCATTTTCTATAATCTGGTCAAGCTCGCTTGAAATGTTGACTTTGTGTTCACTAGAAGAACCGACACAAAACGATTCCATCTTCATAGGTAAAGCTGAATTGACCGAACAACAAACAAGAAGTTTGGTGCCTTTGGAACCAGGTGATGGACATAAGTAACAACCGGCTGCAGTAAAAGAAGCCTGCAAAAATTGTTAAAGCAATAGTGCTACTAATCAATTGAATGATGACAATGGGCAAAAAGGTAAAATTAGATTGGTGAAATGAGATACCCTGCATGGAAATGTACGAAAGTAATCCAGCAGCAACTTCTGTGCACTGCCACGGACAGGTCTTTGCCGTTGTGATATAAACTGGAATGGTTACATCATGAAGCATTAGAAAATATTGAATATGAAACATTGTATTTTGTTTGCATATGCGAGCTTTAAATTATTATAACCTGCACTAGGAGCGTGACAAACTTGGAGAGACATATATCTGGAATATCCGATGGATTTAAAATATTCAAATCAACAATTACATATCCTTGCTGCATCAAACGAGAATGGAAGTTACTTGATTGAAAAATAGAGAACTAAAATGTAATAAAAAGTGGAAAAGTATATATAAACATGGTACATTGGTAATTCATGGGTACTTACAGGCATAACAGTCACTGATTGATTTATCAAAGTTTGACAAATTTGGTCAACAAAGAAACGAGTTCGTCGACAGGCGGATATTATTGCTTGCAGCTCGGACTTGAATATAGCTGTAGAAGATCAGCAGAAACATTTTAAAAATTGTCCTTATATATGTTCAAGGTACCGTCCAGTAACGACTAGAAATGGAATCTTTATATTGGAAGTATAGTTATCTAACTCACATGATGACAAGTTTCCTAATGACATTCGGATCCTATTGCGAGCAAATATTGTCTTTTGATTTGTGGGATCTTCCACCCACTCCTGTTTGGCCCCTTCACATATCTGCCAGTTAGATTAAGTTATTAAAAAATGCACGGTAACAATAAAATGATCATTTGACCAACAGGTTTGACTCGAATAAAAAGAAGGAAAAAAAACCATACTCAAGAAATATAGCTGACCTTATACAAATCTTGTTTTGTAAAATCCAAAAGTGGCCGAACAAGTAAAATGCTATTTGAAGTTCGATCAAGATTCGGATGTGTAGCAAACAATTGGGTAGTCAATGCCATACCAGCAAGTCCAAGGACACCGCTATTCCGAGACAGTCTTAAAATAAATAGTTCTGCCTGCATTTCATTCATTTCTTAGCTTCAGGAATCTAAAGTGTCTAAAGTGACACCTCTAATAATCAACTCTAAATGTATGTTAGAAAATGTTTCTAACTATTTCATGTGTTAAAGATTGTATTGAACCGAACCTGATCATCAGCATGATGAGCTATTAGTAACACCCCTATCCGGTGCTGACTACAGATACGCTGTAATTGTTCATACCTACAAGGAATACAGCTAGATTAGCAATCATGTCTTGATGAACAGGGGACACCCTCACAGACACTATCGTACACAAACTCTTGGTACCTCATATCTCGAGCTGCTTCTTGCAAATGACCTAATTTTGGCCTACCATCTTGCCAGTTACAATGAGCAATCTCGCATCTGACTCCTACAAAGATCCTACATTAACCATCTCTTGTTCTAGTAAGTTTTTTACACCGAAAACAGCTAAGGGAGAAAATCCAGTACCCATATTCAGGACTCTGCGTTGAACCATTTCTGCTTCATCTTTACTCTCTTCACGTAATCCATGATCAACTATTATCGCCAATAACCCATCAACGGCATCATCTTTTCCCCAGGAGGTAGCTTTTAGACCGGAAATTTTCCACTCAGCAGCTAGTAAACACAATGCCATACTGTCAGGACCACCCGAGACACCCACAGCTGAAACAAGATAAAAGCTATCAGCAATACTATACCTAAGATAGAATCTTAATGCACAAATATCAGCTCTTTCTACACAAAGATGATATCTTTCTAAAGTCAGTATGCTGCCGAATTATCAAAGGCATAGGAACAGCATTTTCTTTGCTAACAAAACCAATCAATATCACAGATTATAGTATATACATAGATCAAATCCTTATGCACAATAATCTAATATTTCTAATGTCATTTTTCCGCTGACATTAAATTAACTTCTTTTTTGCTACACACACACCAGGATCAGAAAGTAGTAGCACACACCAATATCGAACTTTTCTGCACAAAGCTAGAATCTTTAAGCACAGAATATGACATCTTTCTACACATGTAATCTTTCTGCTCAAAGACCATACCTTTCTTTACAAATATGAGATATGTCTACACAAAGATTAAATCTTTCTAATATCAGCTTGTTGCCCATATAACCAAGGTTTATTAAGTATTAACCCTAAACTTATAAAGCTAGCCTACACCCACTCACCTACAAAATCAATAGCAGCATGAAAATCAAATCTTACCATTGTTAGCTTGTTATTGCTCATTATAACTGCTTATCTGCTTATTGCATTTTGAAATAAGCACCTCGGAATACACTCCTCCAAACTGTCTATTCAGAACAAAATAAGAAGCTTATTATTAAGCAATCCTAAACACCCCTTAAAACTCCAAACTAACTATTCTTCCTACTCTTAAAATTGAAGGGCACGTATTGCTTAAGAATGACATTATACTTCAGCATCTAATATAACCATCTCAATGTGGATATAGACTAACCAATACGATGATGGGGTTGAAGATCAGCCATACTCATATGTTTCAAAAACATTTCTTTATACTTTTCAACTTCAAATGAATCATTTGCTTTTTAGCCAAACACCAACATAAAAATGTAACATAAATCACTTTTCTTGAAGTTGAAAAGATGCCAACTTTAGTGAAATTATGTAAAGATAAAGATAACCCAGTTCGGATTAAGTGAGATTTTGGTGTGTCATGTGGGAACATAAGTAATCCTGAAGCCATTCACTCGTATATGGTGATTAATAGATTTTTCTTATTAAACACAGTTTGTTTTATAAAAACGTTAGGTAACATAGTTGTAGCTGTAATTATAAAGCGTAAAATAACATAAAAGCTAAACCCCTTTTTATTAGCATTTTTAACGCACGTTGTCGAACAAGCATTATACTCTAAACGCTACTAAAGTCATACATTAACACCAACCATGGGGGTATTTGTTTCGGCTTATATAGCCGGCTTATGGATTATTTGGTTTTGGGCTTGTGTTTCATAAGCTCACTTTTTGTTGCTTATTATATAAGCTCATTATGACATAATAAACTTAGCCGAAAAGTTTCAAAATAAGCCAAAAAAAAGTGAGCTCATGAAACATAAGCCCAAAACCAAATAAGCCATAAGCCAACTATATAAGCCGAAACAATACAAAATCAAATAACAGTTCAGTTACATGACAAACTAACCAATTCGATGATGAGGTTCAAGACCAGCCATAGCCATTCGTTTACAAAACATTTCTTTATACTTTTCATCTTCAAAAGAACCATTTTTCTCTTTAGCCAAACACCCACATAATAATCTAACATGTTTCACTTTTCTTGAGCTGAAAAGATGCTAACTTTGGTGAAATTATTTAAAGATAAAGATAACCCAATTCGGATTAAGTGAGATTTTGCTGTGTAACGTGGGAGAATGAGTGATGCTCGAGCCATACATTCGTATATGGTGATGAATACATTTTTCTTATTGGACACAGTTTGCTTTATAAAAGCGTTTGGCACATAGTTGTAACTGTAATTATAAAGCGTAAAATAAAGTCAAAGCTAAACACTCTTTTTATTAGCATTTCAAATAGGAGCGTTAAATGCTCGTTGTCAAACAAACATTATGTCTACTACTTATAAGGAGCGTATTTTCCTTGAAACTTGAAACTTAAATTAATGTAGTTTGCCTAAAACCCCGAGTACCCCTTAAACTTGGCAACTTAAATTATGTCTTTTCAAAAATGCCCACTATATTAATTTCAAAAAACACGCGTTTTGCATCAAGGGTTGAACCAGAATCACGATTTCGCAAGTATAATTATTTGCCGCTATACACCGTCACTTTACGCGGGTACTCGTCTAGTATTCTAAATGCTAAAATCATACATTAACACCAACTATATACAAAATCATATATAATTCAGTTGACATGACAAACTAACCAATTCGATGATGAGGTTCAAGACCAGCCATACTCATACGTTTCGAAAACATTTCTCTATACTTTTCAACTTCAAAAGAATCATTTTGCTTTTTACCCAAACACCCACATAATAATCTAACATGTTTCAATCTTCTTGAAGCTGAAAAGATGCTAACTTTGGTGAAATTATTTAAAGATAAAGATAACCCAGTTCGGATTAAGTGTGAACTTGTTGTGTAATGTGGGAGCATGAGTGATGCTCGAGCCATTTTTTTTTACAGGTGGTGGTGATGGCGGCTATTGGGGTGTTTGGGTAAAGGTTAATTAGTACTACGTACTTTTCAGTTAAGTGGTGTTTGGATAAGTTTGAACTTTTGACTTTTGACTTTGGAGTTTATGTATGTTGACTTTTTTGTGTATGATACAATTAAGAGTAAATTGCAGAAATAGTCATTGTGGTTTGGCCAAAATGCAAACACAGTCCTTACTTTTCCAATCTCTAATCAACATGTTCAAAATTGGTCGTGTTCGGGTCAACCCATCTAACCCGACTTGAGACTGACACGAAAATTAATAGGTTCATGTTGAGTCTCAATAGGTTTTGGGTCTTGTTCGGGTTGGTCCAATTAACCCGTTTATTAAACAGGTGATGTTCAGATTGGGTATAGGCTAAATAGGTAGACCCGCCAACCTGTTTAAAATTATTTCAAAAATTTTAAATTCATATACCTTATTAACCGGCCAACCTGTTAAATGGGTTGACCCACTGGCCCATTTAACCTGATTAACTCGTGTAATGTTTCAACTTGTTTAGATAAATGAGTCAATCAAAACCCGTTTAACCTTTCAGACCGACTAACCTATTTAACCTGTCAACTCATGTTTAAATATGTATTAATCAGGTCGGGTTTGGATTGGGGTATTCTAATTGTCAACATGCTAACCCGAATTTGCCAACCCTGTTTTGCCGGGTGGAATATTCTTTACCCAAAAAGAATTTGCCAACCCAAACCTCACCCAAATTACAAAACCTTAACCCCGGTATTTTTATGCATTATTAGACGAGTACCCGTCCATAGGAACGAGATTTATAGCGGCAGATAAGTTTATTGCTAAAAAAATTTATGGGTTACAAACGAAAAATAGTGAAAGTTTGAGGTTTGAGGATTAAACATAATGTTTTGAAACATGGTTCGACCGGGGTGGTTTAACCGGCTGAACCGTTCCGGTCGAAAAACGGGTCAATTTAAACCAGGTCATCCTAATAGATTGGGTTGAAAAACGGGTTAAATTAAACAGGGTCAACCTACCATGTTTACGCGTACTGGTCAACCTGGTTTCGATATGTGATAATAGTTTCCTTTTGAAACATATGTTTTCAATATTTCCTTTTTAGTTTCAACATTTCTTTTTAAAATTTCAACATTTCACTTTCACTTTTCACTTGGATCATTTTTGTTTGGGTTTTTCTAACTGCCCTATAGCACAAGTTAAGCACACCAAAAGTGCACAAAAAGCTACGAAAAAATACACATGGATCCACATAAAAGTACAGGTGTATTTTTATGTGAGTCCTTGTGTACTTTTGAAGTACTTTTGGTGTGCTTAACTTGTGCCCCTAGGGCACAAGTTAGAAAAACCTTTTTTGTTTTGCCGATATTTTTGTTTTATACTATCTCCGTCTCAAAAATATTGTCCATATTTCCATTTAAGATTTTTCAAAATAATTGTCCATTTTCCATTTTAAGTAAAAATTAAAAAATATAATAGAGAGAATATTATCTTTGGTCGGTTGAAAACTAAAGCGTCCTCATTTTTATTAAACCGGCCGGACCGAGACCGAATCTGGCAAAAAACCTAAACCGAGACCGGACCGAATGTGGTCGGTCCGGTCCGGTCTCGGTCCAAATAAGCTAAATGTCTAGTTTTTAAGCCGGACCGGACCGGACCGATCCAGAGCAAGACTGAAATTATGAAAATCCCTGAATCGAGACCGGACCGTATGTGGTCAATCCGGTCTCGGTCCGGCCGGTTTTGTCGGTCGGTCCGGTCCATCCCGTCCATTTGCTCACCCTCTTAGTAGATAGTACGAGTAATACTTTAGAGTTTAGATAGTACTACTTCCTATCTTCCACATAGATATAAGACGAGTGACTGACAAAACAAAATCCAAACAAGATACCACCACCACCTTTCCCGTCCACACCAATCGGAAGTCCCTCCGATTCAGATGAGCCACATTTCCGATCAAACTCCGGCAACATGACAAAACTCTCCAATCTTCTTCTATCTCTAATTGTCCTCCTTATCTCAATCTCAATCCTTTACTTCACCAAATCACCTCAATCACCACAAGCGGTTAATCGAACCAATTACATAGTCAGATTCATTCAATACAAGCCCGCCCTTGATCACAAGCACTACTTGATAACCCAGTTGAATGATTCGTTAAAGAACTGGGACTGGGTTGATCGGAATAACCCAGCAGCGAGTTTTCCGACGGATTTTGGGGTGGTGGCGGTTGATGAGGCGGCGGCGGAGAGGGTGGTTGGGGAGTTTGAGCGGTTGGAGATGGTGAAGGATGTGACGGTTGATACGAGTTATCGGTTGAGGAGTTTGTTGGGTGTCGAGGGAGGGGGGAAGAAGCCCGGGAAGATTTTTACGAAAATGTCGTTTGAGGCGGTGACGGTGAATCAGACGATTAATTGGGGGCGACGTGTGCTTTCGCAGGTAGATTTTGCCATTTTGGTGTTTTAGTGGATGTTGCGGTTTTATGTTGTGAAGTGTATTTATAGAATGCTGTATTTGTTAGGATTATATACGCAAGGGAGTGTTTGTTTCGGCTTATATAGACTGCTTATGGCTTATTTGGTTTTCAGCTTATGTTTCATAAGTTCACCTTTTGTGGCTTATTTTGAAACTTTTCAGCTTATATAAGCTTATATAAGTCCAAAAAGTGTCGAAAAGTTTCAAAATAAGCCACAAAACATGAGCTTATGAAACATAAGCCGAAAACCAAAATAAGCCATAAGCCCACTATATAAGCTGAAACAAACACCCCCTAAACGGGGAACTAGAGCCACAAAGTGGCCTAAACAGTATTCCGGTGGCCATTTCCCAATATGTTAACCCAGCCCTGGTCTCTTCCGAGACTTTGGGGACTCCTTACCACTACGCCATTTTGGAGATAGTTATTTGTTAGGATTAAATGCGAAAAAAAGATTAATTTTACGAAATTCACAATGTATGTGATTGCTATGACGTAATACTATACAGAGACTAGAAAGTGTGTATTTTGGGATGAAATTGTGTTTGTTCAATGTTAAGGACGTTAGCTGATTACAGTATTATGGAAGGAGTAATGATTTGATTTGGTCTTAGCTTTCCTAGGAAATAGTTTTAGTTGAGTACACGTTAAATTGATTTTAGATAGAAAATTTGAAGAAAATAATTATGGGATGTTACTTTTATGTGGACACGAGTTTGGATGATGCAAAATGTTAGGTGACGAAGATGTCAACTATCAGGGCACTCTAAAAACTATGCCGTGCATGACACTGATTTAACCTAGTTGAGATGAGACTTGACGTTTTATGCCTTATATGGATACATGTGCAGTGAGCAATAATATTGGTCTCGTTTAGCTTTAATTAAACTATACAATAATCATTTGTTACGAATGACAAGTTATTTTGCACATTGGTTGCAAGTTCTCTTGAGATACGCGTAACATATGTTGAGAACGTATCATTATACTTAATCGATAGTCAATCTTGAGGACTTCCCACACATTGTGATTTGTATACCTTCCCTGCAGAGATCTCAAGTTACGTCCTTGTTTGGAGCAGATGCTCTTTGGTCAAAAGGGTACACCGGTGCAAAAGTTAAGATGGCTATTTTTGATACTGGAATTCGTTCTGATCATCCTCATTTCCGCAATATCAAGGTAATACTGACAATATAACCTTAACCGAACTGTGCTTAAAGATGGGTTGAATTTGTAAAACTCATATAGCAAGAAAATAAGAATCTAACTTTTGTTTTAATGATGGCAGGAGCGCACTAATTGGACCAATGAAGATACTTTAAATGACAATCTTGGACATGGTACATTTGTTGCTGGAGTTATTGCTGGTGAAGATGCAGAATGCCTTGGTTTTGCACCAGACACTGAGATTTATGCTTTCCGCGTGTTTACAGATGCACAGGTAATGCATATTGTATAGTATTTCAATTCATGGGCATCTCAGATGGTTTTCATGCTATTAAATGTGTTTCATCGTTTTATGATTTTCTTAAGATGGTAAGTTTTTATTCAGCTTATTGCAGGTGTCATACACGTCATGGTTTTTAGATGCTTTCAATTACGCAATTGCAAGCAATATGGATGTTCTAAACTTGAGCATCGGTGGTCCTGATTACTTGGATCTTCCCTTTGTAGAGAAGGTGAGTCTTTTTTACCTTAACTTGTGTTGACTAGTTTTCAATATTTCTTCGTTTTGACCCAAATTGGTTGACCTGTTATCAGGTGTTGGAATTGACAGCAAGCAATATTATTATGGTCTCTGCAATTGGAAACGATGGACCCCTTTATGGTACACTGAACAATCCCGCTGATCAAAGTGATGTCATTGGTGTCGGGGGTATAGATTACAATGATCACATTGCTTCATTCTCATCACGTGGCATGAGCACTTGGGAGATTCCCCATGGGTAATTAAATTTTTACTCTAAGTTAGTAACCGTTACAAAATCCCATGAACATTTGAACTTATGGCTGTAATATTTATTTTCACAGATATGGACGTGTAAAACCAGATGTTGTTGCATACGGACGAGAAATTATGGGATCCAAGATTAGCACGGGTTGTAAAACTTTATCAGGCACCAGTGTGGCAAGTCCCGTGGTTGCTGGTGTAGTGTGTCTTCTCGTTAGTGTAATCCCTGAAAATGATAGAAAACGGATCCTAAATCCAGCAAGCATGAAACAAGCCCTAGTTGAAGGAGCTGCAAAACTTTCTGGTCCTAATATGTATGAGCAGGGTGCAGGGCGTGTTGATCTTTTGGAATCGTATGAAATATTAAAAAACTATAAACCACGAGCAAGCATCTTCCCTAGTGTTCTTGATTACACAGACTGTCCTTATTCGTGGCCGTTTTGCCAACAACCACTCTATGCAGATGCAATGCCTGTTCTTTTCAACACCACGATACTGAACGGAATGGGAGTAATCGGTTATGTTGAAAGTCAACCCGTTTGGCATCCTGCAAATGAGGAAAGTAATCTTTTAAGTATTCATTTCACTTATTCTGATGTTATTTGGCCATGGACGGGGTTTCTTGCACTCCATATGCAAATCAAGGAAGAAGGGGCTCAGTTTGCTGGGGAGATCGAGGGTAATGTCACCGTGAAGATTTACAGTCCTCCAGCTTTAGGTGAAAAGTCGTTTCGACACAGTACATGTGTGCTACATTTGAAATTGAAAGTGATCCCGACTCCTCCAAGATCAATGCGGATTTTGTGGGATCAATTTCATAGTATTAAATACCCGCCGGGTTATATTCCTAGAGACTCATTGGATGTTCGTAATGACATTCTTGATTGGCATGGAGATCATCTGCATACTAATTTTCATATCATGTTTAATATGTTAAGAGATGCGGGATACTATGTGGAAACACTTGGTTCACCTCTAACATGCTTTGATGCTCGTCAATACGGAACACTTTTGTTAGTGGATCTTGAAGATGAGTATTTTGAAGAAGAGATTCAGAAGCTGAGGGACGATGTTGTAAATACTGGACTTAGTTTGGTCGTATTTGCTGATTGGTATAACGTTGACACAATGGTTAAAATGAGGTTTTTTGATGATAATACACGAAGCTGGTGGACTCCTGTTACCGGCGGAGCCAATGTTCCTGCATTAAATGATCTTTTGGCACCATTTGGTATTGCTTTTGGAGATAGGATCCTAAACGGCGACTTCAATTTAAATGACGAGCTGATCAGATATGCTTCTGGGACCAACATTGCCAAATTCCCGGCAGGTGGATATGTGCATAGTTTCCCCTTTTATGACAGCTCAGAGAGTGGGGCCACTCATAGTTTCCTAGCTTCCGGCACCGACAATGTAAGCAAAGCTCAATTTTCCTACTTTATTCGTGTGGTAAATAAATATAAAACAACAAAAATATATTCCGTATCATCTCCTGAATCCATGTCATTACTCATTAGACCTTTTCATTGCAAAAATTTATCTGATTTCGATTATTCTGAATCACGCAATACCTTTTTATGGAAATAAAGAAGATTTGTTATTGCGCTATCGGAGTAGAATCTCTCAAGTTAGGTTAAAAGAAGGGGTTGGCGGGATAAGATTATTCTAAGTTCTAACCTTTGGAAATCAGCGTCGTTGCACTACAGTTCAACCGATTGTCCAAAACTGATAATTACCTAAATAACCAGATAATTCAGTTTTAAAACGCAACTCCAACCACTCCTATGTCGAGTTGTGTGTTTTTGTGGGATGTACATTACCGCTAAAATACTAATTGTGTGTTTGTGTGAATTGTAGCAGGCTAATTCAGCTATTCTTGGCCTAGTGGAGGTTGGAGGGAGTCGAATTGCTGTATATGGAGATTCCAACTGTTTGGACAGCAGTCATATGGTTACCAATTGCTATTGGCTTCTACGCAAAATACTAGAGTTCACAGGCAGTAATGTCAAGGATCCCATACTTTTCTCAAATTCGGTCAAACAAAAAGCGGCCTTGCACCAAGACAATGATCAGTTACCCTCCCGAAGGACTGATTTGAATTTCTCAACATATTCTGCGGTTGTTGGAAAGGAATTGACCTGCAGGAGTGATTCCAGGTTTGATGTGTGGGGAACAAAGGGGTATAGTTTACAGGTTAGAGGGCGAAACCGTAGATTGCCAGGGTATAAAGCAATTGATCTTGGCAGGGGCCTAAATTCTTCAGCTGATGTCTCCATCTTAAAGGGACCCAAGGTTCTTGACAAAAATAAAGAAAATTCTTCAGGCAATAGATTTTTAGGCCTGCTGTACAGAGATGATGTAAGCAACTCTAACATTACAAGATTTTCAAGATATCGCCTTATTAATATTTAAGATTTCACTCTTAATATTTGATTTCCTTTTTGCAGCTGGACGCCCCGGTTGTATTTCCAAGTCATTGGCTTGTACCAGCTGTTGTTGCGGTTGTAGGTAAGTAGATATATTTGCAAAGATAGAATGTCATATTTTTGGCAATAAATGCTAATAGTTTTCTTACTATTTTCAGGGATTTTGCTCCTACTTAATTTCTGGAGAATCAGACTAAAGAGGCGTCGAAGAAGGAAAGGATCAACCTCTGGTCGTTATACTAATCTCTAGCCAACGGAATTTTGAGTTTTGTGTATTACTAGTTGAAAGCCTGAGGCGCTATAGTTTTGCTTAAATAGTATAAACTAGTATCATATAAATGCAAACCATATGAAATTTTGAAGTAATTTTGTACTGTAGCTCTTAAGAACTTTTGCATTGATTTCATTATTATCTAGACATACATTTTTACAAAAATGGCCATTCGGAAAATAAACGACAACAGGGTCAAACTAAAAAAAACTTCGGTTCATCTACAGTAGATGGTCAACTAAAATCGATTCATATCATCTCATATTTGAAAATCTATAATAGATTGACTAATCTTCTCTGCTGCTGTGATTCGAGTCAAAATTGTATCTTGATTTATAGGAAGTGATGACAGAAGGGTTTTTCTTAGGCTTCCATGGACTTCTTGAGCCGTATGTTTATGTCGCGTCTTTTGCCGATTTTTGGTTCCAAAATCAGATCCTGGAAGTTCCTTTTGTCCTGATTCTAGTCATAGAAATATTAAGTATGTTAGTAGTTAGCTCGATCAAAAAAAATGAACAAGATGGCAAAGAATAAACCGAAAAACGAACATCAAACTTCTCTGTTACCTTCGGTCACGTTGATAGATTCTTGGCTATCTTTACTTGATTTATCACGTGTAACGCACATCCACACTCTTTCCTCTTCAGAATCTTGTTCTGAAGCAATAGGGATATGCCAATGGCCTTTGCTCGATTCCTGGCGAGTATTAAATGCTTAGACACAGGTTCATAAAATTCGATGGTCTTGTTAATGAAAGTGTGTTTAACAGTTTTCTATAATTACACCAATGGTTGGTAAAAAAATAAAGTAGATTACTACCTGAATTACAACTGAACATGGAGGTGGCATGTGGTAAACTGGACCCGTATCGCTAAAATTAAAGCGGACCTGAAATTAGGAAGAGCTTGTTACTAGATTAGCTTAAAATGGAACTTGCTGGAAGCTGAATTTTATGGTGGTCGGATTACTTGAGTATGGAATAATTGGGAAAATTCAGGTGAACATTCATCATACCAACAAACCTACGGGTGTTTGGATGTACATTTTGAAAATAATCATCTAAATTTGATTCATTAATATCACATATTGGCTTATAAAAAGGCTTGTAGATATGGTGTTTGGATTATATTTCACTGTCTGAAGTTATACTAATCAGCTCGTGTTTGATTGTTTAACAATTCCTTCTCTTACAATAAAAGGATTTACTGTAAAAGAAATAAGCTTACACTCCCATCTGCTCGACAATAAACCTCATGATTTGACTTTCTAGAGTCAAACAAAATACTTTTAGACTTTCAAATTGACATGACTCGATAAAATCTTGAAGACTGAACTAGAGGGGTGTAAAAATGTTAATAGTTCATGAACTCAGAAATTATTGCTGACCTGATGCCTTTCTTTCCATTTAGGGAAAAAATCATTCCCCAAGAGTTGAAACAAATGGTCTCTCATCTCATCATTCGTCACAAGTAAGCACTTAAATTTTATTGCTGCATACAACCAATACCTGATAAAAAAGAATGACGCCTTGCCAATTACTCATAACATATATATAGAAAGAAAAAAAGTTTAAGAATTGTAATGACATAGAAGCTTACCAATCATCGTTTGATCCGGTAGGTGTTGCATAAAGCGCATCAGCGGTTTTCCACTTCTCGACTAGTGTCTTATTCAATCCTTCATCCATTTTATCACCGGTTATACGCCTATTATGCAAGATAACCAGTGGCCATTTCTTAGAAGGAAGCATCTGCCTGATTCCATTTGCAATAGTATTGACCTGCAATTTAAATAAATAAATAAATAAATAAAAGCACCGAAACTTAATATAAATCTTTAACTTGATGCTTGATGAACAATCACCAAAAGACTTACCTTGGATGGTTTAAATCGTCGTTGACTGAAAAGACCAACATTTGCTCCATCCACAACTGCTTCAAAGGGTCCGTAGTAATCAAGCCATTTCTATAAGTGAACAAAAAATATATTTCAATAAATATGCTTATTTGTGAAAAGTAGATATAAACTTGATACATGTATATGCATTTTTACATGAACACAATAAGCCTTAGACTTGCAAAAAGTGCATTTATGTGACGCATGTATCTCAGACGATTATGATAGAAAACAGTAATTTAAGACAAACGAAATTGATTTCCATACTTGAAATTTCTCAAAGTTTGAATTTCTATCTCTTTGTTTAGCTATTTTCGCGACCGATTCAGCAAATCTTTCGGTCTCTACCGAATCAAGATCAATGGTTACCAACTTTTCACCACAACATTTACATAGCCCGTCTTTTCCAACAAACGATCTCTTAACATTCCACTTTCCGCTACCCAACCACCCTTGACCGTGCCACCCTCCACCTCCATTTTCAATCGCTTCATTAATTAATCGTTGATCCCATTTTCTTTTCCCAACTCTTGAAGCAGTTTTACTATTAAACCACTTTTCAATCACATCTGCGGTCGAAGGCAACACTTTTCTTACACCTGTTCTTAGTTTATGCAACAAGTAATAAACTTTATCACTTCTACAAGCTTCTATACTCACTCTCAAAAGTAATTCTAATTCAGGTTCTTCCGGATAAACACCATGAGACAACATATGTTCCTCGACCTCAAACGCCTTTTCAAGATTCCCATTATTGCAAAAAACGGATAAAGCAGGACCATATGAACGTAATCTAGGATTTATCCCTAAATCTTTCATTTTCTTTACCATATCAAACGCCATGTCCCCGTCATTTCTAGACATTGCCATTCTAGCTAAAGATGTCAAAATCGCTTCATTCATAGGGACATCATCAGAAACCATTTCTTCGTAAATTTCAAAGCCCCTTTTGAGTGCATATTCTTTAGCATTATCACCTACTTCAATTCGAGTTCTACCTTTCGAATTTTCATGATCATTTATTAACTGAATTACATCATCTAACGTCTGACTAACTCTATCTAATTCACCACTAGGTTCTTCAAATAACCGAGGTTTTTCATCCAAATTAGTACCTGATCTCCCACTTTTCGCTGGCTGAACAACACCCACAGCAGCCGAAGAACAAAGATACAAAATCACAGCATAATGATATTGGCCTAAAGCTATACCTTCTTTTTTCGCTAAATCAAATATCCCAATTGCACCCATAACATCACCTAATTTCGAACAAATTTCCAAACCTATACGCAGAACAACTACAGGCGAATCAAGCTTACCTTTTTTCGGCCTTTTAAACCTTTTTCCATCAACCCCATTTTCACTATCCAACTTATCACCCGAAAGCGCAGCCTTTTTCGACTTTCTACGCGCCTTTTCATTATCCATTCTATCACCTAAAAATGTCGCCTTTTTCGACACCATTCGCTCTTTAGACTCTAAAGATGAATCAAGTTGACCCTTTTTACCATTCTTAACCTTATTTGAACCAACCCCATTTCCATTATCCATCTTTTCACCCAAAAAAGTCACCTTTTTTGATACCCTTTGATCTTTAGACTCAAAAGAAGCATTTTTACCCTTTTCATTTTCATTTTCAGCCAAAAATGCAATCTTTTTTGACACCCTTTGATCTTTATCCCCAAAAGAAGAAAACCCTTTTTCAATTTTGTCTAAAATTCTCCTGCTGATATTGGGTTGTTGGTTTGCAGAGTGAGTGGTGAAGTGTGACTGGATATGAAGTAATGGTGAGTGTTTAAAAGGGTGTTTGGGTAATAAAAAATTGAACCCATGTTTGAAATTTTGGGAAAGAGATGATGGTGAGTTGCAGAGTGTGAAGGAGTGATGGTGGTGGTGGGGGTGGAGGTGTTTCAGGGCCATTGCAGGCCTGTTTTGTTGAAGAAAGGTTTGTGTATTTGTTTTGGATTGGTTTATATTTGGATGAGGTTGAGTTACATTTTATGCCCTTCAAAGTTTCATTGTTTTTAAAGCGCCCCTTCCTTCCTCTGTTAACTCTTGACCGCATTCATCTTCGTCGTATCAGTGTTATCTCATCTTTATCTCTTTACAACAAACTTAGTGCAATAAGATAACCAACTTCACCATCAAATATACTCCACTTACACACATATATATCCCACCAAAACACACATACACACAAAAACACACACTCGACCACTATATTCTCGAGTTAGATTTAAAGAAGAAAGTGAAAACGAAACAGTCAGGTTGTGTTTTTGGGTAGTACTTAATGAGGAAAAGAAAAAAAAAAAAAAAAAAATTAGAGTGAAAGTTAGTATAATTTTGTTGATTTTTGAAGTAAAATATTTCCTCCTAAAATTGAGAGAAAAATGTTTACTTCACATTACTTTGTTTTACATTAAAATAGTAGATAATGTAAACTTAAAAAAAAAAAAAAAAAAAAAAAAAAAAAAAAAAAAAAATTAAAGGTGGTGTATAAGAGGTAGTAAGATTTTTTCACCACCTCTAACCGAATTATACATATTAGCTCTTATTGCGTCTGACTAGTGATGAAAAAACAAACAAACAAAACGTCTGACCACATCTTACTGGTAAGAGTAAGAGGGCTAGTAAGATTTAAAAAAAAAAAAAAAAAAAAAAAAAAAAAAAAAAAAAAAAAAAGTGTTTCCATTCTAACTTTTCTTTGCAAATATATCTACTTACCTACAACCGCAACAACCGCTGGTACAAGCCAATGACTTGGAACTACCGTAAAAGCGCGCAGTTGACCAAGTCAAAGCTTAAAGGCGGAGGTTCGAATCCGGACTCCAACTTGGTCAGCCAATGTTGCCTAGGTAATTTACCGGGATATGCCTTCCTTGTTGGGTGGGGGGCTCGGTACCAAAAAGGTACACGGACTTGAGATGGTTCCGCCAAATACCATCTTTTATTTTCTAACTTTTCTAAACATATAGGATTGGTCATTGTTGTTACATATCTAAAATTGTTTACATATTGGATCACACGCGAGTCGAGACTCAAGACTATGGGCACAACTTCAACATCTTCTTCTTATGGGGTTGTGTTTCAGCCATCAAGTCATGCACAAGTCCGGAAGCATGAAACCTTGTCCAATGACGTAGTTTATAGATTTCAAAGTCAAAGATGATGATTACGTTTTTATTTTGTGTATTTGCATCTCATGTTGCAACAATGAGCGATTATTGTTTCTTGATTAAAGGTTATTTCTCAAGGTAGATTTTTGGTTGTTTTCTACTTTTCTTGCAACTTTCTTGTAATCTCACTTGGATCTTTGACTCCCATAAACATACTGTATTTCATTTTGCCGGTGTCAAAAAACAAATGTACTGAGACAAGCTCAAGACCACGAAGACCGTGGTCTACGTTTAAACTCAACATACTACATCTTTGGAGCGTTGTGAAATACTTGAGCTCAAATAACTCGAAAATTGTACACACTGCTGAGGTGCCATATCGACATCATACCATAAGAACTCAAGACTCGTATGTCAATCAATTTTGATTGATAAATTCACAAAAAAGAGTGCTGCAACATGGGATTTTCAAATCTATCAAAAAAAAAATTAAAAACATTAAAAAAAATAAAATGAAATGAAATAAATAAAAATTAAAATGACAAATTTTCACACATCTATACCATCTATCTCACATTATCTTGTAAATGTCTTCAATAAGATTTGAATCGACAAACTTTGACGGGTAGAGTCACATATCAATAAGCCAAATTCGCCAAGTTCAAACCTGTTAGAGTGACAATGACCTTAACAAGTATACAAGTTTGCAATAAAGTTTATTTCGATTGTAATTCATAACAATTGATAAAATAATAGTTGAATCACTCAACTTTTTTGAAAGTTATACACGAACATATGAATCTCACACGTTTGTCCCTGGCCGAGGGTTTGAACCCACAACCTATCTTACGAGTTGTGATGTTGCATGTCAAAAGACTACTTACAAACTAACTTGCCGAGTAATATCCCAAAAACTGCTACCCTTACACCTTGTTCAAAGTTCAAACTGCTAAGTGAGTGAATGCAATAACAATAACAACCCTAAACATAAACCTAAACCTCATACCCAGATAATCTTTTGCAAAGTATAATATGGATTAAATACTGATAGGAACCAAACTCATTTGACAACAAGAAATATGGACATGACCCTCTCACCTTTCTACAACTTCATGTTTTATTTCAAAGAACAGACAATTCGGGTAGAAAGGGAATACACTTTAACACTCAACAGAAAGATTGAAAGATGATCAAGTCTGATCTTCTGTATTACTTAAAATGAACAGAAATCTTGTTATCCAACGTAACATTACATGTCAAAAGAAGGAGCTTGTTTGACCTATGATCCTACACATGCGGACCTCCGCACAGTCTAAGAAGCCAGCAAGATGTGTCATAAAGGCATCGAAATACCTGCAATATCAAGCCATGAAAGAATATTAGAACCACATAACTAATAATAGAAAAGCACATATGATTCACAGATGACTTAAATTCTTCTTCGTATGATAACACTAATTTCATTATCCGCTCGGTTGAGTCATTTTTTACGCTTTGGCTCGCATCAGACCTGTTCTAGTAAAAAGAAATATCTATTGCCAGTCGTCAATGTTAGATTATATGATCCCTAAATGGGGAGTAGGGGTGCAAACTTTGGCAGAGCTCGACTCGACACGACAATATTATGTTCGGCTCAAGCTCGGCTCGATAGCTCGATGAGCCTTCATGAGGGAAGCTCGAGCTCGGGGGTTGAGAAAGTTTGAATAAGGCTGGAGCTCAGCTCGAAAAGCTCGATTTATTCGTGTGTGTGTTTTTTGTTTTTTGTTTTTTTTTTTTTTTTTTTTTTTTTCCCTCGATTTATTTGAGATGGTTTTTTTTAAAAGCAACAAAAATGAAAATATAATATAATATTTGAATTCGGCTCGAAAAGATCTCCACACATTCTTAAATAAGTACTTGCACTTATATGTAGTATTACTCAAAGCTCGGAAAGCTTGACAATAACCCGTGTCGAGCCTATATAAGCTCGAGCTAAACTCGTTAAATATTTCAAACTCATTTTCTGTGCTCGAGGCTTGATAAAGCTCGGCCAGAACGAGCTCGAGTTATTTGACTAAAGCTCGACTTGTTTACACCCCTAAGTTGGAGATTACAAAATACTTCTTACTACGATACTAATATACATGTTGTTTGACCTGACTTATTTATAATCCAAACCTTATATCTACAGATTTACCAGCATTCTAAACCTCGGGCTTTGGAGGATCATCTAGGAGGATTGTATGATGATAACTGATTAATTACTCATCCGCTTAAAGAGGTGTTTGGCATTGCTCTTCTAAGTGATCCAGTGATTCCGGTCATTGTGCTAATAATAAGTTTCTAGTGATTACTTGGTTTAGACCTTTAAAGGTAGCTGCAACAGAGCTAGTTTTGACTATTTAACCAACGATCATTTTACATGTGAATCCTAAACTTAGTAGGAATTTGCCAAGGAACAACTAAAGCTCATTATAATATTATCACAGCTTCAGCTAGTGGAAGCACATCCCATGTAAGCGCTATCTAATGGGGCCAAAAATTTATTGCAGCTTACAACCTAATTCAGTATATTCCATATCATATACGGAGTAATTACTTTCAAAATGCAACGCCAAATACCCCTTCCACTTTTAAGTCCAATACTGAAAACCAAACACTTTCATATAAGTATTAACAAACTAAAGGATAAAAAACAGACCTTGAGGGACTAATCCCCAGCTTTGCGACTCGATCAGCAACCCCGACTTTAAACACGATGATGCAATAGCACTATGCAACGGCAACATTGTCATCAATGCACTCAACTCCACTGGTAACCTAACACAACACGAAACCAAACTAATAAACCACAACAATCAACCCCTCTAGAGTTTGAAATTTCCTACCTCATACCTCAAAAGGTCGATAAAGTCATTACTGATCCATTTCAAGACTAAACTAAAAGTTTAAACTACAATAACCAACCAATTAAAGTTCATTTAGAACATATTTAGATTGCATTAAACTTAAATCTTGAAATACCAAACACCCTTATATCTCGAAATTATAAAAATTTCAAAATGACCCCCATTTCTAGATTCGCCTCAAAAAACATAACCCATAGATTATATTCACTAAAAACACATTTAAATTGCCATAAAAAAAAAAAAAAAAAAAAAAAAAAAAAAAAAAAAAAAAAAAAAAAAACCTGGAAATACCAAACACCCTTATATATCAAAATTATAAAAATTTCAAAATGACCCATTTCAAGATTTAGCTCAAAGCCAAAAACCCACAAATTTAAATCACTAAAAACACATTTAAATAGCTTTAAATTAAAATCTTGAAATAATATGTAATGAAGATCAAATTTAAGGGTCACCCTTATATCTCAAACTTATAAAAATTTAACAATGACCCATTTCAAGATTTAGCTTAAAAACAATAACCCACAAATTACATTCACTAAAACCACTTTTAAATTGCATAAACTAAAAAACCAAACACCCTTATATCTCAACATTACATCATTTCAAAAATGACCCATTTCAAGATTCAACTCAAAACCAAAAACCCACAAATTAAAATCCCTAAAAACACATTAAAATTGTATAAAGATCAAACCTTGAAACAGTTCGAGATGAAGAACAAATTTTGGGGTTTAAGGTGGACTTGATGAATGATGATGAGTCAAATGATTTGGCGTTGAATTTGGGTGATAAAGATTGGATACGATTGGTTAATCTTGATACTGATCTTAATGTCGCCATGATTAAAACCCTGAGCTCAAAACCCTAAACCTAGATTGTTTTGGTAGATGAAATGATGATGATTGGGCTGAGTTGATGGGTTCCGGGTCGGGTTGTGAGTCCATTTGTAGGTATGAGCCCAAATGTAGCCCATTAAGAAGGTGTTTGTTTTTAAGAGAAAATTTTCAAACTAGTAAAAAAAAATTGAGTGGTCTATGACTTGGTCATCAATTACACTCTTTTCTCATTTTGGTTATGCTTGACTGCTCAATTGCTCGACTTCACTTAAATTGTGACACATGTCGAGCATGACCAAAATGGGAAAAGGGTGACATTAGACTATGTTTATTAATGGATTGACAAGTGACAACTCAATCTGTTCGGTATACCATACAATTATAATAATTTTTTAATAAAACCCTATAATCTTTCCATCAACTAATGTCACATGTCAATCTAGGTTGACAACCTCCAATCTGCCACATGGCAACCACTGAATGGCTATTTTATATATATATATATATATATATATATATATATATATATATATATATATATATATATATATATATATATATATATATATATATATATATTAGTTTATAAAAGAATAGATTGGTTGTATGTATTGGTTGGGTTGGGTACTTGGGTTGTTGATAAATGGTAAAAAATAAATATAGTTTGGTTGTATGTATAAGTTGTATAGGTGGAGGAGTAAAAAAATAATATTTTAGTGAAAAATTAGGTTGGATGAAGTCGTTAATAATGATAATCTTAGTGACCAAATCATGGACCAGTCAAGTTTTTTTGTACTAGTTTGGGAATTTTCTCTTGTTTTAATGAGTAGATTAAGCCAAGAGATTAAAAACCCACTTGTGGATGTTGTATTGTTGTGAACTAATCCATATTTAAGGATTTTAAATCTTAGACCTTTAGGTTGGATTTTGCGTAAGGCTTATTGAGGATTACGGGTGTTTGAGATTATAAAATAAGTTTTGTTTTGTCACGTAAGTGTATGAAAGCTTTTGTAAGCCTAAGACTCTATAAGCTCAAATCAATTGTAACGGGCTTATATAGGCTTATAATTAGTCAAATTACTTAAATATTCTTCAAACTATGATGGGTTAACACATAATCTTTGAATATATATGACATTATTTTGATTTATTTTTAAGCGATTTTACATTAATAAACTTCAGCTTCAACTAATTTGCCAAACAGTTTTTTAAAAATATATGTTCCAGGTTCCGGCTTATAATATAAGCTCCAACTCTAGCCACAAATCCAACTCTAGCCCCAACTCTATACCATTTCGCCAAACATACTCTTAGTCTGTATGAATTTTGCTAGGATTTCGCTCATTCACTTTGCTTAATCCGACATCCATGATATTCTCATAATTCTTTTTGGAAGGCTAGTTTGAGATTGTTATTTTCTATGCTTATGTGCTTTTTAAGTAGAAGAGTTGTTTTCCCATTCAAGTATAGTTTGCTTTTATGTTTTTTTTAAGCAGAAAAATAATTTTCATAAATAGGTTATAATTGCTTATTTCACATTTTTTTATATTAAATTAAAATTAGTTCTAACTCTCATAATTAGATTAAAACCTTTTATAAATAAGCAGATCCAAACACTAAATAAGCAATTTGAAACACCCTCTAAATAAAGTAAATAGAAAAGTGAATACCAAAAGTCAACTTTTTATTAAGGGCCGTTTGGTTTATATATGGGTTTAGGAGTTGGATTAAGATTTGGATTAAAATTTAGTTTAGGATTTGATTTAAGATTTAAATATAAACAAGAGAGAGGAATAAATTTATATATATTATTTATTCATAGTATAATAAAAAATTTATAAAATGTCTCACTTGATATACAGCTGAAATAAATATATGCAAAATGTAAACTCACTTTTACACGACTTTCTAGGAAAAGTTAGTGTTCATGTCAGAAATTCCATGGGGTAGACTGGGTTTTCTACAATCCGAATATGAGGGTTTAAATCACTGTTTCAAAACCTCTATACTCCAAAAAAACAACAATTTTTTACTTTCACTCCAATCCCTTTAACTCAACACCCCATAACAAACACCCCCTAAGCTAAAAGTGAATACAAAGTCCAAATTTAAAATTCCCTTTAAAAGTTTGGTTTAAAACATGCAAAGTCTTTATTTTTAACAATCTTAAAATACTTTTTGAGTTGTTTTGACAACAGCTGTGTAAATGTCGATATCTCATTAATCATAGAATCGAAGTACATAAATAGAGATACATATACTAATCTAGAAGCCGGGCTTTAGCCCAATCCAACTGCACAAACTAACGACTAACAAAAGCGTGGGAACTCGGCTAGTGGACGGAATGATTAGTGTTCTTTCGTGTTTATGCTTTGCCACTAAGTGTCAGAAAGTAATTATGGTACTCAACGCGTTGGCTTATTAACTAGGAGTTGTGATAAGTCACAATAGGGGTTAATATCGAGCAAAAGAAAGGTAAAATTGTTTACTACGAGTACTAATCTAAACTTAGAATAATTACTTATAATTTACATGTTGAATTTAACTTATTTTTAAACAATAAGCAGCCTTCTTTCTAGAGTCAATGAATGTCACTTGTAAGTCATACTTGACGAGTCCTTTACTATTAAAAATAAATATTCGAAATCTTAGTATGACTTGAAAACGTAAAGAAAATGTGTATCACATACAATATTAGATTTGGCTTTATTTATTTTGTGATACTTTTTGGACAAAAATATATTTATGTTGAATGTGAATGTGAAGGATTCACATGATAGATAATTTTATATAGGTTTTTTAAAGCATAATCCAAAGACTAGTTAGTTGACTGCCTTTATTTAGTCTTCGATGCACCATTCTTGGTTGGTGCTTTATATTCATATGCAATTTCTCTTAGCTTTTATATTTCTTTAGGTAAAAGTTTTTTGTTTGTTTTCAAAATATTTTGGTTATAAAGTATTTAAAACCTCAAGAGTCAAGACTATAGTACATCAGCATTAAACTTTACTATTTGACACTGGTATCTTTTTATAGTTGTGTACTTTCTCCGTCTAAAATTATAATTTATAAGTGATATTTTTTATTTATAAGTGATATTTTTGGTTTTTGATTGTCCAAAAATACTTTTTTATTTTCATATTTCAACTAACCAAATGAGATTTTAGTGGAGAGATAATATCTGATTGGTAAATAGTGACTAGATTAGTTATTAGGAATTTTTAAATTTTGTGCAAATAAAAAGTGGACTTATATTTTAAGACGAATGAAGCATGATATACGAGTCTATAAATTACAGAGTCAACACAATTAAATACAGAGATGTAATTTAAGTAAAACTGAAAAGGAGACCAATTTCAATTCTTACAATGCCAATGCCAACCACTCGGAAGGAAAAGGAAATTGCATCGCCCTTTATGGTATGTTCAAAGGAAATGATACGTAGAAGTTTTCGTAATCATTTTTACAATGGTGTTTTTGGTTTGGAATCAAATCTCAGTGTAAGAGATGGAGTAGTCTTGCGAGGACAAGTACAAGTTAATGTGATTGAAAGATTTTTGTTTTCATGTGTGTTGGATTTTTTTTTTTTTTTTTTTTTGAACGGCAATTTATTAAACTAGCAAGAAGCTAGATCAAACAGAAATGAGATAAGGGCTTTTAAGCCAATCGTCCCATTTGAACGACGCTTTACATCTACACTTACACCAATTAAACGACAAAGAAACTAGATTATCAAAAATTAACGCCTTGTTGGGAATCTTGTTGTCGAACAGGAGTTTATTTCGGAAATTCCAAATAGATCACCATAAGCCATAGAAGATTCCTTCCATCATACTTTTCAGCTTATTGGGGAGCCGAATAGATACCAGCCACTCACGCGATTCCTCATAAGAACTCACGTCCGCATAATCAACGTTCCACCAAGAAGAGACTTTTTGCATAATTTGTTTAGACATAACGCATTGAAAGAACAAATGACTCGTAGACTTCACACCACCTTTGCATACTGGACACATAAGAGAATCAATGTCCATTCCGCGTCGCGAAAGATTAAATCTCGTAGGCAAAGCATTTGTTTTGATTTTCCAAGTTGTGATGTTCACCTTGCTTGGAACGGACTTAACCCATAACATACCTACCTCCTGGAAGCGCTTCTCGTCAATCAACTTACGAATGGAGTTCACTGAGTAATCCCCTTGACCCTCAAGCGTCCAAAAATACCTGTCTTCGCAAGGAACCAAAGTAATAACCTGCACAATCTCCAACAAAGAATTAAATTGAGATTCTTCTGTTCCGCTTCTCACTCTTCTTTTGAAAGAGTCATCTAAACTTGGCGGCATCAGTTTCATTCGAATAGTAGCATGTTTGTGCAGCTGATTGGCTCCAAACGGTCAACCTAAATTGACCAGGTGATGGTCAACTAGGTCAAACTGCCTAGAGTCAATGCTCCGCGGAATATAGTGGTTTCCCCGGGTCGTTATGTTCCGACGAGGTGTGGATGGTAATCAAAACGGTTTGTGATCGGGTGAATCTGGATGGAAAAGGGGTTTGAGTTTGATTTAAACTAAGGAATATACGATGAAATAGCTTAAAGAAGCTATATGAATAAGACGGGAAGCTAGGAAAAACCAGAAACGTTTAAAACTTAAAAACGCGTACGTTCACGTTTAAATAAAACGTAAACGTACGAAATAAAAAGTAAAAACTGAAATCTGAAAACACCCAGGGGGTGAAAATGACTTTTTTACAAACCTAAAGTTAAAAGAAACTTTTTAGAAAAAGAAAATAAATTTTAACACTAATTAATTATTTAATATTAATTAATTACTAATTATTACTAATTATTAATATTTAAAATACTTAAATACAATTTAATATTAATTAAATACTAGAAAAGGTGAAAATAAAATTTCTAAAATTATAAAATAACTAAAAATAAGTTTTAAAACTAAAAATAAATATTTTTGTCTTTTTATGAGTTTTCTATTAATTAAAAACTATTTATATTAATTAAACTAATTAAACTATTTTAAATTACTATTACTACTAAATTAACTTAGAAAATTATGGAAAAATTCCTAAAACTATTTTATAACATATAAAAGCTAGGAAAAATATAAAAACTAGGTACTACTATATAAAAATTAATTATGCTATTTAAAACTTAATTATTAATTAATTATTGATAAAACTAATATTAATTCTAATTAATACTAAATGATAAAATAAAAATCTGAGAAAATTATTATAAATACTTTAATATAATAGGAATTTAAGAAAAATATAAAATAGCTAAGTACTTAATAAAAATTTAAAAATGAAAATTAAAATTAAATAGAAACTATCACTTGAAAATTAAATTTGATTTTCTGGATTTTCTTTTTGGAAACTTAACTTACACCTAAAAACATGAACTTTTTGTAAAAGCAAACTTTTTAGAACTCAGAAATAAGCTAGAATAGGCCAAAAAGTTGAGACAGTTGACTTTGGTCAACTGTGGAGGGAAATAAGCCAAAATGGGCCTAAGTGGGACCCACTCCTGCTAATTCTGATCTAAATAAGCTAATGGGACATGAATAAGCTGTAAAAAGTACTAGTGGACCACAGAATAAGCATTTAACACAAAATAAGCACTATATAACTTATTTGGAAGCTGAAAAGTGGGACAGAGTCTTGGGCTTAAATCAAGTGGGACCCAGGGGTTTCTAGGTCAACCAAGAGGTCAAAACCTCAACCCTGGTAGGAGGGGGTGGAAAGAACCTAAGTTGGTGGTTGTGGGACCACTGAGGTGGCCAAAACACCACCATCAAGGTGGTGGTGTGGAGTGGTGGTTCTGCTGTGCAGGGCACAACTCTCCCCTGCAGTTGTGTTTGGGGCTCAGTGGGGCCCAGCACAAAATTCACAAAAATACATACATCATGGGACCTCAAAGATGAACTGGTAGACAACAAATTACAACAAGTTTCAAGCCATGAAATCAACCACAAAATTCTATTTAATTCATTGAACTTTTGTAAAATTCTGAAAAGGTGCAATTTTGACTTTTTGCAAAAACTTAAAAGTTGACTTTCTTGAACTTTGGATGGATCATAAACATTAAAACTGAAGTAAGAAGCTATAATATGACAGAATTGAGGTATAAGAACAACTTTTAAGCTAAATGGTGAGTTTTGAGACCCAATTACCTTGACAGTTAACTGTCAAGGTGATTCAAGAGGTGATTTGACTTTATGTGCTATAAACCTGAGTATTTATACTACTTATGACCTAAAATAACTTAACTAAACATGCATGAACAAGAATCCACAACCAAAAGCCAATGCACAGTGGTGACAACCACTGTGCCAAACACTCCTTAATTAGGCAGTTTTGATGATTTACAAGGCAAATCCAACTTTTAATCCATGAAATAGAGTTTTCAACTTATATTAACATGAAACAAGCACAAATAAACTTAAATTAATAACAAAGGAAGCACAGAAATGTTGAATACAAAAGCAGAAAAGATTGCTTACAATGACAGTTATGTGAGAAATGGAACCAGGGCAACAAACTACCAACCTAATCACTCACCATGAGTTCTTAAACCAGAATCCATCCAAAATCCACAAGTATCTTGAGTTCCATCTCCCTTAAGACTGATTTTTTTATTTTTCTTCTATTTAATTTTATTTTTCTGAATTTTTATGTTTATACACTGAATCCTTTTCAAATGCTTGGAATACTTCAAAAACTTATAAGTGAACTAAAATAAACTTAAACAAGCAGTAAACAACAGCTTTTAACAACTTGAGAGCTAAATTGAGATTTTGAAGATTTTTAGTAAAAACTGAAAATTGAAAATGAAAGCTTAATTAAATACTTAAAACAACTTTAAATTACAATAAATAAGTTTAGAATTACACTTGGAAAGGAAAAAGAACAACTAGAATTTAAATTATACTAACTTCGTACAAAAACTAAACTATCACTATACTACTACTACTCTAATAATACACTGCTACCATCTTTTCTTTTCTTTTATAAGTCCCTGGATGATGTCTTGACTTTCCCACTTCTTCACAGCCATTGGATGGATTACTTTTGATCTCAGCCTTTCAAAACCTTTTTGGCGGGAATTTGGGATTGGCAGTTGGTGGGGTTTGGTGTGATAATAAATGAGGAGGGGGGATGTATGGGTGTAGGAGAGGTGATATTAATGAGGGTTGGTGAAAGATGGTGAGGAGGGGGAACATGAGCCTGGTAATTAGGGGTGGTAATGGTGGGAAAGCAGGGGTTAGGGATGAACAGTGGACGAGGGTTGTGGGTTTGACTGGGGTCAACGCCCAGGGGTGAGTTATTAGTTTATGTTTGGGCCGGGTGTGATGGGCTTAGGGGTTTAGGATGGATCAGGTTGTGTTGTTGGGGTGTTTGTTTGGTTTATTGAAATAAAAGGGTCCATTTGGTATATCTAAAATCACAAGGACCATTCATGTAATTAAGTGAAAGATGGGGGACTGAAAATGTAAATGTTCTAAAGTTATCACAAGGATGAAAATTGACAACTTTAATAACCCAGGGATCCAAAATGTATTTTTTTCAATATTAAATTTCCCGGGGACCATTTTTGTAAAATTTCTAAACTCCGGGGACCAAAATTGTAAATTCTCAAAACTTTTTACCCAAGTGTTATTTTTTATAACTTTTTATTTTAAAAGGACTTGGGTTGACTTTTCTTGCAAAATAAATGCACAGGGACTAGTTTTGTTAATTTTTGAAAGTCGGGGGACTGAAACTGCCAATTTTGCAAACTTTGTACGTTTTTCATCTGTTTTTACTCGTTTTGCATCTGAAACATATAAAACACAATTTTGAAATATTTTTAGTATTTTGATGCATTTTTGAGTGTTTTTGTATGTTTTGCAGTTCAGATTTGACTAAAAATGATGAGTGTTTGAGCACTCATCAATCCCCCACACTAAACTATTGCTAGTCCCTAGCAATACGTGTTTTGAAAACTTGATGGATTTGAAAAACTCTTTACCAAAAGCCATCACTTCTGGAGTAGCCAGGTGTAAGAACTGTGGCACACCTGATAACCGTGTGATTTTGAGCAAACCACCAGCTGTCAACGGATTTGATTAGTCTTTACCAAAAGCCGTTTGCTTCTGGACTAGCCAACTCTTGATGGAATAGTCAACATCTTGGTGAGCTGATTACCAATTATGGATTTTCCACGGCCTTTACCACAAGCCATAATCTTGCGGGCTAGCCAACTCATTAGCTTTTGAGGATGATGGGGAGTTGAGGAACCATACAATTTGGGGCAAATTGCAAGCCGTAAACGGATTTGAGTTGTCTTTACCAAGAGCCGTTTGCTCCTGGACTAGCCAATCCCTTTTGTCGCTTAGACAAGGCGGACTGATTACCACAAAAATTTTGAAGCACCAGTGAAAATTTTTTGAAATTTTTTTAAATTTTGGCTAAAAACGGGGGTATTATATAGTAAAATGTGATAAAATTCGCTAGAATAGCGAATACCCCCCCCCCCCCCCCCCCACACACACACACACACTTAGCATGAATATTGTCCTCAATATTCAAAATCCCGGCTATTATGCCGACATTTTGAACGTAAAAGGGCAACATTACAAGCTAAGCGTGGAAAACACCATTTTGTTTTTCACTCTTGTAACCATAGCATGGGGGACTCCCCCACACTTAGGGTGAAAACCCTATAAGCATGCTACTGTTTTTGTTTACCGAGTCGCTAGCTTGACTCGACCCCGAATTCATTTGTCCTTGGGGAAGCATGATGTGGAAGAGATAATCTCAATCGGACTTTCATTCAAGATATTTGGACAAACATTTGAAGCACGTGAAAGTTCCACACCGATGAGATATAATCCCGGCTCAAAATAATGATACATGAAAATGCCGGGGTCAAATATAGTGTCTTCATTCCCGAAGGAGTGAAGAACAAGAGACGTCACCCTGTAGGTGAAGAAAATCATGATAAAAAGCATGATTTGATCTTCTTCCTCGAGAGCAGGCTCCGTAGCCTGAGTTTGGATTTCAAAGGGTAAGCTCGTAAACAACCCGGGAGGGTGGGTGGGAATTTGCAAATTCTCATAATTGAGAGCATCTCCCCCCGGGATCTCAAACTCCGGAGGAGTCATGACATGATGAGTGAGTTCACCGGAGAACTCCTCATGAAGAGAATTATTCACAAGATGTGAATTTGTGAACTCATGTTCCATTGTGGACTCATCACAATCCTCGTCAAAGATTGGATTGTTAGAAATCATAGTGAATTCAGATTCGAATTCAAATAGAGGATTGGTGAGAGTCGTGTTGAATGTTTCGGGAACCAAGAGATTAATATTCTCTATTGGATTGTCGGGATAAGAAGTGAGTGACGGATCATGATAAAGGAGACTTTCAATTTCTCCCAGATCGGCTTGGAAATCGAGGAGACCATCATCACTTTCAAATGAAAGTGGATTGATGTGAGCAAGTTCATCAGCGAACTCCTCAAGAAGATGATCAGCATCAGTTTGTGGAACTGATGCCTCAACATACTCGATGTCTCCATAAGATATACAATCATCGCTAAAATCTGAGAAAGTCTCAAATTGATCTTTAGGACACTCAATAGGGGAAGGAATATCACACATATCATCCAAAGTTCACTGTGATTCTCTCGGGATTGGGACAAGGATCTCAACACTAGACTTTATTAATTCGTCCGATTCCTTATTAGGAACAGTGCTAAGATGCTCATCCCCCATGATCAGAGAGTGAGTGTGAACTCCGGGTGTGATATCAATAGACTGAGGGAGTGGAGAGGAGCTAGCATTCATGGATTGTACAAGTTCCATTTGATCTTCTGCTAGAGATTTCTCCGTCTCATGATTTTCTCCCTGATTTTCCATGGAAGGAATTGCTATAGATGAAATTGATGAACCCTTACAGAATTGAGAAAAATCAAGGGTGACTTCATCATCACTATCATCGTCGAAAAGAGCAACATTACGAAATATGGCACGTGTTTTAGCTGCTTGTTCTAAGACTAGCAATTCTTCCTTGCTCAATTCGTTTCTAGCTGCTCGTTCTTCCGTAAGTAATTCTGCCATAGATTTCTCACGAGAGCTTTGAAACGATGAAGTAGCCAACTCCTCCTTAAGTTCTTTCAATATCTCAAGAGCCTCTATTAAAATGTCTTGCTCAGTAACAAGAGGAGTTGCTTGAATCATTTGGTGCTGTGGAGGTGGGTCTGAAAATGAATAGTCGTAATTGTTACAAGGAAACGGATTCCCTGTTTGACAATCAGAGCTAGTGTGTGGACCTCCACAATACTCACAACAGTAAAACTGATGTGGCTGTGAGTCGTATGTGCTAAAGTTATAATCGTTATCAGGAAACTGCTCATAGACAAGCGTGTTTCCCGATTGACAATCAGAACTGTAGTGTGAACCACCACAGTACTCACAACAGGAAAACTGTTGAGTCTCATGGTGTGGTAACTGATGGAATGAATCAGGTGTGTCATGGTAGGAATAGGGATTCTGGTTATAGACAGACCCGTTTCCTGACTCTACCATGCCACAGCTGGGGCAATTGCCACCATTATAAGGATTACCACACCAATGGCAAGCCATAAAGTGTGGATGAGACATAGAAAGAATAAAATGTGTATAGAGGGGTAGGGATGAAGAACCAAAGATGGGAAAGGGTAAAGGAGAATGTTTTTGGATTTTTGGAAATACATTTTGTACAAAGGATAAAGAAAATGTTTTTGTGTTTTTTGTGTTCGTTGAAAACTAAGTTTAAAAAGTTTTCGAGAACGGTTTTGTTTTGATAATAAGGAAATATGAACAAAGGATGGATTAATGTACAATGGAACGAATTCCAAAATCACTAATCAGAAAAACCGTTTAGATACGCACACAACCTCCCCGGCAGCGGCGCTAAAATTTGATTGGCTCCAAACGGTCAACCTAAATTGACCAAGTGATGGTCGACTAGGTCAAACTGCCTAGAGTCAATGCTCCGCGGAATATAGTGGTTTCCCCGGGTCGTTATGTCCCGACGAGGTGTGGATGGTAATCAAAACGGTTTGTGATCGGGTGAATCTGGATGGAAAAGGGGTTTGAGTTTGATTTAAACTAAGGAATATACGATGAAATAGCTTAAAGAAGCTATATGAATAAGACGGGAAGCTAGGAAAAACCAGAAACGTTTAAAACTTAAAAACGCGTACGTTCACGTTTAAATAAAACGTAAACGTACGAAATAAAAAGTAAAAACTGAAATCTGAAAACACCCAGGGGGTGAAAATGACTTTTTTACAAACCTAAAGTTAAAAGAAACTTTTTAGAAAAAGAAAATAAATTTTAAAACTAATTAATTATTTAATATTAATTAATTACTAATTATTAATATTTAAAATACTTAAATACAATTTAATATTAATTAAATACTAGAAAAGGTGAAAATAAAATTTCTAAAATTATAAAATAACTAAAAATAAGTTTTAAAACTAAAAATAAATATTTTTGTCTTTTTATGAATTTTCTATTAATTAAAAACTATTTATATTAATTAAACTAATTAAACTATTTTAAATTACTATTAATACTAAATTAACTTAGAAAATTATGGAAAAATTCCTAAAACTATTTTATAACATATAAAAGCTAGGAAAAATATAAAAACTAGGTACTACTATATAAAAATTAATTATGCTATTTAAAACTTAATTATTAATTAATTATTGATAAAACTAATATTAATTCTAATTAATACTAAATGATAAAATAAAAATCTGAGAAAATTATTATAAATACTTTAATATAATAGGAATTTAAGAAAAATATAAAATAGCTAAGTACTTAATAAAAATTTAAAAATGAAAATTAAAATTAAATAAAATTAAATAGAAGCTATCACTTGAAAATTAAATTTGATTTTCTGGATTTTCTTTTTGGAAACTTAACTTACACCTAAAAACATGAACTTTTTGTAAAAGCAAACTTTTTAGAACTCAGAAATAAGCTAGAATAGGCCAAAAAGTTGAGACAGTTGACTTTGGTCAACTGTGGAGGGAAATAAGCCAAAATGGGCCTAAGTGGGACCCACTCCTGCTAATTCTGATCTAAATAAGCTAATGGGACATGAATAAGCTGTAAAAAGTACTAGTGGACCACAGAATAAGCATTTAACACAAAATAAGCACTATATAACTTATTTGGAAGCTGAAAAGTGGGACAGAGTCTTGGGCTTAAATCAAGTGGGACCCAGGGGTTTCTAGGTCAACCAAGAGGTCAAAACCTCAACCCTGGTAGGAGGGGGTGGAAAGAACCTAAGTTGGTGGTTGTGGGACCACTGAGGTGGCCAAAACACCACCATCAAGGTGGTGGTGTGGAGTGGTGGTTCTGCTGTGCAGGGCACAACTCTCCCCTGCAGTTGTGTTTGGGGCTCAGTGGGGCCCAGCACAAAATTCACAAAAATACATACATCATGGGACCTCAAAGATGAACTGGTAGACAACAAATTACAACAAGTTTCAAGCCATGAAATCAACCACAAAATTCTATTTAATTCATTGAACTTTTGTAAAATTCTGAAAAGGTGCAATTTTGACTTTTTGCAAAAACTTAAAAGTTGACTTTCTTGAACTTTGGATGGATCATAAACATTAAAACTGAAGTAAGAAGCTATAATATGACAGAATTGAGGTATAAGAACAACTTTTAAGCTAAATGGTGAGTTTTGAGACCCAATTACCTTGACAGTTAACTGTCAAGGTGATTCAAGAGGTGATTTGACTTTATGTGCTATAAAACTGAGTATTTATACTACTTATGACCTAAAATAACTTAACTAAACATGCATGAACAAGAATCCACAACCAAAAGCCAATGCACAGTGGTGACAACCACTGTGCCAAACACTCCTTAATTAGGCAGTTTTGATGATTTACAAGGCAAATCCAACTTTTAATCCATGAAATAGAGTTTTCAACTTATATTAACATGAAACAAGCACAAATAAACTTAAATTAATAACAAAGGAAGCACAGAAATGTTGAATACAAAAGCAGAAAAGATTGCTTACAATGACAGTTATGTGAGAAATGGAACCAGGGCAACAAACTACCAACCTAATCACTCACCATGAGTTCTTAAACCAGAATCCATCCAAAATCCACAAGTATCTTGAGTTCCATCTCCCTTAAGACTGATTTTTTTATTTTTCTTCTATTTAATTTTATTTTTCTGAATTTTTATGTTTATACACTGAATCCATTTCAAATGCTTGGAATACTTCAAAAACTTATAAGTGAACTAAAATAAACTTAAACAAGCAGTAAACAACAGCTTTTAACAACTTGAGAGCTAAATTGAGATTTTGAAGATTTTTAGTAAAAACTGAAAATTGAAAATGAAAGCTTAATTAAATACTTAAAACAACTTTAAATTACAATAAATAAGTTTAGAATTACACTTGGAAAGGAAAAAGAACAACTAGAATTTAAATTATACTAACTTCGTACAAAAATTAAACTATCACTATACTACTACTACTCTAATAATACACTGCTACCATCTTTTCTTTTCTTTTATAAGTCCCTGGATGATGTCTTGACTTTCCCACTTCTTCACAGCCATTGGATGGATTACTTTTGATCTTAGCCTTTCAAAACCTTTTTGGCGGGAATTTGGGATTGGCAGTTGGTGGGGTTTGGTGTGATAATAAATGAGGAGGGGGGATGTATGGGTGTAGGAGAGGTGATATTAATGAGGGTTGGTGAAAGATGGTGAGGAGGGGGAACATGAGCCTGGTAATTAGGGGTGGTAATGGTGGGAAAGCAGGGGTTAGGGATGAACAGTGGACGAGGGTTGTGGGTTTGACTGGGGTCAACGCCCAGGGGTGAGTTATTAGTTTAGGTTTGGGCCGGGTGTGATGGGCTTAGGGGTTTAGGATGGATCAGGTTGTGTTGTTGGGGTGTTTGTTTGGTTTATTGAAATAAAAGGGTCCATTTGGTATATCTAAAATCACAAGGACCATTCATGTAATTAAGTGAAAGATGGGGGACTGAAAATGTAAATGTTCTAAAGTTATCACAAGGATGAAAATTGACAACTTTAATAACCCAGGGATCCAAAATGTATTTTTTTTCAATATTAAATTTCCCGGGGACCATTTTTGTAAAATTTCTAAACTCCGGGGACTAAAAGTGTAAATTCTCAAAACTTTTTACCCAAGTGTTATTTTTGATAACTTTTTATTTTAAAAGGACTTGGGTTGACTTTTCTTGCAAAATAAATGCACAGGGACTAGTTTTGTTAATTTTTGAAAGTCGGAGGACTGAAACTGCCAATTTTGCAAACTTTGTACGTTTTTCATCTGTTTTTACTCGTTTTGCAACTGAAACATATAAAACACAATTTTGAAATATTTTTAGTATTTTGATGCATTTCTGAGTGTTTTTGTATGTTTTGCAGTTCAGATTTGACTAAAAATGATGAGTGTTTGAGCACTCATCAGCAGCTCAAGAGCATATAAACGAGGAAATAAATCTTTAATAATGCCACCTGCATACCATTTATCTTCCCAAAACGAAGTAGAATCTCCGTTCCCCAACTTCAAACAGATGAGATCCGCTATATTAATACCCATACCCCTCTAAGATCACGCCTCCTTGACAATCGATGTCCAAAAGGTTTGTCCCCCAACGATCACGTCTTTATCCAACTTTCCGTCATCGCCATGAATAGCCTTGATTACTCTTATCCATAAAGAAGACTTTTGAGAGTAAAATCGCCAAATCCATTTAAGCATGAGACCTCTATTTAACGCGTACAAACTTGAAACCCTTAAACCCCCTTTATCCTTAGAAGTAAGAACATTATCCCACTTTACCCATGAAGCTTTATGATGAGTGCGCAAACACTCATCATTTTTATCGGGTTTAAACTGCCAAAACATACAAAAACAATCGAAAAGTAACCAAAATACTTAAATTATCCCTGGGATTGTGTTTTATGTGTTTTAAATGCAAAACGAGCAAAAACAAATGAAAAATGATCAAAGTTTGCAATATTCGCAATTTCAGTCCCCCAAGTTTCAAAATTTGTCAGAAATATCCCCTATGCATTTATTTTGAAATAAAAGTCAACCCAAGTCCCTAAAAAATCAAAAGTTATCAAAAATGGACTTTGGGTGATAAATTTGGAAAAGTTACGTGTTTGGTCCCTGGAGTTTGGAAATTTGCAAGTTTAGTCCCTGGGAATTTGGAAAATTAAAAAATTGCAAAAATTGATTTTGGAATATCAAACTTGGAAATATTGATCCCTTGTGATACTTTGGCAGAATGTACAATTCCAGCCCTTGGGTTTTGTTAAATTGCAAAAATGGTCCTTGTGTTCACAACAAATACCAACCGGACCCTAATATTTTTTAAACCCAAAACCAACCAAACCCAACACCAACACCTCAGCCCACTCCACCTTATATCCCCAGCCCATCACACACCAGCCCACCACACAAATAATAAAAACAAAACACCCCCGTTTTTACCTCCCTTTCCCAGTCAACAATTGACTTCTTCCCCCCCCCCCCTCTAACCTGCTACTTCAAACTCCATACCTCCACATCACCCAAACCATTACTTGTTCCCCCCCACCTCAACTAACTTCCAAGGGGCATTAATTGCTCCCCTAAACTTCTCACTCAACCACAAAACTGACAGAGAAGAAAAAAGGCGCCAAAAGATTTTTTGAGGGTCAAGATTGAGTAATGATAATCCAATGGTTCAGAGAGCATTTGGGATTCACTCCTTAGGGTTCCAAAACCCTAATGATCCCTTATAAAAAGGAAGAGAAGCAGCAGTGGACCAGGGAGACATATCCTAGCATAAATTAAGTAGTTTAAGTAATTTTTACCATTTCCTTGTAATCAAAAGCTTTCAGTTGTTGTTTTTATGTAATTTAATGTATTGAAGAACCTTTTTCAAGTATCAATGATAAGTTCTAGTTAAAATTTCAAATTGTGTAAGTTTACATCAAAAATCGATTATTACTGTATTGTTTTCATTTCTTGTTATCATGGACTAGATTAGGTCACTTAAGCTCCCAAGAAGCTTATAAGAGCTTTTAGTAACCTAAAATTCAGTTTAAACACAAAAATACTCAAAAGAACAAAGTGGTCAATGAAAGTCAAACTGTGAGCTTGGTTTTGAAAACTGGATTCAGAGGTGAATTGGATGCAAGGAGGCTTGGAATATTTGGTTTAGATCCTCAGGGAGGAGTTAGGACAAATTGGTTCTCTTGGTTCTTGTCTTTGGTGCTCACAGTCCACTTTGTAAGCCTATTACTCATTTAAAGCTTATTTTACATAATCATAGTTATTCTTGCTTACCTCTGTGTTGTTTATGTTTGATTGAAGTTATTTAGTGATAGTGAAAACAGAAATAGCTTAGTTGTTAATTGAAATCAAGGGTTGTTGAGTATTTAAATTTTGAGTTAAGTATAGCATTTTGTGAATTATGAGTTTTTGTTGTGATTATTGACATAACTGTGCTTGGTTAAGTGTTAGTAATCATAAATCATGTGTCTGTGTTGATAGTTTTGTTTAAAACTCTCATTTGCTTTGTAAAACTCCCACCACAGTCAAGTTTAAGGGTGTTTGGAACAAGCTTTTAAGCAGGGTTCTTGTTGATTTTTAGTGATCATTTTAGTTCCATTAGATCACATTAGTGATATATAGGTTTAGTAGAACCTAAAATATTGGTCTTATTCAACCCAAAGTCAAAATCTCACAAATCTAACCCACACAGTCAACTGTGTGGGTTTTGTAGTCCAACAAGCATTCGCCTAGGTTTGTATATGGTTGATTCTCATTAGTTTAACTTAATTTAAGCTTAGTAGTGTATTTTAACTCAGTAAATCAAGATCAAACCTCACAAAAGTCAAAAACTCATATTTCACTAAAAAGTCAAAATTGCAAACTCAGCTTTAGTAATTTTAATAAATCTAATTAGTTTAATTAGTTAATTAATAAATAATTAGTAATTAATTAATAATAAATAATTAAATAGTGTAAAAATAGTTTTTGTTTTTCTTAAAATTTTCTTTAATTGTTAGGATTGTAAAAATATTAATTTTACACTTGTAACCCTTGACGTCCATCAGTTGTACTTTTCGTTTCGTTCGTCTGTGTACGTTTTTAATCAAAACGTACGTTTTTAGGTTTTAGCTCAAATCTTCTTAATCTCAATACCATTAATCAACCACGTAGGTTTCCTAAGCTATATTTGTTAATAATTTCCAAATAATTCTTATCACAAACCCTTTTCTGTGAATAATCACCCGATCACAAGTACGCTAAAGCACAATCCACACCTCGTCGGGACATAATGACCTGGTGATACCCTTTATTACCCGAAAGTATTGGTCTAGGCTCTTTGACTTTATTGATCATTATTTGGTCAATATAAGTTGACGGTTTAGCATCAATCAATTTTTGGCGCCGCTGCCGGGGACGTGTGCGCGTTTCTATAGCGTCAATTGAGATTAGTGTTATTTCACCTCATTCACTGTACAAATATCACCACTTTTGTAAATTTTAAATCAAAATACAAAAAAGTCATTAACACTTTTCCTAAAGTGTTAAAACACCAAAAAAAATAAAAAGAACAAAACAGATCGTAACGTTTTCTGAATCGGTTTTCTTTTAAGGTGATTCTTAAAGAGAAATGATTTTAGATTACGAGACGATACCAAAAATATTGTCCAAAAGTTTTTAAACCCATACACAAAACACAAAAACATCCGTCTTTTCTTGTGAATAATAATAATACATAAAAACCAACCGTTGCAAACCAAGACAGAACACCTACCAACTGGGGGTGTGAACATAATAAGTTCCCAAACGAAAGATAAAAACTTGCCTTTGTATCCCTATAGGTGGTGTACCTTTCTTAAAGAAGCCACTTACTTGCGATTATTGGTTTAAGTTCACTGTTGATTTGCCTCGATTTTGTTTTGATTGGTTTTATCTCTAGTGCATGCGCACTCGTTCTTCAAGGTCCACGAGCCCATTACGTGAGCTTGTTCGGAAACCTAGAAGACCTCGTCGACGTTCAGCACCAACAGTCGGATCTGAGATCCGTACTGTTGCCACACCCACTGTCACCATGGCAGAAGACCGCCCCATGTGTGAGCTTCTCCAAGCACCCATCGAGGATTACGGAGATGCCATTGTTGTTCCAGCCATCGTGGCTGATAATTTTGAGCTCAAAACCGGGTTACTCAATCTAGTAACCTCAAGCCAATTCTACGGTTTTGAGAGGGACGATCCTCATGCTCATATTCGATGGTTCAATAAAATCACATCGATCATCAAGTACAAAAATGTCCCGTGTGAAGTAATAAAACTTCTTCTCTTCCCATTCTCCTTGGAGGGACAAGCCCGGATTTGGCTTGAAAAACAACCTCCACGATCTATTGAGACATGGGAAGATCTTGTCAAAAAATTTGTGAATGAATTCTTCCCACCTTCCAAGACCACGAGTCTTAAGAACGAAATCACCAAGTTCACTAAAAAATATGATGAATCTTTTGGTGAAGCGTGGGATCGTTTCAAAGAATTACTTCGCAAGTGTCCACATCATGGTTTCTCTGAGTTGATGCAACTCGATACTTTTTACAATGGCGTGAGCCAAGCTGATCAGGATTCTCTCAATGCCTCCGCGGGAGGTAATTTCTTGAGTAGAACCACAAAAGAAGCTTTGCAAATCATAGAAAACAAGTCCAAGGTCCGCTCTACACGAAGCAAACCGATTGTTTCTCAAATCAATGCGGGTCCTTCCACTTCATCTTCTGTGGGTCAATCTAGCACGGATGCTAAGATTGACAAGCTCACTGAAGCGATCCAAGCTTTGGTTCTCGCCCAAACAAAGAAAGTTTCATTTCCACAACATCCTCCCCCTGCTGAGGTTAAAAAAGTGGAAGTCTGTGTGACTTGTGGTGGGCCGCATGCCTACTACAATTGCACAGCTACTGATGGTACTCCATATGAAGCTCATGCTGTAGCCGGGTCCCAAAATCAAGGAGGCAATCAATATCGCCCTCCTATGGACCCTAGCTATCGTCCTCAACATCATTATCCTGGACCTCCTGGTTTTAATCAAAACCAAAATGTCCAAAACCGTGGCCAAAATCAAAATAGAGCGAACCAAGGTTATCAAAACCAAGGTAACTTCAATCAGGGTCACGGTTTTCACAATCAAAACCAAGGGTTCCAAAATCAAGGTTTCCAACAGCAAAATCAAGGAAACTTTAATCGGAACCAAGGTCAGGGTAATTTCAATCCGGGATATTTTCATGGAAACAACAACCTTAATCAGGGTAATTTTCAAAATCAAGGTCCCAATCCGAACAATCGAGCTCCAAATATTCCTCATCCGAATCAAGCCATTGTTCCAACCGGGCCTTCATCTGACGAGTTGTTGAAACATTTCATGAAGTCCCAAGAAGAGTTGAACAAGTTGCTGGTCAGCCAGATTTCTGACATCAAGAAGTCTTTAAATGATCGACCCTCGGGCTCATGTACTACTTTACCGAGCAACACGATCGCTAACCTGAGGGGCGATGCTAAGGCGATCACAACACGAAGTGGTGCTTCATATGATGAACCCGCGACTCCTACTACCTCTCCTCCTAAGGTAGTGGATCGTGAACCTGAGGTGACAAAGGACAAGGTGCAAATTCCTAGCCCACGAAGTACAGCACACGTCCAACCTCAGGTTATTCCTAAAACCAGATGTAAGCCTGGAGTTGTCTTTGAACCACCAGAAACTCTAGTGGACAACCCTAAATCCAAAACTTCTATTCCCTATCCATCACGTCTCAGTGAACAAAAGCTCCGCGAAAAAGCTAATCACCAAATGGATAAATTTTTCCAAATCTTCCAAGATTTGCACTTTGACATTAGCTTCGCGGATGCTATTCTCTTGATGCCCAAGTTTGCATCGACAATCAAAAATCTGTTGAGTAATAAAGAGAAACTCTTTGAGATGGCAAGAACTCCTCTAAATGAGAACTGCTCAGCAGTTCTTTTGAAAAAGCTTCCTGAAAAGCTTGGAGACCCCGGGAAATTCCTCATTCCTTGTACTTTCCCGGGTATGGTTGAATGCTTCGCCTTGGCCGATCTAGGTGCTAGCATTAACCTGATGCCATATTCTGTGTGGAAGAAACTCTCTCTTCCCTAACTTACCCCCACGTGCATGACTTTAGAGCTTTCCGATCGTTCGATTTCTCGTCCCATTGGCATTGCCGAGGACGTATTCGTTAAAGTGGGAAGTTCCATTTTCCGGCAGATTTTGTGATTGTTGACTTTGATACCGATTCTAGGGTCCCTCTCATTCTTGGGCGGGGATTTCTTAGAACTGGGCGAGCTCTTATCGATGTATTTGAGCATGAGATCACATTACGTGTTGGAACGGAAGCCATAACCTTCAACCTAAATCAAACTTCGAGATACTCCTCCAATTATGACTGTGAATCGGTGAATCAAATTGATGTCATCGATGTTGCTGCTGAGGAGTATGTTCAAGAGATTTTAGGTTTCATTGATGATTCTTCGAGTGAAAACCTCACTCAGTCTTCTCACCCCATCATTGCCAATTCTTCTCCTTCCCTTACTCTGTTTGAGGGAAGTGACTTCATCTTAGAAGAAATGGAGGCGTTTCTCAAAAGTGACTCGATTCCCGATGGATTCGATAACCAAGAGATCGACCTCGAGAGGGATATTCTCACACTTGAAAAATTGTTAAACGAAGATCCCTCTCCTCTTCCTGTTCTACCACAACAACTTCATAAAGTGGAAGTCAAAAATGTTGAGAAAACTGATGACTTTCCCGAGGTTGAACTTAAGGACTTGCCGCCTCATCTTGAATATGCATTTCTGGAGGGTGATGATAAATTACCCGTCATAATTGCCAAAGACTTAAGTGATGAGGAAAAGGCTGCTCTCATAAAGGTCTTGAAGTCTCATAAACAAGCAATTGCTTGGCGTCTCTCCGACATCAAGGGCATTGACCCTGAATTTTGTACTCATAAGATTTTAATGGAGGACGACTTCAAACCTGCAGTCCAACAACAAAGAAGGGTGAATCCAAAAATTCATGAGGTTATCAAACAGGAGGTTTTAAAACTTCTTGATGCCGGATTGATTTACCCTATCTTGGACAGTCCTTGGGTCAGCCCAATTCATTGAGTTCCAAAAAAGGGTGGAATTACTGTTGTCACAAATGAGGAGAATGAGTTAATTCCAACTCGTTTGGTTACGGGATGGCGTGTCTGCATTGATTATCAAAAGTTAAATGACGCCACCCGTAAGGATCATTTTCCTCTGCCCTTTATGGATCAGATGCTCGAGAGATTAGCAGGGAATGAGTATTATTGCTTCCTCGATGGTTTCTCGGGTTACTTTCAGATTCCCATTAATCCACAAGATCAGGAAAAGACCACGTTCACGTGCCCCTACGGAACATTTGCTTATAAACGTATGCCATTAAGCTTATGTAATGCTCCGGGCACGTTTCAGAGATGTATGATGTCTATATTTTCCGACATGATCGGGAAAACTATGGAGGTCTTCATGGACGATTTTTCGGTCATTGGGGATTCGTTTCAGTCATGCCTCTCCCATTTAGACGACATGCTAAAACGTTGTGAGGGCACAAAGTTATATCTAAATTGGGAGAAGAGTCACTTTATGGTCAAAGAGGGCATTGTCCTCGGCCATAAAATTTCAAAAAACGGGATTGAGGTTGACAAAGCCAAAGTGGATGTCATTGCAAAATTACCTCATCCCACAACCGTGAAAGGTGTTAGGAGCTTTTTGGGTCACGCCGGTTTCTATCGTAGGTTTATTCAAGATTTTTCTAAAATCGCCCGGCCTATGACCCATCTCCTCGAAAAGGATGCTCCTTTTATCTTCTCCCTAGAGTGCATCGAAGCTTTTGAAACACTTAAGAAAAAGCTTACCGAGGCACCGATTCTTGTTGCCCCCGATTGGGACTTGCCCTTCGAGCTCATGTGTGATGCTAGTGATTATGCTATAGGGGCAGTCTTGGGGCAACGAAAAACAAAACATTTTCAGCCTATACACTATGCCAGCAAAACTATGACCGAGGCTCAAAGCCATTACACCACCACCGAAAAAGAATTATTAGTTGTGGTGTATGCTTTTGAAAAATTCCGGCCATACTTGATACTGACCAAGAGCATAGTGTATACGGATCACTCGGCTTTGAAGTACCTTTTTGCAAAACAAGATGCAAAGCCGAGACTTCTTCGTTGGGTTCTCCTCCTACAGGAATTTGATATCATTATTCGTGATAAAAAGGGAGCTGAGAACCTAGCTGCTGATCATCTCTCCCGATTGGAAAACCCCCACCAAGATGTCTTCGAGAGGAAAGAAATTAATGAAACATTCCCTCTCGAGACACTCAATGCGGTTACCTTTCGTGGAGATTCTATTACCCCGTGGTTTGCCGACTTCGCAAACTACCTTGCGGGTAACTTTGTGGTGAAAGGGATGTCGTCCCAACAAAAAAATAAATTCTTCAAAGATGTAAAACATTACTTCTGGGACGACCCCTACTTGTTCAAAATCTGTGCGGATCAAGTCATCCGGCGGTGTGTTTATGGCCAAGAAGCCTCTGAAATTCTTAAGGCTTGCCATGCTGGTCCCACGGGGGGCCACCACAATCCAAACTACACCGCCAAAAAGGTGTTTGACTCCGGTTTCTTTTGGCCCACGATTTACAAGGATGCCCAGGAATTAGTCAAATCCTGTGACGCTTGTCAACGTCACGGGAATATTTCATAAAAGAATGAAATGCCTCAGAATGCAATTCAAGTTTGTGAAATTTTTGACGTTTGGGGCATCGATTTTATGGGGCCATTTCCTTCTTTTCATGGCAACAAATACATACTCGTGGCTGTTGACTACTTGTCAAAATGGGTTGAAGCGAAAGCTTTACCCACTAATGATGCCCGAGTTGTTGTCAAATTCTTGAAAGCTCTTTTCGCTCGATTTGGAACTCCACGTGCTATTATCAGTGATCGTGGTACGCACTTCTGTAATGACAAATTTAATAAAGTCATGCAAAAGTATGGTGTAACTCACCGACTTTCTACTGCGTACCACCCTCAAACAAGTGGACAAGTAGAAGTTTCCAATCGAGGCATAAAGAGAATATTGGAAAGAACTGTAGGTGAAAATCGTGCATCGTGGTCGGACAAATTAGATGATACACTTTGGGCTTTCCGTACGGCTTACAAAACACCCATTGGGTGTACGCCTTATAAACTTGTGTACGGGAAAGCGTGCCATCTTCCGATCGAGCTTGAGCATAAAGCCTATTGGGCTCTCAAGCATGGCAATTTCGACCTCAAAACTGCGGGTGATCATAGGAAAGTTCAACTAAATGAATTAAATGAACTTGGTGATCAAGCTTATGAGAACTCTTTGATCTACAAAGAAAAGACAAAGAAGATTCATGACTCAAAAATCAAAAACCGCGTTTTCAACGTTGGTGATCGAGTCCTTCTTTTCAACTCTAGACTCAAGATCTTCTCGGGAAAGCTTAAAACCCGATGGACTGGTCCATTCACTATCGTTAAGGTTTATCCTTATGGCACCGTCGAATTATCTCAAAATGACGGTCCTAATTTCAAAGTGAATGGACATCGTTTAAAGCACTACTTTGGAGAGGACATACCATCCATGGTTGTCCCGGATCTCCAAACTTTCCCCAAGGACAATTGAATTCGGGGATCGAGTCAAGCTAGCAACTCGATGAACAAAAACAATAGCACAATACGGGTTTTCACCCGTATCTCTGATTCTTTCTATTTTCTACCACCCAGTGTGGGGGAATGGCCAACCCCCCGCTATTTGAAAAATGTATATATGTATATAAGTTGAATAAAAAAAAAAGAATGTGTATATATAGAAATAAAGTGAAATATGGTATTTCCACAGTTAGATTCGAATATTATCTTTTTACGTTCATAGATTCGGCATAATAGCCGGGACTTTGAATATTGAGGACAATATTCATTTCTAAGTGTGGGGGGGGGGGGGGAATTCTAGCGAATTTTGTCGCAAAATACTTTCAAATACCCCCGTTTTTGGCCAAAATTTTCAAAATTTTTTCACTTTATTTCAAAATTTTTGTGGTAATCAGTCCGCCATGTCTAACCGACAAAGGGATTGGCTAATCTAGGAGCAAACGGCTCTTGGTAAAGATAACTCAAATCCGTTTACGGCTTGCAATTTGCCCAAAATTGTATGGTTCCTCAACTCCCCATCATACTCAAAAGCTAATGAGTTGGCTAGCCCGCAAGATTATGGCTTGTGGTAAAGGCCGTGGAAAAACCATAATTGGTAATCAGCTCACCAAGATGTTGACTATTCCATCAAGAGCTGGCTAGTCCAGGAGCAAACGGCTCCTGGTAAAGACAAATCAAATCCGTTGACAGCTGGTGGTTTGCTCAAAATCACACGGTTATCAGGTGTGCCACAGTTCTTACACCTGGCTACTCCAGAAGTGATGGCTTTTGGTAAAGAGTTTAAAATCCATCAAGTTTTCCAAAAATATTGCTAGGGACTAGCAATAGTTTAGTGTGGGGGATTGATGAGTGCGCAAACACTCATCATTTTTATCGGGTTTAAACTGCCAAAACATACAAAAACAATCGAAAAGTAACCAAAATACTTAAATTATCTCAGGGATTGTGTTTTATGTGTTTTAAATGCAAAACGAGCAAAAACAAATGAAAAACGATCAAAGTTTGCAATATTGGCAGTTTCAGTCCGCCAAGTTTCAAAATTTGTCAGAAATAGTCCCTATGCATTTATTTTGAAATAAAAGTCAACCCAAGTCCCTAAAAAATCAAAAGTTATCAAAAACTGACTTTGGGTGATAAATTTGGAAAAGTTACGTGTTTGGTCCCTAGAGTTTGGAAATTTGCAAGTTTAGTCCCTGGGAATTTTGAAAATTAAAAAATTGCAAAAATTGATTTTGGAATATCAAACTTGGCAATATTGATCCCTTGTGATACTTTGGCAGAATGTACAATTCCAGCCCTTGGGTTTTGTTAAATTGCAAAAATGGTCCTTGTGTTCACAACAAATACCAACCGGACCCTAATATTTTTTAAACCCAAAACCAACCAAACCCAACACCAACAACTCAGCCCACTCCACCTTATATCCCCAGCCCATCACACACCAGCCCACCACACAAATAATAAAAACAAAACACCCCCGTTTTTACCTCCCTTTCCCAGTCAACAATTGACTTCTTCCCCCCCTCTAACCTGCTACTTCAAACTCCATACCTCCACATCACCCAAACCATTACTTGTTCCCCCCACCTCAACTAACTTCCAAGGGACATTAATTGCTCCCCTAAACTTCTCACTCAACCACAAAACTGACAGAGAAGAAAAAAGGCGCCAAAAGATTTTTTGAGGGTCAAGATTGAGTAATGATAATCCAATGGTTCAGAGAGCATTTGGGATTCACTCCTTAGGGTTCCAAAACCCTAATGATCCCTTATAAAAAGGAAGAGAAGCAGCAGTGGACCAGGGAGACATATCCTAGCATAAATTAAGTAGTTTAAGTAATTTTTACCATTTCCTTGTAATCAAAAGCTTTCAGTTGTTGTTTTTATGTAATTTAATGTATTGAAGAACCTTTTTCAAGTATCAATGATAAGTTCTAGTTAAAATTTCAAATTGTGTAAGTTTACATCAAAAATCGATTATTACTGTATTGTTTTCATTTCTTGTTATCATGGACTAGATTAGGTCACTTAAGCTCCCAAGAAGCTTATAAGAGCTTTTAGTAACCTAAAATTCAGTTTAAACACAAAAATACTCAAAAGAACAAAGTGGTCAATGAAAGTCAAACTGTGAGCTTGGTTTTGAAAATTGGATTCAGAGGTGAATTGGATGCAAGGAGGCTTGGAATATTTGGTTTAGATCCTCAGGGAGGAGTTAGGACAAATTGGTTCTCTTGGTTCTTGTCTTTGGTGCTCACAGTCCACTTTGTAAGCCTATTACTCATTTAAAGCTTATTTTACATAATCATAGTTATTCTTGCTTACCTCTGTGTTGTTTATGTTTGATTGAAGTTATTTAGTGATAGTGAAAACAGAAATAGCTTAGTTGTTAATTGAAATCAAGGGTTGTTGAGTATTTAAATTTTGAGTTAAGTATAGCATTTTGTGAATTATGAGTTTTTGTTGTGATTATTGACATAACTGTGCTTGGTTAAGTGTTAGTAATCATAAATCATGTGTCTGTGTTGATAGTTTTGTTTAAAACTCTCATTTGCTTTGAAAAACTCCCACCACAGTCAAGTTTAAGGGTGTTTGGAACAAGCTTTTAAGCAGGGTTCTTGTTGATTTTTAGTGATCATTTTAGTTCCATTAGATCACATTAGTGATATATAGGTTTAGTAGAACCTAAAATATTGGTCTTATTCAACCCAAAGTCAAAATCTCACAAATCTAACCCACACAGTCAACTGTGTGGGTTTTGTAGTCCAACAAGCATTCGCCTAGGTTTGTATATGGTTGATTCTCATTAGTTTAACTTAATTTAAGCTTAGTAGTGTATTTTAACTCAGTAAATCAAGATCAAACCTCACAAAAGTCAAAAACTCATATTTCACTAAAAAGTCAAAATTGCAAACTCAGCTTTTCATCAAAATGGCAAGAATTTATCTGATTTTTGTGTTTGGATTGGAGGTCTGAAAATTGTCGTGTGATTAATATACCAGATGAATTTGAGATTTCTCTAATTTTCATATTTTTGTGATTTTTTCTGAGTGACCAAAATACCCCTGGAAGTGACCTGCAGGGCAAGGTGTTTGCCCTGTCTCATCAGACCCCACCTCACCACCCAACTTTGGTGGTCATTTGTGGTTACCCTAGTGGGTCCCACACCCCATAGTTAGTCTTGCCCAACCCCCTCTTACCAGGGAGTGAAAATTGACCAAGAGTTTGACCCTTAGACCAGTGGACCCCACCTGATCTTGCTCACAAACTTTGTCCCCATTCTGCATCAGATTCTCAATAAGCCAACTACTTATTTGAGTTTTGTGGCTTATTCAAGCAATTTACTTGGTCTAATCAAGCTTAATATAGTTCGTGTAACTCAGAGAAACCCAAATTCACCATTGTGGACCCCACATCACTTCATTTGAGCTTAATTCCTTCCACAGTCAACAAAAGTCAACTGTTAGGGTCAATAAGCTCTCAACTGCTTATTTTTGGGTTGTGTAAAAAGTGTTTTCAGAAAAAGTGTTTGTATTTAATGTATAATTAGTTTGGAAAAATAAAAAACCAAAAAAACCAACTTTAATTATAGTGATAGCTTCTATTTAATAGGATTTATCATTTTAATTTTCTTTTTAGCTTATTTATAAGCAATATATCATTTTTATATTTTTATAAATTCTCTTTTAGGTTAAAGTAATTCTAGAAATTTTTCCAGATTTTTATTTTGTCTTTTAGTGGTTTTTATAATTAATTTTAGTTTAATTAAGTTTTAATTAATATTAAGTAATTAAATAGCATAATTATATTTTATAAAGTATAACCTAGTTTTTATAATTTTTCTAACTTTTATTTAAGTTAAAACATTTTTATAAATTTTTCTAGAATTTGTACTGTTAATTTTCTATTTTTTATAATTTAATTAGTTTAATTAGAAATTAATAAGTAATTAGATTAATAATTAGTAAATTAGTTTAAAAATACATAAAATAAACTTTTTATAATTTTTTAGGATTCCTGTGATGGTTAATTAGATTTATAAAATTTTTCTTAAATTTCCAAGTCTTTTTAGTATTTTTAATAAATCTAATTAGTTTAATTAGTTAATTAATAAATAATTAGTAATTAATTAATAATAAATAATTAAATAGTGTAAAAATAGTTTTTGTTTTTCTTAAAATTTTCTTTAATTGTTAGGATTGTAAAAATATTAATTTTACACTTGTAACCCTTGACGTCCATCAGTTGTACTTTTCGTTTCGTTCGTCTGTGTACGTTTTTAATCAAAACGTACGTTTTCAGGTTTTAGCTCAAATCTTCTTAATCTCAATACCATTAATCAATCACGTAGCTTTCCTAAGCTATATTTGTTAATAATTTCCAAATAATTCTTATCACAAACCCTTTTCTGTGAATAATCACCCGATCACAAGTACGCTAAAGCACAATCCACACCTCGTCGGGACATAATGACCTGGTGATACCCTTTATTACCCGGAAGTATTGGTCTAGGCTCTTTGACTTTATTGATCATTATTTGGTCAATATAAGTTGACGGTTTAGCATCAATCACTTTACAACTTTTGTGATCATAACCATTATAGAATCGACTCCGAATGGATTCAAGAGTTTTAAGAACATACGAAGGAGCTTTAAAAATTGACATATGAAAAATCGGCATAGAACCAAGGATGGATTTAAAAAGAGTGAATCTACCTCCGATAGAAAGAATTTTTGTCTTCCATTTAGATAATCGCGATAACACCTTATCTATCACCTCTTTCCATGCTTCATTTCTAGACATATTTTCACCAACCTTCGTACCAAGATAAGTAAACGGAGTCTATAGAACAAGGCATCCAAGTTTAGAAGCCGCATTATGAATCTTCCTATCCTCCACATTAATACCCAAAATCTTACTCTTACACATATTAATTCTCAGCCCAGAAGCCCGATAAAAACAATCCAAGACTTTTACAAGGGTATCAATATTGAGCTCACTCCATTGACCAATAAAAATTGCATCATCCGCATAGAACAAATGAGACATACTTACCATAGAATTTAAATTGATACCCGTATATAAGCCCCCTTCCACCACGCGCTGAAAGGAAATATGTAAGCTCTCCATAATGAGAATAAATAAAAGGGAGATAACGGGTCACCTTGTTTAAGCCCTTTAAAGAATTGGAATTCCTCCGTAGTGCTACCATTGATTAGGATGGATCCTCTAGCTGATCAAAGACAACTTTGAATCCACTTTCTCCATTTGTTACCGAATCCGAATTTATTTAAGATGTCATCAAGGAAATCCCAACGAACCGAGTCATACGCTTTCTCAAAATCAACTTTAAAAATAAGAGAATGTTTTTTTCTTTTTACGGCACCATTGGATAAACCTCGTTAAGAATAAATGGCCCATCTAATATTTGACGATCCAACACAAACGCCGATTGGACCTCGTGAGCAAGATCGCCAATCACATTAACAAGACGATTAGTCAAAATTTTAGCGATAACCTTATATAAGCTCCCAATCAAACTAATAGGGCGAAAGTCTTTTACCTTATTCGCGTCAATAATTTTGGGGATCAACGCAATAAAGTTTGAGTTACACCCATTCGGCATATCTCCGTACATGAAGAAACAATTGACAGCCTCGAAAAAGTCTTCTTCAATCGTTGACCAAAAATGTCGAAAGAAGTTGAACGAGAAACCATCCGGACCAGGGGATTTATCACTGCCGCAATCCCACACAGCCTTTTTCACTTCCTCTTTAGCAATCATTCGTTCCAAATCATCTCGCTACTCATTCGATAAAACATTAGGGAAACATATATCAATCCTTGCACGGTTCTCTGGAGGCTTATCAAATCTATTTCGAAAATGGTCAAGGAATTCGTGTTTCACCTTCACCGGATCGTCAATCCACATACCGTTCACCATAATACCCCGAATACTCATTTGGCTACGCTTCTTATTTAACATACCATGAAAAAACTTCGTGTTTTCATCGCCCTCGACAACCCACTTAACTTTGGCTTTTTGAGCAGTGTTGAGGGTCGATTACACGGTAAGGTGGTTAAGCCTTCATTCTTTGTGTATAAGATATGTTTGTGTGAATATGATTAAGTATGCGGAATCTACTTAACCACACTTAGAAGATTTATATTTGTTGTTTATGGAAATGGAATAGTTAACACCAAACGATTCAATATTATTCAAAAGAAAATAATACGAGTGATCTTTAGCTTATCACTAGGGTTACAAAGACCTTGAATCTTATGTTTGTTCTTTCTATTGTCTGTATATGAGAGTTGTGTATGGCATTGTCACATTTATCTACATATCTAAGATTTTCCTTTTATAGTCCAAGGAAATATCTTTTACAAACTACATGACTCAACAAATAACTAGCTTATGACTAATAACTATTCTAGCTTAGTCATACAAGATACATCATGTATCTAGGATAAACAACTCACTTGGAGTGTTCAATTTGATGACTAGAACTAAGATATTATCTTATTATGTAAGTTGAATAAGTCATTCTTATCGACACAGCTGTTTGTTATGAGTCATAGCTGCACAGTCATAGCAGCAGCAGAATCAAGCAGCAGTATTCATCAGCAGAAGGATTCAGCAGCAGAATCACCTTCAGTGGAAATAGTCTTCAGCAGAATCTCCTTCAGTGGAAACTCGCTTTGTGCTTTATCAGCAGAATCATACTTGTCGTATTTCCATTAAACCTTTATGCTGAATCTTCTGATTCTTGTGTTTATTTAATTCCTAACAATCCTCCCCTAAACATGTGAATCACATTCAAACATGTTTTTCTGAATTAAATGAGGACTTTGTGAAGATCTTTCAAACACTTCTTTGTCAGATTTGGTTGATCTGAACTTTCTTCTCTTCTGAGTGAATGAACTTATCTTTCTCTGGAACTTATCTGCTTTCTGATCTTTCAACAAGTGATAGAACTTTCTCCTTTGAACTTTTTGACCTAGATAGAACTTTCTCCTTTGAAATGCTTCATCCTTTCTGAATACAACATTTAAGAATGTTCTTGTCATTTTCAACCTCTATGTCATCATCTTGTATGATCTTGTCTTTTCTTTTGGTTAATCTTCCTTAAACTGGGCTTGTATTTCCTCCCCTGAGATTCAAATATCATCTTATATTGATATATCCTCCCCTTGTTTGAAAGATTTTCTCACAATCATAACATCATCATCTGATCTAGCATTTTTCCATGTTTTCAGACAATTTGTACATGAAGCCATCAATTCCTTAAGAGTTTAAGATTCTGTCCTCATCACTTCTAGGTGTGTTAACTCCTATGAGAGGTGATTCAATGGACATGTTTGACTTATGGTCCATCATTTGATGGTTTTTAAAGTCATCTTTTGAAAATCCTTTTAAGAAACTTTTGCCTTAGCAGTATGTATATGATTTTATTATGAAAAATCATACTGCTTACAACCATTTTGAAGGGATTAAGTGTGTAACAGACACTTAATCAAAATTTCGGTTTAAGGCAACCTCTGGTTGTGTGAGAACCAATGTTTTCAGTTATAAATAACCGCCTGTGTATAGATAAACCTATTCAAAAGGCTTTCTTTACAGGGTTTCCAGCTCGTGGCATTTGTTACCTCTAACACAAGTGTTAGATTCACTGTTGCTCGCTGTTCTTTCTATCAGATATCCGTAGATTAGTCACATTATACTTGAGAGTATAAAATGATAGAAAGTGAGTTGTATCAGTGATTAACTGATCAACTAATTTATCAATTCGAAGTGAAATATCATAATCAGATTCCAAGAAAGAAGTTTTAAGGATTTTTGAAGTCCCAAACTTTTTCTATCATGAACCTATTATATCAGCAGCAATGATCAGCTTTTAGCAGCAATGATCAGCATATTTCACTTGAAATAACCTTTCAGCTTAAATATTCATACCTGAAATTGTTAGTCTAAAACCAAATAAACAAAGTACAAAGTACTTGTCTTGAATTAGAATAATCATAGAACTAACTGTATGAATAACTTCAAATATTGTTAATAGTAGACTTAGATATCAAAGTTAGATGCATTAACAAAATCTATATACAAAAACACATTATATTGAAAAATTTAAAGATTAAGCATTCCAATACTTGCTACCAAGTACTGAAATCTTCCAACATCAAAAGCTTTGGTAAGAAGATCTGCAAAGTTTTGTTCTGAAGCAATTTTCATTACTTGAATTAACCTTTTCTCATTGCAATCTCTTATAAAATGATGTCTTATTTCAATGTGTTTTGTTTTAGAATGTTGCACTGGATTTTTAATAATGCAAATTGTACTACTATTATCAATATGAATTATGGTATGTAAGAAATTGTACCCATAATCAAGAAGTTGGTTTTGAAGCCATAGAACTTGACCACAGCAACTTGCAGCAGCTACATATTCAGCTTCAGTTGTTGAATTTGCCACAATTGTTTGCTTCTTACACTGCCATGAGATAAGTCTGCATCCAAGGAATTGACATCCTCCGGTTGTTGACTTTCTGTCCAAGCTAGCACCAGCATAGTCACTGTCTGAGAATGCTATCAAATCAAAAGGTGATTCTCTAGAATACCATAAACCCAACCTTGGTTGACCTTTGAGATATCTAAAAATTCTTTTGACTGCTGTTAAATGAGAAACCTTTGGAGTTACTTGAAATCTTGCACAGGCACAAACAGAGAACATGATATCAGGTCTTGATGATGTAAGATACATCAAAGAACCTATCATAGATCTGTATGTATGTACATCCACATTTTCTCCATCTGCATCTTTAAGAAGTGGCTTCTCAGGGTCCATTGGTGTGCTTGCTATTTTTGAATCAGCAAATTGAAATTTTCTAAGTATCTCTGCAACATATTTGTCTTGACTAATAAATATGCCTTCAGATGATTGCTTAACTTGCAGACCCAAAAAGAATGTAAGTTCTCCCATAGAACTCATCTGAAACTTATCTTTCATAAGTTTTTCAAAGTCTAAACACATTTCCTTCCTTGTAGATCCAAAGATAATGTCATCCACATACACCTGTACTAACAGAAGATCTTTCTTGTGCTGTTTGATGAAAAGTGTCTGATCAATCTTTCCTCTTTGAAATCCATTCTCTAATAAATAGGAAGCTAGTGTTGCATACCAAGCTCTTGGTGCCTGATGTAGGCCATATAGAGCTTTAACTACCTTGTACACTTTGTCTGGATGGTCAGGATCAGTGAAGCCTGGAGGTTGTGTAACATACACCTCTTCTTCAATTGAACCATATAAAAATGCACTCTTGACATCCATTTGGTAAACTGTGAAGTTCATAAATGAAGCATAAGCTAAGAAAAGCCTAATTGCCTCAATTCGTGCTACTGGAGCATAAACCTCATCATAGTCTATCCCTTCTTCTTGTGTGTACCCTTGTGCTACTAATCTAGCCTTATTCTTAATCACTATGCCTCTTTCATCCCTTTTATTTCTAAAAACCCATCTAGTGCCAATTACCCTTACACCACTAGGTAAATCAACTAGCACCCAGACCTTTTGAATCTTGAACTGAAGAAGCTCCTCTTGCATAGCCTCTAACCAGCTTGAATTCTCTAGGGCTTTATGAATATTCTTTGGTTCATCTTGTGAGAGAAAACATACAAACAAACAAGAGTTTGAAGACTCATGTTGCTTTGAAGCATAAAGGGCATCAAGAATCCCTTTTTGATCTGAAGACATCAATTGTTGTCTTGTCTTCACACCAGATTGTACATCTCCAATCACATTTTCTAGGGAGTGGACTTTGTGAATTCGTGTTTGTGGAGTGGAAGGAACTTGATAATCAGATGGAATATTGCACAAATCCACCTCATCTTCTGAAAAGTCTGATTTTGTTTCTTCTGAAGGACTATCAGCAGAGACAATTTGCTTATCAGCAGGAATTGTTTGATCATCAGCGGGAACATTTTGCTCATGAGCAGGAACATTTTGTTGTTCTTCTGTTCTTCCTTCTCTGATTTTATCTTCAACATCTTCTTTAGCTTTGCCAGAAGAAGATTCTCCATTGGTTGAAGTTGATTCCACATTGGTATTTGACCATATTGGCATCATCACATAATCTTGATGTGTCTTCTTGTCTAACCTTGCCTCATCTGTTGCTTGTGAACCTGAAAAATCATTAGTTTCTGCAACAACAGGCACATAATTCATTGAATGGGTTAGAGATTCAAGATCAAATAGCCATTTTGGTCCTTGACCTTTTACATTAGACTTGTTCTCTAAGAACTCTATATGTAGACTCTCTTCTACTCTCTTAGTTCTTATGTTGTATACTCTAAAAGCTTTGCTATTGAGAGAATATCCAACAAAGAAACCTTCATCTGCTTTACCATCAAATTTTCTCAAATGGTCTAAGGTATTTAGAATTGTCACATGACATCCAAAAGGTCTAAGAAATCCTATTGCAGGAGTTCTACCTCTAAAAAGTTCATATGATGTCTTATTGTGAGGCTGTACTATTAAAACTCTGTTCTGAACATAACAAGCAGTGTTGACTGCTTCAGCCCAAAAAGTTATAGGCAACTTTGAATCAGCTAACATAGTTCTAGCAGCTTCTATTAGTGTTCTATTCTTTCTTTCAGCTACTCCATTCTGTTGAGGAGTTCTAGCAACACTAAATTCTCTTTTAATACCTTTTTCTTTGCAGAAATCATCCATAACTCTATTTTTGAATTCTGTTCCATTATCACATCTAATGACTTTTACTCTTTTGCTTACTAGGTTTTCTATCTCTGTAATGAAAGTCTTAAGGATGTTTGATGTCTCATCCTTAGTACCTAAAAAGAATACCCATGTAAATCTACTATAGTCATCAGTAACAACTAGACAAAATCTCTTATGCATTATACTACTTACTGAAACAGGTCCAAATAAGTCCATATGAAGCATAAACAATGATTGATTGATAGAGTTAAAAATCTTGGGCTTACAAGTGACTTTGTGTTGTTTGCCTTTAAGACAAGCAATGCATGTTTGATCATTTTCAAAACATTTTTGAGGTAAACCTCTTACCAAACCATTCTTAACAATCTTATTTATGATTTTGAAGTTAATATGACCAAGTCTCCTATGCCATAACATAGATTCATCTAATGAGGCTTTTGCAACAAGACAAGTTAAAGCATCTTTAGAAACAATGTTATTCATATCAACACTGTACATATTGCCCTTCCTAGGAATTTTAAGAAGTACTTGACTTTCATCAGGCATCTTAAAATCAGGAGAAAGTACAAGACATTCAGTCTCAGTAAAAAGAACATTATTCTTTCTGTCACACATTTGTGAGACACTAAAGAGATTATACTTAAGCTCTTGCACATAAAACACGTCTTCAAAATCTAATTTACTGGTTTTGATAGTACCTTTACCAGTAATCTTTCCACCAATTCCTCCTCCAAAGGTAACATATCCACCATCAATTGATTGAAAGTTGGAAAGATAAGACATGTTGCCTGTCATGTGCCTTGAACACCCACTATCTGAATATCCTTGATCTTCATGATCTGTTGATGAATGTCCCTGCACAAATTAAAAGAATTAGTTTTCTTTGGGGATCCAAGCCAACACTGACTTGGATCTGCCTCTTGCATCAATGAAATGTAATCTCTTGAGGACTGTTGATGCAACATTGGATTTAAGAATCCAACATGCTGAGGCCTTAACAGCATTTGCCCTGTTACCCTTAGCAGCAGTATGCTTAGCAGAAGAAACTGCTAGCTTTGTAGTTGTACCCTTTGGTCTCTAAACTTGTTTTTGGACCACTGCTTTTGTTTGGATGGGCCTTTGAACAATATTAGATGCATGTTTGATCATTGTTTTTGCACCCTTAATTGTTGATTTTGGGTAAACAGTCATATATGGTTTTTCAGCAGAAACCATTTTCCTTTCAGCAGGAACAGTTTTTGCTCTATCAGCAGGAACTGCTTTTGTGACTGTTTTGGGTTTTGATCTTTTAGAATTAGAGTGAAAATGAGATTTAGGTGTTTGCCTTTTGTAGTTCACTCTATTACTTTCATACCCAGATACCCATTGGTTACAGAAAGCTGCAAGATGGTCAAAACTACCACAAATGAAACAAGCTTTATTGTGAAAAGCAAAGTCATCACCTATTTGGTAAGACTTGAGGTTATTCCAATTTCTTTGGTTACCTCTGGGCTTGTTTGTGGTTCTATATTGTTCACAATATCTAACTGGTTGCCTAACATATTTTTCATTGGTCTTAGGCCTATCAGTATTGTGTTTGACTATCTTAGGAACTCTTGTTCTTGCTTTCTTAACCACTTCAGGTTTAGACATAACCTGTTTATTTACAAAGGACACCTTGTCCTGAAAAAGTAATGTTTTACATGAACATTTACTTTCTTTCTTAGGCTCATCAGCTACTATGTTAGAGTTTGGTTGAACTCCATATTGTAACTTAGGTAGCTGAAATTCAGGTAATCCTGAATGCTCTAGGTCTATCCCTGGGGGTTTTGGGATACCTCTATAAGGGGGTGGGGCTGCATTATATCCTAATCCTGACTTAACTTTATTATTCACTTGACTGTCTATTATTTTGTTTACATTTTTAGAAGCATGTTCAAGCTTCTCTTTAGTCAATTGAATGTTTTCTTTCTCAGTCTTAACCCTATCCAATGCTTCTTTTAAGGCCTCAATAATTTGATCTTTAAATTGATTATCATTTTCAAGTAAAGTTTTAGCATCAGTAAAGGTAAGTTCATTCCTTTTATAGTGTAGGATTTGCCTCTCTGCAGATTCTAAACCACTTTTATAATTGAAACAATCTAGATCAGATTTGGCGTATCGAACCTTTTGGTCATCATACTGTTTAATTAAGATTTTTAAGTCTTTAAGAGCAGTACAAGTATTTGAACAGGTTTTATGATCATGTACCTCAGGTGTAGTAAATGCCATAAGAGCCATCTGTGAAGAACCCATTTCTTCATCATTCATGAAGCTCCAATCAAAACCTAACCCATCAATTGCTACCATAGCTTTTGGTTCAGACATCTCCCCTGTATTGGATTTTCTTCCAACATCTCTATTTCTGCTATCTTGCTGTCTTGGCCTTCTACATTCTCTTGAGAAGTGTCCCATCTTGTGACAGTTGTAGCATTCTATCTTTGACTTGTCATAACCAGCAGGATCATTGCTACTGATTGTGATCTTCTTCCCCGTCCTTTGATAGAATTTCTTAGCTCTCATGCTAAGAAGAGAAATTTGCCATTTTAGATCCATTTCCTCCAGATCATCATCATTGATCTCTTGAAGGTCTTCATGAGTTAACATGGATCCATTATGTTTGCTTGTGAAGAAAGCACAACATGTTTTCTCATCTAAAATTCCAAAAGTACTGCTTGATGAACTTGCAGCACTTGCAACATCATGAACTTTTTCATTAGTAACTGGAACTGAATTACTAGGAGATGACATAAATGCCATGTTCCCAGTGCTTGAACTAGTAACTCCAGTTTTCTTCAAATCTTGCTCAACAATCTTAAAGTTGCTATACAGATCCATAAGATCCATGGTGTCAATGTCTGACTTGTTCTTCCAGACAACAACATGCATAGCCCATTCTTCAGGTAAGCTTCTCAGAAATTTTGAGTTTAAATCTTCTTGAGGTATTTCAACTCCAAGAATAGCAAGTTGACTCACAATATTCTGTAGCCTGTTGAACATATGGTCTAAAGATTCATGGTTAGTTGATGTGAAATTTTCAAACTGTTGCTTAAGAAGAGTCTTCTGGGTCTTCTTGGTGGCTTCATTCCCACCATACCTTGCAATAATGGCCTCAAATAGTGACTTTGCATCTTTGAATTTGCTGAAGTTTATAAGTTGATCATTTGGAATGGTCATCATCAGCATACTTCTGGCCTTTAGGTCATTCTTCTTCTTAATTCTGTCTTCTGCAGTTTGTGGCTTGGTTTGCAGCTTATCAACTTCCTTACCATCAATTGTTGATGTAGTGGTTGTAGGCTTGTAAGAATCTCCATCTTCAATGATTTCCCACAGTGCATAATCTTGCACTTGAAAATATTGTTCTATTCTTAACCTCCACATCTCAAACTCATTCTGTTTGAGCATTGGTAACTTAGCAGCAACATTTGTTTGAATAGACTCAACATCCATTTCTAACTTTTTCTTCTAAAACAAAAATATCAACCTGTAGCTCTGATACCACTTGTTGAGGGTCGATTACACGGTAAGGTGGTTAAGCCTTCATTCTTTGTGTATAAGATATGTTTGTGTGAATATGATTAAGTATGCGGAATCTACTTAACCACACTTAGAAGATTTATATTTGTTGTTTATGGAAATGGAATAGTTAACACCAAACGATTCAATATTATTCAAAAGAAAATAATACGAGTGATCTTTAGCTTATCACTAGGGTTACAAAGACCTTGAATCTTATGTTTGTTCTTTCTATTGTCTGTATATGAGAGTTGTGTATGGCATTGTCACATTTATCTACATATCTAAGATTTTCCTTTTATAGTCCAAGGAAATATCTTTTACAAACTACATGACTCAACAAATAACTAGCTTATGACTAATAACTATTCTAGCTTAGTCATACAAGATACATCATGTATCTAGGATAAACAACTCACTTGGAGTGTTCAATTTGATGACTAGAACTAAGATATTATCTTATTATGTAAGTTGAATAAGTCATTCTTATCGACACAACTGTTTGTTATGAGTCATAGCTGCACAGTCATAGCAGCAGCAGAATCAAGCAGCAGTATTCATCAGCAGAAGGATTCAGCAGCAGAATCACCTTCAGTGGAAATAGTCTTCAGCAGAATCTCCTTCAGTTGAAACTCGCTTTGTGCTTTATCAGCAGAATCATACTTGTCGTATTTCCATTAAACCTTTATGCTGAATCTTCTGATTCTTGTGTTTATTTAATTCCTAACAATCCTCCCCTAAACATGTGAATCACATTCAAACATGTTTTTCTGAATTAAATGAGGACTTTGTGAAGATCTTTCAAACACTTCTTTGTCAGATTTGGTTGATCTGAACTTTCTTCTCTTCTGAGTGAATGAACTTATCTTTCTCTGGAACTTATCTGCTTTCTGATCTTTCAACAAGTGATAGAACTTTCTCCTTTGAACTTTTTGACCTAGATAGAACTTTCTCCTTTGAAATGCTTCATCCTTTCTGAATACAACATTTAAGAATGTTCTTGTCATTTTCAACCTCTATGTCATCATCTTGTATGATCTTGTCTTTTCTTTTGGTTAATCTTCCTTAAACTGGGCTTGTATTTCCTCCCCTGAGATTCAAATATCATCTTATATTGATATATCCTCCCCTTGTTTGAAAGATTTTCTCACAATCATAACATCATCATCTGATCTAGCATTTTTCCATGTTTTCAGACAATTTGTACATGAAGCCATCAATTCCTTAAGAGTTTAAGATTCTGTCCTCATCACTTCTAGGTGTGTTAACTCCTATGAGAGGTGATTCAATGGACATGTTTGACTTATGGTCCATCATTTGATGGTTTTTAAAGTCATCTTTTGAAAATCCTTTTAAGAAACTTTTGCCTTAGCAGTATGTATATGATTTTATTATGAAAAATCATACTGCTTACAACCATTTTGAAGGGATTAAGTGTGTAACAGACACTTAATCAAAATTTCGGTTTAAGGTAACCTCTGGTTGTGTGAGAACCAATGTTTTCAGTTATAAATAACCGCCTGTGTATAGATAAACCTATTCAAAAGGCTTTCTTTACAGGGTTTCCAGCTCGTGGCATTTGTTACCTCTAACACAAGTGTTAGATTCAATGTTGCTCGCTGTTCTTTCTATCAGATATCCGTAGATTAGTCACATTATACTTGAGAGTATAAAATGATAGAAAGTGAGTTGTATCAGTGATTAACTGATCAACTAATTTATCAATTCGAAGTGAAATATCATAATCAGATTCCAAGAAAGAAGTTTTAAGGATTTTTGAAGTCCCAAACTTTTTCTATCATGAACCTATTATATCAGCAGCAATGATCAGCTTTCAGCAGCAATGATCAGCATATTTCACTTGAAATAACCTTTCAGCTTAAATATTCATACCTGAAATTGTTAGTCTAAAACCAAATAAACAAAGTACAAAGTACTTGTCTTGAATTAGAATAATCATAGAACTAACTGTATGAATAACTTCAAATATTGTTAATAGTAGACTTAGATATCAAAGTTAGATGCATTAACAAAATCTATATACAAAAACACATTATATTGAAAAATTTAAAGATTAAGCATTCCAATACTTGCTACCAAGTACTGAAATCTTCCAACATCAAAAGCTTTGGTAAGAAGATCTGCAAAGTTTTGTTCTGAAGCAATTTTCATTACTTGAATTAACCTTTTCTCATTGCAATCTCTTATAAAATGATGTCTTATTTCAATGTGTTTTGTTTTAGAATGTTGCACTGGATTTTTAATAATGCAAATTGTACTACTATTATCAATATGAATTATGGTATGTAAGAAATTGTACCCATAATCAAGAAGTTAGTTTTGAAGCCATAGAACTTGACCACAGCAACTTGCAGCAGCTACATATTCAGCTTCAGTTGTTGAATTTGCCACAATTGTTTGCTTCTTACACTTCCATGAGATAAGTCTGCATCCAAGGAATTGACATCCTCCGGTTGTTGACTTTCTGTCCAAGCTAGCACCAGCATAGTCACTGTCTGAGAATGCTATCAAATCAAAAGGTGATTCTCTAGAATACCATAAACCCAACCTTGGTTGACCTTTGAGATATCTAAAAATTCTTTTGACTGCTGTTAAATGAGAAACCTTTGGAGTTACTTGAAATCTTGCACAGGCACAAACAGAGAACATGATATCAGGTCTTGATGATGTAAGATACATCAAAGAACCTATCATAGATCTGTATGTATGTACATCCACATTTTCTCCATCTGCATCTTTAAGAAGTGGCTTCTCAGGGTCCATTGGTATGCTTGCTATTTTTGAATCAGCAAATTGAAATTTTCTAAGTATCTCTGCAACATATTTGTCTTGACTAATAAATATGCCTTCAGATGATTGCTTAACTTGCAGACCCAAAAAGAATGTAAGTTCTCCCATAGAACTCATCTGAAACTTATCTTTCATAAGTTTTTCAAAGTCTAAACACATTTCCTTCCTTGTAGATCCAAAGATAATGTCATCCACATACACCTGTACTAACAGAAGATCTTTCTTGTGCTGTTTGATGAAAAGTGTCTGATCAATCTTTCCTCTTTGAAATCCATTCTCTAATAAATAGGAAGCTAGTGTTGCATACCAAGCTCTTGGTGCCTGATGTAGGCCATATAGAGCTTTAACTACCTTGTACACTTTGTCTGGATGGTCAGGATCAGTGAAGCCTGGAGGTTGTGTAACATACACCTCTTCTTCAATTGAACCATATAAAAATGCACTCTTGACATCCATTTGGTAAACTGTGAAGTTCATAAATGAAGCATAAGCTAAGAAAAGCCTAATTGCCTCAATTCGAGCTACTGGAGCATAAACCTCATCATAGTCTATCCCTTCTTCTTGTGTGTACCCTTGTGCTACTAATCTAGCCTTATTCTTAATCACTATGCCTCTTTCATCCCTTTTATTTCTAAAAACCCATCTAGTGCCAATTACCCTTACACCACTAGGTAAATCAACTAGCACCCAGACCTTTTGAATCTTGAACTGAAGAAGCTCCTCTTGCATAGCCTCTAACCAGCTTGAATTCTCTAGGGCTTTATGAATATTCTTTGGTTCATCTTGTGAGAGAAAACATACAAACAAACAAGAGTTTGAAGACTCATGTTGCTTTGAAGCATAAAGGGCATCAAGAATCCCTTTTTGATCTGAAGACATCAATTGTTGTCTTGTCTTCACACCAGATTGTACATCTCCAATCACATTTTCTAGGGAGTGGACTTTGTGAATTCGTGTTTGTGGAGTGGAAGGAACTTGATAATCAGATGGAATATTGCACAAATCCACCTCATCTTCTGAAAAGTCTGATTTTGTTTCTTCTGAAGGACTATCAGCAGAGACAATTTGCTTATCAGCAGGAATTGTTTGATCATCAGCGGGAACATTTTGCTCATGAGCAGGAACATTTTGTTGTTCTTCTGTTCTTCCTTCTCTGATTTTATCTTCAACATCTTCTTTAGCTTTGCCAGAAGAAGATTCTCCATTGGTTGAAGTTGATTCCACATTGGTATTTGACCATATTGGCATCATCACATAATCTTGATGTGTCTTCTTGTCTAACCTTGCCTCATCTGTTGCTTGTGAACCTGAAAAATCATTAGTTTCTGCAACAACAGGCACATAATTCATTGAATGGGTTAGAGATTCAAGATCAAATAGCCATTTTGGTCCTTGACCTTTTACATTAGACTTGTTCTCTAAGAACTCTATATGTAGACTCTCTTCTACTCTCTTAGTTCTTATGTTGTATACTCTAAAAGCTTTGCTATTGAGAGAATATCCAACAAAGAAACCTTCATCTGCTTTACCATCAAATTTTCTCAAATGGTCTAAGGTATTTAGAATTGTCACATGACATCCAAAAGGTCTAAGAAATCCTATTGCAGGAGTTCTACCTCTAAAAAGTTCATATGATGTCTTATTGTGAGGCTGTACTATTAAAACTCTGTTCTGAACATAACAAGCAGTGTTGACTGCTTCAGCCCAAAAAGTTATAGGCAACTTTGAATCAGCTAACATAGTTCTAGCAGCTTCTATTAGTGTTCTATTCTTTCTTTCAGCTACTCCATTCTGTTGAGGAGTTCTAGCAACACTAAATTCTCTTTTAATACCTTTTTCTTTGCAGAAATCATCCATAACTCTATTTTTGAATTCTGTTCCATTATCACATCTAATGACTTTTACTCTTTTGCTTACTAGGTTTTCTATCTCTGTAATGAAAGTCTTAAGGATGTTTGATGTCTCATCCTTAGTACCTAAAAAGAATACCCATGTAAATCTACTATAGTCATCAGTAACAACTAGACAAAATCTCTTATGCATTATACTACTTACTGAAACAGGTCCAAATAAGTCCATATGAAGCATAAACAATGATTGATTGATAGAGTTAAAAATCTTGGGCTTACAAGTGACTTTGTGTTGTTTGCCTTTAAGACAAGCAATGCATGTTTGATCATTTTCAAAACATTTTTGAGGTAAACCTCTTACCAAACCATTCTTAACAATCTTATTTATGATTTTGAAGTTAATATGACCAAGTCTCCTATGCCATAACATAGATTCATCTAATGAGGCTTTTGCAACAAGACAAGTTAAAGCATCTTTAGAAACAATGTTATTCATATCAACACTGTACATATTGCCCTTCCTAGGAATTTTAAGAAGTACTTGACTTTCATCAGGCATCTTAAAATCAGGAGAAAGTACAAGACATTCAGTCTCAGTAAAAAGAACATTATTCTTTCTGTCACACATTTGTGAGACACTAAAGAGATTATACTTAAGCTCTTGCACATAAAACACATCTTCAAAATCTAATTTACTGGTTTTGATAGTACCTTTACCAGTAATCTTTCCACCAATTCCTCCTCCAAAGGTAACATATCCACCATCAATTGATTGAAAGTTGGAAAGATAAGACATGTTGCCTGTCATGTGCCTTGAACACCCACTATCTGAATATCCTTGATCTTCATGATCTGTTGATGAATGTCCCTGCACAAATTAAAAGAATTAGTTTTCTTTGGGGATCCAAGCCAACACTGACTTGGATCTGCCTCTTGCATCAATGAAATGTAATCTCTTGAGGACTGTTGATGCAACATTGGATTTAAGAATCCAACATGCTGAGGCCTTAACAGCATTTGCCCTGTTACCCTTAGCAGCAGTATGCTTAGCAGAAGAAACTGCTAGCTTTGTAGTTGTACCCTTTGGTCTCCAAACTTGTTTTTGGACCACTGCTTTTGTTTGGATGGGCCTTTGAACAATATTAGATGCATGTTTGATCATTGTTTTTGCACCCTTAATTGTTGATTTTGGGTAAACAGTCATATATGGTTTTTCAGCAGAAACCATTTTCCTTTCAGCAGGAACAGTTTTTGCTCTATCAGCAGGAACTGCTTTTGTGACTGTTTTGGGTTTTGATCTTTTAGAATTAGAGTGAAAATGAGATTTAGGTGTTTGCCTTTTGTAGTTCACTCTATTACTTTCATACCCAGATACCCATTGGTTACAGAAAGCTGCAAGATGGTCAAAACTACCACAAATGAAACAAGCTTTATTGTGAAAAGCAAAGTCATCACCTATTTGGTAAGACTTGAGGTTATTCCAATTTCTTTGGTTACCTCTGGGCTTGTTTGTGGTTCTATATTGTTCACAATATCTAACTGGTTGCCTAACATATTTTTCATTGGTCTTAGGCCTATCAGTATTGTGTTTGACTATCTTAGGAACTCTTGTTCTTGCTTTCTTAACCACTTCAGGTTTAGACATAACCTGTTTATTTACAAAGGACACCTTGTCCTGAAAAAGTAATGTTTTACATGAACATTTACTTTCTTTCTTAGGCTCATCAGCTACTATGTTAGAGTTTGGTTGAACTCCATATTGTAACTTAGGTAGCTGAAATTCAGGTAATCCTGAATGCTCTAGGTCTATCCCTGGGGGTTTTGGGATACCTCTATAAGGGGGTGGGGCTGCATTATATCCTAATCCTGACTTAACTTTATTATTCACTTGACTGTCTATTATTTTGTTTACATTTTTAGAAGCATGTTCAAGCTTCTCTTTAGTCAATTGAATGTTTTCTTTCTCAGTCTTAACCCTATCCAATGCTTCTTTTAAGGCCTCAATAATTTGATCTTTAAATTGATTATCATTTTCAAGTAAAGTTTTAGCATCAGTAAAGGTAAGTTCATTCCTTTTATAGTGTAGGATTTGCCTCTCTGCAGATTCTAAACCACTTTTATAATTGAAACAATCTAGATCAGATTTGGCGTATCGAACCTTTTGGTCATCATACTGTTTAATTAAGATTTTTAAGTCTTTAAGAGCAGTACAAGTATTTGAACAGGTTTTATGATCATGTACCTCAGGTGTAGTAAATGCCATAAGAGCCATCTGTGAAGAACCCATTTCTTCATCATTCATGAAGCTCCAATCAAAACCTAACCCATCAATTGCTACCATAGCTTTTGGTTCAGACATCTCCCCTGTATTGGATTTTCTTCCAACATCTCTATTTCTGCTATCTTGCTGTCTTGGCCTTCTACATTCTCTTGAGAAGTGTCCCATCTTGTGACAGTTGTAGCATTCTATCTTTGACTTGTCATAACCAGCAGGATCATTGCTACTGATTGTGATCTTCTTCCCCGTCCTTTGATAGAATTTCTTAGCTCTCATGCTAAGAAGAGAAATTTGCCATTTTAGATCCATTTCCTCCAGATCATCATCATTGATCTCTTGAAGGTCTTCATGAGTTAACATGGATCCATTATGTTTGCTTGTGAAGAAAGCACAACATGTTTTCTCATCTAAAATTCCAAAAGTACTGCTTGATGAACTTGCAGCACTTGCAACATCATGAACTTTTTCATTAGTAACTGGAACTGAATTACTAGGAGATGACATAAATGCCATGTTCCCAGTGCTTGAACTAGTAACTCCAGTTTTCTTCAAATCTTGCTCAACAATCTTAAAGTTGCTATACAGATCCATAAGATCCATGGTGTCAATGTCTGACTTGTTCTTCCAGACAACAACATGCATAGCCCATTCTTCAGGTAAGCTTCTCAGAAATTTTGAGTTTAAATCTTCTTGAGGTATTTCAACTCCAAGAATAGCAAGTTGACTCACAATATTCTGTAGCCTGTTGAACATATGGTCTAAAGATTCATGGTTAGTTGATGTGAAATTTTCAAACTGTTGCTTAAGAAGAGTCTTCTGGGTCTTCTTGGTGGCTTCATTCCCACCATACCTTGCAATAATGGCCTCAAATAGTGACTTTGCATCTTTGAATTTGCTGAAGTTTATAAGTTGATCATTTGGAATGGTCATCATCAGCATACTTCTGGCCTTTAGGTCATTCTTCTTCTTAATTCTGTCTTCTGCAGTTTGTGGCTTGGTTTGCAGCTTATCAACTTCCTTACCATCAATTGTTGATGTAGTGGTTGTAGGCTTGTAAGAATCTCCATCTTCAATGATTTCCCACAGTGCATAATCTTGCACTTGAAAATATTGTTCTATTCTTAACCTCCACATCTCAAACTCATTCTGTTTGAGCATTGGTAACTTAGCAGCAACATTTGTTTGAATAGACTCAACATCCATTTCTAACTTTTTCTTCTAAAACAAAAATATCAACCCGTAGCTCTGATACCACTTGTTGAGGGTCGATTACACGGTAAGGTGGTTAAGCCTTCATTCTTTGTGTATAAGATATGTTTGTGTGAATATGATTAAGTATGCGGAATCTACTTAACCACACTTAGAAGATTTATATTTGTTGTTTATGGAAATGGAATAGTTAACACCAAACGATTCAATATTATTCAAAAGAAAATAATACGAGTGATCTTTAGCTTATCACTAGGGTTACAAAGACCTTGAATCTTATGTTTGTTCTTTCTATTGTCTGTATATGAGAGTTGTGTATGGCATTGTCACATTTATCTACATATCTAAGATTTTCCTTTTATAGTCCAAGGAAATATCTTTTACAAACTACATGTCTCAACAAATAACTAGCTTATGACTAATAACTATTCTAGCTTAGTCATACAAGATACATCATGTATCTAGGATAAACAACTCACTTGGAGTGTTCAATTTGATGACTAGAACTAAGATATTATCTTATTATGTAAGTTGAATAAGTCATTCTTATCGACACAGCTGTTTGTTATGAGTCATAGCTGCACAGTCATAGTAGCAGCAGAATCAAGCAGCAGTATTCATCAGCAGAAGGATTCAGCAGCAGAATCACCTTCAGTGGAAATAGTCTTCAGCAGAATCTCCTTCAGTGGAAACTCGCTTTGTGCTTTATCAGCAGAATCATACTTGTCGTATTTCCATTAAACCTTTATGCTGAATCTTCTGATTCTTGTGTTTATTTAATTCCTAACAAGCAGCTTCCGACATATGAGTGTTATTGATCTGCTGTATCTTATTAAGAGTCTCCAAGCGTTTATGACCCATCTCAACAGAATTGTTGCCCGTATCAATAGCCTCATCAATCATTCTGAGATCCACTTTAAGTTTAGACATCTCACCTCTCGACTTCAACCTGTAAGTGGAAATCCAACCTCGAATTTTCTCGTTAGTAAATTTCAATTTATACATAAAATTTCGAATTGCATTTTTCTTATTGCCAAGAGCATCATTCTAAGCGTCCCTAACCAGATTGTCAAACCCATCAGCTTCAAGCCAATAATAGTAGAATCGAAATGGAATTGGACCATAATCAAATACTGCTTCTCGTAAAAGAATGAGGCGATGGTCCGAGATATAACGATCTAGGGCGATAGCATTAATGTTGGGACAAGAATGCAATAAATTTTCTGAAACAAGAAATCTGTCCAACTTACTCATCTTTGTGGCGGATTTGTGACACCACGTAAAAGCACTACCGCCAATGTGGACTTCATTCAAACCCGCGTTGAGGATGAAGGAATTGAAAAAATCCGCATCATGAGATTTAAAGATCGAACCGAATCTTTTTGATTTATATCTCACTTCGTTAAAATCTCCCATCATAACAATTGCACCGTCCCATTGATCCGAAACCTGAATTAAATAATCCCATAACATACGTTTTTCACTCGCCTCTTGAGGAGCATAAATCACCACAATCATTAACTCAATCCCTAATTTTAGCCATATGCCACAAATAATAACAAAATAGTCCAATCTCGTAAAGCTAGATTTACAAAAAGAATTTGGATCCCACAAGCACAAAATCCCTCCCGATTTGCTCACGGAATCACTATGCACATAATCGAATGAGTTGTCTACGTTGGTGTTTGTATAAGCATTGTTTAGCATAACGTATTTAGATTGAGTTTTGTTTTAGAGTTTCTAAGTACAATATAAGAGCATTTGCAATGATTATTTTCATAATTTTTCACTGTTGTCACATTAGTGTCATGCCAATATAAAACCATTGAATACATAAATGTGTAATGCTTTTTAACACATGATTTGCGTAAATATACAAATTTAAAGTTTTTGAAAAATGATACTACGTATATGAAATTGTCCTAGAAAAAGAAAGAAAAGGATGACCAAAGACATGAACCGCATATGTGGATTACTAAAGACAACCTTGCATTTGTGATTATAGTTTAAAAAAAAATGGCTAATGTCTAAAAATGCTTCATGTAACAATCGTGATTTTAGCAGGTCAGTTTGACTGATAGTCTTGACTCGGTTGACGTTTGTTTGGTGTGTCCTAGGTGATTTAAGTGATATATATGTGATATAGGTGAGTTTTAGCACTAAATCCCTTTGCGTGGTATTGTTTTTGTGAGTGAGTAATGTTGATATTTGGGAAAGTTCATTTTGATCGTCTTTGTGGTGTAGAAATGACTTGTGAAGTTTTGGTGTTTTTGTGTTTTTGCGTAACGAGTCTTCGTTCATGTGTTTGAGCGTTAGCAAATTACGAGGAGTTTGTTTTTATCTGTTATACATTTAAAAAGGGTGAAAATCTATTTTTGGAAACTTTATTTTTGAAAATGATAATTTTCCGTTTTGTCGTAAAAACTGAGGTTTATCGCGTAAGACGCTAGGATTAGCTACGGGTGTTTATAAAATATGAAAAGTATGAGGTTTTGAGTGTAATTAATTAATTTAATAATATATATATATATATATATATATATATATATATATATATATATATATATATATATATATATATAAATTCGGCTAGAAGAGGATAAGGGGGAAAATGAACCCAATTTGAGTCCAAATATGACTCTTAGGACCAAGTATTATCCATAATTAATATATATATACCAACCCAAACACCCCTTGAACGTTTTTACTGGTTTTTGGTCATTCAAGAGAGGCAAAGGAAGGAGGATAAAATTAGGGTTTATAATTGTGAAGCAATAATCAAGAATCAAGGTAAAATTTTTAAAATGCATGTTCAATTGTTTGATTAATTAATATAATTCATGTAATAATTATATGATGGATTAGGGTTTGTGTTAACTTCTGTAAATTAATGTTATTAAACATGTTGGGATCAATAATTATTAATAGTATGATGTTTGGTTAAGAGAATTGAGTGTAAAACATGCTAGTTATTGAGTTAGGGTTTGGACAGAAAAGTATTGATGTAAAGATGTGAGTGTAATTAACAGATGGTGAGGAGTTAGGTCACGAATTTTTTGTCTAAATTGAAGTATAATGAAAGAGCTTTCCAAAAATTCCGGCCACGATTGATTTCAAGGTCGGGAAGTTGGTCTTTTGATTTTTCTTTGTTAAGGTGTCAAAGCTGTCAAACCGGGACAGAATTTGGGTAAAAGTTTGATAGTGAATTTTGGTTGTAAAAGTGTTATTTAGACTATCCCTTATGGAATAGTTAAGTCTTAGGTTATCTTACACTACCACGAAAAGGATTCGCGATAAAAACTTGTAGAAGTATTTTATGTTAATTAAAACTTTTTGGTGTGCGTTCAGATCCGAATTTGGATAGTTGACAAGTTTTATTTTCTTTTGAGTACTTGTGTGTGTTATTGGTCCATGGCCTTCTAGGATTAGCTTGTATGCTTATGAGAGACTATGGTAAATTTTTGGTGTGAGTTGTTGAGCTTTATTTGTCATGATTTCATGTGGGTTAATGTACCCAAAAATTCTGCGTTTTCTGATTTTAAAAGTGCAAAGGATTTAGTGAGTGTTAGGTTATGGTAATGGTTAGTATGGTGTCTAGGGGATCCATGGTGGGTCATATGAGTCTTAGACATCCATCATATGTGTATTACATGGGTTATAGCTTTTAGCTTGACCATGTGTAATATGGATTTATTTTGTGTGTTATAGATTGTGATTTGGTTTTGTGGAAGCTGCAAGGTTTGAGGTGAGTTCATAGTCCCATATTTTTACTTTATTTTGTGGAAGCTGCAATATGAATGATGCTTGTCTTAAATGTTTGAGTTACTGTGATTATGTGTGTGTCAAAAGAGCTTGGACTTATAATGTTATCGTATGCATGCTATGTGTGATTATTTGCTTGTGTTCATATATATGTGATTCGATTAGGAGGATGCTTATCCTGTTGCTCGCGCATGCGACCTAATTGATGTTGTAATCATTGTGGGATCGGAGGATACGAGCCGTCCTGTTGTAATCATTGTGGGATCGGAGGACACGAGCCATCCTTTTGTAATCACTGTGGGGTCGGAGGACATGAGCCGTCCTGTTGTAATCATTGTGGGGTCGGAGGACACGAGCCGTCCTGTTGTAATCATTGTTGGATCGGCGGACACGAGCCGTCCTGTTGTTGCCTTTGTGTGTGATTATTGACTTGCAAATACATGTAGCTATATGATAACTGCAATTTATTTGTCCAGCTATGTTTTATGATCACAGTGAACTGGTTGCCTTGTGAGTGTATGTGTGTCTAAACCTATGAATCTCACCAACATTATGTTGACGTTTTAAGCATCATTTTCAGGAGAGCATTCTAAGGCTATGATAGAAGGAAGTGATTAGACGAGACCTTAGTTGCATTCGAAGTGGTTTATCTGTGCGTTTAGAGTTTATCATGTTGTTATCTTTTGGGTATTGTTATGACACTTTGTGTCTATACTTTGCTATTTTTATTGCATGTAGTTGTTCTCTATATAGATACCATGTGTTGTGATGATATCCATGAAGTTGCACCCTCACGTTTCCGCCGTCACGGGGTGTGACACTTCATGCATCAGTGTACGGTAATTTGTACCATAACAATAACAGTTATAAAGAAGACGCAACATAATGTAAATTACAGCTAAAGAAGCCAGACCAAAGATGATTACAAATGAAAATTGTTATGTAAAGGAAGCGAAAAAGCTGAGACAAACGGGTTCACCATGTGTTTTCTAACGTTTACTCAAAAATATATTCACCCTAGAACAAACGAGCAAGAGTACCCGAGATGACCAAAATTTGTTATAAAATGTGTTAAGATTAATTAAGAGTATACATATCAGGGAGAATGAGATATGCAATTTGCAACATAACTTTTCTTTACCATAGAAACATTGCCGCACAAACAAAAATTTAAATGGATAAAAACGAAAAAGCCATGTGACCAAAATTTCGCAAAAAAATGTTTTTTGAATAAGAATATACCATCAAACAGGAGAAGCTGTGCAATTTCACCACAATTTCACCTATATGATAACACATTATTATTCAAACAACATTATAAGGATTTGATATAAGCATAATTCTTTTAAATATATAGACATGAAAAGCTTGCTTTCTCAACAATGTGGGATTAACTGATCCAGTTTTCTTTGGTTGATTTTTCATTGCAAGGACCTCAGTTTAAGACTACATATTACACGTATTAGCTCAATTTTAGACATGTAAAAAGGCTTTACATTGCATTCATCAACTTTTGCGAAAATAAAAAGTGAGTTATGATTTAATATTGTTCGTATAGAATTATGAAACACTCGACTACATGTAAAGAAAGAAATAATTTGTTCTTATCCTTTATGGGATAAGATAAAATTGTGGGTGAAAACAAGTCAAACCGAGTTTGATCATACCAGAGCTCAAGCTCTGCTCGTTTATAATAATAGGTGATGTTTTGTTTGATATCTTTTTAGTTATGCACTCTTTTCGTCTTAAATTATAAGTGATGTTTTTGTTTTTGGTTGCTTAAAATACTTGTTTACTTTCATATAGTAACCAATTAAATGAGACTTTAGTGAGAAAAAAATGATATTTGATTGTTTAATAGATTAGTTAGTGAGAATTTCTTAAACTTTATGTAAATTAAAAGCATACTTATAATTTTGAACGGAAGGATTATGATATATGTAATACAAAAGCTTTCGTAATCATTTTTACAAGGGAATATGTCACCCATTAGGCCATTAGTAACCAAGTTTCATTCAGTGTTCTAATTTGATACCTCAAAATTTATACTAATCATTAAAACCATCAAAGTTTCAAAATTATTTCATTCTTATATAATTTTTTAAAATTATTGTGCTTAAAGTATTCATCTATACAGTAACATGTTGTACATTAATTTTAAACACCCACCCCTGAATTTAACTATTATAATATCACTTTTATCCTTAACTAGTTATGCGACGGCCCGCCGCGTTGCGGCGGAGCGTTGTGTTTGAGAAATATTTATCGGACCAGTTTTTATTTCGCAATGTATGTAAAAGAAGTATTTTTTTGCTTTAGAAGTATATTTCGTAATGTCGAAGTATATTTTATCGGACCATTTTAGAAGTATATTTTATTCAACGTTTTGGAGCGTTGTCTTTTAGATATAATTTTTTGTCGACTTTTTATTTTGCAATATAGGTAAGGTAAAAGAATGTTAAGTTTTTGTGTATTTTTTTTAGAAGTATATTTTATTAAAGTGGTATTGGGCTTTAGCTATTTTTTTTTGTTTATTTATTGGGCTTGATATAAATTGTTTGGTTTTTGGCCTGGCCCATTATTTGTAAATTGTGGTGTGGAGATTTTACTCCGTTCAATTTAGGGATAAAAAAGTTTGTCAGTTTTTCATTTCATCAAATTAGGGTTTCGTTGCTTCGATTATGGCTCCCAAATTTCCTAGGTGTTTAGATATCGTTAATCAAATTGGTGATAGGCGTGTTGAAAAGGTTTTAGAGGCTGTGTTTTCTCGTGAGAGGAATGCGTATTTGTGTGATGAGAAGGAGTATAATCAAAGGATCGAGGAATTGAAAGTTAGGATCGAGCATAGGCGTGGAATTTATAAAGAGTTGAAGAAACAGGGCATTGATCCCGTTTTCGATGAGTGTTTGTCGGAGCTGAAGGCTGGTGAGAAGGTGGATTTTGAAGAACTGGGTTGGTTAATTAGGAGAAGCTATGCTGCGTCTTTACGTGCTGCTGACAAAGAAAGGATTGTGAAGAAACTCAGAAGGTTTTAGGAAGGTTGGTTGTCCCTGTCTTTTGTATGGTTAGAGTTAAAGAAGTTTCGTAGTCTTTTGTGTATGGCGACTGGGTTAAGTTTTTAGTAGTCTTTTGGCTTTGGTAGTGTTATCTACCATATGTATGATATGTGTTGTGAATGTATCAATATTTCAGTGTAGCTGGAATTTGGTCTTTCTTTATGTTAATATGAATAAAACTAGAAGTTTGCATGTTTAATGGGAATTTCTATGCTTATTTTGGTTTGTGATGTTTGTTTGCTATGTGTCTGTCGAAAAGGGATAGAATCATGTGATTATGGTTGGACTATATGCAATATGCTTTTGAATAGTGCAATTTTTGTTTTAGGATTCTGTTTTTTGCAAAAGGCTGATTTTTTTTTGGGAAAAGGTTGTTGTTGCAGTCTGCTGCAATTTCACTTTGAATTTAGTTTGTGGCTATGAAACATTGGAGTTCTTTGGATACCAAAAAGGCTACTTTTTTGGCAATACTATTACAGCATGTTCTGTTTGCATAGGAAAAAGAAAGTAACTAAACAGTATTGAAAGTTACTTAGTTTTACTGTGCTTAGTTACAATTTTTTGTATATAAGTAGTGGCCAAGGATTGGGTAAATTCATTTGTGTCTTGTACTCCTTGCTTAGAGTTTTTGTTAAAAAAAATGGTTTCTATGCCAAACTTTGAAGAACTAAAAGAAGTGTGTGGGTCTAATGAACTGAAAGATTGTTTCAAGTTTGTTTTTGCGCAAGATGAAAGTGAAAATGATTGTTTGGTAACGAAGATAACTGATCTGTGTAATGGTCTGCGGCAAAAAAATTCTAAGTTTGCTGATCTCATTGACGAAGGGCAGTGTATCAGCCATTTTGATGCGACAGCGTGTGTTGGTTTGGAATGCTTGGTTATGGCCCAAGGAAGGAATGGTGATATTTTGCAAGCATTGGTTGGTGCTTTGGAGTTGGTACGTGCTACCAGAAATGAAAAACGCCGCCATGTGATGCTTATGGATGTTCGTAATTAGGGCTGTCGTTTTAGTTGTTGTCATTTGTTTCAAATATCGTTTGTTTGTTGGGTTGTAATGCCTTAGTACTTGTGTTAATGTCTGTAATATTTGTTAGTTCTTAATAAAAAGTACCTGGTTCGTTGTATGCTTTACAGTGGTGTCATGCTTTTTTAGTTAACTGACTTAAAGTTTTACGATATTTTAACGGTCACAGGTAGATGCATGGTCTAAAAGGGTATTACATAAAGACTTTTAATACACATAAAGTAGTAGGAAGTTCTTCATACATAGCTAATGCTAATACATATAAAGTAAGATTAAGCGGTTCATACATAGGCAACTTATTTGATAGATATTTAATACATATGTAGTCTTAGCATAGATAAACTGATAAAGGGTAAAGCCTTGTAGTATGTTGCTGGATATTTCTAGCGGTCATCTTTTTTGGTTTTTTTTTGCAACTGGTGCTTCGGCGACAGATTCGCCACTTTGAAACAATGCCCTTCTTGATGAAGCAGGTTTCTTTGTTTCTTTAGATTTAGAAGTTTGTGGCGTTTGTGTGGCTTCTTCTGCAGGAGTCGTAGCACCTTTTGTTTTAATGTCTAAAGGTTTCTTTTCTTCTTTTGATTCAAATGCTTCAGGCAGTTGCATGCCTTCTTCTGTAGGAGTTGTTGGTGTTTTTGTTTCACTGGCTATGCTGGTTTTGACAGGCATTCTGGTCTCAGGAGTTGTACTCTCTGTATTAGGTATTGCTGTAAGCAATGGTGTTGGATCCCATGCTTTGTCGAGAAAGAAAAACCTGCATTCTTTTGTACTTTCCGATCCAAAGTGCAGTTGGAATATGTATGTTTTTCCTTGCAATGCAGCCAATTCTGGTGGAACTATGTATGGATCTATGTCTTGTAGTGTCGGGATCATTTCATTGCAACTTGTGACAATCGAATGAGCCTCATCACTGAAACATGTGAGCATTATTGTTCCGGTATCGTCAGTGATAAATGCCTTGAAGCAGTAACTGTTATGCCATTTGTTTAGAATAATAGTTAGTATGTATAATAGCCTTTAATATATATGTATAATTACTAATTGTTTTGTTTTTGTGTTTACCAGTAATCGTAGCGGCCTGTTGGATCTATTTGGCGACAATGTCCATGCGGCAACCTCTCAGATACTTTTGATTTGCATGTAAGACATCGAGTATAAAACCATGGCATTTTTTCACTGATGCTTTCAACAGTTGCTACGACGGTGAACCGCACATTCTGCAACATTGGATTTTGTTTTAGATATTTTTGTTTTGTCTGTGCTGTAAGTATATATGATCTGAAAAATACCTGATGGTGTTGTGGATTTTCTGTTAGCAAATCTGATAATTTGACACGGTTTCTTTTCTTTTCCTCTTCTATGTCTGCACAGCATTGATATTGGACATTTAATATAGTTGGTGGTTCTAGGAATTCGCTATACCTGTGGAATTATACAAAGTAATATTAGTATTATCTTGGTTATTATTGTTTTACATATTTCAAGGTTTGGTAATTACTTACACTGATCGTATTTCATTTGCTTCAGATATGTCAGGATTGAAGTATGTAACACCCCCAAAAGTTGTTAATAACAGCGGAAGACTTAACATGTCAGCGGAAGACTTTCGGGGTATTACTTCAAGGATCTTTGTCACAATCATAGTAGACAACACAAAGTGAAGTATTAAAGTTTAATTTATTTCAAAATACCAAATATCTGGGATACAAACGTTATTAAGTTAAGAACGTGCTTTATTCTGAAGGAAAATAAGTAGTTTATTATGGTTCTTGTCATGCTTTTGCCCACTCCGTGCCATCCAGATCCGTCTTGTTTAGTTACCTGAGATAAACATGCTAAAGTCAACATAAAGTTGAGTGATATTCATAGGTTTGAATTTAAGAGTTTGAATCACAAGTTAAGAATGTATTATAATCACATACAATCAATATGTTAAAAATCAGTGTTCCTGTTATTGCCTTAAGCTCATGATACTCAACGATTAACAGCCAATCATAAGTATGTATTATGATGGTAAGTAATAGGCCCCCAAAGATAGGTATTTGTCAATAACCTATTTATAAGAACAATAAAGTGCGCCTGGTGTTTTCTCCAACAACCAAACGAGGATTGTCAATCACTAATAGTACTATCCACAATTATTTACGTTCACCCTTCAGGTGATTAAGGTTCATGATAGAGGGACTTCTGACAATAGTAACTTAAGCAAATAACATTAGCCTGACGGTATTTCAATACCCGGTATAAAAGACTTGTGATCGAGTTTTAAGCATGTATCTCCCCACGGGAAAATAGTTAAAGAGTGGGCTATGAAATCACCTTAGTAGTACAGTGGTATCGTAGTCTCAACAAAGCAAGGAAACGGCTTCACACAACACAACCTAAAAGATAATGCAAGTTTCAGTTAATAGTCTAAATCTGGTTTTTATCGCGAATACTTGTTATTTAGTTACGAGCGAATCTCGTGTTTGTTTAAAAATAAAGTTATATATACATATAACTTGTAAGTAAAATGATCGATGATTGATATAAAGTTAGTTTTTATAATGGAAATAAATGTATCGTTTTACAAGAAATAAATAACGTATTGTTATATCGTTCGAATTTTATTATCGTTATATAAGTTTTATTCGTATTATATATATATATATATATATATATATATATATATATATATATATATATATATATATATATAATAAGTTATGTTTTATTATCTAGCGTTTTAACATATATTCAAATATATATATATATATATATAAGTAAAGATATATATATTGTTTTTATTAAAATCAATATTACCATTTAATCCTCCATGTTTCTCAATTTTACACTTTTTACCCTAACGATATATATTTTACACCGTTAGTCCAAAATATATATAATTTGCATTTTAGGTCCAAAAGCATCAATATTTACATTTTTCAACTCTAATTATCATTTTTATCAGTTTAGAACTCAAAGTTTTACATTTTGACAGTTTCTACCCATAGTTTCCCATTTTGACACTTTTAGTCCCTCGATTTGAAAAATTTGCAAACTTGGTCCAAATTTCACCCAATTTAAAATTTAACATTTTCATTATTAGATTAAGCTCATAATATTCAGAAAAAGCTTATTTCTTCAGCTTATTTGTTTAAAAAGCTTATTTTTCACCTAATGGGCTTAACGTGTAAATTTAAGGGTCCGTTAACGTTTTGTGATCCAATGGGCTTACGAAAGGTTTGGGCCTGACCTTGGACTCATTTTAGGATACTAAAAATGTTTTGAAACAGCTTATACGACCAGCTTATCATATAAGCTTAAAATAAGCTTAATGGACTATTCGGCCCAATTAGTTAATAAAGTTTCAAAAATAAGCTAGTTTGGTCGAATCAAAAGGGGTCGGGCAAATGAGTTTAACGAAACAATTAGGTCGAATGAAATATGTAACTTATTTGTTAGTCAAGTCAACAAAGAGGTCGAGTTATAAAAAGGTATAGTCATCTGTCTAAATATTTATTTACGAGGTCAAAGTGATCGAGCAAACTCCTTTTGAAAACAGTTTCCAACACTTAGAAATATTCTAAGTGTTTTCACATATATTCGAATAGGTCAAGCAACATTTAGAATGTGTGATTTCTAGTACGTATAGTTTATTATTAGTCCAAAATTATTATTATACACGATTTCTATCATGGTCAAAAATGAGGATGATGAATAAAAAGTATATGTTAGGTTTATATATTTTTAGAACGAGAGATCAAGTGTTTGTGCAAAATTAACAATAACGAAAAGAAAAGTAAGGAGGAATTTCGAGTATTCTCACCTCACCACAAATGGGTGGGGTAATAGGTTCGAATGGTTCGAGTATGGAACAAAGAGGATCGTGGTTCACTTCACGTCTTGGCAAAGGTTCAAGATGAGTAAACTTGGCTCCTTAGGATCACTTCTATGCCTCGTACACCTAGTAATCTTTCTGTCCCAACTTCTAGTATACACGACTTGCACTTGTGCTATTTGGTTCGTTTGTGAGTGTGTGTTCGACTGAGGATGCATGGGATGTTTATATAGGAAGTTTTGAGGGCATGATAGGTATAAGGTAACATGGAAATGTGTTGTTGGCTTGTAAACGTGGAGTGGCACCTCCTTTCTTGCCCAATCGATCTAGAGCAACAATGAGCATGTGTAAGAGAGATATACTGCTCATTCCTGACATTCCTGTTCACTTAAGTCAGCTTAGTAGTCATAGGGGAGCTTGGGTGGTGGTTTAGGAAACTTGTGATACAATTTGGTTTCATTCACTTGAGGCAGATTTGAAGCAGTAAACGAGTGAATGAGTGAATAATATTTATCATTCATGAATCTATGTAAGGTGGTAAAACAAGTTAAGTGATAATATACATATGTTGTGTGTCGAATTTGAAAGAAACTAGGAGTGTTCTTGGCTTCGTTCGCGACTGGAAACAAAGAAGAAAAAGAAAAGAAAACTGGATTGGGCCTAGTGGGTTGTATTTGTTTGTCTCGGCCCAAAACAGAAAATAAAGAAAAGAAATGAAATTTCTGGCCCGGTTTGGTTTATTACTAGAAAGTGGGGCCCACTTGAGATATGGGGTTCACATAGGAAATTTAGGGAGTCGGGATAAGTTCAAGTAACGATAGTGAGCAATCTCGGGAATTTTCGTAGGTTCCGGAATATATAATTATTGTACGGTATAGATAACGAAACGTATATTATAAAATATAAAAGTTTTTAATATATATATATTCGCGATAATTTAGACTATCTAGGTTTGTGTGCAAGCAACGTTTCTAAGCAAAAGATAATTCACAATTTACTGTTGTGAATTATATATCAAGTCTTATATAAAAAAAATTTTGTCATACGTAAAAGTGGGTATTTAAATAACGTAACAACTTGTAGGTATTTACTAACCGTTGGGAAAATTACGAGAGGCTACAGTACATACATCTTACAGTGAATTCCGTCCCGGAATTCGAGTTTAGGAGGGTTGCCAAGGGTGTCTATGAGAAGAGGTGTGGGTACTTGGTGCGAAATTGGTCCTCGCGTTCCCAAGTATACTCTGGTCCTCGTTTAGAGTCCCATCGAACTTTTATGATAGGGATACGGTTTTGTTTTAGTTGTTTGACTTCTCTATCCATGATTTCTATTGGTTCCTCGGTAAAAACGAGTTTGTCATCAAGTTGTAATTCTTTCAATGGAATGATCAAAGATTCATCGGATAAACACTTCTTGAGATTTGACACATGGAAAGTGTTGTGAATTCTACTAAGTTCCTCGGGTAGTTCAAGTTTATATGCCATGGGTCCAATTCTTTCTAAGATTTTGAACGGACCGATGTATCTTGGGTTTAACTTTCCCCTCTTTCCGAATCGTATCATTCCTCTCCATGGTGATACTTTTAACATAACTTTATCTCCAATTTGAAATTCCATGGGTTTTCTTTTTAGGTCGGCGTAACTTTTCTGTCGGTCTCTAGCGGTTTGTAAACGTTGTTTGATTTTGATGATTTTCTCGGTTGTCTCATGAACTAGATCCGGTCCTGTGAGTTGTACTTCTCCGACTTCTGCCCAGCAAACGGGCGATCTACACTTTCTACCGTAAAGTGCTTCGAATGGTGCTGCCTTGATACTGGTATGATAACTGTTGTTGTATGAGAATTCTGCCAATGGTAAGTGTTTGTCCCAACCTTTTCCGAAGTCTATAACACAAGCGCGTAGCATATCTTCTAAGGTTTGTATAGTTCTCTCACTTTGACCATCGGTTTGTGGGTGATAGGCTGTGCTCATATCTAGCTTTGTTCCTAAAGCTTTTTGCAATGATTTCCAAAAATGAGACGTGAAACGACTGTCACGATCTGATATAATAGAAATCGGCACTCCATGTCGTGACACAATTTCTTTCAGATATATCTGAGCAAGCGTGTTCATTTCATCAGTTTCTTTGATTGGTAGGAAATGAGCTGACTTGGTGAGACGATCAACGATAACCCATATCGTATCGTAGCCAGTAGAGGTTTTGGGAAGTTTGGTGATGAAGTCCATTGTGATACGTTCCCATTTCCACATGGGGAGTTCAGGTTGAGTGAGTAATCCGGAGGGTTTCTGGTATTCTGCTTTTACTCTTGAACATGTTAGACATTTACTGACGTACTCAGCGATGTCGGCTTTCATATTCGGCCACCAATATAGTTTCTTAAGATCCTGGTACATCTTGTCGGAACCTGGGTGAATGGAGTATTTTGATTTGTGAGACTCATGCATGATGAGGTCACGAATACCTCCGAAGAGAGGAATCCAGCTTCTTTCCTTGAAACAAAGCATTCCATCTGATCTTTTCACAAATCCGTTTTCGTTTTCCGGCATACCAAAAATCTTTTCAATTGGTCGATTTTCTTTCTTGAGAGCTTCGCTCTGGGCGATAATGATTTGTGTTGGAAGGGGTGAACCAATAGTCATGCCTAATGATCTAACCCTGAGAGGTTTTAGTCTTTCTTTCCGGCTTAGTGCATCTGCTACTACATTAGCCTTTCCTGGGTGATAACGGATTTCACAATCATAATCACTAAGCAATTCTAACCAACGGCGTTGTCTCATGTTTAAATCCTTTTGATCTAGGATGTGTTGGAGACTTTTGTGATCTGTAAACACGATACACTTAGTACCGTATAGATAGTGTCTCCATAACTTGAGAGCGAATACTATTGCTCCTAGTTCTAGATCATGGGTTGTGTAATTTTCCTCATGTTTCTTCAGTTGACGTGAGGCATAAGCTATTACCTTATCTCGTTGTATCAAAACTGCACCTAAACCATGGTACGAAGCGTCACAATATAGCACGAAATCTTTGCTTCCTTCTGGCAATGCTAGTATTGGAGCTTCACAAAGCTTTTGTTTTAATAGTTGGAAGGCTGATTCTGCTTCTTGTCCCCAGACGTACTTTTCGTTCTTTTGGGTCAACTTGGTCAATGGTTTTGAGATTTTAGAGAAACCTTCAATAAATCTCCGGTAGTAACCTGCAAGACCTAAAAATTGACGTACTTCTGTGGGAGTTGTAGGTGATGACCATTCTTTAACTGCCTCTATTTTTGCAGGATCCACGTGTATTCCTTGGCTATTGATTACGTGTCCCAAAAATTGCACCGTGGGAATCCAAAAGTCGCATTTTGAAAATTTTGCGTACAACTTTTCCTTCCTAAGTAACTCTAGGATTGTTCTCAAATGATCGGCATGTTCCTCTTTGTTACGAGAGTAGATCAGAATGTCGTCAATGAATACTATCACGAATTTGTCCAAATATGGCTTGCATACTCGGTTCATTAGGTCCATAAACACAGCGGGTGCGTTCGTTAGACCAAATGGCATTACCTGAAATTCATAGTGTCCATAACGGGTTCTGAAGGCTGTCTTGGGAATATCTTCTTCCCGAACTCTCAATTGATGGTATCCTGACCTTAGATCAATCTTCGAGTATACACTCGATCCTTGTAATTGATCAAACAAATCGTCTATTCTAGGTAAAGGATATCGGTTCTTTATAGTGAGTTTGTTTAACTCTCGGTAATCTATGCACATTCGGAATGATCCGTCTTTCTTTTTAACAAACAACACTGGGGCTCCCCAGGGTGATGAACTTGGTCTAATGAAACCTTTATCGGATAATTCCTTTAATTGTTCCGATAGTTCCTCCATTTCGGAAGGTGCTAACCTGTAAGGTGCTTTCGCTACTGGTGCCGCTCCAGGCACTAGTTCAATTTGGAACTCTACTTGGCGAGCCGGTGGAAGACCGGGTAGATCTTCAGGAAATACTTCGGGGAATTCCTTAACAATAGGCACATCTTTAAGTTGTTTCTTGGTTAACTTACTTTCCGTCACCTGAACCATGAATACATGACATCCTTCGTTCATGTATTTTATCATTCTGAGGCATGAGATGATTCCGTATCGGTTTTTATTCTTGTCGCCATGGATAACGAGGGTTCCATTCTTAAAAGGAATGTGTATGGCTTTCTCGTCACAATGAATCTTAGCATGATGTTTGGATAACCAATCCATTCCGATGATAGCATCAAAACTACCGAGTTGGACAGGCATTAGGTCAATAGGAAAAGATTCTCCTACGAGGGTTATGGTACAATTCTTTAAAACAGAGTTGGTGCTAATTAAGTTCCCATTGGCCATTTCTATCTCGTATGTAGTGTTTAGCTTAGAAGGGTTAGAGTTAATGAAAGGGGCAAACGTGTCCGACACGAAGCTCTTATCTGCTCCAGAATCAAATAATACTCTAGCATTATGATGATTTAATAAGAACGTACCCGTGACAACGTCGGGGTGTTGTGGTTCATTTTCATTTCCCATCACGTATGCTCTTGCTCGTGCAGTGTTCTGACCATTTCCTTTTGGACAGCGGTTCTTGAAGTGTCCGGTTTCTCCGCATGAGTAACATGTTGGTGCTATTGGTTGTAGGTTGCTGCCGGTAGCAGGGGTCCTACAATCTTTTGTGGCATGACCTATCCTTTGGCATTTATGGCATTTTACTGTACAAGCACCATTGTGATGAAGCTTGCATCGGTTGCACTGTGGCTTAATACCTTGGTATCCATTACCATTGGTTGCCGTAAATATCTTAGGAGGTTCTTGTCGTTGGTTCTGTTGTTGGCGATGTGGGTTCTTGTTCTGGTGTTGTTGTTGGTTGATCCTGTTGTAGTTGTTGTTGTTGTTGTGGTGATGGTTGTTGTTGCGATGGCTGTTGTGGTAGTGATTGTGGTTTTGGTGGTGGGTGGTTCTCCTGTCATCGAGCTTTCTTTTGAGTTCGTTGCACTTGATTTCGCGGTCTAGGAGTTTTTGTGCTAACTCCATTGCGACTTCTAGTGATGGTGGGTTAGATGCTGTGACGTTTCCTTCAATATTCCGGGGAAGACCTTCAATATACTTCTCCAGAGTTTTCTCTAAATCTGGTACGATAGAAGGACATAATGCCATCAGCTCGTGGAATCTCCTGTTGTAAGCCCTAAGATCGATTCCTTTGACTGCAAGGACATGGAATTCGTCTTCCAGTTTTCTTATTTCGGATCGAGGACAGTACTTCTTTAGGATCTTGGCTTTGAATTCCGTCCAGGAGAGTTGGTATGCTGCTTCTGTACCTAAAGTTTGAGTTGTAGCGGTCCACCATGACAAAGCGTCATCCATTAAGGTTCCGGTGGCAAATGTGACTCTGTTGTTTTCTGAGCATCCACTCCTTTGGAATACCGTTTCGCATCTCTCGAACCAATGGGCAAGTTTAGTTATCCCTTCAGTACCCATGAAGTAAGTCGGCTGACAAGCCATAAAGTCTTTATAGGTACATTGGCGAGGTGCGGGAACAACATTTCTTGCCGGTTGTGCATTAGCATTTGCTTGTTCGGCTAAGGCTGCATTGATTCCATTGGTGATTGCTTGTTGGATTTCTTCCGGGGTCATGGTTGCTGCTGAGGTAGTGGTCGTGGTTCTCTTAGGTGCCATATTCCTAAAAATGAGAATATATTTTCAGAATTTTCATAATAACCATCTTGTGTTAGACTATTTAGTAACATCAATAGGTTCAAAGTTATAATAGTGTCACATATATCACGATGCAATATACGATATCATAACACTTATGAAAATAAAGCAAACATAACATCATTGATTAGATTGTCGTTTTGAGTTTACATCACTTATTCATTCTTGTTGACATATCTCTAGGACATTCAAATACAAGTTATTACTGTGATGTGGGTGAGGCTACGTCGACAATCTATGGCATTCTAGGGTTTTCCTTGGTTATCATCAAGACGACGTTCTAGTTCCTGAATTTTGGCGGCCATGGTTTCTATGATTTGGTCTCGGTCTCTCTCCCTAGCTTGTGTTTCTTGTTGTGCACGTCGCAGAGACATGACTTGGGCTCTTGTGGTGTCGAGGGCTTGATCGATGTCACACATGATGTCCTTGTTTATGGTGTTAGCGGAGCAAAGTAATCCGATGAATTCCATAGCTTCACCGAATTGGGTACTTAGTTGTTCAATCATGGTTCCCATCTCTAGGTGTCCCATCACAAGTTGTTCTATCTCAGCTGACATAACTTCTATCAGTTCATTAGGGATGTTGTTCACCAAGGTGGCTATGGCGTCTAACCTGTCTTCTTGTCTTACTAACCTAGCTGCCAAGAGTGGTATGGTATGGTGAATGGGTTCTCCAGTGACTGGAAGGATCTTAGATGCAGCAAATGATGATCTTTCACCAAGTTCTCTGTTGGTGGGTGTACCTTCTTGAGATCTCCAATACTTAAGGATTGGTAGTAGAAATGACCATTTGCGAGCATTGACCCGCTTACGAGCCTTATGGTTGGTTCTTGCATAATAGTAAGGATCTGAGGAGGTAGGACGAATCTGGTAATTCCTTGGTTGATAAGTCAGAGGAGCACTGGAAGTTTTCACAGGTGGTGAACTGTTGATTGTCACTGGTACAGTAGTAGTCTGCTGATAAAATATACTAGGTAGTATCACTGGTTCTGCAGTTGGAGCAATTTCCTTTTTCCATTTAGTATCATTCCAGATGTCTTTTTCTTCAGCATATGAAAGAGCTTTTCCAGCTGTGGCTGGTTCATAAGGCTGGAATGGAGAAGTTTGCTTACTGCGTCTGATTGGACCAGATGATGCTTGAGGTGAAGTAGAGGATTGCTGACTTTCCTTATTCTTATCTGTTGTAGGTGACACAGTCATTGGAGCAAGAGTTGGTACAATAGGTGTAGAGCTCTCAGTTTCCGAATCCGATAACAAAACAATGAAGTTGGGTTTGGAAGACATGGTACTGTAATAATCCCGATTAGTAAACATAGTTATTAGCAAAATCATAGCATGTAAGCATATATCAAGTTATATAAGTAAGAAATAATGAGAAGTAATTTTTCTACCAGATGTTGGAATGTAGGCACGGAGGGCATGAAGTGGTATTTTGTAAAAATGGTCCAATTAAAGTGTAGTTATAGTCCAATGTTTAAAAACATCTGGTTCTCTATAACCGTGGCTCTGAATACCAATCTGTAACACCCCCAAAAGTTGTTAATAACAGCGGAAGACTTAACATGTCAGCGGAAGACTTTCGGGGTATTACTTCAAGGATCTTTGTCACAATCATAGTAGACAACACAAAGTGAAGTATTAAAGTTTAATTTATTTCAAAATACCAAATATCTGGGATACAAACGTTATTAAGTTAAGAACGTGCTTTATTCTGAAGGAAAATAAGTAGTTTATTATGGTTCTTGTCATGCCTTTGCCCACTCCGTGCCATCCAGATCCGTCTTGTTTAGTTACCTGAGATAAACATGCTAAAGTCAACATAAAGTTGAGTGATATTCATAGGTTTGAATTTAAGAGTTTGAATCACAAGTTAAGAATGTATTATAATCACATACAATCAATATGTTAAAAATCAGTGTTCCTGTTATTGCCTTAAGCTCATGATACTCAACGATTAACAGCCAATCATAAGTATGTATTATGATGGTAAGTAATAGGCCCCCAAAGATAGGTATTTGTCAATAACCTATTTATAAGAACAATAAAGTGCGCCTGGTGTTTTCTCCAACAACCAAACGAGGATTGTCAATCACTAATAGTACTATCCACAATTATTTACGTTCACCCTTCAGGTGATTAAGGTTCATGATAGAGGGACTTCTGACAATAGTAACTTAAGCAAATAACATTAGCCTGACGGTATTTCAATACCCGGTATAAAAGACTTGTGATCGAGTTTTAAGCATGTATCTCCCCACGGGAAAATAGTTAAAGAGTGGGCTATGAAATCACCTTAGTAGTACAGTGGTATCGTAGTCTCAACAAAGCAAGGAAACGGCTTCACACAACACAACCTAAAAGATAATGCAAGTTTCAGTTAATAGTCTAAATCTGGTTTTTATCGCGAATACTTGTTATTTAGTTACGAGCGAATCTCGTGTTTGTTTAAAAATAAAGTTATATATACATATAACTTGTAAGTAAAATGATCGATGATTGATATAAAGTTAGTTTTTATAATGGAAATAAATGTATCGTTTTACAAGAAATAAATAACGTATTGTTATATCGTTCGAATTTTATTATCGTTATATAAGTTTTATTCGTATTATATATATATATATATATATATATATATATATATATATATAATAAGTTATGTTTTATTATCTAGCGTTTTAACATATATTCAAATATATATATATATATATAAGTAAAGATATATATATTGTTTTTATTAAAATCAATATTACCATTTAATCCTCCATGTTTCTCAATTTTACACTTTTTACCCTAACGATATATATTTTACACCGTTAGTCCAAAATATATATAATTTGCATTTTAGGTCCAAAAGCATCAATATTTACATTTTTCAACTCTAATTATCATTTTTATCAGTTTAGAACTCAAAGTTTTACATTTTGACAGTTTCTACCCATAGTTTCCCATTTTGACACTTTTAGTCCCTCGATTTGAAAAATTTGCAAACTTGGTCCAAATTTCACCCAATTTAAAATTTAACATTTTCATTATTAGATTAAGCTCATAATATTCAGAAAAAGCTTATTTCTTCAGCTTATTTGTTTAAAAAGCTTATTTTTCACCTAATGGGCTTAACGTGTAAATTTAAGGGTCCGTTAACGTTTTGTGATCCAATGGGCTTACGAAAGGTTTGGGCCTGACCTTGGACTCATTTTAGGATACTAAAAATGTTTTGAAACAGCTTATACGACCAGCTTATCATATAAGCTTAAAATAAGCTTAATGGACTATTCGGCCCAATTAGTTAATAAAGTTTCAAAAATAAGCTAGTTTGGTCGAATCAAAAGGGGTCGGGCAAATGAGTTTAACGAAACAATTAGGTCGAATGAAATATGTAACTTATTTGTTAGTCAAGTCAACAAAGAGGTCGAGTTATAAAAAGGTATAGTCATCTGTCTAAATATTTATTTACGAGGTCAAAGTGATCGAGCAAACTCCTTTTGAAAACAGTTTCCAACACTTAGAAATATTCTAAGTGTTTTCACATATATTCGAATGGGTCAAGCAACATTTAGAATGTGTGATTTCTAGTACGTATAGTTTATTATTAGTCCAAAATTATTATTATACACGATTTCTATCATGGTCAAAAATGAGGATGATGAATAAAAAGTATATGTTAGGTTTATATATTTTTAGAACGAGAGATCAAGTGTTTGTGCAAAATTAACAATAACGAAAAGAAAAGTAAGGAGGAATTTCGAGTATTCTCACCTCACCACAAATGGGTGGGGTAATAGGTTCGAATGGTTCGAGTATGGAACAAAGAGGATCGTGGTTCACTTCACGTCTTGGCAAAGGTTCAAGATGAGTAAACTTGGCTCCTTAGGATCACTTCTATGCCTCGTACACCTAGTAATCTTTCTGTCCCAACTTCTAGTATACACGACTTGCACTTGTGCTATTTGGTTCGTTTGTGAGTGTGTGTTCGACTGAGGATGCATGGGATGTTTATATAGGAAGTTTTGAGGGCATGATAGGTATAAGGTAACATGGAAATGTGTTGTTGGCTTGTAAACGTGGAGTGGCACCTCCTTTCTTGCCCAATCGATCTAGAGCAACAATGAGCATGTGTAAGAGAGATATACTGCTCATTCCTGACATTCCTGTTCACTTAAGTCAGCTTAGTAGTCATAGGGGAGCTTGGGTGGTGGTTTAGGAAACTTGTGATACAATTTGGTTTCATTCACTTGAGGCAGATTTGAAGCAGTAAACGAGTGAATGAGTGAATAATATTTATCATTCATGAATCTATGTAAGGTGGTAAAACAAGTTAAGTGATAATATACATATGTTGTGTGTCGAATTTGAAAGAAACTAGGAGTGTTCTTGGCTTCGTTCGCGACTGGAAACAAAGAAGAAAAAGAAAAGAAAACTGGATTGGGCCTAGTGGGTTGTATTTGTTTGTCTCGGCCCAAAACAGAAAATAAAGAAAAGAAATGAAATTTCTGGCCCGGTTTGGTTTATTACTAGAAAGTGGGGCCCACTTGAGATATGGGGTTCACATAGGAAATTTAGGGAGTCGGGATAAGTTCAAGTAACGATAGTGAGCAATCTCGGGAATTTTCGTAGGTTCCGGAATATATAATTATTGTACGGTATAGATAACGAAACGTATATTATAAAATATAAAAGTTTTTAATATATATATATATTCGCGATAATTTAGACTATCTAGGTTTGTGTGCAAGCAACGTTTCTAAGCAAAAGATAATTCACAATTTACTGTTGTGAATTATATATCAAGTCTTATATAAAAAAAAATTTGTCATACGTAAAAGTGGGTATTTAAATAACGTAACAACTTGTAGGTATTTACTAACCGTTGGGAAAATTACGAGAGGCTACAAAGTAGTAGTAAGTTGCTGCAGTACTCGAAAGCTGAAGGCCTATATTATGTATCGAAACAAAGTTTATGGATGTATGTCAAAGCAGTACAGATAAGTATAAATCATACGACTTACCGCCATAAGTTTTAACCACACATGAGCTAACTGCTATGCTTGTTGGCTTTTCACTTTCTTCGTATTCTTTCATGCTAAATTTTTTTGCTTTTTCATTCCAGAGAGTGAATCTTACACTGCGGCCGCTGTTACATAGGAAAAGAATCAGGCCAAGGTATGTTAAAAGGTAAAAGATAATTATAGTTAATGTATACTTACTCAAGATTCTGGATCCCGATATCTCTCCAAAAAACTATTTCTTTTGTAGGTTTAGTTGATTCAAGCAGTTCGGTGACATACTGGATACAACCAATGTAGTCTGCAAACAGCAAAAGTAAGTCATATGATTTATTTGTAGTACTCGATACATGCATATGCATTTTGGATACCTGTGAGTAGTCCTTCTTTTGCGTCAACCTTTGAGTGGAGTTCACTGTATTGTACGAAGTTAAAGTAGTGGGATGGGAACTCTGTATCTGGTACTGGTTGAATATTTGTGTATCTTCCAATAACTAATGACAATGGGTGGCGAACTGTCTGCATCCATGTTCTAGTATCTTGAAATCCAAATCCGCTGATTATATATGCTTTGTTGATTTCAAGAATGTTGAAACGGTCTTTTTCCCTTGGTTTGATATTTGCCTGTATTGCTTCGCCCTTTACGAAAAAAAAAAGAAAAATAATAAATGTATTAGTTACTGTTATATATATTATTGCTTTAAACAAAGAAATATAAGAAATTACTACGCATTATATATAGTAATGTCTTTGAATATGAGACTCTACCTCTTTGTCAAGTAAAATGCAACAGTGCATGACTGGCATAGATGCTTTGTTTAGGACTGTCCATTTGCGATACACTTTTATGCAGATGCATTGGTTAAGGTCCGTCGGTTTTAGACTTAGCAAATTCGTAGCTTGTTGCTGAGTCATCAGCTCTTTTCCGTGAGATTCTGGTATAGGTGTAGTGCTAGAGGTACCTGCCATCAGTCTGTTGGCAGAAATTGTATTTTGGTTAAACATTATATTTTACTTAGTAATAGATATAGATAAAAGCATATAATTTAAAAAATAGCAATATGAATTTAAGATAGTCATTATTTAATGAGTAAACTACACCGTTCGTCCTTGTGGTTTGCGTTGACCGCAGACCTTCGTCCTTTGACCAAAAAAATTGCACCGTTCGCCCTTAAGTCAGAAACGTTATGCGCCGTTAGTCCCTCCCTCTAACGGGGCCACTAACGCCCGTTAAATCCTGTTAACCATAAGGGTATACTCGTCATTTTGCATCCATAAGGACGAATGGTGCAAGGACGAACGGTGTAATTTTCACTTTTTTCTGTTTTTATACGATTTCGTCCGTTTTTTTACGTTTTCGTCCGTTTTTCATGTTTTCGTCCGTTTTTTTCACGTTTTCGACCGTTTGTTTACGTTTTCGTCCGTCTTTTTTACGTTTTGTCCGTTTTTGTTACGTTTTTTCCATTCTTATCCGTTTTTAAGCGTTTTCATCCGTTTTTTACGTTTTTGTCCGTTTTTTACGTGTTTGTATGTTTTTTTTACGTTTTCGTCAGTTTTTTATGTTTTCTTCCGTTTTTTTACGTTTTCGTCTGTTTTTTTACGTTTTCGCCCGTTTTTTACGTTTTTGTTCATTTTTCTTACGTTTTCGCCTTTTTTTTTACGTTTTCGTCCATTTTTTTTCGTTTTCTTTTTTTTTTTTTTCGTTTTCATCCATTTTTTTCGTTTTCTTCTGTTTATTTACGTTTCCGTCCCTTTATTTACGTAAAAAAACATACAAACACTCAAAACAACTCCCAACTCCTAATCCTTACCTACGGCTACAACCTAACAGTGTAATTGTGAGCTTCATGGAAAACCCGGATTATTTTTACGCAAACTACTATCATGAGACAAAGTGAGGTAGGATCAAAGATAATTCCAACTAAAACGAGTACAAAAATAAACCCACAAGAAGTTATGCAACTCAAAGAAAGAAAATAGATAATGAGCTACATATGGGGACAATAAAGACAAACTGATCAAAAAGGTCTAAAAGAAGCCAAGTCATGTGAATTTGTATATCCAAAAAGGACATATAATGGAGTCATTAGCCAGCCCATCAACACCAGTTTCTCAACTACTTCATCATGCAAGAGTCCTGGTCAAACCCAAATAGTTTAAACTTTAAAGCCTTAAACCACCAACCTCATTATTGATGATTCAGATTACCAAATCAAAAAGATGGAGTAACCAAGTATCCGATCAAGAACTGTACGCAAACTATCATTTGTACTCCTATAAATATCGATGTCTTAATATGAAACAACGACATTCGCATTTAAAACATATGCCTAAAGTGCCTAATAGACACATCATGATGATATGATTGATCTCAACATAGTGGGTTTTAGGCGACGGCAGTGAACAATCAAGGTGGTGGGGGTTGTTGACGGCGTGTGTATGGTGGTATGTGGTGGGGTTAGGATGAAAAGGATGGCGCGTGTAATATGAATAAGGAGTGGTGATGAGCTTTTGAGCGCGTGTGGTAGTAGATCGGAGAGAGGAGGTTGTGGGGAGTTGAATGGTGGTGGTGGTGTGGTGAGAATGATGGCGGTGGAGCTGTGGTGGGGATGGCAGTGGGTGGTGTTTGGGCGGCTAGGGTTTTGGTGAAAGAAAGAGAGTGTAGTGAGGATGAAGATGATACACTAGGGTTTTGAAATGAAATAAATAAGTAATAAATGATGTTTGCTGGAGCATGTTACTAAGGGTATATTCGTCATTTTAACAAGATTTAACGAGCGTTAGTGGCCCCGTTAGAGGGAGGGACTAACGGCGCATAACGTTTCTGACTTAAGGGCGAACGGTGCAATTTTTTTGGTCAAAGGACGAAGGTCTGCGGTCAACGCAAACCACAAGGACGAACGGTGTAGTTTACTCTTATTTAATGGTGCAACCATTAGTAAAGATTTATAGGTCAAAGAGACTAAACCTTTATAGTTGGAATGGATAATGGAAATGAATTAGTGAAAAATGTAGTGAAGTATGTATGGCGCTAAATATATATGGTAATGAGTAAATGACAATGCAATTATGCATGCATGATGTTCAATGAATGCAACAATAAGAATCATTGGTTAGCTAATATGAAACGTTAGTATTTCATTTTTTTTAGGATAACCTGCACAACTGTAACTTGATCCAAGAAATCCTTGTAGACAATATTTTTTGTTGTATTCGGATCTTTGCCCGGCTGCTTTTTGATCATAACCTTTAGTCCTTCGGGAGATGTTGCTCTAGATAGTGCGACGTAGAGCTGCCCATGGCCGAATATAGGTTCTGGTAGATACACTCCAATTCTATTTAGCGATTGGCCCTGACTTTTATTTATCGTCATTGCGTAACAAACCTTTATCGGAAATTGTTTCCTTTTAAAAATGAATGGCAGCTTCTCGTCTCTGTCAATCAACAAAATACGGGGTATGAAGACTTTCTGGGACATGCGTGTACCAGTAATGATTCTTGCTTCTATAACCTTCGTAAATATCTGTGTGACTATCATTCTTGTACCATTGCACATGCCCCCGGCTAAATTAAGATTTCTTAGCAATATTATTGGGACATTTATTTTCAGAATAAGCTTGTGCGGAGGCAATCCTAGAAATTTAAGCATGTTCAAATACTCTGTAGGATATAAGAGTTCTGTTGCACCACCATCGTTAGTTTTAGGGAGAGCTTCGTCATTGCTAGTGAAAGTATAACTGTTTCCTTCAAGCATATCAAGAACCATTGTATTTAGCATGTCTGCTGTTTCGTTTTTTGGACATACAATAGCTCTTTCTTGCAACGACTTTGCTGTTGGCCTTTGCAACGTCTGTTCATCGTATATGAAATGTATAAGTTGTAGAAGGCCTGCATCAGTGTCTGGGATACAATATGAATCCGGTATCTTTATCCAAGATACATTGTGTGGATCATTTGTATCTGGTTCACCGATCACACCATTACCAACATCCAGCAACCATTGGGAGAATTCACGCAGAACTTCACGGTTTTGATTAGATGTCGATGGTTGCTGGAGTCTCATGTTCTGTTTTAAACAAACAACATGGAAGTGAGGCCAGAGATAAGATTGTGTGATAGATGATGCGATTATTTCTTGTTTGCTTGCATTCTTTTTAACGGGCATTGTTTGTCTGAAATCTCCACCTAAAATTATAGGTTTCTTTGCAAATAAATCGTTAGGGCAGTCAAGTATATCTCTTAGTGTACGATCAAGAGCTTCGAAGCATTTGCGGTCGTTCATTGGAGCTTCATCCCAAACAATTAGATCTGTTTGCTTGAGCAAATTCGCCAACTGTGTGTTCTTTTTTATAGTACAAACAGATTCATCTGTTAACTTCAGCGGTAATTTGAAACGCGAATGGGCTGTCCTTCCTCCTGGCAGCAATAAACCAGCAATACCCGAAGATGCAACAGCTAAAACAATTTTTCGTTGCGATCTTAGTGTATAGATTAGGGTTTTCCAAAGAAACGTTTTGCCTGTGCCCCCGTGGCCATAAAGAAATATGAGTTCTTGTTTATGGTTGTCGACTGCATGGAGAACCCTTTCAAAAATTGCCCTTTGTTCTGTGTTGAGCTTAGGTATTGAGTTTTCGCTTTCTATTTTCAGCATTTTAGGATCATAGTTCCTTTCTTCCATTATTGCTCTATTATGAAGAATTTCTAGCAGATGCCTTGGGGGTAATTCTATTGCAAAATCTTTAAGAGATTTTCCATAGAATCTAAGTGTTGCTTCTAGCTCATAAAGAAGGCCTGCTTGTAAGTCATCATCACTGACGTGTATATCTTTAATACGAAGCACTTCTGAGAGTATTGTTGGAATATCTTCAGACATATCGTTTGAATGCGATTCAAACAATAAGCAGTGGTTAGATACGTCACAAAAGATAAGAATCTGGCAAAAAAGTAATCTTATTTGACTGGCTGTTGCCGACAAAGCTGCCTCGTCTAAAGCTATATTCCATTCCTGGTCATTCCCTAGTAACCCCATGGCTTCACATGCACTTCTGTTTGTAGGGTACTCTTCATCTTCTACTGTTCGGATATGCTTGAATGACTTACGTCCTTTTTGGTGACACAGCAACATGCGTAGATAAAACAAATCTCCTGCGCTAGGATGTATATATGTGAGCCTTCCAATTGCTGAGTTGTTTTGATTTCGCCTTCGTGCCCAGGTCTTGTCATTGTGATACCAAGCGAATTCCCTTGGAAAATTTAAGTACGTCAAATGATGACCATCTTCATATTCTCGGTTGTATCTTAACCATTCAGTTAATGTTGTTCTCTTGTTACGCTCGTCTTCAACTATTTCCTGCAACTGTTGCCTTGATCTGAAATTGACACGCTGCATATTTTCTAAGTGTACAGCTAGTATCTGTACTGCTGGTTGCCTGCAGTGGATATCAAAACCGAGGATTCTCCAACACGCTTCATGTGGGCCGATGAACCTTGCATCCTGAAAATTCTTTATTTCATCGACCTGTATTCTTGTATTTGTGCTAGTCGATTCTCCTTCGCCTATTGTTCTGGTAACCCGTGCAATAGTCCTGTCGGTGCCCTTTGAAATATACTTGAAAAGGTATTTTATCAGCATCGTCGATTAACAATACTCTACATTTATATGAGCATAGAATCGCATACAGAGTACTTGATTATATGGTACAACGTAGCTGTTGTCAAGCTCCCAATTTTGTTTCAATGCCTTTATCTGTGTATCTCTTCTGCGGTAATGGACAAAGCCTTTTTTGTCAATAAAAGTCTCTTCACAATATGGTTTAGGAAAACCTTTGGTGCATTCGTCAGACTCTTTCATGCAAGGTGCAGATTTATTTGCTAAACCACACGGACCATGCAACATAAATTCTGAAATAACCCGATGACCTTCGGGATCAGTTGTTGGGTTGGGTAGTTCAGCAGATACATATCTATCTATGTCTTCATTTCTGTGGATCCGAGAACCTTCTTTTAGCCATAGCAAGAAATGACAGTATGGTAAACCGCGCTTCTGAAATTCTATGGTATACAAAACTGTAAAAGAAAATGTTGAGTTAAGTATTTTGTATATAGTAAAATTTTTATAAAATATGTTACCATATGCAATTGACATTACCTGCTTCAACACTTCCAAAAGGCTTTTGCTCACGTAAAAAAGTTACCAAATCATGCAACTTTCTTTCAAAAACACGATCGACTATGTCTGGTCTATCTGCAGCTGTGAGTTGTGGAAATTGTTGCATTTCATCCTCAATTTCTGGCCAGCCGACATTACATGTAAATGTAATGAAAAAAGATGGGTTGCCATGCACTCGACAGATTGCAAGAGCGTCTAAATAATGGTTGTACATGTAGCGTGGACCTCCGGTAAAAGACGCTGGAAGTATGGTTCTTGTACCAACATCTGAACCGTCTACATCTCCCCGCGAGATAGCGTCATACAAACCCGACATATACTCATTTCTTATGTCATTCTGCTTGTTTCTTATGTAGTCGAGTCTTTGCTGTTCAATACTACAGTATGCTGTCACCACGTATTCTTGAAAAAGACGGCCACCTCTTGTTATCAAATTATATTGGTGAAGCCTTTCGTGGATCTGGTATGCGTAATACATTTTCATCGACATTTGCTTATCGTTTTCGGGTGGTTCGCCTGCTGTCACAACTCACCATTTCAGGTCATTTCAGGTCATTTCCCGAACTTTGAAAAAACACTATTCATCAAAACACTATTCATCAGTTTACTATTCATCATTTTTGGTGTCAGTTTGACATTCCGAGAAGCATTCAGAAAATTTTACTATTCATGGAACACTATTCATTGCGGGAAAAGATTTCATCATTCACGAGCATTACACATTTCATCGTAAATTTAGTTTACGGGTATTCAAATTCGCGTAACCGTATTGGTTCAGGTGCGAATTCATGCATTATCAGTAATAACATTTCATACGGACTGGGGATAGTCTGCATATCATCAGTAGGTCATTAACATGTTATACCACTCTTAGGATTTTCAAATTTCTATATTCAGTACATTTAACGTTTTTACGTATAAGTATTTATAGTAAACGTTAACACCCGGTTTATACACGACGAATATATCTAAATATTCCCACAATGGTCCCGACATATTTTTATATCCATTTTAACATCATAAAAGTTATAACATTCAGTTACCCAGTATTTTGGAAATTTATTTTATTTATAACGTACGCTTATGAATATAACGACGGTTTTCGTGAAAACTAAACAATAATCACCCGATCACTCAGTAATTGTACCCAACATATTTTCAACATATTTTTATCATTATAATGACTTTATTTAGACCCGGATAACTTCGTGAACATTTATCTCTATTAAACCCGTTACCCGATTTTAACAAACAACACAAACAAACACCTAAAACCTATACTTATACCACTAATCATCTACTAACTTTCCTAATTAAATCAAAAACTAAGTTTTCTCCTTTGAACCCTTTGAAAAATCAGCCATGAACCCCCCTTTGACCTCATGCATATATGAAATCTTACACTTTGAACCTTTGCATAAATATCTTTCTAAAACACTTAAAACATAAACATACATAATTTTTTGGATCAAAAACCCATTTTCTCTTCTTCTTCACTCAAACCCACGACCAAACCACCATAATTAGCTCAAGTGATCATTTTTCAAAAATTAAAACACTAAACTTGTTCATTTTACATGCCTAATCAAGAATCAAGCAACAAAAACACAAGAACATCAAGCATAATCATCCTATAATCATCTCATTTTATCAAGTAAGTTTTCATCTTTATTTTTTTCATGGATCATCTTATTTTTACATGTATTTCATAAGTATCATGCTAAAAACCATGTACAACTAGCTATACCACCTTTTATTTTGTCTAAAATGGAACATACAAACCCTAACTTTTTAGTTATGAATCCCCTTGCTATAATAACTTGGTTAGGAGTCCATGGCACCTTGAGAAGGTGTATGGTAGGATTAGATTAGCTATCTGGTGATTACAAGAGGTTTGGTGATGGTAGAAATTAGTTTTAAACCTTGAAAACTTGATTTGGAACCTATTTTAGACATGCTGTCCCGTTTTGTAAAAATCTGGAAAATCAGTAAACACCAAGGAAACTTTGGCAAAATTTTTAGAAAATACTTTCAAAAACGAATCCGTAGGCGAAAGAACGGATTAAAAAGAGCTTATAACGAAGAAGTTATGATTTTTGCAAGATTGTTGACGAAAAGTATTTTCTGGAAATTTGTTTGCTGTTGGACGTTTTTCATTGGACAAAAAGAGACTTTAGACGTAACCCGGAGGAGCCGAGCTTTCCAAAATATATTACTACATACTAAGACGTAACCGTGGATATAAAGAACAAGTAAAACGGACAAGTAACGACAAAGATATACACGTTTGAATATCGGCTAAAACCCTTTTATATTTGACAGCTTTTAATATAATTTGGCGCAAAAACTACGAAGTACATTTATAAGCTAGACATAATATTAAGTACCGAGCTTTATAACTAATGTAGTATTAGTTATTACGAGTATGTTTTCATCATTTCAAGGATTACAACCCGAGTTTTTCAACGCTAACATGGAAACTTACGTTATATATATATATAAGTATATATATATTACAACTAGCTTATTATATTTTCTAATAGCAATATTTTTCCAAATTCTTGAAATATATACTTTTGATAACAACAAGTGTTTTTCAAAGAGTAGAGTGGTATAGTAAACATGTGCATGGACATTCATAACATCATTTCATGATCTAAAGTAGATCGTTCATCATTTACATTAGGTTGCGGCTAGTGTGCGCGCCTTGTTTTTCAGCTCATTACATGTTCATGGTACCATCATATTGGGTTGCGACAGCTAATTGTTCATTGGTGTTCATTTCATTTCATTACAGTTTCATCAGTTAAGGTGAGTTTTCATAGCCCCGTTTTCAATTCAACATTTTTGATTGTTTTCAAATCCCACGGGGGGAATACATTGCATCAATCATTTCAGTACGAGCCCAAGTATTCAAACATGTACATAGCTTAAGTTACCTTGCCATGTGAAAAAGTCCCCTGTAACATCATGAACCGTTAATTTCAAGTACTAAGCGAGAGTGAGTGGATAGATCTATCGAGGGTGACGCCTCCATCCGTGGTAGTGGATACCAACAGTAAGCGGATGCATGTCATGTCTTTTACATTTGAATGTTTCGGCAGAACATTCGGGAGGGGCATAGAATTTCATCAGTCATAGCTTCGGTGTCATGAGCTTAAGGCTATTGTACAATTTTCATGAGATTTTTATCTTGCACTTTTACTTGTGGTGGCCGTACATTATTACATTTTACAAACCTATGGAATTCACCAACATTCGTGTTGACGTTTTAGCAATGTATTTCAGGTTATTAAGGTAGCTCATGTGACATGCATTTGGACCTTCATGGAGTCGCGGAGTCGACGCGTCTCATCATTATTTCATGCACTTATGTAAACGTTTGATCTAGTATGACTTGTTTTCATAAACTTGCAACACATTTTGGGGACCACATTTTGTAAACTCTGAATTATTTCAATGATCAAATGCAGTATTTTCCAAACGACACTTTAGGTCGTTCAATGTAACTGTAACTGTGGTGCTATGACAGACACCCCCAGGTATTCCATTCCGCTGCAAGTCAGGTAAATTGGGGGTGTGACAGATTGGCATCAGAGCTAAGGTTATAGCGAACTAGGATGTATCTTGGACCCTAGACTATAACCGCATCATCATAGCATCTCATTATTTCATCATAAGTGCATAATCATGATACATGTTGTTTCATACATACCCTGTGCGAGTTATTTATACTCATATCCGTATATGTATATCATTTTATTGACCTGGTTCACAAGTGACATGTCTTCAGATACTCACCCTGACATCCTTTTATCGTATTCCGACATTGAAGATGCCTTGTCATTTTACACTACCATTATACCACCAGTTGCATTTACACCACCATTAGTACTATTGATTTGCCATAGGAACTGAGTTTTCCTATCATTCAGCCCGTACATAGAATGCCTTTTGGTAGTGTATTCAGAATTAATCTTAATGGACTTATTAGGATGCTTATTACAAGGAAGATAGTGTGTTTTCTTTCCATCACTAGTAGGGCACTTACTACTCAGGTACTATCACCACCATCAGTTACTTATTACACTATTGGCCTTCCCACAGTATGTACTTTAGTTTTACCTTTTGGATGTCGCGAGGTAGCGCGAAAGAGGGTAGTATTCCATTCACTAGTACCATCATTGTCATTTCCTTTTCCATTCCCATTTGCTCAGACTTCAATCGTTTCGCAATATTTTAGCATTGTCTCATCAGGAATTAGGTTGATTTCGTTTTTGACGAATTAGTAGACTATTACCATTCGACAAGATTCACCCACGTATCCAATACACCATTCAAGCTATTTTACTATCATATGGGGAAACTGTTTTACAGAAAAATTTCTGAAGTAAGCTATTTTATTTTCATCCTATAAATTGATTTTTCTGTCATTACACCAAGTATTTACTATTGTTACGCGAAGCAATTTTCATGTTACTTGAAAGAAAACATCAGGATACCATTTTAATAACAATGCGTTGAACACCATCTAAAACTTTTGAGGAAAGTTATGATATTTTGACAAAATCCAACATCGCATCATTAGTCCTCAATTATACATAGCCTGATCACCTATGTAAAATTCAGGAAGGATTATGCCATGAAGGAAATAATTACCTTTTCAAAGGATTGTTAATAACAATCTTCATCCAAAAGTTTTGTAAACAAAGGAACTCATCCATAAACATCCATTTTGCCGAACTATCCTTGGATACTTACCCTACCTGTCACTCACTTAGCCATTAAGTTGGATTTTTCCATTGACTTTCCTAGAAGAGACTTTCCATATCAATTACATGCAGGATTCCTTTATACAATAGAAACAATGAAAGGATTACAGAACTACTAACCAGAACTAGAAGTATATAGAGAGAGAATTCATAACTCAACAACAATCCTAAGATACTGCAAGACCATCCGAATCATCATCTCTGACCTAGTTGTCTAATGTTATTATTCAAGGGTACTAGCTAGACTGAGCTACAGGATTGAACTCAATATAGATGTCCGCAGGACAACACAATAGAAATAAACCAAGCTTCTAATTGAGCCTGTAGAGCATTTCATTTAAACATGGCCTCATCTATACATGAACTTTCCTGCAGTAAGTTTTCACAAAGTACAATTGTTTGAATCAAGAATATCGATGTAGATTCCTCTAAGGCATTATGTCTAGAAATTTCAGATAACCTCACCTTCATACCAAGCAAGGGATCAAACCAGAACATATCTCCTCATCTACATGGGAAAACAGAATAGACATTCATCGACACAACATCAAGTGATACCTTCGTCTTGCCAATTACAATGATAAACTATTTCAGGACTTAAGTTAGTCTAAATACCTATGCTTGTAGTTATGCCAGATAACCATCAATAGACATTATCCAACCTCAGGAACTAAGTGTTAGACATCTATGCATTTAAGAGAACATTTCCTATTCTACCATTTTATCCTTTTCAGTGTTTTCACTTTTAAATAAAGTTGATGCGTTTACATAAATCACATACCTTGTGGAAAAATGATTTCTGAAATTCCTATTTTGAACAAGTACGATCCTTTTTGGTCAATCTTTAGCAACACTATTGTACAATGAGAAATATACATAGACATCAAACTTTGGTAAGCAGTCTTAATCACAACATGTTTGAAAACAGTTCCTATTTCATAACTACTGGATTTTGAATCATCGGGAAAAATATTACTTAGTAAATCATTTGCTCCATTTTTCTAAGTTCGTTTATTCAGAAAAAGATTTCAACCAAAACTCACAATCGCGAGACAAATTTCCAGAACCAACTTCCCTACAACATCGCTTATGCATTTAGGATTTGTGACTGGACAATAAAGAATATTTGGAATATGTGATGACGGAATTAGGAGGAACATCACAAATTAATCACGAACTTCAGTAGTGGAGACCAAACCCAATAGACAAAGAAGGACATATGTCTTATCATCCGTTGGAACAAAACACAAGGAATCAAATTGTTACCTATATGCTATCCCTTCAGATAACGCCAAGTTCGAAGGACCGAACGTTATGGAATTAGTCACAAAGGTTTATTGTACCCATTTCAGTTGTTCCTGTTAAGGAAACCGTTTCAACTTGGACCTCAGGTAATCATTTCAGGATTTCCTTCAGAAACCCATTTAGATGTGAACATCACCTATCACCCTCAGAACGATGGTCAAAGCGAGAGAACAATTCAAACATAGGAAGGTATGCTCAGAGTATGAGTGATTGACCCTATAAATGGTTGGACTAAGCACTTAACATAAATCAAATTCATCTACAACAATAGTTATCACACCAACAGCGAGAAACTGGCAGAAGTTAGGTTGGTACATAACACACATCATTTGGATTGGGTATCCTGAATTACAAACCATCCGGATTCAAGTGGGAGAACAAACTAAGTTAAAAGCTTTGCCTTGGATTGGCATGATACAAATTGGATAACAAGAAAGGTTGAACCTTTAGCATATTGGACTATTTAAGATTCATTTTAGAATCGACCAACTAGCATACAAACTTGAGTTCTGGCAGAATTCAGCAGTATATATTACCAGTACCACATTTGAAACCTTAAGAAGCGCAGACCATCGATTGATGGGCCAAACTCAGAAAAAGCTCAACTCACTAGTTCAGTAGGCATTCATGAGATAACCAGAAATTTTCTACAAGTCAAGAATCAGTTACAAGTTCAATAAGTCGTAAACCATTAAAACTTCAAGTTCTGCAGAGTTATGCAGAAAGTTCTGCTTAGGAAAGGCATGTTATCATTCAGAAAACTTGGAAAGTTACACCAATATACACTGGACCATTTATATTTCAGACAGGGTAGGCCTAGTGGCCGTCAGATTTGAACATTGCCAGAGAACAACAGGATTACACGAACATATTTCACATTTTCAGATCCCCAGAAATGACTTTCAGATGAGTCACTCATGATTCCATTGGAAGGGATCCATCCCAAATGACAATCTCAGACCTTGTAAGAGAACCAACAGAAATCATGGACCGTGTGGTCAAACAGTTGAATCAGAGTTGAATTCCTATCGTTAGAGTTCGCTGGAATTCTCGAATATCATCACCTTTTCACCAATACGTTTTCAGAGACCAACATAAACTGAACTTCGGGACGAAGTTCCATTTAGAGGGGAAGACTGTCACAACTCACCATTTCAGGTCATTTCAGGTCATTTCCCGAACTTTGAAAAAACACTATTCATCAAACACTATTCATCAAAACACTATTCATCAGTTTACTATTCATCATTTTTTGTGTCAGTTTGACATTCCGAGAAGCATTCAGAAAATTTTACTATTCATGGAACACTATTCATTGCGGGAAAAGATTTCATCATTCACGAGCATTACACATTTCATCGTAAATTTAGTTTACGGGTATTCAAATTCGCGTAACCGTATTGGTTCAGGTGCGAATTCATGCATTATCAGTAATAACATTTCATACGGACTGGGGATAGTCTGCATATCATCAGTAGGTCATTAACATGTTATACCACTCTTAGGATTTTCAAATTTTTATATTCAGTACATTTAACGTTTTTACGTATAAGTATTTATAGTAAACGTTAACACCCGGTTTATACACGACGAATATATCTAAATATTCCCACAATGGTCCCGACATATTTTTATATCCATTTTAACATCATAAAAGTTATAACATTCAGTTACCCAGTATTTTGGAAATTTATTTTATTTATAACGTACGCTTATGAATATAACGACGGTTTTCGTGAAAACTAAACAATAATCACCCGATCACTCAGTAATTGTACCCAACATATTTTCAACATATTTTTATCATTATAATGACTTTATTTAGACCCGGATAACTTCGTGAACATTTATCTCTATTAAACCCGTTACCCGATTTTAACAAACAACACAAACAAACACCTAAAACCTATACTTATACCACTAATCATCTACTAACTTTCCTAATTAAATCAAAAACTAAGTTTTCTCCTTTGAACCCTTTGAAAAATCAGCCATGAACCCCCCTTTGACCTCATGCATATATGAAATCTTACACTTTGAACCTTTGCATAAATATCTTTCTAAAACACTTAAAACATAAACATACATAATTTTTTGGATCAAAAACCCATTTTCTCTTCTTCTTCACTCAAACCCACGACCAAACCACCATAATTAGCTCAAGTGATCATTTTTCAAAAATTAAAACACTAAACTTGTTCATTTTACATGCCTAATCAAGAATCAAGCAACAAAAACACAAGAACATCAAGCATAATCATCCTATAATCATCTCATTTTATCAAGTAAGTTTTCATCTTTATTTTTTTCATGGATCATCTTATTTTTACATGTATTTCATAAGTATCATGCTAAAAACCATGTACAACTAGCTATACCACCTTTTATTTTGTCTAAAATGGAACATACAAACCCTAACTTTTTAGTTATGAATCCCCTTGCTATAATAACTTGGTTAGGAGTCCATGGCACCTTGAGAAGGTGTATGGTAGGATTAGATTAGCTATCTGGTGATTACAAGAGGTTTGGTGATGGTAGAAATTAGTTTTAAACCTTGAAAACTTGATTTGGAACCTATTTTAGACATGCTGTCCCGTTTTGTAAAAATCTGGAAAATCAGTAAACACCAAGGAAACTTTGGCAAAATTTTTAGAAAATACTTTCAAAAACGAATCCGTAGGCGAAAGAACGGATTAAAAAGAGCTTATAACGAAGAAGTTATGATTTTTGCAAGATTGTTGACGAAAAGTATTTTCTGGAAATTTGTTTGCTGTTGGACGTTTTTCATTGGACAAAAAGAGACTTTAGACGTAACCCGGAGGAGCCGAGCTTTCCAAAATATATTACTACATACTAAGACGTAACCGTGGATATAAAGAACAAGTAAAACGGACAAGTAACGACAAAGATATACACGTTTGAATATCGGCTAAAACCCTTTTATATTTGACAGCTTTTAATATAATTTGGCGCAAAAACTACGAAGTACATTTATAAGCTAGACATAATATTAAGTACCGAGCTTTATAACTAATGTAGTATTAGTTATTACGAGTATGTTTTCATCATTTCAAGGATTACAACCCGAGTTTTTCAACGCTAACATGGAAACTTACGTTATATATATATATATAAGTATATATATATTACAACTAGCTTATTATATTTTCTAATAGCAATATTTTTCCAAATTCTTGAAATATATACTTTTGATAACAACAAGTGTTTTTCAAAGAGTAGAGTGGTATAGTAAACATGTGCATGGACATTCATAACATCATTTCATGATCTAAAGTAGATCGTTCATCATTTACATTAGGTTGCGGCTAGTGTGCGCGCCTTGTTTTTCAGCTCATTACATGTTCATGGTACCATCATATTGGGTTGCGACAGCTAATTGTTCATTGGTGTTCATTTCATTTCATTACAGTTTCATCAGTTAAGGTGAGTTTTCATAGCCCCGTTTTCAATTCAACATTTTTGATTGTTTTCAAATCCCACGGGGGGAATACATTGCATCAATCATTTCAGTACGAGCCCAAGTATTCAAACATGTACATAGCTTAAGTTACCTTGCCATGTGAAAAAGTCCCCTGTAACATCATGAACCGTTAATTTCAAGTACTAAGCGAGAGTGAGTGGATAGATCTATCGAGGGTGACGCCTCCATCCGTGGTAGTGGATACCAACAGTAAGCGGATGCATGTCATGTCTTTTACATTTGAATGTTTCGGCAGAACATTCGGGAGGGGCATAGAATTTCATCAGTCATAGCTTCGGTGTCATGAGCTTAAGGCTATTGTACAATTTTCATGAGATTTTTATCTTGCACTTTTACTTGTGGTGGCCGTACATTATTACATTTTACAAACCTATGGAATTCACCAACATTCGTGTTGACGTTTTAGCAATGTATTTCAGGTTATTAAGGTAGCTCATGTGACATGCATTTGGACCTTCATGGAGTCGCGGAGTCGACGCGTCTCATCATTATTTCATGCACTTATGTAAACGTTTGATCTAGTATGACTTGTTTTCATAAACTTGCAACACATTTTGGGGACCACATTTTGTAAACTCTGAATTATTTCAATGATCAAATGCAGTATTTTCCAAACGACACTTTAGGTCGTTCAATGTAACTGTAACTGTGGTGCTATGACAGACACCCCCAGGTATTCCATTCCGCTGCAAGTCAGGTAAATTGGGGGTGTGACACCTGCCTTGTCTAACAGTTTAAGACCCAGGTGGTACCCATCTTCACCATGAACAAAAAGTAGCGGAAAGTGGAGTGACATATATCGAGGATTTAGTTTATCTATTCGCTACGGTTCACCATCACGACATTCAATAATGACATCATACTCTGTCTTAATTTCTGGGCCTCCTTAAAAAACTATTGCACCTAGAGAGTCACCTGTCGGAAGATCATACTGCCTCGAACCAACGACACCAAAGAGTTTGAGTCTAAAATCTTCGATACTGGCATCTTCTAGTTTGTCACGTGCAGTTCGAAACAGTTTAACCAACCGGTTATGTTCATCAAGAACATGTATAAGATTTTGAACAATATCACGTCTCAATCTTTTATCACCATTTTTGAAGTTCTGTAACCGATTATCAACTTCATTCGCCGTATCATAGATATAGAGCTGCAAAAACTTTGGTTCTTTGTTCATTGGGGGACACATGCTTCCAATTCAGTGATAAATCCTTCCAGAGACTTTAAACACATATGGGCCTCTTCCTCTGTTAACTGACCGGTCCATCTCTGCGCCTAACGACGTCATCGCGAACATTTGATTATAAGCGCGCACATTTTCTATGAAATGTCTGTCTTGGAAAAGTTGCTTGATGTAATCTGGGCATGGTTGATTAGGAGGCAATACAACCTTTCCATTGTTGCAGCACCTGTGGTATTCTGGAGAAGATCGGCTCTTATACTTTATACGTTCATCATACCAAAAGAGAGCTTTGCAGTGCTTGCAGACTCGGTCGCGTTTCCCCATAGAAATATACGTAGCTGGAGGCCCTTGAATGAGGAAACAAAAGATAAAGTATTATTTATATATTGAAAGAAACATTTGATGTACCAAATCAAAGTATAATATGTGTAACAATCATTGGTTATACCTTGTCTCAAACGCCTGCGCTGATTATTATGCCCATGAAAAACATCACTTGATATACGTAGATTAGGCGAACCACCTGCATTACAGTAGTGATTCCATGTAATTATGCTAAGAAATTTAAATCTGTATTTTTTACATATGTATTTTGTAGGCATACCTTGTGTAAATCTCTGTCTTTTATTAAAACTGTTGCCGCTGTTTGTAGGTGGAGTTCTTGCGGTAATACGCTGGAATTTCTTCCTTTTTCCATCTAAACGCTGGTTTATGTCAGTTGAAGAAGGCTGCGTATCTGCAAAGGAAATAGGTATAACGACATGGTAAATTGAAGTATCTTTAACCATAGGTTAAACTGAAAATTTAAAATAAAATCGAAGAAAAGTTTAAACCTTGAGTATTAGAGCTTGCTTTTACATTGCGCCTCTGCATATGTTCGTTGTTACCAGTAGAACAGCGGCATGGTGTTTCGCCATGTTCATGCTGTGGCATATTAGCTGTCCGTACGCAACGCGTAGCTTCAACACAAAAACAGATGTAAATACTAAAACTATTGACAAATAAGTTAACAGAAGTATACACGAAATAATTATAAAAAGCTTACATTCATAAGAGAATGATGGGACAGTTAGCTCAGGATGACATTCTTGCTGAGAACACCGACTATTTTTGCATGGTTCTTTTAGTTGTGATTTTCCTTTTGAAGACTTATTAAATACTTTATTCACTTCTGTGCGCATGTTGTTGCTAATGTTAGACGATGATGATGGCACACCAATTTCTTCAGCGAACGACGCCTTTCTTTTCACTGGTGCAGGACCAGAAGACATTTGGTAATTATTTACTTGAGTGCACATCTTCTTGCTGATGTTAGACGATACTGATGTAATACCACTTACTTCAGACAACGGCGCCTTTCTTTTCGATGGTGCAGGACCAAAAGGCATCTGGTAATTATTTATTTCTGAGCACATCTTCTTGCTGGTATTAGATGATGATGACATAATACCAATTTCTTCAGATAATGGCGCCTTTCTTTTCGATGGTGTAGGACCAGAAGTCATACGGCAAACATCCGGGCATAGATCCAAAGAAGCCGAATTACCAAAAGACCCGGTACGACGAACTGCTTTTTGCTTAGTTTTCATAGCTTAAATTGTAATATGTTTATGTATATAAAGAAGGGTTTATGTAACAGGGGACATTAACCAAGGATTTATTGACCAGGCTTACATATAATGCACATGCATGAGTACTATGATACAACATATAAATTGTAACAAAGTGCAAACCAACAGCAGCAAGGTAAGAAAGCAAAGCATGCAAAATAATAGTTGAAAGTTGATTATTGAAATAAAGAGGCAACAAAAGTAAAAGAATAGTGTAAATAAGGAGCGTACCCGGTTCTGTAACGAACTTTTTTTTTACCAATATTGTTCTTCAGCAGACTGGGGTAGTGTATCTTGTTGATTATGTAACTCTGTATCTATGTTTTTGCACTGCTTATATTTTTTGAGAATGGTCTAAATGCAATGTATTAGCATGAACAATATGTGATGAAGCTTCTACATTTGAAGTATACAATCCCGTACCAGTGTTTGGTGAGAATGAAAAATCGTGGCCACAAAAAACTACAAAGCAACATTAGATGGGTGACACATACCCAAACATCGTACATTCATTAGGTATAATCTCGTCTAACACCCTTTACCGTGTATAATGAACTTTTCATCAACTGGGCCAAAACCATGAAACGGGCCAAGTAGCAGGCTGTGAAAAAAAAGACGGGGCCCATGCTGATAAGCGACGTCGTATTACATGTGCTATTATATATATAGTAATAGTCTCATTGTTGACACTAACCACTTTATACACTAAAATATGTCTCTTGCACACATATTATTCTAAAAAAAAAAAAAAAAAAAAAAAAAAACCCGAGAATTTCATATGTCCCTCTTTTCATGATTAATTTTTTATAATCCTAATATACAACCATTTAATACATTATGCACAATGATTTTAAAACATAATTTGTGTAAATATAAAAATATTAAGTGTTTGAAAATGATATATGAAAGTGTTCTAGAAAAAGAAAGAAAATGATGACCAAAGACATGAACCACGTATGTGGATTAATAGACAACCTTGCATTTGTGATTATAGTGTATAGTAATCTGTACCATAAACATAAAGATAATGTAAATTACAACAAAGGAAGCTAGACCCAAAAACAATTTCAAATGAAACTGTAACGTGAAAGCACAAACGAAAATTGTCATCTAAAGGAAGCGAAAAAACCGAGATAGACGGGTTCACCATGTGTTTTCTAGCGTTTACTCAAAAATATATTCACGCTAGATTGAACGGAGTAGAAGTACCCGAGATGACCAAAATTTGTTTTAAATTGCGTTTAGATTAATTAAGAGTACACATATTACGGAGAATGATATATGCAATTGCAACATAACTTTTCTTTACAATAGAAACATCGACGCACGAACAAAAGTTGGAATGGATAAAAACGAAAAAGCCAAATTTCGAAAAAGAATATTTTTTGAATAAGGAAGCGGTTATCACAGGTGTTAAATCGTGCAATTCCACCATAATTTAACCTTTATGATAAACACATTTTTATTCAAACAACATTATAAGGATTTGATATAAGCATTAATTCATTTACATATATAGACATCAAAAGTTTGCTTTCTCAACAATGTGGGATTAACTGATACATTTTTCTTTGGTTGAGCTTTCATTGCATTCATCAACTTTTGCGAAAATAAAAAGTGAGTTCTGATTTAATATTGTTCGTATAGTATAATTAAACACTTAACTACATGTAAAAAAAGAAATAAACTGTTCTTATCCTTTATGGGATACGATAAAATTAAGGGTGAAAACAAGTCGAGTCGAGTTTGATCATATAAGAGTTTGAGCTCTGCTCATTTATAATATAAAGTTCAAGCTCGGCTTGTAACAAATTATACAATTTAGAGCTCTGGTCGGGCTCAACTCATTTTGATGACAAGCTAAGCGATTTAAAGCTCGAATCAAACTTGGCTTTTTAAGCACACTATGCTCAAGTTCATTTATATATACTTACATGTATATGCAACATATGCATGTATTTTTTTATTATTATTATTTTTGAACGGCTTGTTAGTTGTTAGTGGTTCAAGTATCAGTGACATCTAATTGGGCAGTATGCTGACTCTGAACTCCGCCTGTACTTCTTTCTATTCCGCCTGAAGGGGTAAAAGTCTCGGGTGAGACTCAAACTTTCCTTTTTGAATGGTAATAATAAGATAATCTGATTCAAAACGCACTTCCAAACATCCCCTTAGATGTTATTTAATTTGCGGGTAGTCTCACGTTTGATTTTCAATTAGCAACGAAATATTTGTGTTGTCTACGTTGGTGTTTGTATAAGCGTTGCTTAGCATAAGGTGTCATTTCAACGTGTTTAGCTTGACTTATGTTATAAAGTTTCTAGGGAAAGTGGTCTAAAAATACATCGAACTTGCTACTTTTTCTTTTTGTATACATCAAACTTTTTTTCCCCCCTAAAGTATGCATATATTTTTTTAATCTTTCTATTGTAACCATAAATCTGACGTGACATGGTGTTAATTAGATAAAGTTACAAATCGTCCATGTGGCTCTAAACAATTGCACCATTCATCCTTGAGTCAATTACATAAAAGGTCCATGTGGCTCTAAAATTTTCACTCGTCGTCCTTGTGGATTTAATCAAGTTAAAAACAATCTTTAAATAATAATAATAATAATAATAATAATAATGAGATTTGCAATCATGGATAGAATTTAGAGGAAACCGGAAAGGGCCATGGCCCTCTCTAGTGGCAGGGCCAGAAAAAGCAACAGGTTGGCGGTGATAAATGACAAGATCAATGGCTCGTCCGCGATCGTTCTTGTAATAACAAGATGACGAAGACACAACTTATTCATTATTTAGTTGAGTGCGTCATTTTGAGCTGACATATATTTTTGTACCATATTAATAAAATTTACTTTTGTAATCTGCGAATGAACTATCACTCCTCTCACCCTATATGTTTATTTTTGTACTAAAAACAATTACCAACAACGTAATGTGCATAAATTATTTGTAACGAAACTTAATTGTGATCATATCTTTTTGATTGTTTTAATTTAATTTATGGTTACAATTACAATTTTGACCAAATTAGTTACTTTGACTCGTTTTCAATTTTCATTTACCTTTCAAAATACGTAGTTAATATGTGTTTGTATTGTATAAACAAAAGGTGCCATTTTTAGAGAACAACTTTTCTTCACAATAAAAAGATTCATGCTCCAACAACAACATAAAATGACGCACCAACATAAATTTTAATGGATAAAAAAGAAAAAGCCAGATGTAAAAAAACTAACCAAAAATAATGTTTTCTTGAGTAAGAATCTGAATGTCTGTTAATGAAGTTGTGCAATTTCACAACTTCATCTTAAAGACAAGCAGATTCTTATTCAATCAACATTATAAGGATTTGATATAAGTATTAATACTTTTACTTATATAGACATCAAAAGCTTGCTTTCTCACCAATGTGGGATAAAATCAACCATTTTACATTGGTTGAGCTCCATTCCAAAGAGACCAATTTAAGACCGGGTATTTCACGTACATTCTTCATTTTAGACATGTAAAAAGACTTAGGACTCATTCATCAACTTTGGCCAAAATAAAAAATGAGTTCTAATTTAATAATGATGCAAAAAAAATAGGAAATAAATTATGCAAGTTTGAGCTATGGCCGGGCTTGACTCATATCGATGAGATTTCAAGCTCAAATAAAACTTGACTTTTTAAGCACACTATGCTTGAGTTCATTTATATATATACTTATACGTATAAGCAACATATGTATGTATAATGTCTATGTTTCTAAAGCTCGTTAGACTAGTCGATCTTTGTATATAAACTCTAGCTCAAAATCGTTTAAGCTCGAATCGTTTAAAGCTTTTGCCAATTCGATCCCTAACTTTTAAGAGCTACTTGACTCATTTCCGCAAACAGATAAAATCATTTGAGCATAAGTTCGTGAGCCAGTGATAAAATATTAAAATGAAGTAAACTCTCTCTAATTTTATAAATTGATATAGTTACCAAACAACACATGATCTTAAAGATGGCAACAAACATACAAACAAATCACATTCTTATTTGGTCAAATCCATACTCCTCTCCTTCTTCTATACTCCGCGCAAGCAACAGTATATAGCGACAAATAATTATACTTATTAAATCGTGATTTTTTTTTCGACCTTTGATGCAAAGCGTGTGTTTTTGAAATACAAAACATATGTTTTTTTTAAATATAGTGTGTGTTTTTTAAAAGCTGGCAAATTTAGAATTGATCAATCTTAAGATATATTAAGGAATACCTAAAGGTAATTTAGGCAAACTACATTAATTTAAGTTTTCAAAGATCCAAGAATGAGCATTCACCCTTTATAAGTAGTATAGATATGTACGACGGAAGCTTGACATAAGGAAGTCGAGTCGCGACCCCGAGCCCTAAGTGCAGTGAAGGCCAAAATTAAAACCGACCAGAGAAACTTCAACGGAGCTCTCCATACATCTATAACATATGCTTTAACACATTACAAAACTTTTTATCATATTCGTCTTCAAGGTAACATGAGAGAACCAAATGTGAAAGAAATACATTTGTAAAGCAAGATGATGATTCTTACATAGTGAATCATCTATTCGTCTTCAAGGTAATATGAGAATTTCTCGGAAAACCGATAACAAACAAACGTAGCTAGAAGTCTTTTCATTCTTGTTCATTCTCACGAGCAAAGATTTCAATTACTAAAGAAAACTTTGCATTTTAAATTAGAGCAAATGGCACACAACGGTATTCAACTTAGAGTTATTTTCAAACAATGTACACTCTTTTTTCTTCACATAAAAAAGGTAACCAACTTATTTTTATTTATTTTATTTTATTTGCAAATATGGTTATTTTCGTTAAATATTTAATGACCATCCGTTAAGTTTTGCATTTCAATCCACCGCCGCTGCCACCACAATCAATCATCGTCGCCACCACCAACCTTGCCCGCCACCACCACTACCAATCACCGTTTCCACCACCAACCCCACCCACCACTACCAAAAATCACCAACTTCACCCACCATCACCAACCCATTCACCACCACCAACCACAGATTGCGGTGTTGGTTGGGTATGGTGGTGATGGCGGTAGTGGGCAAGGTTGGTAATGATGACGGTGTTGGTTAGGGATGACAAGGCGATGATGACAGTGCTGAGTTGCGTTGGGATAAAACAATGATAGGTGAGGTTGGTGGTATTGGCAGATGGGGTTGGTGGTAGCGACGATGGTCGGTGGTGGTGGTGGTTTACGGCGGTGGTGGATGGTGTTGGTGGTTTGCGACGGTGGTGGGTAAGGTTAGTAGTTGAGGTGGTGCTTGGTAGTGATGGTGGTTGGAAGGGTTGGTGGTGGCGACGATAATTGGTGGTGGTGGTGGTGGACTTGAAATGTAAAATTTAACGGATTGGTGGTGGCAACGACAGTGGACCCAAATTGGCCAAAAATAAAAGTTGGATACCTTTTATGCAAAGAAAAAAGTGCGGGCCTTGATTGAAAATGATCCCTAAGTTGGATACATTGTGCCATTTTCCCCTTTAAATTATAGTTAAAACATCTAACGTGGGGAAAATGCCTGATTCATGATTGCAGTGTATGGTAGTTAACGACTCCAAAGAAAAACATGAACATAATGTATACCACAACAGTTACAACAAAGGAAACTAGACCAAAAATGATTACAAATCAACATGTAATGAAAAATAAAGTGAAAAAGCCGAGACAAACTGATTGATTGTGTGTTTCATAAATTTTACTCTAAAAACATATTCACGTTAGAACGAATGAAGCAAAGAGTACTCTAGATGACTAAAGTTTGCTTTAAAATGCATTCATAATAATTATGTATATTGTGGAGAATGTTAATAAAAATGTTCATTCCAACAACGTTATAAAAATGACGCACAAAAGAGTTTCGAAATAAAATGTTGATGTAAGAAAATGGAGAGAATTGCACAATTCACACAACCCGTCTTTCAAAATAAACTCACTTTCATTCCAACAACATATAAAAATGACGCGCGGGTTCAATCCCCATCACTAGCTCATCAATAAATGGACCATGTATTACGGAGAGAGAAGATAAACATAAAAAGCTTTTTTTTCTGCAAGTCATCTTGAGGCAACAAACGCATCCAAACAATTAGTACCATATTGAAGCATAGAAATAGATTCATGTCGTCTACTTGCTGAAAGCACAAATGAAATGGTTGATCCTGAATTCTATGAAGTTTTTAAAACCTTTTTTAGTTCATAATGAATAAAATGAACCCCCGAATGGGGAGCAAATCTCCCCTTTCTTTTACTAAATCATGAGGAGCCAGTAGTAGTTTACGAGGCAAACTGAGTTGTCGTGGAGCTGGAAAGCAACTTTTTCGTCTTTTGGGGAAATCTAATCAAGAGAGATAGATTCGAGCTCACCTAAGAAAAGACAAAGTTGTCGAGTGAGGATTGGTAGAGGGGAGGTCGTGGCATACCTGAGTAAAATAAATAAATAAATAAAATAAAAAAATAAAAAAAAAAACGTGAAAGAGGATTAAGCAGGGCTAAATAGTGCCAGTAGGGTACGTAAACAATGACACATTACATGAATTTGTACTTGTCAACTTTGAGCTGTCACTTAAGGAGTGCTCTATCTCTTAAGGAAGGGGCTTCGGAAGCATGACTTATTATACGAGAAATAGCAGTACTCTCTTATGTGCATTCTGTTATGGCCTATGGAGTGATCGGAATTAAGCTGCATGGCGATACCGGAAAAAACAAAGGATTATTTGATTTCTTTTTGGGCAGGGCCTTTCGTACTCCAATCCATACGAAGAAAATTATTCGGCACACTAAAATCTAGTGGATCTACTTACATATTCATGAAAATCCAGAGTTGAAACATGTTATGAATATGGGTGTCATAAAAGCCGACCCAACCCGAACCCGAATATAGCTTTTCGGGTCGGGTTAGTCGGGTCCAAAATTATATTCGGGCCAATCTGGTTAACCCGAATTGACCCGAGTTCTGAACAAGGTCGGGTTCAGGTATAATATATGTTTCTTACTTAGGTTCGGGTCAACTCGAGTGACCCGAGTTTCATTTTTTTCTTTCTCATTTGTATGTAAATACCAAAAGTGTATAATTTTTAGATGACCTAGACGGCTAGACTTGAACTCGAGTTGACCCGACCGGAGCTGACACGAACCCGAATTGACCCAACCTGAGTGACCCGAGTTCTAAACAAGGTCAGGTTCGGGTATCTTTTTTTTAGCCTTGACTCGAATTGACCCGAACCTGACCGGGTCAACTCGAATAACACCTCTAGTTATGAACCTAAGAGAATAATTACAACTGATAATAAGAAAGAGTTAAGCACCTCTAAGGCCTATAAATAAAAGCTTCTTTCGGTCTATATCTTCAAAGAGAGAGGTAGAAGCAAGGTTGTAAAAATCGCTAGGCGCTAGTGAGGCAGTCGGGTAGGGCCTAGCGATTAATCGGTTAGGCGGGGATTAATCGGGGATTAATAAGATTGGAATTTTTATGCATAAAATTGTAATTTTAGATATTATATTATATTGTATGTATGAGATAAGCATAATGCATCAAAGTTCATACATTTCAAGTGTTCAAATATAAACATAATACATAATTCTTCAAAGTTCAAAGTCAAACTTAGATATTACTCGGTTTGTTGACCATTTTTAAGCGATCTTTGACTGATTTTGCCCGATTAATCGGTTTGATGACCAAATTTTAAGCGATTTTTACTGATTTTTAAGCAATTTTGTTGATCGATTTTTAAACGATTTTGTCCGATTATTCCGATTAGACCGATTTTGTCTGATTAATCGGTTTTTTGACCGATTTTTAAGCGATCTTTGACTAAAACGATTAAATAGGCCGATTATGATAAATCAAGGCGCTTAGTGAACGATCAGCGATTATGCGGGGATTAACACAACAGAAGGTAGAAGTGAGAAAGAAAGACTCCCAATAAAGACTTAATGGATATCATTGCACGAAGACTCACAACAATTCATTCTAGCAACATTATAAAACTGATGCACAAAAGAGCTCGGCAAAAAAAAAAAAAAAAAAAAAAATGTTGGTTGAAGAAAATAGGAAGAATTGTGCAATTCACACAACTCATCTTCAAAATAATCATTTTCATTCTAACATCATTCTAAAAATGATGCACAAAAAAGCTCGGAGAAAAAAAATGTTGATGGAAGAAATGGGAAGAATTGTGCAATACACACAACTCATCTTCAAAATAATCCCATTTTCATTCCAACGACATTCTAACGATTTGATAAAAGCATCGTTTATATAGACATTCTAATTTTGCTTTCTCAACAATGTGGGATAAACTCCCACTCACCCCATATTTCACGTACATTTGCTCCATTTTTAGACATGTAAAAAGACTTTACATTGCATTCATCAATGATAGACCAGAAAGTGGGTTCTTATTCATTTTTGTTCATAGATTTTAGTTTAGGTACACACATAAGGGGGGCCATGGATGCCCGTGAATCACATTAACTTTTCTTACATGCTACTATATCCGTCACACATTAAGTGTTCACTATAACTTTTCTAAGTCTTTTTTCACCAACTTTGACCTTAAATATATTTATTTGTGTTATATAATACTTAATGAAAATTATACAAATAAAAACACAATTAAAAACTTAATTCATTAATATATCTTGCATCAAGTACTATATAACACGGATACAAAAATTTGAAGTCAAAGTTGAAGAAAAAAAAACTTGAAAAGTAATAGTGGACACTTAATGTGGGACGGAGAGAGTATAAACTTATGTCAAATGCATCGATTATTTCATAATTGCACCATGTCCTTGTGTTTCAATCGAACATGATGGGTCATGTTAGCTTTACTTAAAAAAACAACTTCATAATAAGCAAAACAAAGGTCTCACACTAAAGACTAGATATTACTCCCTCCATTATAAATATCTATCTTTTTATTTTAAAATTTTCCAAAATAAATATTCATTTTTCATTTCAACCAATTAAAAAAGAGTTTAGTAGATGATAATGATACTATTTAATTGGTGAATAATATAGTTAATGAACTTTTTTAAAATTCTGTGCATTTGTAAAAAGAACATTTATTTTGAGATAAAAAGAGTGTAATTTTTATCTCACAAAACACTCGGAATGCCTTATAATGTTTACGATGAATATCGAATGATCTTTATCCTTTAATTAAACACTTGATTACGTGTATAAAGAGAAACAATTTATTCTTAGAGCACCTGGTGTCGAAAGCCATAGGGCGCGTTATTGCCCGATGGCGCGAGTCGACACACCAGTCGACGTTATAACTGTCGGCCTCATAGCCACCAGCCGAGTTATCTTTTTTTTTTTTTTTTTTTTTGGGGGGGGGGGGGGGGGGGGGGGGGTGGGGGTGGTTATGTGTGAAACTGTGAATCAGTAATTGTCCTATAACTTAAAGGATAGAGAGAGAGCGTTTTTAAGTTAAATTATAAATTTTGAGTTATATTAAAAAAATTGAATCGACAACGCTTTTTCTATAACGCGAGCTCTTTAACTTCCTCGACACCTTCTGCTCTTAGGCTACCCCCAGTAAGGGGTGATGATCGATCGAGTATGTCGATCTCCACTCGATCCCCTTACTGTGGGATCTCGATCGCGACAAGGTTTTTTTGTATCATGGTCATATACATGATCGAGTTACTTTACCATTTACAATTTTTTTTTTTTTTAAGAAAATGTATTTTTGTGGGATATGTTTTTTGTAGTGTAGGTCGCCTTTACTGAGACATCCAATCGTTGAAGAGAGAAAGCTGACATAGCCAGAGAAAATAAGAAAAATTGACCCTCCTTGCCGCATCCCACCGGTTTAACACCAAATCATTTAAGCATAGGTTTGTGAGCCAAAGTGATAAAATGACATTTTGGTACTTATTTTTATATATTTTTTTTAAGACCAAAATCAGTAGTTACCAAACAGCCCATGATCTTTAAAAATGGCAACAAACAAACAAATCAAGTGCATTCCCATTTGGTCAAATCCATACTCCTCCCCTTTTATATATATCTACACATAAACATTTCGTGATCATTTCATCTTCTTCTTTATATAATTGACTTTCACTAGACTCATAAATATTCTAGTTATTATTGCGTGCACATAATAACCATGGGTGAAGTAATAGTGACAATGGAAGTGGGTACAGATGGTGTTGCTTTGATCACCATCTCTAACCCTCCTGTTAATGCTTTAGCTGTTCCAAGTATGCTCCTTTTTTATATAATCTCAACTGGGTTTTGCTTAGATTTCAGTTTCATTTCTGGGTTTTTGTAAAAATGGGTTCTTTTGCTTAATTGGGTTAAATCTTGATTTTTCTTTATTAGTCCAAGTATGCACCTTTATGATGAATCTCAATTGGGTTTTGCTTTGATTTTAATATAGTTTCTGGGTTTTTGTAAAAATTGATTCTTTAGGAAAATTGGGTTAAATCTTGATTTTTGTTTATTAGTCCAAGTATGCACCTTTATGATGAATCTCAACTGGGTTTTGCTTTGATTTTAATATAGTTTCTGGGTTTGATTTAATTTCAATATAATTTCTAGGATTTTTTTTTTTTTTTTTTTTTTTTTTTTTTTTTTTTTTTTTTTTTTTTTTAAGCAAAAATGGGTTAAATCTTGATTTCTGTAAATTTTCTTGATTTGTTTTGGCAGATGGTTTCTTTTAATTGGGTTTTGCCTGAATTCAAATGGGTTTTAATTAAATTTTAGTATAGTTTTTTGGTTTTTGTAAAAGTTGGTTCTTTAGCTCAATTGGGTTAAATCTTGATTTCTTTTTATTGGTCCAAATATGCACCTTTTTCATAAATCTCAATTGGGTTTTTGTTAAATTTTAATATCATTTCAGGGTTTTTTGTAAAAATTGTATCTTGATTACAGTTGGGTAAAATCTTGCTTTTGTTTAGTTTCTGTGTTTCTTTGCATAGTCCTTTAGCTCAATAGGGTTTAATCTAAATTTCTGTTTAATTTATGGGGTTTTGTATAGATTTTGTTTGATTGATTTGTGTTTTTTGGTTGTTAAGTTCTTGCTGGATTAAAGGAAAAGTTTGCAGAAGCTGTGAGGAGGGATGATGTAAAAGCTATCGTTTTGACTGGTAATAACTTCAATCTTCATTAGATTGAATAGTTTTATTTTGTTTCTGATTTAAGGTTTGTTTGGTAAAGGCTAACAAAGAAAGTGATCTTTAACTTCTTGAATCCAATGATTTTTGTCGATTTCATCTTTTTGGTAGAACATAAATGGTTAAGGTTGGACACAGACTGACTAAAGTTGCCATTTAAAAAAAAGGGTGTTTGGTAAAAGTGAATAAATCTTATGACAAAATTGTTAAAGTTATAGTTGGAAGTGTTTGGCGATATAAATGGATTTAATCCAGCCCGGATTGTGGGAGCATGGCCAAAGTGGAATTTCAGCGTGATAAGTATATGTCATAGGCTGTGCCACTGTGGTGCCGATCAGTTTAGCTAAGGTTTACGACTATAGATGTTTGTAGCTAGGATTCCATGATTATAACAGAGTGTTGTAATAAAGTTGAACATATACTACGGTACAGTATGTCCGTAGAACATAGGTTCAACACAACATGCATATTGTCTAATGGGTTAGCTCAGACGTTTGTAATCTCGAATGAGCAAATACTCTAGAAACATAACCATCACAACACGATTTAAGAAAATAAAAATGCTACTAAAAGAATCACTACAATTCGAGAAATGCATTAGGATATTCGAGGAACATTTTTCTTTGTACTTGAGCAAATGTTACACCAATATAAGAGATGCCAAGAGGATCCGATATTTATGAAATAAAATGCGTCTTTGAAAATTTGTAGTTCTTGTAAAATAATGTTAAATGACTTCCATCACTAAATTTGAATTCTGTTTACTTTATGTAGGCAAGAATGGTCGATTTTCCGGTGGATTTGACATCAATGTTTTTCAGAAAGTTCACAAGACCGGTATGAATTCATTGGATATCATCTTTGCTACAAGCTAGTGATCTTTGTGATTCTTTGTTCATTTGTGAAATTCTAACAATTGTCATGGCAGGAGACATATCTGTTCTACCTGATGTATCTGTTGCCCTCGTGAGCAACACACTCGAAGGTTATATCTTAAGTTTAGCTTTTAATTTCTGAAATACTAGTTTTTCATGTTATGCTTTTGGTTTCTTGACACTTACTTTTTCTTTTTGGTACACTTAGATTGCAAGAAACCTATAGTTGCTGCTGTACAAGGTCTTGCACTCGGGGGCGGCCTAGAAGTTGCAATGGTTTGTAGCTTTTAAGCTTAAATTGTTATTTTTAACAAATTTATTTTAAAAAAACCTAAATTTATTTTTTGTCTTATGCAGGGTTGCCATGCCCGTGTTGCAGCTCCCAAAACACAACTCGGCTTGCCTGAATTGTCTCTTGGAGTGATGCCAGGCTTTGGAGGTACATATACATTTTGGAACTGATTATATAACGTTTGGATCAACATACTCTGCTTCTGATTATCCAATAATCAGTTTGGATAAATCGGTTCATACCAGCTGCACCAAATCAAGCATATGAAATTTTATATTTGGCTCTCTTTGTAAACTATCTTGAGTGACTTATATTATTTCTCCATTCACAAACCGTTTCTACATTTTTGAAAGAAAAAGTTGTCGTTTTTGTCAATTTATTCGTAGAAGCACATCTAAACACAAGTGTTTTTTGACTGTATTTGTTAAAGTAAGCACTTTTAAATCACACGTTCTAACACCGCATTATATGATCTTAAGAAAAAGTTTGCTAAAATATAAGATGTGGTTTTTGAAGGTACCCAGAGACTTCCTAGGCTAGTGGGGTTGTCGAAGGCAATTGACATGATGTTGGTGAGCTCCTTTAATATCAAATATTCTTTAGTCATCATAAACTTTCTAAACTTGATTGATATTGATAAAAACATTTTATTTGTAGACGTCTAAACCGATACTCTCCGAGGAAGGGTTGAAGCTTGGTCTTGTAGATGCTCTTGTCCCTCCTCAAGATTTACTGAAAGTATCAAGGCAATGGGCGTTAGACATAGCAGAGGCACGGAAACCATGGGTCCGCTCACTTCATAGGACAGACAAGATTGGTTCCCTTTCTGAAGCACGTGAAATAATTAAAAATGCTAGACAATTAGTCAAACGGACGGCTCCGAATATGCCACAGCATCAAGCTTGTCTTGATGTGATTGAGGAAGGCATTGTTCATGGAGGATACGCTGGCGTTTTGAAGGTATATTGACTTCATCTACTTTGTGGATGTATATTCTAAAATTGGTTTACAATAATCAATTTCTAGTGTTTGAGTAATCTACTTCGCATATGATTTGTCTGATTTATTGGCGGTCACTTAATCATTTGTGCAACAATATTGATTATCTGAGGATAAGTAGTACTTATATACCCTTATATCGCTATTACAATTCTTTGATACTCAAAATTTGTAATCCAAAGTCTAAACACCATCTCTTGTAGCATATTTGATTAGAGTGATTATCTGATCATGATTATTCAGTCACATAATCGCTTTCAAAATGTGCATCCTAACACCCTTGTAAATATATTGTGTTACAAAGCTAAAGATGTGATGTTATGTTCCTCAGGAGGTTAAGGTGTTCAACCAACTTGTTGTTTCCGACACATCAAAGGGTCTCGTTCATATATTCTTTGCACAACGTACAATCTCAAAGGTACAATAATTAATAAAATTACAGAAAGTTTATACTCCTATATTCTTCAATGTTGGAATTTTTACAATTTAAACTTGATTTTCATAAATAGGTACCCAAAGTTACCGATGTTGGTCTCAAGCCAAGGGCCGTCAAGAAAGTGGCTGTGATTGGTGGAGGTCTAATGGGCTCAGGAATAGCCACAGCTCTTATCCTCGGCAACATAAACGTTGTCGTTAAGGAAGTCAACTCTGAGTATCTTCAGAAGGGACTAAAGACGATAGAAGGTATTAATCAGTAGTTCTATTTTTTGGGCGAATATTGTAGTTGCTTTACAATCAGGGGGTGGCAATTTCTATCTTTTTACTGAAACGGGTCGATTCAGGTTGTGATTTTCTCTGACGGGTCAAATGGGTATATTTTTATCACAACTTCGATGAAAGCGGGTTAAAAAGGTCAAAAAAGTTGAATGTAGCCAAAACTTTTTTTATGCATAAAATGCCCCTTTATATATTAAAAAAAAAATTAAGATTATTAATGTGGTTTTAGAATCATATTTGACACACTGGATATTTATAACTTTATGAAAATAATCATGGACGAAAATTGTTTCTGGTATGCACCAGAATTACATGTTTTGACGCGAGCCCATGTTGATCCGTCACATGACCTGTTCAGTTTGTCACTTTTAATGCAACTATTCATGTTACAGAATAAATTTCTGTAGCTATGACACCCTCACTGTGATACTTTGTTTGATAGGTAATGTTCGAGGTTTGGTCGCGAGGAAAAGATTGGGACAGGCCCAAGCTGAAAAAGCCTTGTCGATGGTAAAAGGGGTATTAGACTACTCAGAATTCAGAGATGTGGATATGGTTATAGAGGTATGTTCTTATTTAGATTGTCTTTTACTAATTCTTTTACGTTCTAATAACATAATAATATAGACGTTTCAAAGACATTATTTGGTAACTTCACCATTTTCTTGATCGGATTGCAGGCAGTTATTGAGAATGTCCCATTGAAGCAAAAGATCTTTAGCGAGATCGAGAAAGTGTGTCCCCCTCATTGCATTTTGGCAACTAACACATCTACCATCGACCTCAATTTAGTTGGAGAGAAAATAAAATCTCAAGATCGAGTTGTGGGGGCCCATTTCTTCAGGTTACACTACACAATCTGTTAAAACTTATCTTTTAACTTTTTCATTTTGTCAATAATGAACTAACATTTATCCTTTTGAAAAATGAGTACAGCCCGGCTCACGTGATGCCTCTACTTGAGATAGTTCGAACTGAAAAGACTTCTGCACAAGTGATCCTAGACCTTATGACCGTTGGAAAGATAATAAAGAAATCTCCCGTTGTTGTTGGAAATTGTACTGGCTTTGCAGTAAACCGCACCTTCTTTCCATACACTCAGGGTGCCCACATTTTGCTTCATTTAGGCGTGGATTTGTTTAGAATCGACAGATTGATCAGCAGCTTTGGTCTCCCCATGGGACCCTTCCAGTAAGTGACTTAGTTCCTCATCTCGAAGGACTTCAAAAGTCAAACTGCCTCATTTTTAACTTCAAAAATTGACAGAAAAGTTTTAATATATTGTTCTTTAGTTTGTCGCCAACTTTTTTGCTCATTTGAACATGGAAACCAATATGTTGAACTTGAAACTCTGCGTGATTGTAGGCTACAAGATCTAGCTGGATATGGTGTAGCTGTTGCTGTAGGTAAAGAATTCGCCAACGCTTTTCCTGACCGTACATTCCGCTCTCCTATAGTTGATCTTCTGATTAAAAGTGGACGAAATGGTAATTTCTTCCATCGCTATAAGAACTTCCATTTGTTATGATCTTGAAAGCAAAGCTGTTTTTATTAACACGAGACTGTTGTTTCAGGTAAAAATAATGGAAAAGGATATTACCTTTATGAGAAGGGTAGCAAGCCAAAACCCGACCCCCAAGTGTTCCCCATCATTGAGGAAGCTAAAAGACAAGTCAACATTATGCCGGGAGGAAAGGTACTTTATTTCTCCATTACCTTACCCCCGACCCGCCCATCTTACCATAAGTCAAAATGACCTAAACGCATATCACCAACCTGTAACTAACGTGTTTCCTGAAACATGATTGGCAGCCTATATCCATTACCGACAAAGAAATCGTAGAGATGATATTGTTCCCAGTTGTGAATGAGGCTTGTCGTGTTATTGAGGAAGGAGTTGTGGTTCGGGCATCAGATCTTGATGTTGCATCTGTCCTTGGGATGAGTTTTCCTTCTTACCGGTTAGTTTCTTATATCCAACATTTTTTCTTCTTGTATCTCAAGGACACGCAATGATAAAATTCACCTTTTTATTTATTTATCGCAGTGGTGGTATTGTATTCTGGGGAGACTTGGTTGGGGCTAAACACATCTATGAAAGTCTGAAGAAATGGTCTGAAAAATACAGCAACTTCTACAAACCATCAAGATTTCTTGAAGAAAGAGCGAGAAACGGTGTCCCACTGGTGAGAACATAACCTTCACCTTTTTACTAGCTTCTCCTTGTTTTGTTTTTCCGCGTGTAAATGATTCTGATTTACTTATTGGTTTTGCAGAGTGCTCCATTATCGACATCTGCAAGTTCAAGGTCTCGTATGTAGGCGATGGTGATACATCACTACTTTGTGAAATAAGAATAGTATCGGTTATTGAAATAAGTTTGTGAAACATATCTGGCTAAGTTTGTTATCTTTCTCATCACCGGTTACATTTTACCTTAAAGATCTTTCCCGGATTTAGTTAAAGACCTCCAAAATGGAGTTTTAAATGTTTGGTGTTATCATTTGTTCTAAGAAGCAAGTTTTCGTTTGCTGTTACTATATTATAAGAAGCGAAGTACGTATTGCCAACACTAGATTCATCCGTATAGCCGTTTCATAAATGATTTCAATCTACTTTACCATTTTAAACTATAAGACTTGTCACTATACTTAAAAGTATCTGTTAATTCCTTCATCAAACTTTTGTTTTGTTACGCTAAATATCCTTCACTCAATTTGCTACTAAAACTCGATGAGTATCAAACAAAAATCAAAATAGACGGAAACTCAAATCACACTAAAAAGATGCAATGACAAGCCGAAACAAAAATTCATAATCAAAACAAAACCAGGATCAGCTTAGAACCTGAAATCAAAACAAAAACTGAACGGAAACCTACTGAAGTGGGTGCGGGACAATGATGCTAGGTGGTTGTAAGAATCTTAAACTCATGAGGGTGAGAATGAGAGGGTTTGCGAAAGAGAAACAAAAAAACGAGTAGAAAGTCTAGATACCATTATACATTTGCCAAAATAGCCATCAATCCTGCAAATTTTTGCACTGAATCCAACAGAAGTTGCAAAACTAGGTATTTTAATACAACACAAAACTCTGAAGTATTGTTGGTAAATTATAACTATGTTTATCTGTGACTATTTTGATAGAAATCCACCTCTGATTTTTGTCACTTTGTTAAGTACACCATCTTCCAATTTGTGTCGCCCTTTCTAAATTTGGTCACCCTTAGTAAATACTGTAGTAACTACTTTTGTACGCCATCTTCCAGCCATTTGAAAAGTAAAACATGAGCACACATTGGTTCTAAGCCAAAATGGAACAACCACAACATACCAATTATCTATTTCGAGTGCACAACATGACAACACATCCAAAACACAAAATCAGTTGATGGTTCACAAGTTCACTACCGTTCTGTCTAATACCTTGATCCATCTTACTTAATATGGATCACGAGACACACCCCTGCGCTCATCTCGCCCCCTATCCGCATAAGCATCTCGCCTATACTCTTTAGCTGGTGGAGACCTAATAGGAGATCTAATGGGAGACCTGCTCCTTTCTCTCTCATCACGAATCCAACGTCCACCACGCCCTGCTGGAGGTGGTGAAGGAAGTCCAGGTGGAGATAGTGGTGCCCGCCTGTCGTAGACTTTTCTGTCTCTTCCCCACTCCAGTGGCGGCATTGGTCTATCAAACCTGTTCCTGTCCCTCATGTCATCTTCAAAGTAGTCAGGCCTGTGATGATCCCTGTTTGGAAACCGTCCTTCATGCCTGGGGTGATGCGGACCTACAATCCCAAAATCTCTAGGACCATCTCTACCAAAACCTCGAGGTGGGGACCTGTAACCGTTGAAAGATCTGCCGGGTGACCGGTCCATTGGTGGTCCAGGGAAACGGCGAGGCATGAGAGGTGGGCCAGGGTACCCCCTCCTAGGACTCCCGGGAGGTGCATAACGTGGTCGATGGCAGTTGTTACAACTATCGCGCCTGGCGAAGTTCAGGTTGTTGCATCTGAGATAATAGCCACAAAAAGAAACAAGTAAGAAACATGTGAAAGCTGCTTGATGAAAGAATCAAACGGCCATGAAATACGGAAAATGTCAGATGTCACAATTTGACCCATATACATATAAATGGATGAGAGAAAGGCATGTTTAATCACAACGGGTCAAATAGGAAGTGTATTTCTTTTTTCTTTTTTTTTTCTTTTTTTTTAATTTTAATTTTAATTTTAATTTTAAATCCTAATAAAGCACTTGTTTTTGTAACAATGACTAAGCACATTGATTACTAAATAGATAGAGAGAAGTGTTCGTGGGCTGGTCCAACCTAACTCAATTCGACCCAAATAATTACCTGTAACTAATAACATGCACATGCCAAAGTAACAATCCACAAACTCGCTGTCACGCTAGGGAAATGTTCAGATTTTAAGGTTGCAGACATGCAGCTATTAAATATGATTGGTTATACTTTCAGCCCTATTTGAACCCATATCCTTTTTACTTTAAACTTTTAGTTTAACCCATTCAGAGTTTCATAAAAAGACCCAAATCGACCCATTCATATATAAGAAGGTCGAAATTGCCACTTCTAATTTTACCATGCAAAACATGAACAAGAGCAAGCAGACAACTTACGCAGGATCAGTGCACATCCAATCTCCTTCTCTTGGGCGGACGTTGGGGTTATTTTTAGGTATCATATCACCTCTGTAACCAGCACCCATAGGGCCACCATCAAACCTGCCGCCAAACCTGCCCCCACCAAATCTGCCACCAATGAACCTGCCGCCACCAAATCTACCGCCATAAAACCTGCCACCACCGAACCTACCACCACCAAACCTGCCACCAACAAACCTGCCACGACCATGATGAGGTGGTGAATAATCTCGATACCTGCCAGAGTCTCTCCCTCTACCTAATCCACGATCGCGAGGTGGGCTAACTGAATTCTCGTAGTCAGGACTGTACTCGCGACTTCCATTTCGACGACGATCAGGTGATGCAGAACCTGCACGCATTCTATACCCTGAAAAGCCAGTTAAGTCCAAAGCATTAAAATAATGTAACACCAAACTGCATACGAGGGAAAACCCAAGTATCTTGCCCATAGACAATCAACTTAACCAATCTGTAAGAACAGTAATTAATATTTACACACCCATTAATTAGCAAAAAGAAGGAACATCAAACCCCATGCAATAACTGCTCTCAATGTACCTTTTAATAACCAGCCGAGATCAACTTACCGACAGGAGTCTCAAGTACATCAATGTACCATATATAACCCGTCAACAGCAGGACCCATACCTAGCTACCTTATTATGTATACTAGTGTTTACCATACAAAGTCCTCAAAATTAAAACCCGGTTCATAAATATCGACCACCAAGACCAAGGGAAGCACCTACCACATGGTTTGCCAATTTGGCCCCACTAAACATAAAAAATTTCAGGGCAATCGAAAAATTCAGAGTCGATTTATTCAATTCCTTGGAAACCCCCCTACTGACTGATGGATAGTCAAAATAAAACCCAAAATAATATTATGAAGCAAACCTAAAACCAGTCTTTCGCATATAATGCCTCTCCACACCGTTCTGAATTTGAGACAGGAATTGCACCTAATAACTAACGAATTAACCACCACATGCATCCAAAATTTTACACCCTCCGGCAAAGTGTCCAATTTTCTTTCTCTTGAACACTAACAAACCACCCACAAGTGACCAGAATATGTTCTTCAAGAGGCGTCATACAACCGGCCATTATTTTCAAGACCTTATAGCAGATACCATTTTCATTATACCCAAGCATATTAGACCCCCAATGACAGCATGGGAATTGAGTTCCCGACCCTAAATGGACCATGTATTGGTGTCCTCTAATTAAATTTGACCCACTCAAAACCCAAATAAACATTTCCCAATACCCAAATTCATATATACCAGCATTCAAACAAAATAACCGGCTTCCTCAAGATCTCAAGTTCTTGCACCAGCCATCTTTTCTCAGCTGTAAAACACAATAGCAAAATCATTCACAAATGAACACTCCAAAATGGGTACTGCTCCACACAATGAAAGGAAACATGCTGCAATTACCGTCTTGCAGCATAGTTAGAAGTTAGAGCTTAGAACCAGGGTAATGTTTAAGCAATAATGATACTGCTTCTAACTCCTACCAATCACTCACGAAAAGAGTAATGAGATAAAGTAACGTGAGAAGTCTCACAAGTTACTCTAAAGTGTATCGTGGAATCTTAATATTTTGATCATGTAATATCAAACATTATTATTATGACCAGTCGCATTTTAAGAGATTAAAGTGGCAAGAACAGGCACCCCACCATGAAAATGAGAAAGCTCCCTAAAGTGGGGACGCCCTAAACCGACAGACTCTCAATACGCTATAAACAACAAATTAACTTATGTCAACACAAACAGAATAACAGTAAAGCTCCATTTACAAGAGCCTCATCCAAACTGAAATATAAAAACATGCCATTTTAAAATTTCCATTTTGTCCAGTCATTCTTTTATTTCATCAAAAATCACCAAAAAGTCGTCGGGGTATCTAAACAGATCAGACCCTATCTATAAAACATAATCGTAACTAGCTACATATTGACGTAAATCTATCCCCGATTCTACAAAGACAAGTTTCACTTTCTAAAAATATATTCACAAACGAAGTTTGCAATGATTTTATTACTTTTAGGTATTCTTTAGGTGTTTTTAAATGGATTTTGACTTGTTTGACATAAGTTTCCGTATCAAATTAAAAGTTTACATATGTTTAACATAAACTAATTTTAAAAATACTTGTTTTATACATATTCGAGCTTTTTGATCATAGTTCAAGCCTGCATCATGAAAGCTCGTCAAGCTCGAGTTTAGCCTAGCTACCTAGAGCCATACTCCAAAGTACACCAATATAAATAATTTTATCATCACTCTCGTATTCAGAAACATTTCATTTGAGTCGAGTTTTCATCGAGATTGAGCATTAAAACAAGCTAAAATTATATCACTAGCCGAGCTCGATCTCACAAAGGCTCAAACTTTTTAGAGCCTTGTGCAATATCTATTTGTTTATTTAAATTTAAGTATATTAATAATGAAGAGCTTTCAGTTGACGTTATCGTCAGATTTTATTACTTCTAGATATTTTTAAATGGATTTTGACTTATGGTCAAGCTTTATATATACTTGAGATAAGTTTTGGTATCAAATTAAAAGTTCACATGTACTTGACACAAATTTATTAATAAAAACAGTTTTTCACACAAAATCAAAACTTTTCGAGCCGAGCTCGAGCCTGCAACATGAAAGTTTGTCAATCTCAAGCTTAGCCTAATTATCTAGAGCCCTACTCGAAAGTACTCTATTACCAACAGTTTAAATTATCGCTTTCGTATTCAGAAACTTTTTTTTGTCAATCACAGCATTGCCACCTCATTCAATCCATAATTTTGACAACTTGGATATAAAAATCTAAACTAAATCAAATTAGATGATAGTTAAACATACATATAACAAGCAATTTAAGGGGTGTTTGTTCGGCTTATATAGCCGGCTTATGGCTTATTTGGTTTTCGGCTTATGTTTCATAAGCTCACTTTTTTTGTGTCTTATTTTGAAACTTTTCAACACTTCGACTTATATAAGCTTAAGAGCTTAAATAAGCCAAAAAGTTTCAAAATAAGCTAAAAAATAGTAAGCTTATGAAACTTAAGCCGAAAACCAAATAAGTCATAAGCCGGCTATACAAGCCGATACAAACACCCCCCTTAGTATAAACACGACAAAAAACTGATTTGTAACAAATCACGTAATCGCATCCCTTAATTCAATCAACATATCAAATTAACAACCTAACACGCAAACATACATCCAATCACAAACTAATTAAAGGGCTGTTTGTTTGGGCTTATATAGCGTGCTTATGGCTTATTTGGTTTTCGGCTTATTATGTTTCGTAAGCTCATTTTTTGTGGCTTTGTTTCGAAACTTTTCGGCTTATATAAGCCTATCATGACATGATAAGCTTATATTTATGTAAGTCGAAAAAGTTTCGAAACAAAGCCACAAAAAAATGAGCTTATGAAACATAATAAGACCAAAACCAAATAAACCATAAGCCCGCTATATAATCCCAAACAAACACCCCTGACAATCCAGGGCTTCAACAACTTATCCTAACAGACATACGCAATTAAAACATCATTCACAAATTATTGCTTAATCAACAATCAACAAATCAAATTAATAACCTAACACGCAAAAATACATAAAATCACAAATTAATTTAAAAGCCTAAACAGATGATAAATTTAGGGCTTCAATACTTAATGAGTTAATTCAATAAAAAATCAATTTAATAACCTAATTACAACAATTTAGGGCTCAATTGAATCCATAAATATATAAATTGACCTAATTATAACAGATCTAAAAGTAATAAATTAATTAAAAAGATATATATACCTTGATTGTTGTTGTTGTTGTCGTCGTTGGAATAAGGACGAACTTCACCGGGTTCGTAATCGCTACCGGCGGGACTGTCGTTGGTGGGACGGACCACCAGGCTGCTCAGCAACGGTTGGTGCGTTGGTGTCCTCCTTTCATCGTCTTTCTCACGTGATGAGCTCATTCTTCAGCTTCTGTTCTGTTCTGTTGGTTAATTAATTATTACGAGCCCTAGACCTTTTTGTAATTTGGGGACGAATGGGGTTGACTCGGGTCGGCTTGATGATGGTGTTATTTAGTCCTTACGTTTTGGTCCAAGTTACAAAAATAGTTTGCTGCATTATTGTTTTTTAGGGGGGTGTTGCTGTTAGTCGCTACATGTTTTCAAAGATCGGGATTTTATTTAGGAACGTTTTCGTTTCTCAAAATTGAGATTAAAAAATTTGATCGGGATCTTAATATCCTATAACAAATTTGACCGCTATCATCATCCAGTTTTTGGCGCCGCATCAAGTTTTTATTTAGGGTCGCCTGTTGCGATTCCCACGCATCAAGTTTTTGACGCCGCAGCCCGGGGAATAGTTATTGTCTAGGTTAGAATTTCTTTTTATTAGGTCTACTTGCTAGATTCCTTTCTAGTAAGATTTTATTTTTATTTTTAGGTTTTCTTTAGTCTATCTTATTTCTTTGTGTCTTTGTTCGTAAACTGTTTCGATGGATAACAATAACATTGATCGTTTGATTCCTGTTATTCGTGTTTTTCGTAGTAGGATTTTCCAAATGCCCGCCCCACTTCCTTTAGCAGAAAATGAGAACCCACCTAACCTCTCACCCAACCACCACTTTGACAATAACTCTGAGCTAGAAGAGTCTGATCATGATGATGACCGTAGGGCTAATCCTTTCTACTATTCAGACTCCGACGAGGATCTTGATGATGGTGACGTGATTAATGAGGATAGAATGGAGGAGGAAATAAACCCTCTTAGGTATGTTGACCCTAGAACTAGGATTGACTGCGATAGTTCATTTAACATGCAATTCCCTTGTAAGATCGGATTTAAGAGCTTTAACGCCTATCTCAACTCATCTCTTCCAATGAACATAATCTCACGTAATGAATACAATAAAATCATGGTAGAGGAGTTAGAATACAAAGGAGAAAACATTATTGCTAAGGCAATACCAATGCATGTGTTTGTAGGAAGGTTGGTTTATCTTGTTGAGTTCATGGTTATGGAGAGTCTAGGAGAGTTTATTGATAATAAATTGACCCAAGTTGTGTTTGAAAAACCCTTCAAACGGTTGACCAACCTAGATGAAAAACTCATAGAAGGGCTAATTACATTCTCGGATAGGGATGAAGATTTTGTCTATCAAATGCCCCGCGCACACCCTAGGTTCAAAGATTTTTCCATGGAAAAGTGTAGTAGGTATCCGCCCATGGAAATGCTAAGTGAGAATGATAAGAGAAAAGGACTTAAGTACACGCATGAAAAGAATAAAAAATACTATCGCGGGTGCTTAGAGTTAGGAGACGAGTATAAGAAAGATGAGGCGACTATCAGATGGCTCACACTTGGTTATGTGAGCATAAGCGATACACGGTAACCCATGACCTTGAGTCTAGCTACAAGACTCGTAAATAAAGAAAAGCGCTTCTTGGGAGGCAACCCATGCTTTGTGTGATTTTATTTGTTTGTTTGTTATTTGCTTCCGTATGCATGTTTTATTTTTTTTATTGTTGGTTGATCATGTTTCTAAACTAAAAAGTGGAAATACTTTACTATGTTGTTTAGCCTAGTCTTAACTCCAACCTAAAAGTATTTTTGCAAAAGATAAGTGTAAGGGGAAACCCCAAATATGTTTTTAAGAAACAAACCGATCATGATTCTCCACAATATTAAATGAACATGTATATTCGTATTTGTTAAAGTCAAATGCTTGTATTGAGTCATAATGAAGTTTTGCAGGATTTTCCAGGAAGTAGGACCAAGCTTTTCCAGAAATTTTCCGGAAACTTAACATAAGAATTTCTGCAGGTCCATTCTGACGGCGTCAGAGGATTACTCTTGACGGCGTCAGGAGTAAAAATCTGGAAATTTTACCGGTTTTGTTTTTCTAACGGAGTCTTATGGTTTTTGTGAATTATTAAGTTTTATAATCTCCAGGAGATCTGCAAACTTCATTCCACAAGCATTATATCTTACTTTGTTTTCTAGGATTTAGTAACTTATATAGGATGCCGCCGATTTTACGCGAGGTTGTCTTGTCTATTTTGTCAGGTTTTACAGGTTATGTATGACAAGAAGATGATTTATATTCTGGAAGGGAAGCTTTGATTGTTTATTTTCTTGGAGGAAGATTTAACCTGGCCACCTATAATCCATACCGAGCGAATCAGGGGAGTATTTGATTTCATTCTCTTTACTTTTTCACTTTTACATTCTTTACTTGAACATTGGGGACAATGTTCATCTTAAGTGTAAGGGGAGGGTAAAAAGATAATACCTTACATATGCACTTTCGCTTGAGTTTGTTTTGTTTGATAGTAGATGTGTAATAAAACTATGAGAAATACTTGTTAGTGCAATTTTAGCGCCAAATTTAAAATTTTTTACAACATTTAGGAGTGAAACTTTAGCCATAGCAAGCGTCTCATGGATAGGAGATTGTATGACTAGCACATAACCGTATGTTCAGAAAAATTTTCCACCCAAATATGTGAGGTTCGCCTTTAGATTTGATAGGAAAAGCATTTTCTATTAGTGCTTATGAGTGTACCGGTAGCATTTAGATTCTAGAACTTGCGTTAGTGATGCATTCCGAGACCGCTGGTGAGACTACATTCATGTGGTATGATTTACTACATGATAAGAGGCATTAGGATCACCCTTGTGTTAAACCCGTATCATAATTACTTGACCATTTAAGTCATACTACTTGACTAGTTAAGTCAACTAATTTTTCCCACACCCTTAGCGTTGTACTCATTTTTAGTACACGAAACCCCTAGTACACCCCTCCGAGCCTATCTTTTCGTTTCTAACTTTAAGCATTTTACTTAAAGGAAGAATTTGTTACACCCCACTTAAATGTACACCCAAATCGCCTTAGCCTTCCGTGTATGCGCTCATTTTTAGTGCATTATTGTTATTTGTTAAACCCTAAGTTAACTTTCTAATTGATTACATGGTTGCTAAGTCGAGTCATATCCTTGTACATATTGTTTTGGGACGATTGGGACTCATGGGTAAGTACTTATTTTATGGAGTAATGGGGAAGAACATAATATTATTACCCCCATATGTACGTTAATCTTAAAAGTGCTCCAAGTGTTTTGATTTTCTTAATTCGAGTTATTAGATTAGTTGAATGTAAAGTATGTAAAGATTCAAGTGTAAGGGGAATTTTCATTCCCTATGATGTATTATTTTGGATGGTAGGGTAAGAGTGTATGCAAAAAAAAAAAAAAAAAAAAAAAAAAAAAAAAAAAAAAAAAAAAAAAATCGAAAAAATCAAGAAAAAGAAAATAAAAAAAAAATAGAAAAAGGAAAAAGAGTAAAAACATACGGACTACCATCCCGTTTCATTCTATGTTCATTTTATGTTTTTGTTATTTCTCATTTATTAGCTTAAGTCGAGTCTAGTCTTGGCTTAGCAACGCCATATTGTACATGTAATTGACCAAGATTGTTAACTCGCCACCAGTAATAACTTCCTTTATCCAACAAAACCGTATAATTCATATCCCTATACCTAACGTTACAACCCTTTAAAAGACCTCTTTGATAGTTTATCCTAGGTGCTTACGCCATGTGGTGGAGGTTTGATCCTTTCCCAAGCCTATGGTAATCTATTTTGCTATGGCAGGTAGTGAGAGATATCTTCCATTTCCATAATGTTATATTACTTTATTACACCCGAGAGATGTGAGTATCTAAACACTATTTGTGAGGTGCTAGTATATGACCTCCGAGCTTGTCTATTGGTCTTTAGTGGAACGATTATTTGTTGTAATTACTTTTATATTAGTGTTAAATGACCCCTAACTTGTCTTTTGACTAGAATAAAAGCGCATTTGCTTGAGGACAAGTAAATCTCAAGTGTAAGGGTATATGATGAGGCGAAAAATGGTCCGTTTTTAGGGGGTCATTTAAGCCCGAATCCGAATTTATTTGATCAAATATTGCCCTAAATCGTTCCTTTTGTGATTTTAGGTACTTGGAGAGTGAATTTTGGAAAAGAAGCCATTTTTGACGTTTTTGGAGCATAAAAGTGAAGAAAACGGCAAAGTCTCAATTTTCCATGCTGGGAACAGTACATGAAGGCGTCAAGAGTTTTTCCTGACGGCGTCAAAACCCCAAGAATTAAAATCCGTAGTTGATGACGGCGTCACACACAGGGCGTCAAGAGTAATTTTTGTGACGGCCTAGGCCTTGACGGCGTCAAAAGTAGATCAAGGCCGTCCGAGGAAGTATTTGGCGGCGAGATGACGGCGTCACACCTTTGTTCTTGACGCCGTCATCCCTATTTTCCTATATATAGTTTTCTAGTTTTTCACATTAAAAAAAGAGAAGTTTTGGGAGAAACCCTAAAGACGATTTTGGTGTAACTTTACAGGTTTTTCAAGGGTTCCAACCCCTTGATACCTTGCATGATTAATTAAGATAAGTGTTCTTCTAATTCAATCAATATGTCTATGTGTTGGTTGTCTGTATCATGTTCTTGTCTTAATTCTATCATGCTAGGCTAGATCTCTTTTGTGTTTGCTTAGATCTAATGAAACCTAGATATTGATTATGTGTTGATTACTTGTTTATTCTTGTCTTGGATGAATGATTTATATGTTAGGCTTAAGAAAACTGGCAGATCTCCAAATGGTAACATGCTTGAACGTCTTAAGAAACATGAACCGAGGCGTACTAGGTCTTTATTGGTTGTATTTAATGCATGAGCCACTGTTTACAATCCCTATAGTTGTGTTGGGCATGGTGTAGGAGGAGATAAGAGCTCATAGAATTGGGGAGTTATGTATGCCACCCCATGAATGGTATTAAGGAATACGATCCGTCATCCATGCAATTATAACAAGTAATTAACGTGTAAAAGATATCTAGGGAGTAGTGAAATCTAAGTAAACACATTTTCGCCAATTACTGCTCACAACTTTAGTATAATCAGTTTATTTTCATTTTTAGTATTTTATTTTGATTGCATCTTAGTATTGGGTTAGTTGAATAGTAACTAATTCCGCCCACTCTTCCAAAACTCGAGATTTTACTTGCTTTCATAAAAATATAAAAACACAAAAATAATCATCCCTCACCTTTAGAACTAGTATTTAGGCTTTCTAATCCTAGCGACACTATTCCTAAGCTGAACGATCAATCCCCCGGTACTTGTCACTATACTATACTACAACGATCAGGTACACTGCCTGGTGGGGGTTGTAAGCTTCTCGAGATCCCTCGAGAGGTAAAGCCTGTTGCGATTCCCACGCATCATCGGTCCGGTCCGGTTTTGGATTGTTGATCACCCCTAGGGTCAACGTTTCAAGATCAAGATCCTATTTAGAATCGTTTTTATCTTTGCAAGATCAAGATCATAAGATCGAATCGGGATTTTAAGATCCTATAATAATGTCATTTTTTAATAGTCTTTTAATATTATACAAATTTACAAATTAGTATATATCATAAGCACAAAATTATAGGATTGTTTTATGTAAATGTTATCCTAAATTATGATTATAGAATATTTAAGAAGATTAATATGTTGTTTTGTAAAATTTATAAAACATAATCAATAAATTAGTAGTTTCTTAGTTTGTTATTCAAAAAAAGTAAGATTAGATTGGATTAGATCCTAAGATCTAATGGTAAAGATCGGGATCTTATAAGATCATTTTTGTCTTGTAGTATTATAAAATCATAAAATCCTAATATCATAATCGAGATCATATCACGTTTAATATAACTGTTCACTTTTTGCATTTAACCTCTTTCAACTAACTTTATATATAAAACCAATTATCTATTTTTATTTCTTAAACAAAACACCACCCTTAAACTGCATTTAGCAAAACCCATAACAACATTAAGGTATGTACATACTTTTGCACTTTATATGCAAATATATTATAGTATAGAGTACTTCGGGTCTAAGCTAATTACGAGCCCTAGTTTTGTTTGTTTTGTTATTTGTAATTTGGGGACGAATGGGGTTGACTCGGGTCGGGTTTGATGGTATGGTGGTGTTATATAGTCCTTACCTTTTGGTCCAACTTACAAAAAATAGTTGCTTAATTGGTGTTTGTTAGTAGCTACATGTTTTCAAGATCGAGATTCTATTTATGATCGTTTTTGTTTTGGCAAAATTGAGATCGGGATCTTAATAGGGGTGAGTATCGGGTTAAAACCGATCTGACCCGAAACTGAACCTACAAAATCGAAACCAAAACTCTGAAAAAACCCAAACCAAAACCGAAACCAGAATTACTCGGTTTTCTAGGTTCGGTTCGGTTCTTGGTTTCGAAACTCGATTTTCTCGGTTTTTATCATTCTTTTCTCGGTTTTTCTTGGGTTCCGACCCGAACCGAAAACCAAAAATCGGTAAAACCTAAACCGAGAACCGAACCGAAGTTACTCGGTTCGGTTCGATTTTTCTCGATTTTGTCATTTGACGGGTTGGTTCAGTTCGGTTCTTGGTCAGTTTTGCTCAGCCCTAGATCTTAATATCCTCCAATAGTGTTATTTTCTTAATAGCCTTTTTAATATTATACAAATTTACAAATTAGTATATATCATAAGCAGAAAATTATAGAATTGTTTTATGAAAACTAGTTATAATGCCCGCGTACGCGCGGGTTTTTAAATTTTTTTTTTAATCATATATTTTTATTTATTAAAAAATAAATAATTTAATAATTGTTTTATTTGATTTATGATGTTAATTATAGTTTTTTATTATTAAAGATAATTATTTAAAAATTTTAATCATATTATTAATTGTATCTTATCTATATTTTTTGTATTTATCTTCTACTTGTGTTATGGATAAATATAAAATGTTACCTAATAAGAAAATATATTTTTTTTAAATAAAATTATTACTAAATAAAGTATGAATGCATTTTTTTAAAATGAAAAATTCCCAATAAGGGTTTTGTTTTATTATATAAGAGATGTTATCCTAAATTATGATTATAGAATATTTAAAAAGATTAACATGTTGTTTTTAAATTAAAAATTTATAAAACATAATCAATAAATTAGTAGTTTCTTAGTTTGTTGTTTGAGAAAAGTAACATCCGATTGGATTAGATCCTAGCTTTTTTTAAAAAAAAAAGATTGGATTAGATCATAAGATTTTATGCTAAAGATCGAGATTCTATAAGATCTTCAGTTTGTAAAAATCCTATGTAAGATTGAAATCATTTTTACCTTGTAGTATCGTAAAATCTTAAAATCAGTATCGTGATCTTAACAACCATGATTTATACATTTAATATAACTGTTCATTTTTTGCATTTAACCACTTTCAACCAACTTCATATAAAATCAATTATCTATATTTTTATTTCTTAAAACACCATCCTTAAAGCTGATTTTAGCAAAAAGCCAATAACAACATTAAGGCATGTCATACATATATTTTTCCACTTTATATGCAAAGATATTATAGAGTACTTCGGGTCTAAGCAAATTAACTTACCTTTATTTAAAAAGAGAAGAAAATATTAAAGAAACAAAAAGTAAATAAAAAAAAGAATAAAAAGGACAATAAACTAGGTCCCACATTTGTTTGAAACCAAACCCATGAAACACTTTCTAGTCTTCTTCCTCAAAAAAAACATAGCTAAACTGATCATCCTCAAAGTCCACCACACTCTTCCAACAGTAATTGACTTACAGTTTTTACTATATATTTAACGTGACCATTTTTATATAATGGGTCAAAATGTCAGCAGGTCATCATCAACCAATAGTTATTATCCTATAATTCAGAGATCAAATTTTGTTCTTGAACTTGTGAGTATACTATACCATTTTAATATCTTGATCATTATTTGTTTATTTATTTGTTTTTCTTGATCTTCTTTGTCTGTCAGTAGTAAGCATGAAGATACATTTATTTATTTAATTGTATCTTCATGCTTACTACAATATATATGTGTCCAGAAGCACTAATAAACAACATAATATATTGTACAACTTTTTGTTGATTAGTACTTCTAGCTATACTTTGTGTATGTTTAGCAAAAGCTAGCAGTAGCAGTTTGTTAGAGGTTTGGCGGATTAGTGTAAAATGATGTAAAAGTTAAACGCGTCTCAAAAGTAGTGTTTTAAGAAAAATAAAAATGCTAAATGCTCCTTGCCAAATATACCCTAGTGTTTAATTTTTTTAAGCAACCACTAAGAGCATCAGCAATGGTGTGAGATGGGCTATGGGTGGGAAATGGGAACAGGGCTCATGGTTGCACCTTGCTCAACGTCCAGGAAGTGGAAAAATAGTGCTCTTGGTTGCTATGCTGAGCCAAAGTGTTCGTATTTTTTTGGGCAAATGATTAAAAATAGTATTGTACTTTTCACCATTTCCTCTTGTGGGTAGCGAACAAAATTTTTTGCTTTTGTGGGTACTTTTCTTTCAAATTCATCCTTTTTAGGGTACTATGTGACATTTTTGCCCTTCGGAGGAAAAAAATTTCTACAGTATTAGCTAATAGGGGCAAAAATGTCCAAAAATTTCGCAAAATACCCTAAAAAAGATGAATTTGAAAGAAAAATACCCACAAAAGCAAAAAAATTTGTTCGCTACCCACAAGAGGAAATTGTGGCAAGTATAATACTTTTTTTAATCATTTGCCCTATTTTTTTATATAGTTTTTAATGGTATGTGTGTGTGAGAGGAATATAATATAACGGTATATTAAAGCGGAGTAAGTGGTTAGTAGTGATGATGAAAGTGTTAGAGAAAGGAATGTGTCGCTGGGTAGGATAGTATGGTTGTGAAAGGAAGTCAACGTGTCGTTGGGTAGTGGTCAAGTGACCACTGCGGATGCTCTGGTAGTGCATTAGTTATAGGGAAAATTGCACGAAAAAGTAACATACTTTATTGTTTATAACAATAGTTAACTTTATTAGCATAACGGACTTTTATCTTAGTACCTTGTATGTTAAGAGTTTGTAACTAGTTACTAGTTCATTCTTATATATCGGCCGAAGTATATTACTTCAAATGGTAAAAAAGACAAAAATATGTGAGTTTTTACAAGTTTCTCGTTTCTTTCAACAATTCTAATTGTTGTGTGTTATGTAATGTTTAGGTTCAAAAAGCTGATGAAAATGTGTACCCATGTGATGTGGAGGCGACTCTGGCCTTCATTTTTCAAGAAAAAAGTGTTATAGTGCTGAATAATGATCAAGGATTTTCTGCTGAAAGCATGAAAGCACTTTGTGATGATGTTTGCAATTTCAAAAAGAAGGAATCTAGTGGTGATAGGTATATTGATAACAAAGGCATTGGTTTCAAATCTGTATTTCGCGTTAGTGATGCTCCGGAAATACATTCTAATGAGTTCAATATCAAGTTTAACATAAGTGATGGTTTGACAACAGCTGTTCCACCGCATGATGTCAGTCTGTTTAGCAAGATTGTTGCTTCGGATACTGATCCAGAGGATGAAAAACGTTGGAACACGTGCATGGTACTTCCAAAGTCAAAAACGTTTGAACTGCTTGCAGTCGAGGATATGATTTCCATATTTCTTAGACTCCATCCGCACGTAATGCTATTCCTTCGCCAGCTTAAATGTATCAAGCATATAGATCGTGTACTTGGTTCTTCTATAGTCATGAGAAGAGAAGCTGTTGGAGACGGCATGGTTAATATATTTTCTAATAATGAAAAAACAACCTGGTTTATCAAAAAGTTTAGACTACAAGCGGGTCATGTCCGGAAGGATGTCCAAACAACTGAAATATCAATGGCATTCAAGTTAGAAGACTCAAATAATGGAAACTACACCCCAGATCTAAACCCACGACTTGTTTTTGCTTTTCTTCGTCCAATAGGGTATTCCGGTTTAGGTTTTGTCATCCAAGCAGATTTTATTGTTTCCTCGTCAATGGAAGAAGTTGATGCAGATAGTCCATGGAACCAATGGTTACTATCTGAGTTTCCAAATGTGTTCGTAAGTGCTGAGCTGTCATTCTGTAGCCTTCCATGTTTTAGGGAGAATCCAGCAAGGGGTGTTTCCGTCTTTTTGAGCTTTGTTTCTCTTGGAGATGGAGTTTACGGGTTTTTTTCTTCCCTTCCACGTATGATTATCTCCAAGTTGCGTGAGTCAAACTGTCTGCTTCTAGAAGGGGGCTGCAATGAGTGGGTCCGCCCATCTAAAGTAGTGAGAAATTGGACAGAACAAATCCGTTCTTTGTTGCCTGATAGTTTGATAAGGGAGCGTCTCGATGTCGGCTACTTGAATAAAGATGTGGTTCTATCAGATTCATTGGCACAAGCTTTAGGCATTGAAGAATGTGGACCCAAATTTCTTGTTCAAATTATGATATCTTTATGTCGGGCTGATTCTCTTAAATCATTTGGCCTCAGTTGGCTATCCTCTTGGCTGAATGTTTTGTTTTTGATGTTGGTTGATGAAGCCAAGTATGATGTTATAAGTGCTCTCAGACACTTTCCGATTATTCCTCTTTTAGGTGGCAATTATGCATCAATTAGTGATGGTGAAATCTGGTTGCTTACGGCTGAGCCTGGTTTTGAAATGTTTGGGAACTTGTATCGAAGTCCGAAACTCAGAATAGTTGATCCAGACCTTTTAAGTGATCATCCTGAAAACATAACCAAAATGCTTTACAAATTTGGGGTCCAGAGGTTATCTGGTCACGAAGTTCTTAAATTGCACATCTTACCGTCAATATGTGATGAAAAAGTGTTGACGGAAAGTACGGGGTTGATGATTGAGTACCTGTCATTTATAATGTATCATCTAGAATCAAGTTGCTCCAAATGCCGTGCGGAAAAGCAGCACTTATTCTCACAGTTAAGTAACAATGCTTATATTTCCACAAATTATGGGTGCAAACGGCCTGCCGATGTGCCAATTCATTTCAGTGAAGAATTCGGGAATCCAGTCGATATGAACAAGTTGGTTGGTGGGACCAATATGGAATGGTGTGAGATTGATATCGGCTATCTGAAACACCCGGTTTGCGAATCCAATGGAACATTGAAATGGAGAACGTTTCTGCAGAAATTAGGAATCACTGATTTTGTGCAAGTAGTTGCAGTTGAAAAGAGTGCTGAGGGCGTAAAATATACTTCTCCGGAGTTAATGCATTTGTTGTCACATGTGACCACGCATGGTGATAGGGAAAAGAGTAAGTACCTGTTAAAGGTACTTGGTACGCTATGGGATGATCATCTTAGTAACAAGCCTTATAAATCTTATGTTATAAGAATGCTTCATGATTATTCATGGATGGCTTCTAGTATGGATGATCGACTTCACTTCCCTAAAGATTTGTTTCATAACTGTGAAGTGGTGCATAGGGTTCTTGGTCCCAGGGTACCATACGCTCTTCCAAAGGTTAGTACATTGATTTTATTTCGTATGAAAAGTTGCAACTCTATGGAAGTATAAGTCTATAATATCCTATACTTTTGTTGCTAAATAGGTGAGCTCTGCGAAGTTTTTAAATGATATTGGCTTGAAGAAAACAGTCACTCTTGATGATGCGTTATCAATTCTCGAAGTTTGGAGAGGATCTAAGATTCCTCACATGGCCAGGTATCACTATTTCAGTTTTTCAGAAGTATATGTTTTTTGTGCGTGTGTATGAATGGGGAAATTCTTTTTTTCTATATTTTTTCTTGTCTTTTATTTTCCTTTGGCGTGCTTGTTTACCGTTTATAAATTTACCTTTACCAGCGTATACCAGATGTCCAAGTTCTACACATACTTATGCAATAGGATGAGCATCTCGAAGCAAAAGATAGTCAAGAAATTGCATTCTCAAGCTTTCATATTTGTTCCTCACTCGTTTAATTCCATGCATGAAGTGGTGTCTGGTTCATTTTTATCTCCCAGTGAAGTATATTGGCATGATTCTTTCGGTTCAATAGAACAAACAAAGTCAATTCGTTCTCTTTTCAATAAGATGTTACGCAATGTTTATCCCCACCTCCATAATTTTTTTGTGAATGAGTTTGGAGTAGCTGAAAATCCTCCTCTCCTTAGCTATCTGCAGTCTCTGCTACAGTTATCAACCGAGAGTTTGCCATCACAGGCAGCTAAAATAGTGAGTACAGTAATATAGTCATTTGTTTGTGCATATACTCTTGGTGGCAAAGTGGGCGTGTCTAAATGGGTTGACCAGTTGCTGTCAGGAAGCTGCAAGCACTTAAATATAAGACTTCCAAACCAATGTGACCCATTACCACTTCAGCTAAAAGACGTAGTTTTATTCTTTAATATATTTTGGGTGACTGTCAAATCACGTGACCGTGACTGGTTTTATTCTTAAATATACAGGTAGCTTTTTCTCATCGTTATTTTGTTTCATGTGTCAGTTTTTCCATGTTCTCATAAAATGGAGTGATGGATTAGACTCGTGGGTTCTGAGTTCTGAAGATATTGATTACATGAAGAAGAGTATGGAGAAATGGAAAACGAGGATCTTTCCTACTGTGCAAAATAAATGGGTATCCCTGCATCAATCATTTGGTCTCGTATGTTGGTGTGACGATGAGCAGCTAAAAAAAGAATTCATGAACATGAAAAATGTTCATTTTTTGCGTTTTGGGCAGCTTAGTATTGAAGAAAAGCAAATGCTTCGGGATAAGGTTTCTGTTTTATTACGGAGACTGGGAATCCCTTCTCTTTCTGAGGTATTCACATTCGCTCTCCCTCACACACATGCTAACGTTTACCAAATATTCAAATATAAAATTTATGAGAACGAATTAGAAAGGATTTTTGTATCAACATAAAATTTCTATATCGGTTTTTCTTGGTTCAACTTATATCTTATGAAGACATTGTGGCTATAATACTAGAACGAAACTAGAGGTAGCGATTTCAACCCATTTACTTATAAATGGGTGGATTTGCGTTACATATTTTCCTAACCGGTCAAATGGGTGAAATCAGAAAAGTTAGCTAAAAGGGAAACATGTCAATTAGATTGTTTTTGTAATTGTTATTAACGTGTTATCTTTCCAAAAAGCTGATTGCGGGTCAACGGTCAATCTAACCTGTATGTTTAACACATTAACTATCCACAAGACTGGTTGTTGAAACAACCCGTCTCAAGCTCGACTTGTTTGACCCATTTAACACATTAACTATGTCACAGATGGTTTTGTGCTGCCGGTGACAGTAGGGATAATTGTATATTTAAAGTTGAAGTACTTTGTATCATTCATCCATTTTATGGCTTCTGCAGGTTGTTACTCGTGAAGCAATATACTCTGGCTTGTTGGATAATAGCTTTATAGCTTACTTCATAAACGGGGCTCTCCCATATGCTCAACGCTACATTTATAGCTTCCATCGAAAAGAATATTCTGAATTCAAGAACCTAAAGATTGTCGTGGTGGAAAAGTTGTTCTACAAGAACGTCATAAAGAAATTTGGTATTGAATCCAATAAGCAATTTGAGTGCAGTTGTCTTCTGCAGGACGACATCCTGTATGCAACTCCCGTATCTGATTCAGATTCCCACTCGCTTGCTATGGAGCTTTCTCGTTTTCTTGTTGCTGGAGTTCCTGAATTGCCCTTAGCAAATTTCCTCCACATGATTTTTACAACAGAATCATGTAACATAGAGGAGCAGATGGAGCTATTTTCAACAAATAAGCAAAAACTATTGAAGCTCCCAAGTGAAGAATCCGAGTGGTCTATGTTCTCCATTTCATCGCCCGAAGAAGCTAAGCTTACACCAACAACAAGTTCTGGTTTCTCACGGGATGTTCCAAGTCCCGCAAAGTCTACATCTAAGAATTTACCAAGAATATCAAGAAGGAAACCTGCATCAAGTTTAAAATATGCATCAAAGACAAAAGAAGTTAATAGTGATCAAACAAGACATGATGAAAGCTTCAGTCGTCGTCAGAAAAGAAGATGAAGCTTTGAAAGACCAATCAGGCTGATTCCTTGCATAAAGATACGCTTCTAACAGATTCCTTGGCACGAGCTTTAGGCAGGGTGGCAATTATTGACATGACACGATAAACGACACGAACGTGACACGAAGTCAAACAGGTTTGGGTTGAGGATAAACATGTTTGGGTCAAAAACAGGTCAATCCGTCTAACCTGTTTAAAAGTATTAAACAGGTCAACCCATTAATCCGTTTAAGTATATAAGACAAAATAAAATACTCCTATGTAACATGGTTTTTATGTTGGATGTGGATTAAATGTATTTTGTAATGTGCTTAATATGAATACTTCATATATCATTGAAATTGACGTCATAAAATTGTCGTATAGTTATCTGTGTGTTATTTTTATCATATTTTAGATCCTTATATCATTTTTGCATTGAAAATAGTTAAATCAACAAACCACCAGCCTTATTCACTACTAGACTTATTTACTTAAACGGGTTAAACGGGTTACAAGTGTTATGCAAGTCTAGGTTAGGGTTGAGTTTCTTGACACGATTAATAAATGGGCCGTGTTTGGGTAGAGGCTATACTAACCCGCCAACACACGAACCCGAATATTTTAACATGAACACGACTCGATTGCCACCCCTAGCTTTAGGCATAGAAAAATGTGGACCCAAAGTTCTTATTCAAGTTATTGTTAGATTTCATAATCATATTACTAATTATTATTGAAAACATCCCAAAGGGATCCCGTTTGATGCATATAAGTTAACACATAAAAACACATACAAGTTTAGTAACCTCTTGGTTTTATCACTTGAATTACTAAGACAAGTGATCTTGGTCTTGATCTTAATTCTTGAGGATCACAAAACCCTTATCTATACTACTTATAATGCATTTAAACACTTCCCTCTTATTAAATTTTTAAGATTTCCTAATATAGATTTTAAGTAAATACTACTTATAAAACATAGTTTACAATTATTTAAAGCACACATAAAAATAAAAAATAAAAACAATATTCATCTAATACAATTAATACACTATTAAAAACACCCTTTCACTCAAAAATACAACTATTTAAGCACAATGTAAAATATAATTAAGCTTTCAAAATATTAAGCTTCCACCTCTTTATAAAAAAATACACTATTAAAAACACCACTTCATAAAAAATATAACTTTTTAACCACAATATAAAATATAATTATGCTTCCAAAATATTAAGCTTTCAAAACAAAAATATGTGATCCAGTAACCCGAAACAATAATTCGAGATATTCGTCGCCGCAAATTTTATTACAAGGTATCCGCCCCTGCATCGCGCGAGTACCCTGATAGTAGCAACTAAATAAAGTTGCCTCTAAGAAACGCACACACTACACGTAGAATATGTGAATGCTAGTTCAACTAATTCACGATTCACACAACGAAACTCTTGGTTTTCTGTTTGTCATGTTCTTGGCCAAAAAGAACCCTGAGGGATTAGGGAATGGGTTAATCGGTTATAAGGAGTGGAATTAGTAGAGAAATAATTGCTTAGAGTTTAGGGTTACAAGTCAGTCAATGAACCAAAGACGTTTTTTTTTTTTTTTTTTTTTTTTTTTTTTTTTTTTTTTTTTAGCTAAAAGAATGAGTTCACAAACCTATTTAATATATATATATATATATATATATATATATATATATATATATATATATATATATATATATATATATATTTCAGAACCCTGTTAAGTGCAGAAACTGCGAGAACTCCAATTTTGCATTAAAAAACATGCAAGTTCATATAAAACATGTATGTTTTCTTACATACACCTTAATACACATGCCTGCGTATTAAGGTATATGTAAGAAAACATACATGTTTTATATGAACATGCATGTTTTCTAATGCATAATTGGAGTTCTCGCAGTTCCCGTACTTTACAGGGTTCTAAAAATAAAACCATTTTGCATTGATCTATTGCACTTAACAGGTTTTTATATGAACATGTATGTTATACATGTATGTGTATTAAGGTTTATGTAAGAAAACATACATGTTTTATATGAACATGCATATTTTCTAATGCAAAATTGGAGTTCTTGCAGTTCCCGCACTTAACAAGGTTCTGAAAGTAAAGATACACTATATATATATATATATATATATATATATATATATATATATATATATATATATATATATATATATATAAATATATATATATATATATTCTAAATAGACCGACCCACTATTTCCCTTGGTCTATATGCACAAGGCATGAATTAAAATGCCCTCCCCAATAAGTGGCTCATATAAATGTGACCACACACACTCTCTTAGCTTAAAAAAATAAAAATAAAATAAAAATAAATAAAAAATAAAAAATTTAAGAGTCCAATACTCCGATTCCTTCCCCACCTCCTTGGTCCTTAGTCCGCCGAACATAGGCCTTAGAATAGGCTTTATGGTTCAGTTGGGCTTATCACACAATAATTAGTCCATTACCAATCTATTGTTAAGTCCATTAGTTACATAACGTGTAACATTTAAATAGGGGTGTTCACGGTTCGGTTAATTAACCAAATAAACCGAAAACCGAACCGAAATAAAACCGAACTGAACATATAACCGAACCGAACTTGTTAAAACCGAACCAAACCGAATTAAAAATTCGGTTTTCGGTTTGGATATGGGTTAAGCTATCTGAACCGAAAACCGAATTTATATAAATATATATATATATATATATATATATATATATATATATATATATATATATTTATATATTTATATTATTTTAAATATAAAAAATATCCATTAAATTTTTTACTAATATAAAAAAACACTTTTTTATGCTTGAAATATTTTTTTTGCCAAAAATATATATAATTAAACTCAAAAAAAATATAAATAGTGTAATTTAAATAAAAAATTCAGTTTTCGGTTTTTACCCATAACCGAACCGAACTTCGGTTCGGTTCTCGGTTCGGTTCGGTTCGATTTTCGGTTATGACCCAAAATTCTTTTTTAACCGAACAACCCGAACAGAATAAACCGATAACCGAATAAACCATTTTTTTAATCGGTTTTTCGATTTAAAAAAATTCGGTTTTCGGCTTATATTTCTTAAGCCTCAATTTTTTGACTTATTTTAAGACTCATGGGCTTATATAGATTTACAATATTATAATCAACGTATATAAGCCCACAAGTTTCAAAATATCAGAAAAAGTGAAGCTTCTTAAATATAAGCCGAAACACAAATAAAGCTCATAACCCACATATAAGCTTAAACAAACACCCTCCTAATTAAACTTTTTTGGGTTACTGTTATAAAATAGACATGCATAGTGGCAAACAGTATCAGTAACTAAATTTTTTTAAACCATTTCAGTTATGATACGTATTTTAGTGGACCAAAATAGTAGACCGCATTTAGTTGGAGAAAATTTTCTTAACTATCAATTTTTAGTTTTGTAAAAAAATGAGATGATTAAGGTACGTCTAGTTGTAGAAAAATTTCTTTAGAAAAAAGGAAGGGTTTTTATTCTTAGAAAGGAGCTATAAATTTCGAAAAAGCGTTTAGATGACATTTTTCAAAATATTGAAAAATGCAAGAAGATGTAAAAAGAATGGAAGAAAAATATAAGAAAATGTAAATAGTTCTTTCCTAAATTCTAGTTAAATTTTAAAAAAATGAGATTTTCATTCCTTTTTGAAAAATTTCTTAAAAATGCGCGGCTAAACGGGTTTTCAGTTTTTTTAGTTTCCAATGAAAATTTTCTAGAAAAATGACGTATTTTTCACCAACTAAACGTACCCTTAAATTTTCCACAAAACACAACAGCATATGCAATGGTAACTTGACAAAAGACTTATTACTATTTGAAAAGCTTTTCAAGAGGTTTTTTGCATTGCACTAAAGACTTGGTAAAAAGTTTTTACTAAAAACTTGATAAATTACAAGTATTTGAAATAAGACTTGGTACTATTTGGATAGCTTTTTTACATTGAAGGACTTTTGTAAAGCACTGGTTTTTGGTTGATAAAATTAATAAGGACATGAGCTATTAAATGTAAAAAGTCTTTAAAGATTTTGAGCATTGCAGATGCTCTAAAAAACGTGTTCATATGACATTGTTTTCTATTTTGAAAAAAAGAATCGGAATTACAAGGGAACAAAGAAAACACAAAAAAATGTGTTTTATAGTTTCTCTTGTTATGTTGAGAAATGCATGTTTTGTGTTGTGTAGAGAATGTGCTTCGGAACGTTTGATTTAAAGGCAAATTTTACTTGTTTTGTACAAAACATTTTATAAAAAACAAGTGTTTTCTTTCAACTAAACCCACCCTACAACCAGTCAAAATAGTTATTAGCAAATACAATTATGTGCTAGAAATCAAATTTATAAAACATGCTATTTGGTAACTTAATTTCCACAATTATGTAAATTCAATTCAGTATTATGTATATAAAAAAAATAAAGAAAAGAATAAAAAGGACAATAATTCACTTTCGAGTCTTCTTCCTAAAAAAAAAGCACTAGCTAAACTGATCATACTCAAAGTCCACCACACTCTACCGACGACTTTTGTCTGTCAGTAGTTGACTTACAGTTTTTACTATATATTTAACGTGACCATTTTTATATAATGGGTCAAAATGTCAGCAGGTCATCATCAACCAATAGTTATTATCCTATAATTCAGAGATCAAATTTTGTTCTTGAACTTGTGAGTATACTAGCTATACCCTTTTAATATCTTTTTTATTATTTGCTTGTTCATTTATTTATTTAATTGTATCTTCATGCTTACTACTAGTATAGTAGTATATATGTGTCCAGAAGCATTAGTACTTCTAGCTATACTTTGTGTATGTTTAGCAAAAGCTAGCAGTAGCAGTTAGTTAGAGGTTTGGTGGATTAGTGATGTAAAAGTTAAACGCGTCTCAAAAGAGTAGTGTTTTAAGAAAAATACAAAATGCTAAATAATGCTCCTTGCCTAATATACCCTAGTGTTTAATTTTTTTAAGCAACCACTAAGAGCATTCGCAATGGTGTGAGATGGGCTATGGGTGGGAAATGGGAACCGGGCTCATGGTTGCACCTTGCTCAACGTCCAGGAAGTGGAAAAATAGTGCTCTTGGTTGCTATGCTGAGCCAAAGTGTTTGTATTTTTTTGGGCAAATGATTAAAAATAGTATCGTACTTTTCACCATTTCCTCTTGTGGGTAGCGAACAAATTTTTTTGCTTTTGTGGGTACTTTTCTTTCAAATTCATCCTTTTTAGGGTACTATGTGACATTTTTGCCCTTCGGAGGAAAAAAATTTCTACAGTATTAGCTAATAGGGGCAAAAATGTCCAAAAATTTCGCAAAATACCCTAAAAAAGATGAATTTGAAAGAAAAATACCCACAAAAGCAAAAAAATTTGTTCGCTACCCACAAGAGGAAATTGTGGCAAGTATAATACTTTTTTTAATCATTTGCCCTATTTTTTATATAGTTTTTAATGGTATGTGTGTGTGAGAGGAATATAATATAACGGTATATTAAAGCGGAGTAAGTGGTTAGTAGTGATGATGAAAGTGTTAGAGAAAGGAATGTGTCGCTGGGTAGGATAGTGTGGTTGTGAAAGGAAGTCAACGTGTCGTTGGGTAGTGGTCAAGTGACCACTGAGGATGCTCTGGTAGTGCATTAGTTACAGGGAAAATTGCACGAAAAAGTAACATACTTTATTGTTTATAACAATATTTAACTTTGTTAGCATAACGGACTTTTATCTTAGTACCTTGTATGTTAAAAGTTTGTAACTAGTTACTAGTTCATTCTTATATATTGGCCGAAGTATATAACTTCAAATGGTAAAAAAGACAAATATGTGAAAGTTTTTACAAGTTTCTCGTTTCTTTCAACAATTCCAATTGTTGTGTGTTATGTAATGTTTAGGTTCAAAATGCTGATGAAAATGTGTACCCATGTGATGTGGAGGCGACTCTGGCCTTCATTTTTCAAGAAAAAAGTGTTATAGTGCTGAATAATGATCTAGGATTTTCTGCTGAAAGCATGAAAGCACTTTGTGATGATGTTTGCAATATCAAAAAGAAGGAACCTAGTGGTGATAGGTATATTGATAACAAAGGCGTTGGTTTCAAATCTGTATTTCGCGTTAGTGATGCTCCGGAAATACATTCTAATGAGTTCAATATCAAGTTTAACATAAGTGACGGTTTGACAACAGCTGTTCCACCGCATGATGTCAGTCTGTTTAGCAAGATTGTTGCTTCGGATACTGATCCAGAGGATGAAAAACGTTGGAACACGTGCATGGTACTTCCAAAGAAAAATGAACTGCTTGCAGTCGAGGATATGATTTCCATATTTCGTAGACTCCATCCGCACGTAATGCTATTCCTTCACCAGCTTAAATGTATCAAGCATATAGATCGTGTACTTGGTTCTTCTATAGTCATGAGAAGAGAAGCTGTTGGAGACGGCATGGTTAATATATTTTCTAATAATGAAAAAACAACCTGGTTTATCAAAAAGTTTAGACTACAAGCGGGTCATGTCCGGCAGGATGTCCAAACAACTGAAATATCAATGGCATTCAAGTTAGAAGATTCAAATAATGGAAACTACACCCCAGATCTAAACCCACGACTTGTTTTTGCTTTTCTTCGTCCAATAGGGTATTCCGGTTTAGGTTTTATCATCCAAGCGGATTTTATTGTTTCCTCGTCAATGGAAGAAGTTGATGCGGATAGTCCATGGAACCAATGGTTACTATCTGAGTTTCCGAATGTGTTCGTAAGTGCTGAGCTGTCATTCTGTAGCCTTCCATGTTTTAGGGAGAATCCAGCAAGGGGTGTTTCCGTCTTTTTGAGCTTTGTTTCTCTTGGAGAGGGAGTTTACGGGTTTTTTTCTTCCCTTCCACGTATGATTATCTCCAAGTTGCGTGAGTCAAACTGTCTGCTTCTAGAAGGGGGCTGCAATGAGTGGGTCCGCCCATGTAAAGTAGTGAGAAACTGGACAGAAGAAATTCGTTCTTTGTTGCCTGATAGTTTGATAAGGAAGCGTCTTGATGTCGGCTACTTGAATAAAGATGTGGTTCTATCAGATTCATTGGCACAAGCTTTAGGCATTGAAGAATGTGGACCCAAATTTCTTGTTCAAATTATGATATCTTTATGTCGGGCTGATTCTCTTAAATCATTTGGCCTCAGTTGGCTATCTTCTTGGCTGAATGTTTTGTTTTTGATGTTGGTTGATGAAGCCGAGTATGATGTTATAAGTGCTCTCAGACACTTTCCGATTATTCCTCTTTTAGATGGCAATTATGCATCAATTAGTGATGGTGAAATCTGGTTGCTTACGGCTGATCCCGGTTTTGAAATGTTTGGGAACTTGTATCAAAGTCCGAAACTCAGAATAGTTGATCCAGACCTTTTCAGTGATCATCCTGAAAACATAACCAAAATGCTTTACAAATTTGGGGTCCAGAGGTTATCTGGTCATGAAGTTCTTAAATTGCACATCTTACCGTCAATATGTGATGAAAAAGTGTTGACGGAAAGTACGGAGTTGATGATTGAGTACCTGTCATTTATAATGTATCATCTAGAATCAAGTTGCTCCAAATGCCATGCGGAAAAGCAGCACTTATTCTCACAGTTAAGTAGCAATGCTTATATTTCCACAAATTATGGGTGCAAACGGCCTGCCGATGTGCCAATTCATTTCAGTGAAGAATTCGGGAATCCAGTTGATATGAACAAGTTGGTTGGTGGGACCAATATGGAATGGTGTGAGATTGATATCGGCTATCTGAAACACCCGATTTGCGAATCCAATGGAACATTGAAATGGAGAACGTTTCTGCAGAAATTAGGAGTCACTGATTTTGTGCAAGTAGTTGAAGTTGAAAAGAGTGCTGAGGGCGTAAAATATACTTCTCCGGAGTTAATGCATTTGTTGTCACATGTGACCACGCATGGTGATAAGGAAAAGAGTAAGTACTTGTTAAAGGTACTTAGTACGCTATGGGATGATCATCTTAGTAACAAGCCTTATAAATCTTATGTTATAAGAATGCTTCATGATTATTCATGGATGGTTTCTAGTATGGATGATCGACTTCACTTCCCTAAAGATTTGTTTCATAACTGTGAAGTGGTGTATAGGGTTCTTGGTCACAGGGTACCATACACTCTTCCAATGGTTAGTACATTGATTTTATTTCGTATGAAAAGTTGCAACTCTATGGAAGTATAAGTCTATAATATCCTATACTTTTGTTGCTAAATAGGTGAGCTCTGAGAAGTTTTTAAATGATATTGGCTTGAAGAAAACAGTCACTCTTGATGATGCGTTATCAATTCTCGAAGTTTGGAGAGGATCTAAGATTCCTCACAGGGCCAGGTATCACTATTTCCGTTTTTCAGAAGTATATGTTTTTTGTGCGTGTGTATGAATGGGGCGATTCTTTTTTTCTATATTTTTTCTTGTCTTTTATTTTCCTTTTGCTTGCTTGTTAACCGTTTATAAATTTACCTTTACCAGCGTATCCCAGATGTCCAAGTTCTACACATACTTATGTAATAGGATGAGCATCTCGAAGCAAAAGATAGTCAAGAAATTGCATTCTCAAGCTTTCATATTTGTTCCTCACTCGTTTAGTTCCATGCATGAAGTGGTGTCTGGTTCATTTTTATCTCCCAGTGAAGTATATTGGCATGATTCTTTCGGTTCAATAGAACAAACAAAGTCAATTCGTTCTCTTTTCAATAAGATGTTATGCAATGTCTATCCCCCCCGCCTCCATAATTTTTTTGTGAATGAGTTTGGAGTAGCTGAAAATCCTCCTCTCCTTAGCTATCTGCAGTCTCTGCTACAGTTATCAACCGAGAGTTTGCCATCACAGGCAGCTAAAATAGTGAGTACAGTAATATAGTCATTTGTTTATGCATATACTCTTGGTGGCAAAGTGGGCGTGTCTAAATGGGTTGACCAGTTGCTGTCAGGAAGGTGCAAGCACTTAAATATAAGACTTCCAAACCAATGTGACCCATTTTCACTTCAGCTAAAAGACGTAGTTTTATTCTTTAATATACTTTGGGTGACTGTCAAACCACATGACCGTGACCGGTTTTATTCTTAAATATACAGGTAGCTTTTTCTCATCGTTATTTTGTTTCATGTGTCAGTTTTTCCATGTTCTCATAAAATGGAGTGATGGATTAGACTCGTGGGTTCTGAGTTCTGAAGATATTGATTACATGAAGAAGAGTATGGAGAAATGGAAAACGAGGATCTTTCCTACTGTGCAAAATAAATGGGTATCCCTGCATCAATCATTTGGTCTCGTATGTTGGTGTGACGATGAGCAGCTAAAAAAAGAATTCATGAACATGAAAAATGTTCATTTTTTGCGTTTTGGGCAGCTTAGTATTGAAGAAAAGCAAATGCTTCGGGATAAGGTTTCTGTTTTATTACGGAGACTGGGAATCCCTTCTCTTTCTGAGGTATTCACATTCGCTCTCCCTCACACACACACTAACGTTTACCAAATATTCAAATATAAAATTTAGGAGAACGAATTAGAAAGGATTTTTGTATCAACATAAAATTTCTATATTGGTTTTTCTTGGTTCAACTTATATCTTATGAAGACATTGTGTGATCTTTCGTTTGGCTATAATACTAGAACGAAACTAGAGGTAGCGATTTCAACCCATTTACTTATAAATGGGTTGATTTGCGATACATATTTTCCTAACCGGTCAAATGGGTGGAATCAGAAAAGTTAGCTAAAAGTGAAACATGTCAATTAGATAGTTTTTGTAATTGTTACTAGTTATAATGCCCTGGTTTTTTAAAATTTTTTGAATTATATATTTTTATTTATTAAAAAACAAATAATTTAATCTTTGTTTTGTTTGATTTATGATGTTTAATTATAGTTTTTTATTATTAAAGATAATTATTTAAAATTTTTAATCCTATCATTAATTGCATTTTATGTATATTTTTTGTATTTATCTTCTACTTGTGTTATGGATAAATATAAAATGTTATCTAATAAGAAAATAATTTTTTTTTTTAAATAAAATTATTCTAAATAAGGTATGAATCTATTTTTTTGAAATGAAAAATTCCCAATAAGGTTTTTGTTTTATTATATAAAAGATATCTTTCCAAAAAGCTGATTGCGGGTCAACGGTCAACCTAACCTGTATGTTTAACACATTAACTATCTACAAGACTGATTGTTGAAACAACCCGTCTCAAGCTCGACTTGTTTGACCCATTTTACAACCCATTTAACACATTAACTATGTCACAGATGGTTTTGTGCTGCCGGTGACAGTAGGGATAATTGTATATTTAAAGTTGAAGTACTTTGTATCATTCATCCATTTTATGGCTTCTGCAGGTTGTGACTCGTGAAGCAATATACTCTGGCTTGTTGGATAATAGCTTTATAGCTTACTTCATAAACGGGGCTCTCCCATATGCTCAACGCTACATTTATAGCTTCCATCGAAAAGAATATTCTGAATTCAAGAACCTAAAGATTGTCGTGGTGGAAAAGTTGTTCTACAAGAACGTCATAAAGAAATTTGGTATTGAATCCAATAAGCAATTTGAGTGCAGTTGTCTTCTGCAGGACAACATCCTGTATGCAACTCCCGTATCTGATTCAGATTCCCACTCGCTTGCTATGGAGCTTTCTCGTTTTCTTGTTGCCGGAGTTCCTGAATTGCCCTTAGCAAATTTCCTCCACATGATTTTTACAACAGAATCATGTAACATAGAGGAGCAGATGGAGCTATTTTCAACAAATAAGCAAAAACTATTGAAGCTCCCAAGTGAAGAATCCGAGTGGTCTATGTTCTCCATTTCATCGCCAGAAGAAGGTAAGCTTAGACCAACCACAAGTTCTGGTTTCTCACGGGATGTTCCAAGTCCCGCAAAGTCTACATCTAAGAATTTACCAAGAATATCAAGAAGGAAACCTGCATCAAGTTTAAAATATGCATCAAAGACAAAAGAAGTTAATAGTGATCAAACAAGACATGATGAAAGCTTCAGTCGTCAGAAAAGAAGATGAAGCTTTGAAAGACCAATCAGGCTGATTCCTTGCACAAAGATACGCTTCTAACGGATTCCTTGGCACGAGCTTTAGGCAGGGGTGGCAATTGTTGACACGACAAACGACACGAACCTGACACGAAGTCAAACAGGTTTGGGTTGAGGATAAACAGGTTTTGGGTAAAAAACAGGTCAATCCGTCTAACCCATTTAAGAAACGTGTCGTGTTTGGGTTGAGTAAGTATTAAACAGGTCAACCCATGAACCTGTTTAAGTATATAAGACTAAAAATAAAATATATAACCTGTTTTTTTTATGTTGGATGTGGATTAAATGTATTTTGTTATGTGCTTAATATGAATACTTCAAATATCATTGAAATTGACGTCATAAAATTGTCGTATAGTTATTTGTATGTTATTTTTATCATATTTTAGATCCTTATATCATTTTTGCATTGAAAATAGTTAAATCAACAAACCACCAACCTTATTCACCACTAGACTTATTTACTTAAACGGATCACAAACGGGTTACACTTGTTATGCGAGTCTAGGTTAGGTTTTGAGTTTCCTACACGATTAATAAATGGGTCGTGTTTGGGTAGAGGCTATATTAACCCGCCAATACACAAACCTGAATATGTTAACATGAACACGACTCGATTGCCACCCCTAGCTTTAGGCATAGAAGAATGTGGGCCCAAAGTTCTTATTCAAGTTATTGTTAGATTTCATAATCATATTACTAATTATTATTGAAAACATCCCAAAGGGATCCCGTTTGATGCATATAAGTTAACACATAAAAACACATACAAGTTTAGTAACCTCTTGGTTTTATCACTTGAATTACTAAGACAAGTGATCTTGGTCTTGGTCTTGATCTTGATTCTTGAGGATCACAAAACCCTTATAGCAACTAAAGGAAGTTGCCTCTAAGGAACGCACACACTACACGTAGAATATGTGAATGCTAGTTCAACTAATTCACGATTCACACAACGAAACTCTTGGTTTTCTGTTTGTCATGTTCTTGGCCAAAACCCTAAGGGATTAGGGAACGGGTTAATCGGTTATAGGGAGTGGAATTAGTAGAGAAATAATTGCTTAGAGTTTAGGGTTACAAGTCAGTCAATGAACCAAAGAGTTTTTTTTTTTTTTTTTTTTTTTTTTTTTTTTTTTTTTTTTTGCTAAGAGTATGAGTTCACAAACCTATTTTATATATATATTTTTTTTCTAAATAGACCCACTATTTCCTTTGGCCTATATGCACAAGGCATGAATTAAAATGCCCCCCCCCCCCCCCCAATAAGTGGCTCATATAAATGTGACCTCACACACTCTCTTAGCTAAAAAAAAAAAAAAAAAAAAAAAAAAAAAAAAAAACTCTTAGCAGTTCCGTCTATCATTTTATTGTGAAAGACCTGAGTGGGCCGTTCTGCCATCAGTACCTCCATATTGCGCTGAGTAGAGTCTAATTCCTTCGCCACCTCCTTGGTCCTTAGTCCGCCGAACATAGGCCTTAGAATAGGCTTTATGGTTCAGTTGGGCTTATCACACAATAATTAGTCCATTACCAATCTATTGTTAAGTCCATTAGTTACATAACGCGTCTAACGTTTAAATTCGGCTTATATTTTTTAAGCCTCAATTTTTTGACTTATTTTAAGACTCATGGGCTTATATATAATCAACGTATACAAGCCCGCAAGTTTCAAAATATCAAAAAAAGTGAGGCTTATTGAATATAAGCCGAAACACAAATAAAGCTCATAACCGGCATATAAGCTTAAACAAACACCCTCTTAATTAAACTTTTTTGGGTTACTGTTATAAAATAGACATATGCATAGTGGCAAACAATATCAGTAACTAAAATTTTTTAAACCATTTCAGTTATAATAAGTATTTTAGTGGACGAAAATAGTAGAGCGCATTTAGTTGGAGAAAAAAATTTTAACTTTCAATTTTTAGTTTTGTAAAAAAATGAGAGGATTAAAGTACGTCTAGTTGTAGAAAAATTTCTTTAGAAAAAAAGGAACCTTATTAATTTTATCAACCAAAAACCAGCGCTTTACAAAAGTCCTTCAATGTATAAAAGGTATCTAATAGCCTTTTACAATAAATTATATTCACAAATAGTATCAAGTCTTATTTCAAAGACTTGTAATTTATCAAGTCTTTAGTTAAAAAGCTTTTCACCAAGTCTTTAATGTAATGCAAAAAACCTCTTGAAAAGCTTTTTCAAATAGTAATAAGTCTTTTGTCAAGTTACCATTGCATATGCTCTTGTGTTTTGTGGAAAATTTAAGGGTGCGTTTAGTTGATGAAAAATAAGTCACTTTTCTAGGAAATTTTCATTTGAAACAAAAAAAACTGAAAACCTGTTTATCCGTGCATTTTTAACAAATTTTTCAAAAAAGAATGAAAATCTTATTTTTCAAAATTTAACTAGAATTTAAGAAAGAGTTCTTTACACTTTCCTATATTTTTTCTTCCATTCTTTTTACATCCTCTTGCATTTTTCAATATTTTGAAAAATGTCATCTAAACGCTTTTTCGAAATTTATAGATTTCAAAAAAGAGAGAAATTTTTAAGGGGAGATGCATCTATTTTAATAGGTGCACCTAAAATGTGTGGTTGTGATTTCTTCTTATCCTTCTCATTTTAATTTTTCTTCTTATTTGATCCTAACTCGAGCTATTAAATGTAAAAAAGTCTTTAAAGACTTTGAGCATTGCAGATGCTCTAAAAAAACGTGTTCATATGACACTGTTTTCTATTTTGAATAAAAGAAGTATAATTACAAGGGAACAAAGAAAACACAAAAAATATGTTTTATTTCTCTGGTTATGTTGAGAAATGCATGTTTTATGTTGTGTAGAGAATGTGCTGGGAACCGTTTGATTTAAAGGCAAATTTTACTTGTTTTGTACAAAACATTTTATAAAAAACAGGTGTTTTCTTTCAACTAAACCCACCCTACAACCAGTCAAAATAGTTATTAGCAAATACAAGTATGTGCTAGAAATCAAATTTATAAAACATGCTATTTGGTAACTTAATTTACATCTATTTTTAGATTTTTAACCAACAGGTGAATTAACAAAAGCATTTTGCTAAACCACCATAAGAATAAGCTTCTTTAGAACTATTGTAAAGCTCATGTAAATGAATTTGTGAGCCTATACATGGACGCATTTAACGCGGACACTATCACTATGTTGGTCAATGGTCAGGGTGCAAAATGGTATTAAAGTCATTCGTGTGCTCAGGATAGCGGGACAATCATCGAGGATCATGAGTTCTTAAAGAGGCGTGTATAACACCTTAAGCAAATCTCACATCGATCATAGACATTAGTGGTAGTAGTAAACTCCCAAAAAACACTAAACCTTTTGTTATAATAGAACACAAGCGAACAAACAAATAAATTTCTGAAAGCAAATTACACTTGAAAATTTAAACATCCTGATGTCAAACGTCGAGACAGATTCATCAATGGATGAACCTTTCCTAAGCAGCACAGCCTCCACACACAATGCCCCTGTCATCAATTAGTGAATAAATAAGTACGACTCACAAAACGAAAGATGGAAGATATAAACTTTAAGAACCTTCATGGTATTATACTTACACGAAGGAGCAACCAGAACTTTTGCGCTTATATGGTCTCGCTGCTACCTCCTTCCTCCTTAGTGGTTGTAGCACAGCTTTGATTGACGTATCAAAAACTGATTTGACATTCTGATAGGTAACAAAGAAATAACTTCATAAACAACATAATCTTAAAACATTCCATTGAAAATGGAAAGAAAAATCTCGTATAAAATGTTTAACAGGTTAAGTACCTGTTGAGTCTTGGAACTGCATTCGATGTAAGCAACTGCGCCTATTTGCTTCCTTAGTTCCTCCCCCTAAATGTCAATAATTTCATCAAGGGTTTTGACTTTATGAGTCAAAGCTAGAGTACTAGTTTTCAGTTTTTCACATCAAAATTGAGAATTATTGATGTTTACATTAAGACATAATTGATCAGCATGTTAATCAATCAATAGATATCTCACAAATCGAAAAATTTTAGAGCCGAAAGTCAAAAAGCATCGATTTGAATTTGAAATGTAGTAGGTTTGAATGTTTAAAGTCAAAGATCAATGATTTAGTACCTGAGCATATGTGATAACATCAGAACCCATGTGATCAGCTAAATATGCTTTGTTATCACGAAGATCTGCAAGCACAAAAACCAAAGGACATTCTTGATTATGCGCTTACTTTTCAAGAAATATAGACTGCTAAAACACAAAGTAAACTATACCTAATTTTGTCCCAACTAGTACAACTGGAACATCAGGTGCGAATCTCCGAAGCTCAGGCATCCACTGTGAACATTGAATTCAAAATTACAAGAGTTAGTGTAAAACTATTTTAAGAGAAAAAAAGGCTACTGCTACTTGATGATCGGATCTTTTTCTTTTCCAAGATTCTTTAGACCATAGTTAAATTTGAAACCAGATAGATTAACTTTACATTCTGAACATTGTGTACATTTTTTAAAATCTTTTCTTACTTGAAAACATACCCGATCGAATATCTTCTCAATGAGATTTTCCCTGTTCAAGTTACTCGGGGGAGGGAGAGTCTTTGACTCAGATGTAAGCAGCCTAACCGGGGTATCCCCGTGACCGTTTTTGTCCCTTCTGTAGCCACCCCCAATATATATCTGATCGAATATATAGAATCTGATATGAATATAAACAAGGGTACCTTCTTGAGAACATTTTCATAACTTGCTCTACTGATTAGTGAAAAAGCCAACACAAAAATGTCTGCACCTCTGTAGCTTAGTGGCCTTAATCTGCTATAATCTTCTTGACCTTAAAAAACAAAATTTTCAGTCAGAAATCATGAAAGTAAACCCCAACAGTTCAAAAAATGCATTGAAAGACCGAAAAAAATTGAGTTATTGGCATACCAGCAGTATCCCAAAGTCCTAAGTTCACGATACTTCCATCCACAGCCACATTGGCACTGAAATTGTCAAATACTGTTGGAATATAGTCCTGCAAATAACCTCTAACATGAGTTACAATACAAACTTTTGCAAGAAACCTTGAGTTATAACAAACCAACACACAATATTCAAAAAGAAAATGGACTATATTTTCAATATTGCCTCAAATAATCAACATCTTAATCTGTGAACGAAAGACCACCAAGATACAAATTAAGAAATCCCAAATTTAGAACATACGAACTTGTAATCATAAAATAAAAAAATAAAAAAAAAGGGAGTCCATTTACATTTATTCAGATATCCAAACATAGTTAGGAACAATAAAGTGTACTATCACCACCAACTATTCAAAACATATTTTTTTTTTGGGTATTGAGATGCAATGAACTCGATTAGTAGTTATAAGTCAGAACTCAGAAGAGCCCAAAGATACAAACTTTATTGCAAGAAACACCAAAATTAGACAAACCAACATATAATCATCAAGAAAACATAATATAAATTCATTTCTTGAAATACTCACAAATTATCAAGAACAGTGACAGGTAAGGGGTGTTTGCTTCCGCTTATACAGCCGGCTTAGGGCTCATTTGATTTTGGGCTTATGTTTCATAAGCTCATTTTTTGTGGCTTATTTTCAAACTTTTTCGACTTATATAAGTTTCTTATGTTATAATAAGCTTATATAAGCCGAAAAGTTTCAAAATAAGCCACAAAAAGTTAGCTTATGAAACGTAAGCCCAAAACCAAATAATACAGCCGGCTTATGGCTTATTTGATTTTGGGCTTATGTTTCATAAGCTCACTTTTTGTGGCTTATTTTGAATCTTTTCGGCTTATATAAGTTTCTTATGTTATAATAAGCTTATATAAGCCGAAAAGTTTCAAATTCAGCCACAAAAAGTTAGCTTATGAAACGTAAGCCCAAAACCAAATAAGCCATAAACCGGCTACATAAGCCGAAACAAATACCCCCAAACTGTATTGCAAGAAACCACAAAACTAAACAAACCAACCAACATATAATCATCAAGAAACAATACTTTATGTTCATCATTTCTTGAAATGCCCATAAAGAATCAATAGCTATATCATCCTAAATTCCTAATATGTTGGCCAATAAACCCAAAGATACAAACTTTATTGCAAGAAACACCAAAATTATCAAGAAAATAAAGTTCATTTTATTTCTTAACATACCCACAAAATGAAAATTCATCAAGAACTGTATAATGACTATAATCCTAATATGTAAGTCAATAAGCCCAAAGATACAAACTTTATTCCAAGAAACACCATAACTAAACAAACCAACATATAATCATCAACAAATTGGACTTAATATACATTCTTTAACATACCCACAAAATGAAAATTCATCAAGAACTGTATGTAATCCTAATATGTGAGCCAATAAGCCCATAGATACAAACTTTATTCCAAGAAACATCAAAACTAAACAAACCAACATATAATCATTCATTTTATAACATACCCACAAATTATCAAGTATAAAAAATGAGACTACTATACTTACAGTAGGGAACTTGTTACTAGTGTAACAAATGAGCATACAAGTTTTACCAACAGCTCCATCTCCAACACAAACACATTTTACAAACCTTGAAGCACTCATTTTTTCTTTTTTTATATAAAAAAATTTTGAAATGAAGAAGAAAGATGAAAGTGTGCAGAATAAGACAGTAGTTAGATGAGTTTATTTAAGTTGTTGAGACAAGACAAATAGACAAAGCTTATGTATATGTGTCCACTGGCCGCCCTTATTCAAAGTTTTTATAATTTTAAGACAACATTTATATACCCATATAAGGTTAAGGGGTAATTTTTTTATTATATATATTTTTTTTATTATTATTATTTTTTTTTTTTTTGAATTTGTTATTCGGAGAGAGCGAGTCTTTTAACTTAGGTATACATGTCCGTGGTCTAATCTGGTTGACTGAGTATACCCGTGATCATTTTCGACCATTTCACTTACCATTTATATTTTTTTTTACCTAATAAGTTTGAACTTTAAACTTGTTGGAAGGACATCAGATGACTTACGAGTTACGACTGCTATTTGTTATTTGTCGAGGACGACTTAGTCAATTTAGATGTACACGTAAGTGGTCTAATCTGGTTGTGTGAGTATACCCGTGATCATTTTCGACCATTTCACTTATCACCCATAAATTTATACCTGATAAGTTTGAACTTTAAATTTGTTATGAGGACATTAGATGACTTACGAGTTACGACTGCTATTTGTTATTTGTAGAAGGCGACTTAGTCAATTTAGATGTATGCATAAGTGGTCTAATCCGGCTATCTGGACCATTTCTTACTATTTCATTGATCACGCACAAATATGTACCTAATGAATTTTGAACTTTAAACTTGTAAGATCATATGATATTTCAAATGTTTTTAAATAAAGTTATTTATGGTTGTTTTTAACTTTTAACTACCTAGTAAAATTATTGGTGAATAATTAAAACCTAAAATTTATGAGTATCTTTAATGAAAGGACACCTAATATGTGTTAATAAGTGTGTTATGTAAAGATATTATTAGAACAAAAGGTACACAGTTAGAGTATTAAATGTTGAGCAAATAAGTTTAATAGCCTTATAATGTATTAGTTGAGTTAAAGGGTATTAGTTGGGATGATGCAGTAGTAGTTATAACTTACATTTAAATATAAAATATTTCAAAATGGCACAATATTTTTATCAAAGTATTTTTATTTAAGTTAGCTTTCAGGTACAATACTATATTTTTCTAAAGGACACTTGATCATGATTATAGTAATATTTTTCTTCAAAGTAGGTTATCGATCAAAGGAGGTAACAAGTCATCAAGATTGAGGTCACTTTTTTGACTTTTAAGTCATCATCCCTCTTAATAAATTTTGAAATCTTTGAAAGATACTTTCATTTGAATTGCAGAAAGGCAAGCCAGGGCCCCCTACTAAAAACGGTAACCATGTTACTCCCCCCATCTACTACATGTAACGTTTAGTTTAGCATCTTTTTGAATAATTCCGTTTTTATAAAGCCAGTCAAACTAAGGTGATTTTTTTTTTTTTTTTTTTTTTTTTTTTTTTTTTTAAACTCTTAACAGCCTCGTGGTCAGACATTTTGGCCGTTTTCGTTCAGACGCGGTCAGGTGCAGTAAAATCTTAATAGTTTAGACTTGAGAGGGGTATCTTAATGCCTCTTGTTGACACAAAAATAACAAAAAAATAATAAAATAAGAATAAAATAAAAAAAATAGTACGAGCAAGCAAATGTGCGGTTCAAACATGGGTTTTTTTTTCCGTTCAGATGCGATCAGATTCAGACATTTACGCCTCAGATTCAGATGTGCTGTTAAGATTCAGATTCAGATTCAGAGTCTCTTGAAAAACAAACACCACCTAAGGGTCTGTTTGATTAGACGTAATGGACTTATAAACGAATGTAATTGATGATGTAATGGAATGTACATAGTAATTGAATGAGTCATTATTGTTCCATTGATCTATTTGATTACTATGTTGAAATGGAATAAAGGATTAACACATGTTGTTTAGTATGATGATATGGACGTCGGAAAGGAATGAAATAAAGCAAAATGTGATTACATGTCTTAATGGAATAAAAAAAACTAGGGGGCGACTATGTAATAAAATTGGTACTTACAATCTTACAGATGTAATGAAATGAATTAATGAATAAAAAATCCTATTACAAAACTCAAAAGAAACAACATTTTTCCATTGTATAATATGATTTATTCCATGCCAACTCCGATATACTCGGTTCTAGGTTTTAGTTATAGCGAAAACTCGACCCTTGTCTCTGTCCCCGATCCACAATTGATATGAGTTGTATATCTCCGTGCAAGGCACGTGACAGGTTGTTAAAAAGAGTCACGCATTCAACATGTGACATGTGAGTTCTTTACACAAAATGGGCAGGACAAGCCGTTAGTCACTCAAGTGGCTGTCGAATTAAGGAACATGGTTCCGACTTGGTGGGATGTTGGAGACTTCACTACAGATACTTTAGGCTTGTCTTCTTTGGGGGACTTAAAACAGTTTTAATAAGAGACTGTTTTTGACTTGGTTCTTCATACGACTTCTTGGGTCATACGGAGATATAGGAATCATATTTCTGTTGATGGTTAACCTCCTGAAACAGATACCATTGGGAAGAAATTAAAGTGCTCATTGTCGAATCCTACACAGGCATAAAAAAAAAAGTAGCAAATCCTATTTGGTTGGATTGAATTTGTAATCCTAAACATGCTTGTACAAAAACTGCAGTCTTTTATCACTAGTTTCTTGCTAGAGGCGTAAATTGCAAGCCGTTAAAATAGCTTAATGTTTTTTATTTAGCGGACGTGGTTACCTAAAAAGAAATGATGTTTGTTCAGCTCAAACTATACATTATCGATAACCGAAAGTTTGAATGTCTGATGTTGGACCAAGCCAATTCTAAACCAACACCAAACCACTATTAGACATTCAAATCTGACCGGGTTCTGAACCATTGTAAACCCCAAGAACCAAGCATCAGGTAGACTTGTTACAAGGTTACATAAATCCAAGAAAGAAAAAATAAAAACCCGGTTGAGTGAAACAGCCGAGACCGGAAAGAGATCCCAAGACACTAGAGAGACAGGAAGTACAATATAACATAACCACTAACAGTTCTACATTACAAATCTTGTTCGGATATAAAGATGTAAACTCAATCCATTTATTTTAAAAAGTATTACATAGATAAATATTGCTTCAAGCACAAACCTCAACTTTCAAAATGAACTTATTAACTAGGTCATAAAAATGTCATAGTTTGAGGTGTCACAGTAAAACGATTGGAAATTTACAAAGCTGCTAAGATTTCATCTGCACTGGAGACAGTGAATTCACCACCGGATTCAATGTTAGCAACCACCACCTTGAGGTTATCGACCAACAAAGCAAACCTCCTTGACCGGATCCCAAGACCTTTCTCGTTGAGGTCAAGCTCGAGTCCAAGTGCATGAGTGTAGCTTGCAGACCCATCAGCTAGAAATTTCACGTTCTTGGTATCTGGGTACGATTTCTTCCATGCCTTCATCACAAAAGGATCGTTCACTGCAAATCAAACAAAAAAATGACTTCTTTCAATAAAAACATATAAATTCAAGCATGAAAATAGGTGGCTTTAAAGAAAATAAAAATAAAAATTAATGCTTTAGTAGAAGAGATCAAGAGACTTACCACTAATCAAAAGAAGCTCCTCCACACCCTTTGCCTTAAGCTCTTCGGATTTCTCAATGAAGCCTGGAACATGCTTCATACTGTTCCACAAGAATAATTAAGAAAACGTAGTTACGAAAACTCAATTTAAGTACAAAATAAAATCATGTTAAATATTAAGGCTAAAGTTCTCCATGATTTTGTCCAACTTGCAAAAAATAACTTACGCTCCTACCGGTTTGAAACTACATAGAGGCGTATACATTTCATTTCAGTAACTAATAAAGTATCAATAAAAAAACTTTAACAACTTATCTACAGAAAAGAATTGTAAACAAAATAAATATAGGTATTCAACGAATAAAACGTAAGCTTGGATTCATATCCATGTTATGTTACATTTTAGACCAGCAACCCTATGCAGAGACCTAGAAGACTGTACTTGGACGTCCATATACCGAATTTGGACGATGAGTCAACAGATAGTTGTAAGATAACCACGACTGTAAACTTATCCAACTATCCCCAATGTCAAAGATTACTAAGGGTGCGTTTGGTTGGGAGGTATGGGAATGAAGGAATGATGATGACTGTGATCGTAAATGTTTGGTTGACATATATAGATTTTTTAAGTTATGGACTCATTCCTTAATAATTTCCATACTCCAAGCCACTCACAAGAGGTTGGTTTAGATCCATTCCATGTAATCATTCTACCCTACAATGAAACATATACGGATTGTGATTCCGAAACTTATACCAAACGCACCCTAAATATGTAACCTTTTTATCAACAGTCCTCTCACATTACAGACTTAATCCACAACCCCTAAACTTCAACATTACAAGATATACCGTCATTCGACAGTAATTAGAAAACAACACCTTAAAAACACTAAAACCTTATTAGCAAAACCTAAAAACTAAAACTTATCCAAACACAAAGTAAAACAATACAAATGATTTAAACCCCTAAAACCAAATTATATCCCAACTTTACAGGTCGTATTACCGGTTCAACCGGTTCGACCACCGGGTCAACCCGGTTTTCAACCCCCCCAAAGAACAACTTTATTTCCATCAGTACAAAACATTATAGATCTAAATCATAACTAATTCGTACATTGAGCCTAGAAAAGCATTTACCAACAAAGATACCATCAAAACCCGGTTTAATTTGGACTTTTTGGACCGGAACCGGTTCAACCGGCCGGGTCGAACCGGGTTCCAAAACACAAAATACACAATCCAAAGTAACACAATTGATGACTTCAAGGGTTAAGAACAAAACCCGGTTCGGTCTCAAGAACCGGTTGACCCGGGTTTGGAAAATAAAAAAACCGGGTCGAACCGGGTTTGAAAAAAAGGGGTGGTACCTGCAAGTGGGAGTAAAAGCACCAGGAACACCAAAGATGACAACTTTCTTGCCGGCAGCAAGTGAATGGACTGAGACCTGCTTCATCTCATCGTTTTCATCGAAGTAGGCTAGTGTTCCGTCTGGGATGACGTCATTCACACCGATTGGGGCCATTTTTTTTTATAAGATTTGATGAGTTTGTTGATTAAACTGTGTTTGGTGGTGGTACTTGGTTGTGAGATTTAAGTTGTGAGTGGGTTGGTTTATATAGTGACTTGGTCTTACTGTACACATATTATTTTTTTTGGAAGGCGACTTTCAATTTTTTGGTTTAGAGTTGCACCCGCCACAATAGCAGGCCCTCATCCACCACATACCCAAACTATCTTGTCTTAACCGGGCCCATGCTGGCGTAGTGGGGATTAAACGGCGTTCGCTCGGAAACCGTACCGCCTCCACACGATTGTTCACTCCTAGGAATTGATAAAAAAAAAATATTGGGATAATACCTCTAAAAAGCACTGAAGCGTTCGGTAAAAAGTTCGTTTATTTATTAAATGAATGAACATTAACAATATTTTAAGTTTGTTTAGTTAAATGAACAAACATCAAAAGTCGTGTCCGTTCATTTATGTTCGTGAACGTCCGATTATCCGTTTGTTAAAGTTCATTTATCTTTTTATGTTCGTTTATCATATATTTTAATTTTACAATTTTAAAATTGGCTTATATAAATAAAACAACACTTATAAAACAATATATTGTGCAGAATTCAATAAAATTTATGTTTGTTTGTCTATTTTCATTTATGTTCGATCGTTTATGTTCGTTTAGCGTTCGTTTGGTGTCTTAATAAACGAACATGAACAACTCATTTTCTTAATAAACGAACATGAACAAGAAAATTCGTCCGTTTAAGCGTCCGTGTCCGTTTATTTGTCCGGTTATAATTAAATGAACGAACATGAACATGGCTCCGTTCGTGTTCGTCCGGTTCGTTTACAGCGCTACGCATACTTGTTCAAAAATATTTTTTTGGGTGTCGAATAATTTTTTTTATATGAGTATTGAACTTTTAATTTTGGACATTTTGAGATACTTTGTGACGTTTTTACCCCCCAAATTATTAAAAATCCAGGGGCAAAAATGTCATGGTACCTCAAAAAGTTCAAAATTAAAAGTTTATTTCGTCAAAAAGTTCAAAAAATGGATGTTCAGTACTCGTATAAGGAAAAAAAATTGTTCAATACCCAGAAAAATATTTAAAAAATAAACGTAGACCTTTAATTAAACGTAAAACCGTAATTTTGAAAGAAGTAAAAAATCCTAATAATAATAATTTTTAATTATATTTATTTTTGCCAGTAAATAATTATTTTAGGACTAACTGCTACTATTTTTTTACTTTTTATTTTACTATGACTAAGTAAATAGTTTGAGTTGACCGGATTTGAAATGGAGTTTCGTTAATGGGATTGGATGAAAAGATTTGGAGTCCGGTTGGTTGGAGCGTAAGTTAGTTTTGTCGGAATTACCAAGAATGGTTTTATTGCATTTGACTATCGGTGTAAAATTTTATTACATTTGACCATGGGTGTTCTTTGACCGGGTGTTATGGTCACCAACCCACTGCTTTTATGTGAGCGTCAAATAACTATTCAATACGTTATGAAATGCATCATCAAACAGGTGTTATGTTCATCTAATCACCTTAAACAAAAAATATAAAAATATCTCATTTTATACATAATACCTCACAAACACGGGGAAAAACATGAGAAACTGTTTGGTGGTCTGCACCATCGAACCATTTCAAAAGACACCTATTGGTGCGCGGTTGGAGATGGGAACAATGGGGTTCGGGCATGGTTAGTGAGGATGGCGGACGTGGTGGCCCTTCACCACAATAGTGACCAGTCTTATGTATAATTTTGTCCACTCTTTACCATTTTTGGTTCATCTTTAACTCCTTTTATTACTTGTAAATCCTTTTGTTTGTGGTGGTAAAATTTGACAAATACGGTTGCAAAACACTTTTGAACAATTGTAACGATTTTATATAGCAAAAACAACTTTCACATATTCAAAATCACTAAAGAAAATCAAACATGTAACAATTGATCTTTTTATAACTTAGAATTAGATCAATAAAGTTAACATAATTCTAATGTTGATTAACAAGAATCGTTTTGGCACTATCCCATAGCAAGGTTGTAAAAATCGCTAGGCGTTTGTGAGGCGGTTGGGTAGGGCCTAGCGATTAATCGGATAGGCGAGGATTAATCGGGGATTAATCGGATTAGAATTTTTATGCACAAAATTGTAATTTTAGATATTATATTATATTATATGTATGCAATAAGCATAATGCATCAAATTTCAAATATCTCAAGTGTTCAAATATAAATATAAAGATATAATTCTTCAAAGCTTAAAGTCAAACACAGATATTACTCAGTTTGTTAACTATTTTTAAGCGATATTTGACTGATTTTGTCTGATTAATCGGTTTCTGGACCAATTTTTAAGCTATTTTGACTGATTTTTAAGCGATTTTGTTGACCGATTTTTAAGCAATTTTGTCGGATTAATTCGATTAGACCGATTTTATCCGATTAATCGGTTTGTTGACTGATTTTTAACCGGTCTTTGACCAAAACGATTAAATAGACCGATTATGATAAATCAAGGCGCTTAGTAAGCGATCAGCGATTATGCGAGAATTAATCGGCCGCCTGGACCGATTTTTACAACAGAATCCCATAGTGCACTTCTCCCGCCTCCCAAACTACCCATTTTAGTATAAGCCTTTTTTTTTTTTTTTTTTTTTTGGATTTAGCTACAGTACTTACGCAGAAGTTAGTTCCTGCCAATCTCGAATAATAATTAGTGATTCGATTCCACAGTACATACCCAGAATGTAGTCCCTGCCAGCTTCGAATCGAAGCATATATGGGGTAGAACCCCACAGATTCCACCTTGAAGAAAAACCCCCATGAAAAGACTCGAACCTGAAACCTCTCGCATGTGGTAACAACCTCCTCAAGGTCACCCTTGATGGCCAACTGAGCTAGCCCAGTTGGTTAGGTATACGCAATGTTGCTTTGCGTTTATTTTTCTTTCGTTGAATTACTATACTTTGTATTTTGTAAGTGTAAAATTTTCACTTTATATATTTTGTGGTTACTATTTAAATATATCAAATGTGTTTATAACAGGTTTTTAGAAACAACTTTTATAGGGAGGTATAATGCAACGAATAATGATAATATTGATTGTCATCCTTTATAAAGTTTAAATTACAATATCTCAAAATTTATTATTTTTACAACCTTCGTTTAATAACCCGTGCGTGCACTGAGTTAAAAGGTTAAAGTTCAGCTAAAGTTATTATGAGTTTCGTCTATCAAATTAAAGCTTAGTTTATGTTCAAAATCGCAGTAGCTAGTTATTTGTTCAAAACAAATATGAATTACAAAATAATTTTTATATCGGTATACATTTTTAGTACTGTAGTAAAAATACATGTTGTGATTCCCATATCCCGATGGACAAAAACTCCACCAACAGTTTTCAATTCGTAATGTGATTAAGAGAAAAGGAAAAGCAAAATAGCTTAATTATTAATTAATGACTGCATATTTATTGAAATTTATGAGTATATTTAGGGCAACCCTTTACTTTTTTCTAGGCTGCTAGAAAAAGTCAATATACAAGATGTCAAACTTTTTGAACTCGTTTATTAATTTTAATGGTTCATTAACATAATGGGACTGGCAACCTTGCGGGGAGTTGGGTTCGGCAAAGAGTGCCGATCGGAAAGCATGGCTGCCACTGACTTGGCAAGCCAAAATCGTTGCTGCAAACGGTGTTTCACACCGAATCGGTGGGGAGAAAAACAAGGAAGAAAATGATCGTTTGGGAGTAAATGCTTGGAGTGTTTAATCTTGAGGCAAGGTTAGGCAAGGTTGCCACTAAAAATCCATGTTGAGGCAACCTTAGACATAAAATGTGTTGGAACTAGGTGATTGGTTGTTTGCATAAAAAGTTGAGGCAACCTTAGACAAGGTTGCCACCCCCTATTCCCTAATACGGAATATATTAAAGGGAAAATGACAAAAAAATTTGCAACCATACTTCACCAAATAACAATTTTTCTTCAAAAATTCCGAAATACCAATAAAATCCGCAAGATTTGTGATAGTTTGCGGATTTTTTGAAAATCGTAAGGTTTGACTTTTTTTGAAGTCAAATCTTGCGATTTTTCGATTTTTTTTAAAAAAAACCTTGTGATTTTTTGATTTTTTAAAAGACCTTGCGATTTTTCGATTTTTTGTTTTGCAATAATTTTTTTTTAAAAAAAGCGCAATTTTTTTGATAAATCTTGCTAGATTTTTTGATTTTTTCAAAAATTCGCAAAAAGTCGCAAAACTTGAGGATTTTATGGATATTTAGTGAACTATGGTTGAAAAAATAGTATGTTTGTCATTTTCCCTATATTATACGAGTATATGACAACATTGTTTACACCTATAGGTCATTTTAAGATATCATGACTGATTTCATTAAGTGCATATAGGCTATGCATAATGCAATTGCTGCTTTCTGATTTTTCAACTACAAAACACCTCATCTAATTTGATTAGTCAGCAATGTATTTTTTTTAATAACTATCTCACAAGTCAGGGTTTATATAACACATGTCTTAAGCATTACTTTGAATCAACAATCATTATTAGGGTCCGTTTGATTTGTAGATTAGTTTAGGATTTGGATTTTAATTTAGATTTAAATTTAGAATAAGATTTGAATTTAGATTTGATGTAGGTGAGAGAAAATATAATATTATTAAAAATACTGTAACAAATTAAAAATATTTTTATAAATAACATTTTAGGAGAGATGCATGTAGGCCCTCAAGAAATTGACAAATCCCACCTCATTTATAGAGAATCACTTTTAAGGGTGTGATTGCCATTTTTGAATCCAAACCGCAAACCAAACAACATTTTAGTGTCACATCAATCTAAAACCCATACCAAAGTGTCAAAACAAACGCCACTTAAATTGAACCATTAGGATACAACAAGTCTTTTGGTTAGTCAGTAATGTACTATCATGCAACTTAGCTTAAATGGGACATTATTTATTTATTTTTATTTTTTTTTATTTTGAACGGCTTGTTAGTTGTTAGTAGTTCAGGTAGTAGTGATATTTAATTGGGCCGTATGTTGACCCTGAACTAGGGGTGAGCTCGGTACCGGAACCGCACCCAACCGACCCGGAACCGAGAGAACCGAGAACCGAGAACCGAAAAACATATATTTTAGGAACCGAGAACCGAACCGAGAGCATGTTTCGGTACGGCTTCGGTTCTCGGGTTTGGTTCGAGTATTTTCGGTTCTACCCGATTGGAACCGCTAATTTCTAAAAAAAAAGGAATTCAAAAACCCAATATTCTTAATGTGTTTCACACATCTACGTACCTTACCTAACATCGGACGCTATTTTTTTGCCGTGCCTGCCGTGAGACTCTTTCTAATAACGATAATGTATGAATTTTTTAATTATGCGTTAATGTAATTGTTATGAAGAAATATAAACATTAAGTTGCAACAAGGATGGAACTATAGTACCTTGTTAAACTATTAAAATCACGATGAATGTTTGTAGTATCACGTAAAAAAACCAAAAATCTAATAAAAATCCCATATATTGGAAGTAGGGTGGTTCTTCGGTTTCGGAATCGAGAACTGCGGTTCCTAACCGAACCGAAATTTTAGAATATTGAGGACCGGAACTGAACCGCGGTTCAAAAATTCGGTTAAGGTTGGGTCGGTTCCGGTTCAGTTCGGAACCGCAGTTCTCAGTACATATGCTCACCCCTACCCTGAACTCCGCCTGAAGGGGTAAAAATCTCTGGTGAGACTCGAACCCTAGCCAAACTCCCCCTCCCCACTCCCCTAAAGAATCTTGGCGGCCAACTGAGCTAACCCAGTTGGTTAAATAGGACATTTTAGTATTAACATTTTATGAAATAAAAGAGTACTGTTCATCTATATTAAAAGTAGAGGTGAGCATTGGGTCAAACCCGACCCGAATGCGAAAAAGGAAAAAAATCTCAAACTGAGAAATAGATATCAAAACCGAAACCGAAACCGAAACCGTACCGAATAACTCGGTTCGGGTCAGTTTTCGGGTTTCGGACAAAAAAACCCGACAAAAACCAAATCAAACCGAAACCGAAATAAATATACAAAACCGAAACCGAACCGAATAAGGTTGGTTTGGTTCGGTTCGGCCCGGTTTCGGTCAAATTTTGTCAGTTCGGGTTGGTTTTCGGGTGGATTTGCTCGACCATAATTAAAAGCATCGGGTGTAGTCATTTATGTCAAAGCCAAAAAGTGGTATCACATCATGTCACATAATCATTCTCCTATACATTAGTTGGAAACAACCAGAGTCTTTTTATATTTATTAGCTCCTCCATAGATTCTTTACAAATTAGCATATGACCATTGTTTCATCAGCAAACTGCAAGTGAGTTGTTTAAAATTAGACTCTCCTTGCAATCAAATAGTAGAAGGAGAGCTCCTCATTAACACATTATCACATACACTTGGTGTGCCTCATGTAATCAAAGGAAATATTCACGTCATATGCATAAATTAAACAAACACATATATATTATAAGAATCAAGATTTTAACTATATATTGTCCACAAAATTCATTCATTGTTCTTTATGAACACGTTAAGACCTAAAACACAAATAAAGTAGACCAGCAATTGAAGAATCAATGAAAGTATGATATGATGGATCATATTTTTTAATTTTTATTTATTTTTATATATTATTTTTTAATCAAGATAGGCAGCTTGCAACTCGACTATTGACTATACAATAAATATCATTAATAAAACAAAGGTAGGGATCTGATGAAACTTTACAATTCAAAAAAGAACTTGGAAGGTAAAAGCTTATATAACAAAAATATTAAATTAAAGTAAAACCTACAGGGACAATAACACATAGTAAACCTTATTCTATTTTCCTGCAACAACTTATATCAATTGCAAACTTGCACTGTAAACACTTTAAGATAAGCCAGTAGCCCCACAAATGATCCCCACACAACGTGCAGTCACCATTTCTTTCAGTCCCTCGGAAAAGTGAAAGAGGGTGCGGGTGACATTTTAACGACAAAATGCATGACTTTACATTCTCAAATTGGTCAACAACTCTGTCAAGATAGAAAGGGGTCCATGTTCGTGCCTCTTGAAGTATAAACTCAACATAAGGAAGATTAATAGAATGGACACATTGATCACAATGATAGAACGCAACATTAGGATTAAACTCCTCCTCACAAACTTCACAAAAGTAATCACCACCATAGTTTTCAACTGGGAAGTACCTTAGGGTCATGGGATGCTTGTCATACTTGTTCCTTATTGTATCAGGCCACAACAAAGCACATTTTGGATGTAGGTAAAACTTACAAGTCTCACAACCGTAAAAATGTTAAGTCTTTGCATCAGACAAACACAAACGACAATACTTTTCGGAACTTGGCATATGTTTACGAAGTAGATGATTTGGATGGGATTTATATGTGATAAATTCAGGTGTGACCCCGCAAGAAACGTCAACTTCATAGCTACTTCCAGAACATTTGTCCTCATCACTGTAAACAAATCCACTGCAAGCTGACTTACCACATAAACAACGAAACACACTCGGAGAGCCAGTCATCTTAACTTTATAGGCAGCCGGGTGCACCACACATGGAGAACAAAGTTGCATCCCTCATCAGCAGTTGTACATTTGTAAAATGGCATGTTTGTGATTGGTCTTATGCATGCATTGCATAAAACTTCAACCATTTTCATTGAATCATGACTGGATGATGTTGTTATTCTTGAAGAGGTAGGTGTTGCTGTAATATCATTATAACATGGTGTATCTACAAGAGTTGATGCGTGTTGATGAAATGGATGTGTTAGGTTGGTTTTGAAGGCCCTTGATCCACTTTCTCCATAAAACAAGTGTTTCAAGACTTTGGTTTGGCTGGTTTGATCGGGGTATGGGAGATGGAGAAGATCAGGATAGTCATCATCTTTGTAATTTTTTAAAGTTTTGCTAGTACCTGCAGAACCATATAATACATGTGTAATCACCAAATTATTCATACATATATCCAATATAATACAAACTTGTATATATGTAGTAGTTGTACGTACCTTCATTAAAGAGGATGGATACGAGTGATCCCTTTTTTAATGTACTTGCACAATTTGTGTGTACATAATAACGACATTTCTCACACTTATAAATTCAAAGGTTCTCAGCAAATCTCTCTTCACATACCTTACATCTTGGATCAAATTTAGCTTTTTGATCATCTCTTGGATATGAATATACAAGTGTGAGTGGGTGAGTATGAAAGGAATTGTCTTTCTAAAATGTTGAATTAACAACTTTTTCCTCAGGAAAACACAATCACTATGGGCGAAAAAGCAAAAACAGGTGGTACAATGATAAAAGTTCCCTGATTGTACAGTCCCACAAGCATCACAATTTTCCTCAATATATCTATAAATAGGAATTAATGGGTGTTGGTGGCTTGAGTGATAAATCGTATGGTTTTGTATGTCATGTTTGGTACATTGTAAACCAATAGGTATATATCACATTGAACACAAAATGAAAGTTGGTTTTCATTTTGTCATGCTGTATTGTTACATGAAAATGTGTCATGTTGTATTGTTACTAGTTAACTAGTACCATGAAAGTGATTTTTCCCATTTCTTCTTTAGTTAAAACAATTTATAATGTAAAAATGCAATGAGTCTAAAAAAATCAAATTGTTTGTAGTTTTGTACCAATAAACACACTTATTTAATCATAAGAATTTATGGTATGCTTGAATCATTATAAAAAAAAAAAAAAAAAAAAAAAAGTCAAATTAGACTCAAGTTAATATAGAGTCGTCATATTTAACAAGAATCACTGTTGAGGGTGTAAGAAATTAATCTCTTCAATCATAAACATAAGAATATGAGTGTTAAAGAATAAAGTAAATTATTTTATGCTAAGGTAAAAGACTTGTTATATATTTGCCTTAAAAATTCGAAACACGAAACAAAGAGCAAGAGATAAATTAAACTGCCCCAGAAAGAAAAGAATGTTCAACCAATAATTACATTATTGTTTATCAAGGTATATCTTTTTCTTGATGGACGTGCCAACCTATATTCGAAATGTGTTTTCTTTACTCTGTGGATTAATAACGAAAGGGAAAGGAATATATCACTCAAAAGTTTCCTTATATAATGTCCTTTACCTTGATTTGAGGTTATCATCTTTTCTATCTGCCATTGTTGTATTCTATTTCATTTCGATCCAAAAACAATTCCTCAAATTAAAATCAATTCATGAAATGGAAGTGTTGCCACATGCACATCCATTGAAACTTATAGATCTCAATCCAGAATATCCACACGATGAAGTAGTATACGATGATGAAGAGGAGTTGATTATGAAACAAGACTTTCGATGTCCGTGTGGACGTTGTGGTCAAGAAATCAACTTCTATCACAGGTATTACTACACGTGTGATCAATGTGACTACTCACTTCACAGATTATGTGTAGAGCTTCCCGCGGTGTTGAAACACGAATTTCATCTTGACCATACTCTAATCCTCTGTCAAGTGTTAGGAAAAGAATGGTGTTGGTGTCAAATTTGTAAACGTGAGCATGTCTACCAATACCTATATTATCATTGTGCTCAATGTGATATATATCTATTGGTTTACAATGTACCAGACATGACATACAAAACCATACGATTTATCACTCAAGCCACCAACACCCATTAATTCCTATTTATAGATATATTGAGGAAAATTGTGATGCTCGTGGGACTGTACAATCAGGGAACTTTTATCATTGTACTACCTGTTTTTTCTTTTTCGCCCATAGTGATTGTGTTTTCCTGAGGAAAAAGTTGTTAATTCAACATTTTAGAAAGACAATTCTTTTCATACTCACCCACTCACACTTGTATATTCATTTCCAAGAGATGATCAAAAAGCTAAATTTGATCCAAGATGTAAGGTATGTGAAGAGAGATTTGCTTAGAACCTTTGGATTTATAAGTGTGAGAAATGTCGTTATTATGTACACACAAATTGTGCAAGTACATTAAAAAAGGGATCACTCGTATCCATCCTCTTTAATGAAGGTACGTACAACTACTACATATATACAAGTTTGTATTATATTGGATATATGTATGAATAATTTGGTGATTACACATGTATTATATGGTCCTGCAGGTACTAGCAAAACTTTAAAAAATTACAAAGATGATGACTATCCTGATCTTCTCCATCTCCCATACCCCGATCAAACCAGCCAAACCAAAGTCTTGAAACACTTGTTTTATGGAGAAAGTGGATCAAGGGCCTTCAAAACCAACCTAACACATCCATTTCATCAACACGCATTAACTCTTGTAGATACACCATGTTATAATGATATTACAGCAACACCTACCTCTTCAAGAATAACAACATCATCCGGTCATGATTCAATGAAAATGGTTGAAGTTTTATGCAATGCATGCATAAGACCAATCACAAACATGCCATTTTACAAATGTACAACTGCTGATGAGGGATGCAACTTTGTTCTCCATGTGTGGTGCACCCGGCTGCCTGTAAAGTTAAGATGACTGGCTCTCCGAGTGTGTTTCGTTGTTTATGTTGTAAGTTAGCTTGCAGTGGATTTGTTTACAGTGATGAGGACAAATGTTCTGGAAGTAGCTACGAAGTTGACGTTTCTTGCGGGGTCACACCTGAATTTATCACATATAAATCCCATCCAAATCATCTACTTCGTAAACATACGCCAAGTTCCGAAAAGTATTGTCGTTTGTGTTTGTCTGATGCAAAGACTTAACTTTTTTACGGTTGTGAGACTTGTAAGTTTTACCTAAATCCAAAGTGTGCTTTGTTGTGGCCTGATACAATAAGGAACAAGTATGACAAGCATCCCATGACCCTAAGGTACTTCCCAGTTGAAAACTATGGTGGTGATTACTTTTGTGAAGTTTGTGAGGAGGAGTTTAATCCTAATGGTATAGGATGTTGCTCAAAGTCTACGAATAACATCAAGTCGACCTGATTACTGATGGTTGTCGAGACGATGAAAATGTGGCAAACGTTATTGAGGCAATAAAGGAGTTTGATAAAATTCGACTTTGTAACTAGTGAATGAAAATTGGTTTTCATTTTGTCATGCTGTATTGTTACATGAAAATGTGTCATGTTGTATTGTTACTAGTTGACTAGTACCATGAAAGTGATTTTTCCCATTTCTTCGTTAGTTAAAACAATTTATAATGTAAAAATGCAATGAGTCTAAAAAAATCAAATTGTTTGTAGTTTTGTACCAATAAACACACTTATTTAATCATAAGAATTTAGGGTATGCTTGAATCATTATAAAAAAAAAAAGAAAAAAAAAAGTCAAATTAGACTCAAGTTAATATAGAGTCGTCATATTTAACTAGAATCATTGTTGAGGGTATAAGAAATTAATCTCTTCAATCATAAATATAAGAATATGAGTGTTAAAGAATAAAGTAAATTACTTTATGCTAAGGTAAAAGACTTGTTATATATTTGCCTTAAAAATTCGAAACACGAAACAAAGAGCAAGAGATAAATTAAACTGCCCCAGAAAGAAAAGAATGTTCAACCAATAATTACATTACTGTTTATCAAGGTATATCTTTTTCTTGATGGACGTGCCAACCTATATTCGAAATGTGTTTTCTTTACTCTGTGGATTAATAAGGAAAGGGAAAGGAATATATCACTCAAAAGTTTCCTTATATAATGTCCTTTACCTTGATTTGAGGTTATCATCTTTTCTATCCGCCATTGTTGTATTCTATTTCATTTCGATCCAAAAACAATTCCTCAAATTAAAATCAATTCATGAAATGGAAGTGTTGCCACATGCACATCCATTGAAACTTATAGATCTCAATCCAGAATATCCACACGACGAAGTAGTATACGATGATGAAGAGGAGTTGATTATGAAACAAGACTTTCGATGTCCGTGTGGACGTTGTGGTCAAGAAATCAACTTCTATCACAGGTATTACTACACGTGTGATCAATGTGACTACTCACTTCACAGATTATGTGCAGAGCTTCCCGCGGTGTTGAAACACGAATTTCATCTTGACCATACTGTAATCCTCTGTCAAGTGTTAGGAAAAGAATGGTGTTGGTGTCAAATTTGTAAACGTGAGCATGTCTACCAATACCTATATTATCATTGTGTTCAATGTGATATATATCTATTGGTTTACAATGTACCAGACATGACATACAAAACCAAAGTCGAATTTTATCAAACTCCTTTATTGCCTCAATAACGTTTGCCACATTTTCATCGTCTCGACAACCATCAGTAATCAGGTCGACTTGATGTTATTCGTAGACTTTGAGCAACATCCTATACCATTAGGATTAAACTCCTCCTCACAAACTTCACAAAAGTAATCACCACCATAGTTTTCAACTGGGAAGTACCTTAGGGTCATGGGATGCTTGTCATACTTGTTCCTTATTGTATCAGGCCACAACAAAACACACTTTGGATGTAGGTAAAACTTACAAGTCTCACAACCGTAAAAAAGTTAAGTCTTTGCATCAGACAAACACAAACGACAATACTTTTCGGAACTTGGTATGTTTACGAAGTAGATGATTTGGATGGGATTTATATGTGATAAATTCAGGTGTGACCCCGCAAGAAACGTCAACTTCGTAGCTACTTCTAGAACATTTGTCCTCATCACTGTAAACAAATCCACTGCAAGCTAACTTACAACATAAACAACGAAACACACTCGGAGAGCCAGTCATCTTAACTTTATAGGCAGCCGGGTGCACCACACATGGAGAACAAAGTTGCATCCCTCATCAGCAGTTGTACATTTGTAAAATGGCATGTTTGTGATTGGTCTTATGCATGCATTGCATAAAACTTCAACCATTTTCATTGAATCATGACTGGATGATGTTGTTATTCTTGAAGAGGTAGGTGTTGCTGTAATATCATTATAACATGGTGTATCTACAAGAGTTAATGCGTGTTGATGAAATGGATGTGTTAGGTTGGTTTTGAAGGCCCTTGAACCACTTTCTCCATAAAACAAGTGTTTCAAGACTTTGGTTTGGCTGGTTTGATCGGGGTATGGGAGATGGAGAAGATCAGTATAGTCATCATCTTTGTAATTTTTTAAAGTTTTGCTAGTACCTGCAGGACCATATAATACATGTGTAATCACCAAATTATTCATACATATATCCAATATAATACAAACTTGTATATACGTAGTAGTTGTACGTACCTTCATTAAAGAGGATGGATACAAGTGATCCCTTTTTTAATGTACTTGCACAATTTGTGTGTACATAATAACGACATTTCTCACACTTATAAATCCAAAGGTTCTCAGCAAATCTCTCTTCACATACCTTACATCTTGGATCAAATTTAGCTTTTTGATCATCTCTTGGAAATGAATATACAAGTGTGAGTGGGTGAGTATAAAGGAATTGTCTTTCAAAAATGTTGAATTAACAACTTTTTCCTCAGGAAAACACAATCACTATGGGCGAAAAAGCAAAAACGGGCGAAAAAGCAAAAACAGGTGGTACAATGATAAAAGTTCCTTGATTGTACAGTCCCACAAGCATCACAATTTTCCTCAATATATCTATAAATAGGAATTAATGGGTGTTGGTGGCTTGAGTGATAAATCGTATGGTTTTTTATGTCATGTCTGGTACACTGTAAACCAATAGATATATATCACATTGAGCACAATGATAATATAGGTATTGGTAGACATGCTCACGTTTACAAATTTGACACCAACACCATTCTTTTCCTAACACTTGACAGAGGATTAGAGTATGGTCAAGATGAAATTCGTGTTTCAACACCGCGGGAAGCTCTGCACATAATCTGTGAAGTGAGTAGTCACATTGATCACACGTGTAGTAATACCTGTGATAGAAGTTGATTTCTTGACCACAACGTCCACACGGACATCGAAAGTCTTGTTTCATAATCAACTCCTCTTCATCATCGTATACTACTTCGTCGTGTGGATATTCTGGATTGAGATCTATAAGTTTCAATGGATGTGCATGTGGCAACACTTCCATTTCATGAATTGATTTTAATTTGAGGAATTGTTTTTGGATCGAAATGAAATAGAATACAACAATGGCGGATAGAAAAGATGATAACCTCAAATCAAAGTAAAGGACATTATATAAGGAAACTTTTGAGTGATATATTCCTTTCCCTTTCCTTATTAATCCACAGAGTAAAGAAAACACATTTCGAATATAGGTTGGCACGTCCATCAAGAAAAAGATATACCTTGATAAACAATAATGTAATTATTGGTTGAACATTCTTTTCTTTCTGGGGCAGTTTAATTTATCTCTTGCTCTTTGTTTCGTGTTTCGAATTTTTAAGGCAAATATATAACAAGTCTTTTACCTTAGCATAAAGTAATTTACTTTATTCTTTAACACTCATATTCTTATGTTTATGATTGAAGAGATTAATTTCTTACACCCTCAACAATGATTCTAGTTAAATATGACGACTCTATATTAACTTGAGTCTAATTTGACTTTTTTTTTTTTTTTTTTTTTTTTTTTTTTTTTTTTTTTTTTTTTAATGATTCAAGCATACCATAAATTCTTATGATTAAATAAGTGTGTTTATTGGTACAAAACTACAAACAATTTGATTTTTTTAGACTCATTGCATTTTTACATTATAAATTGTTTTAACTAACTAAGAAATGGGAAAAATCACTTTCATGGTACTAGTCAACTAGTAACAATACAACATGACACATTTTCATGTGACAATACGACATGACAAAATGAAAACCAACTTTCATTCACTAGTTACAAAGTCGAATTTTATCAAACTCCTTTATTGCCTCAAATACGTTTGCCACATTTTCATCGTCTCGACAACCATCAGTAATCAGGTCGACTTGATGTTATTCGTAGACTTTGAGCAACATCCTATACCATTATTGAAGATTAAAATGTCCCTCAATAGTCATATTGCTCATGTCGCGTTTATTTCTCTAACTTTTACATTCAAATAGCATTCAGCGAAATGTTTCACAGCATATATTATACTCTCGTTGTTATGTACTTCAAGTAACCATAAAAATCAGCTGAAGTGTTTCATTTTAGCTCACTCCCCATACCTACACATCAGCGTTAATAAGAGCAAGGAATTAACTTAGAGTCTCCAAGTTTTATAAACGAATTTCAAAGAGTATATATAGCCCGTTTAAATTTACCTGAACTTTACCATCAGATGTTCCTATAACCAACAAATCCTCGCTGCTGTCAAGAGCCATAGACAAAACTTTGCCGTTTGTACCAAGTTGTAACGTTTCTTTTTTAACGAGTTTGGTTCTGCACCATGCTTCCACGATCCCCATTTTGCAACCAAAGTAGATAAACTCCGAGCTTATAGCCATTGCACGCACATGGTTTGTCAGGGAAAAAGACTGGACCAAATTGTAAGTCGAAGCGCTCCATATCTTAAAAAAACGTTGATAGTTAATATAAGTACAGATGACCATTTCAACCCATTGACTTGTTAATAAGTCAACTTGACCCGGTCTGTATTGACTTTTGCTAGCAAATTACATTTCTTGACCCAAAATTAATTTTACGGCCTTTATATGTAAAACCAGCACCAATACCTTGAATGTACTTCCTTCGATAGACGAGCTAGCTGCATATATTAGTCCGTCATGAACCTGCAAGACATTGACTCTATTCCCTTTTGCTAGGAGTTTTCTTGCACCACTTTGGATAGAAGTTAATGTTCCAGTCGACAAATCTATTTCCTGGAAACGTTTCAACTTTGCATTATATGATGATATTTAGGAGGTCTTTGGCATTTTGTTTTGAAACTAATTATGTGATCTAGAGTAATAACGGGTTGGAACCTGAATGCTGTTATCCAGACATCCAGAATACAATCTTCCATTTACAAGATCTAAACACTTGACATCTTTACTTGGATTCAGTAATTTGGATTCTCCGGTCCATGAATTAACCTGATATAAAGAATTGCATTAAAGTAGAAAATATTTTCCCAAAGTTTTATCTTTGAATTCTACGCACCTTGATTCCAGCACCTTGCGGAATAAAACACGAAATGTTGTTTGCTACTAGCAGATTGTTAACATGTTCTTTCACATCATAGACTTCATCACAATGAAGACCTTCTCTGTTAATCGACCACTCCTGCTTCATAAAAAAAGTACAAAGTTTAGTGCCGAATACCCCTTGAAACCAAGGTCCTAAGAACAAGTTCTTACCCTGATAGTTTTATCATGCGAGCCGCTATAAAGGGTATTCCCCGATGGCAGAATGGTTAAGCTAGTGACAGCTTTTGTATGTTCTCGAATCTCTTGAATAAGCCGAAGAATACTACTTTTACCTTTACCTTTATCTTTACCGGACCAGATCTTCGTCATTTCACCAAGAATCATAAGAAAGATAGGGCATTTAATTAGTTCTAATGGAATATCGTAGAATTAGCTTCATGGGAATCTTTTTATTAGAATAATTGAAAGAAAAAGACGTACCTTTATCGTACCATCTGAATGGCCTGTAAAAATCTTGTCTTTTCGGCATACTATCGATAGAACAACACCATTTATGCTGCAATCTTCTTGGGCTAATTCTTGATGATTCCACAGCTCCTGATGCCATAAAGAACAACCTTTATTGTTCTGAAGTATGGTATGATTACAAATGTGGCCTAAAGACAGGCAACTTACAATATTAGAGTCACTCCCTTCACAAAAAAACTGGAGCATTTGGCTTGCTACCGTAGATAAGTTCTTGAGCTCCCTCAAACCCTTACAGATATCCTTCATGTAGACGGTCATATCACGTAACCCATCTGAAAAGGGAATCAAAAACACGGAGATTGAAATGTTTTCCGAGGACATTAAGTGTGAAACTATTAATAGAGTAATGCTAACCAGGATCATGGATGAAAATGCTAAGTGCAAGCATTGAAATAGCTTTATCTTCAGTATCTTTTGCAGACTTAAAGATTGACACAAATCGTTTAAGCAAGCAAACCCGTGCGGTTTCTTGAACACCCGTGTCAGGAAGAAGAGTCAGCATGTGTAGAAGCCATGCTGCGGAAACAAAACAGGCCGAACATATTTCTGCATATCTACTTTTTAAGCCTTCTGATAACGCCTCAAATATTGCCCCGTAATCATGGTTTACTAAGACAAGTGCCATCTTTTTCTCCCATTCTTGGGCAGCTGTCTCTTCTTCCTAAAATAAATTGTCATATACACAAGTGAATTTATAACATTTTACATTTAAAAAATAAGCAATGTGAAGGTGGTGTTTGGGACTGTGTTTTAATAGAGCAGATAAACAGTATTGAGGGTGTTTGGGGCTGCTTATCGGAACTACTTATCTGATCATCTGTGACTGAGATAAGCTGTTTTAATTAAGCAGCTTATAAGTTATAACTGTTATTGAAAACAACTTAAATTAGAAATAGCAATAGACAGATAAACAGTTTTATAACAAACCATAGTTTCTTGAACGTTTCCTGACCGCATTGTAGATCTATAGTTCTTATCAACTCCTGCATGTTTAAGAAGAAATCTACGAACAAGAGGCTTCCCAGAATACGAAAATCGCCCTTGGAGAACCAAAAGTGTGTCAGCAGCAGCAATTTGAGCAGCGGGTGAGTCTGAATTCTTGAGACACGATATAAGATGATCTATTGCTTCTTCTCTGTAGATACTCATCTTTCTTGGTTCCACCTACAATTAAAACAGTACTTTTTTTCTGCTGTTTACAAGATGATGAAAGATGTATATGTAGGTATGTAGAAGTTGAGAGTCAAACCACAAGGTCGAGTTGAAGAAGGAGACCAGCAATGACCGGGGATTGATCCGTGAGAGCGGTTTGTAGGTATATGAGTAAAGTATGCATTGTACTAAAGGTACCTTCATCTTTAATGATATGCAGGATTTGATCATTGAATGTTCTCCTAATTAAAAAGAAAAAAATCTCCCATAATCATACTCTATTACATGTATGAGAAATAAATCACGAGTTAGTCCCATGATATAACATAGGATGAAACATGTACCTGTTTAGTCTTACTAATTCGGAAAGAAACTGTACGATATCAAACCGATCTTGATCATTGGCATCAAGAAAGCACTCTAAAACCGGAGCAAGTTCAGCCTTATCAGCAACAATGTTTCTGCATTTTCCGTCTTCCTGTATGCATCTCAAAAGTATTTTCATTGCTGCAATTCTTTCTTCTTTGGAATCTGATTCCAAGCTTTTGATAATGGATTCTATTGCCTTACTAGAAACAAGACTTTTGATGACTTCTAAAACGACACCATCATCATCATTTTCAATAATTTGTGCCAATAATACCACAGAAGCTTCTTTCGGTCTCATACACATTTTCAAAAACTCATCTTCTCGTTTCTGAACAACGCTTAAAAGTGAATCCACCACGTCCATTTCAAGAAAGGTGGAAATAGAAGGTTTTAACAAATAAATCAACACAACAGCCTCAAACAAACCTTCCTTGAATAGGGAGATTATACATTCAACATCAGAATAAACTCGTGTTAGAGTCGATATCACATTACTATCTCTTGAGCCCACCTCACAAAGAAGAAAAACTGTGGCTTTTAACACTCGGGTGTCAACCGAGTTGAACAAAATCTCCACAAATCCATTAATAACAGGCGGTTTTGATAACATGGTTTGAATCTCAAGCTCCATCTTCGCTTCCTGCCAGAATCTCTCAATTTTAAGAACTGCCAACTCAGCTTTTTTCAAAATTTGTGAAGTACAAAGATCAGTGATCACAAGTCTTAGCTCATTAACCGTTCCATCAGTTGTATCTCGGCTTATGACACTATTCGGAGAAACCAGTTGAGGGATATGATCTAGAACATGAGTGTTTTCTGGACTATGAAACTCATTTCCTGGTGTTAACTCTTTCCAGCTAGCAATTAGCCGTTTGAGGACATAATTAGTTTTCGGAAGCTGAACACTCTGAAGCTTCTGATGTGTGATCGGGCACGTCAAGTTTCCACTATCTATCCATTCTTGAATAGCTTCACGCTCATAAGTCTGACCAGTTTCTAGCGTGACTGGATCGTTAAATATATGTGTTGTTATTGGACATACAAAATCTTTAGGTGGTGTATGCTTGCCATCGCTATTCTGGCTCTCACTATCTTCCATTTAAGATTACCGAAAACTAAGAAAGATTCAAACTTTATAAGGAATCAGTTTATAAACCATGAATCCAACAATGGAATTGTTACACATATTATGTTCTGTTTATCGTACATATTTTATATATCAAGACAAGATTTTCATTGGAAAGTCAGCCAGATTATGAAGAAAGATTATGTTTTTCTTGTGATTAACTATTAGTAGATCATTGCGGTATCATAGTCTGATTATTAAAGTCCAGCAAGAAATGCTTCGTGAAGACAGATTGGATTAGAATCTTTATCCGGCACTGTCGATTTCATAGGAAAAAAAGATTCAAACTTTAAGAAAAAGTTTGGATTGTTTGGCTTTGGATATGAAAAGATCAAGCAATCTTGTTTGACTTTGTCCCCAAGGGAATAACAAACAAAATGAGTAAGTTAATGAATAGATTATTCAGAAGGCTTTGGTAACTTGGTATTATCTCTTAACCTAAACTTATGAAAGTGAACTTTTTATTTCGATTACGAGTTTGTTTTCTGATATATAGGATCTGCTCAAGATTTTTCTGATGTGGAGCCTATCGAGCAACTGGCGTCTACTTAGAAATTTGGCATTTGCTTTTGTTTTTCTATCTTCTCGTTTTGAAACTGAAAAAAAAAAGCGAAAAATTATTAAATATTTATACAAAAGAAAATCATGAGGATACAATACAAATCAAATAAATTAACAATTTAACCATTACAAATACACTTTTATACAAAAGAAAATCCAACTAGCCTTTAGAAAATTACAAAAAAATACATTATGAGGGCAATAATGTCACAAATTTAACCAATGCAGCAACTGCATTTTGAGCTGCTAAAGGGGCAAAGTTAGAAGCTTCATTAGAAATTGCAGACCCTCCTCCAGCTAAATCAGAAAGAGCTCGAATCGCAATAAACGGAACTTTTTGCTGATAACAAATTAGACCAACTGCAGCACTTTCCATATCAATTGGTGTCACATTAAATTTTGTACTTAGAAATGTTCTATAAGCTCCATTATCTACAAATGTATTTGCACTTGCACCTCTCTTAACTCTTGCAACTATAGGTGTCCTTGGTAAACAAGTTGTCGCATTTATACATTGCTCCAACTTCATTCCCTACACAATCACAAAATATGATTTCAGTCGTCTAGTTTCCGAAATAATTAAGGAAGAATTTATGACTAGAAATAGTGGTACCTCGAGTTTCTTAGCAAGCGTGTAGTAGTGCTTGTCAACGGGTACCCAAAATGCATGCTGTCTAGTTTCAGGGGTTGTGTTGATCGGGAACACTTCTTCTGGTTGATACCAAACACGGTTTAAAAGGTTGTCTTTAAAGTTATCTTTGTGTTGTGTGGTTGTGTCATTATTGTAGTCCGAGAACTTTAGGTAGCCGATGTTTCTTGTGTAGTCTCCATTGGATTCCAAAGGTAACTCGTTGTCAGGCCCTTCTCCATTTCTCTATAGTGGCAAAGTTATTGTTGTGAGAATCGGTAAGTTCTTACTTAATTAGTTCAATATGTTAGAATCGCAATTTTGTATGACAAAATGAGACTTTTTAACCTGCATAACTAGCCTTTGATCGCACTTTTAGAAAAATAACTAGCCTTTGATCATACCTGCCATAACCACAAGCCAGTATGAGCCCAAAACTTGGGGATTGTCACATCTCCGATTTCAAGTTCAGTATTTGCGTTTCCAGCAATACCGAAGTGTAGAACACCTTTCACGTTGAATAAGCTTAACAGCAATTGGGTAGTAATACCTGCGTTTAGCTACACAACAATGCAAATGATTGAGACACCAAATCTGTAAACGACGCAAGAAAAGCACTTATTAATGTGTGCCATGATATTTGTTATGTAGTCACATACCATGCTTAATCCGGTCATTACGACAATAACCCTTTTATTCTCTATAGTTCCAATCCGAAACCTTCTTCCTGTTGAAAATATCGGTTAGCTAAAAGGATAATCATGTCTTACAAAATAACATACATATGTACGTTTCAATTCTTGATTCATGTATCTAGCTAGTTCGTATTCACCGACCACATGATTTTCTTACAATACCTTATTTGATTCTCAATCTATTTAAATGTATTGATCACTGAAAAGTATGTATCACCTTACCTGAAATATCAACATATGGACGCTTTTCACTCGCTACAAAGCTTGGCGATTGCAAAAGTGGGTTCATTTCAAAACCATTTGGGACGACGACACCAATATACGAACCAACCTTATTAACACTATCAATCTCCTTCAACAAACTCTTGGAAATCATACAATCTCCTCTATGCACCACGAAACAAAACCCTACTAGAAACCATGCAAATACTATCAAGAAAACTCTCATCTTTTAGTATGTGTGTGTGTGTGTTTAAGGTTGTTATTACTAGGATATTTTGATCATTATGGATCTTGAGGTGTTTTTATAGTACTAGGAAGTGGTCGAAATGAAGGTCTAAAAAGTAGGATAGTCTGTCAACAGTTTAGTTAGTTCATGTTTGGCGGATTGAGTTTACAAGTGGCTAATATATATTTGTAAGTACATTGTATTATCTAAAACACTACTAGACGATATATTAAGAAAGAACAAGTAGCTAGAACAAGTGGTAGGTTTTAATTTGGCTCTTAACGTGTAACGAGTTTTCTCAAAAGGTTTAAATCGGGGCCCATGGACCATGTTGCGGTTGTGACATTTCAACGAGAGTTGGGATCAGTCGGTTTTCTCGGATAGGCCCTCTTTCAGCCCTTTGACCGGGTCAACTACGCGTTTACGCTAGAGAATTATACCATCGTGACAATGCTCAGTTGGTTCGAAACATTTAACTATTTGTGTGTCAAAAGACTAAGACATTTTTTACATAAAATGTCTCTTTAGTTGATTAGAAACAAATTTTGATTCAAAGTTTTAAAAATTTAATCTTTGATTCACATTATTTACGGCTATTGATGTTATTGGCTTAACATTTGAACAAATCTATACTACATATAAATCATAAATGACTCTCTCTCTCCAAAATTTTAAGACTTACAAGAAATTAAGCATGATTTACAACACTTTAAAGCATCCAATTTTCAGAATTACAACAAAATAAGCATATTATACAACAAAATAAAGCATGGTGTCATTTTAAGACCAAAATTCTATCAAACAACATTAATGCTATTAAAAATACCTTATCACCAAAAATTACAACCATTTAAGCACAATGTACAATAGCTGCAACCAATTTTTAGATTTACAACAAAATGAGCATAGTTTACAACAAAATAAGCATGATGTAATTTTCAGACTTACAACATTAATACTATTAAAGTGGTCAATGTTATTAATGACTGTAATGACTATTACTTACACGAAAAGAAACATAGTGTACAATACTTTAATGCACATAATTTTCAGACGTACAAGACAAGAAACATAGTGTACAACAAAACACCACATTAATGCTATTTAATGTAGTCAATTATTTAACTGGTCAATAAATACAATTAATACATTTATTAAAACACCTTTACAAATACAAATTATCAAACATATTGTACAACCAAATTAAAAACAATTAATGCATTAAATTTCACTACTACAAATAATAAAGAACATTATACAAATATTCAAGCCCGAATGGGCAACGGGCCAAATGGGCTTGAGCCCGAACGGGCGCGGACCAAACGGGCTCGAGCCCGAACAGGCACGGGCCAATGGGTTCGAGCCCGAACGGGCACGAACTATACGAAATTCTTGATATCTGTAAATTTATTGTCAAAAATAACATAATAAACTAAAATACGTTATTTATCAAAAAAAATTATTTCAGAATACCCGCCGCTGCAACGCACGAGGTACCTGCTAGTAGATATATGAAAAAGTAACCCATAATCCATGCATGCATTAATTGGACTTGATATATAACAAAGCCAAAACGTGGCAACTTTCATGATCGGCTAAAGTCATGGTTACGTATTTAATTCCATGTGAAACTCTTCTAAATCTATATAGAAAGAATATTCAAGCATGTGATTTGAATAGAGACTATTCAAAAACGTATTGTACAAAGAAAAATCATATAGATTAGACTTGATATTCAAGAATATTGAATTCACAAGCAGGGGTGGAGCCAGAAATTTTTTGTCGAGGGGGCACACTTTGATAAATTTTAGAAACTACATTATAAATTGGTACATAAGGAGGGCAAATTACTAAAAAAGTCAAATATTTTCGAAAATTTATACTACATTTTTTTCCGATAGGGGGGCACCTTGTGCCCCCTTTTATCTCCGCCCATGTTCACAAGTGGTATTATTCTTACCTTGACTCGTTGTTGTTTGGATAAGATTGAAGAGTTAGGGTACATGGACTGATTGGAGCATGGCAAAAAGTCTCGAATCAAGAAAACTTGATTTAGGTTTTTCTACGACGTAAAGGCTAGTTCTTTGTTACGCAGTTGAAGCTACGGTTTTTGATTTATTTGCCTTTAGTTTTCTCTACGGTGTAAAGAAAAGTTTACTTTTCTCATTATGCAGTAGAGCTCTCGGATAAGTATTTTTTAAAGCGTCTTAGTGCTTATGCCGTAAACAAGAAAACATGGCTATGGCGTAAAGGCTACGATAGTTGAATTTTCCTTTTATTTTTTAAGTTGGTTTTTACCTTGTTTAGGAACTTTTGCCCTAAGATTTACTTCCCAGTAAGTATAGAGTTTGAGTTCATTGTCTAGAGTTTAAACATTCAGTTAACAATAAATCTCGACTCTACGCAAAAAAAAACAATAGTTTTGTAAATGCAAGATCACAAGTTAATTTCAAATTGTCTGCTCTCTTTGATGCAAGTTTCTTTTATCTATAAATAGCTAGATTCAATTTGATTGAAAAAAAAAAAATAAATAAATAAAATAAATAAAAAATCCAAGACTATCAAGTTTAATCCATTAATATGAGCTAAAGGGGTGTTTGTTTTCAAGTTGATAAGTTCCATAAGCAGTAAAAAATGAGCTTATTGACGTTTAAAATTTTGCATAAGCTGATATATAAGCTGTTCCGTAACAAACAACCCTATACAAAATGAACTTGCATAAAGTGATACAAAAGTTATAAGATTCTGCAACACATTCTGAAGCTTAAAGGACAAATAAATATACTCCCGCCGTCTCAAAATTAGAATCTATATTTTCTTTTTGGATGTTTTAAAATAATTGTTCATTTTTATTTTAAGTAATAAAAATAGAATTTAGTGAAAGTATTATATTTGATTGGTTGAAAATTGTAATGGTCATATTTTTTATTAAACTGAATGATTTTTTTCTCGTAACAATAATTTTGAAACAAAAAGAGTAGTAATTTTCTACTTTGGTCGATACAAAGAATTGTTATTTAGTACAAAAAAAAAAAAAAACAAAAACACTAGAGTATAAACAAATTCATAGATTATTAGGAATCTACTAACAATCAATGTTTTGAAAACCGGGTTTGAAATCGACCCGGTCGAGTCACCGGGTACTGGGTCAACCGGTTCGACCACCGGGTCAACCCGGTTTTCAAAGTATTATCTTTTTATTTTTTCGACCGGGTCAACCCGGGTTTTTATTAAAAAATTTTGAAAAAATGAAACCCGGCCGGGTTTCGAGAACCGGGTTGACCCGGGTCACTCAAAACCCGGCGAGTCTAACCGGTTAACCTAGTTTTAGAAACCCGGGTTTTTTTCTCCGGTTTTTTGCCCGGAACCGGCCGAACAGGTTAACCCCCGCCGGGTCGACCCAGGTTTCAAAACACTACTGACAATGGTGTAAATAAGTAATGTAACATTAAACTAAAAAAGAAATGTTACAACTTTTATAAGACATGATTGTATTACTCAATGTTTGAATATAACAATTATAAAACACTTTATTTTTGATAAATTTTCTAAATACCAACACAAACAAAAAACTTATACAAATCCAATACAAAAATGCAAACAAAACCTCATATTAGAAAACCTCAAGACTCACTTTCTTCCGATTTCGACTCACCAAGTGTAAACCGAATAAACCTCCTAACCTTAATATTCTCGCCGATTGCTGCAACCGTCTGCTTCACATAATCCTTCACAAGAACCGAGTCATCCTTGAGAAACGGTTGCTCAAGAAGCGCAAGCTCCCCAAGCCTCTTTGCAACCCTTCCTTCCACAATCTTTCCCCTTATAGCCTCCGGTTTTGACAAAATATCCTCTCTTTGCATCTCAATATCTTTTTCTTTGGTCACTATGCTTTCGGGGATATCTTCTATTGATACATATTCCACTTTTGGACATGCGACGACTTGCATGGCCATATCATCGACTAGTTCTTTGAATTTTTCACTTCTACCAACAAAGTCTGTTTCACAGTTGACTTCTATTAGGACTCCTATACGAGAGTCGTGAATGTAGGACCCAATTCTACCTTCGGCTGCTATACGACTTGATTTTTTATCGGCGGTTGAAAGACCTTTCTTTCTGAGATATTCTTGTGCTTTCTCAAGGTCGCCTCCGGTTTCTGAAAGAGCCTTTTTGCAGTCCATCATACCTGCACCTGTTTCTTCACGGAGTTGCTTGACTAATGCAGCTGAAACTGCTACCTTTGGTGCCCTAAAAAAATGATTTTGATGAAATGATTTAAAACTTTGTATGCATTAAAGATACATTTGTGCGACTACTGAGCAGTTCTTCGACTCATGTTTCGTATGATCGCATCAAGTTAATTTTCACATTTTACCCGTGTGTGGAATGAAACAGAAAAGTAGACACCTATTTACATTTTCATATAGTTATTAGCGTGTCAATAAATTACTAACTATTTTTTTGACCCGTTTGATCCAAGTTCAGATATTAGCCATGTGTGTGTGTGTGTGTGTTTTAATTCATTTGACCCTTTAGAAAAGGTAAATATAAACGGGTTGACGTATTCATAATTAAATGATCTACTTACTCATCAACAGTAACGGGTTCAGTTGCTGCAGGCTTTGGTTCAGTTGTCGGTGCAGATGCCTTCTTTGCTGTAGTTTGAGCAGCAACTTCTGCAGCAAAATCTTGTGTTTTCTTTTCCAACCCTTCACCAAGGTTAAACCTCACAAACCGTTTGACTTTTATATTTTCTCCAATGGTTGCAATCGTTGACTTAATATAATCCTTAACCACCACTTTATCATTCTTAATATACGCCTGCTCAAGCAATGCTAGCTCATCAAGCCTCTTCTTGATTCTCCCTTCAACAATTTTGGACCTAAATTGCTCGGGTTTTGACATGAGGTCTTCCTTTTGCATTTCAATTGCTTTTTCTTTCTCAATGATTTCTTGTGGAACGTCTTCTGGGGATAAGACTTGAACTTGAGGGCATGCTGCTACTTGCATTGCTAAATCATTGACTAGCTCTTTGAATATGTCTCCACGTGATACAAAATCGGTCTCACAGTTGACTTCTACAAGGACACCTATTCTGCTATCGTGAATGTAGGATCCGATTCTACCTTCGGCAGTGGCCCGGCTTGCTTTTTTGTCAGCACTTGCTAAACCTTTCTTTCTAAGATATTCCTGAGCTTTGACTAAATCCCCTTCGGTTTCTGCAAGTGCTTTCTTGCAGTCCATCATACCAGCACCGGTTTCTTCACGCAGCTGCTTCACGAGAGCCGGGGATATCGTTGCTGTAATGTGCGTTTTGAAAGTGATTATGGGGCTGTTTATGATGATGCTTTAGTAATCACTTTTTATAGTGTCATACACTGTCGTTTTAGTAAATTCTAGTTATCTACATAAGGAGAAACATCCACCTTTTTGTCATAGTATGTAGTGATCTTTTATTTTACCAATTGATGTAACAAACTCATCTTTTTGTTATTTATGTGACCGGTCACCCACACACAACTGTTAAACTGGTTTACAATTTCTAAAAAGCGAAAGCTAGTCACAGTAAATGGTTAGAAAAAACAAAAGTATGTTATATCAAATGGTAAAAAAAAATCCGCAGATTTACCAGTAAAAAGGGTCAGTTACATCAAACGCTAGCAAAATAGAAGTTTGTTACGCCAACTGGTAAAACTAATAGTCTCTTACAGTACAATGACAAAAAGGTGAAAGTGTGCAATTTTTCTCGTTAACTAAACCCTTTTCTTGCAGCTAATATAAAATTTATTATAAACCTTTAGTAGGGACGGTTTCTGCAACTGGCGTAACAGCTTCTACTTCCACTTTTGGGTCCTCAACTGGCGTAACCGCATCTACTTCCTTTGGTTCTGTTTCCTCAACTTCGTTCTCTACCGCTTCCTCAACTTGAGTTTCTGAATGTCGAAGTCCATAGTTTTAGATACAAAAACGTGAAAGTGTGCAATTTTTCTCGTTAACTAAACCCTTTTCTTGCAGCTAATATAAAATTTATTATAAACCTTTAGTAGCGGCAGTTTCTGCAACTGGAGTAACAGCTTCTACTTCCACTTTTTGGTCCTCAACTGGCGTAACCGCATCTACTTCCGCTTCTGGTTCTGGTTCTGTTTCCTCAACTTTGTTCTCTACAGCTTCTGCAACTTGAGTTTCTGAATGTAGCGGTACAGCGTTTTAAATTAAAAAATATATATATATATATATATATATATATATATATATATATATATATATATATATATATATATATATATATATATATATAAAAGGAACCACTTTTTCAAACCACCGACACAACATTATATATTTGTTATTTATTTATGTGAATCATGAGTACAAGAATGTAAACCTTCAACTACGTTTTCCTCAACTACTTGTTCGACTGAGTTCGTGACACTACTTGGCTCCTCAGGTACATCTACTTGCTCTTCACTGGTAATGCTACCATTTTCATCAGAAACAGGCTCAACTTTTGTGTCCTCTTCTGATTCAAAGAAAGTAACATCAGTCTCGTTCTAATCATCAGATGATTTGCAATTTATAGTACATGATAAGAAAAAACAGAAAAGAGTTCAAACCTTCAGTGGCAGGGATGTCTACTTGTTCACTTGAGCTCGCTATATTACTTGTCTCCTCAGGTATCTCTACTTGCTCTTCACTAGTAACTATAATACAAATGTATAGTCGAGATATCAAAAGATATTTAAGTAAATGTATACTAAGAAAGGAACGAGAAAAATAAAGCTTTCAAAATAAGCCACCTAAATCATTTGATCAATAAAATTATTGGACACACAATTTATCCGTAGAAATGTTTAATTTTTTTAAAAAAGAAAGTGTTATGGGTCAACCTGAACCGAACCCTTTTAACTTGTTACCCGACCCGCCCATTTTACCACCTCTAGTAACTGAAGAGCAAGAATTCAAACCTTCAACTATATTTTCCTCGACTACAGGGGCATCTACTTGTTCACTTGAGCCCGTGATACTACTTGTCTCCTCGGGTTTGACTTCTTCATCAGAAACAGGTTCAACTTTTTCAACCTCTTCTGGTTCGGGAGAAGCAACTTCGGTCTCTTCAACTGCTGCTTGTGTCTCCGCTTCACCAGAAATTTCCTCTTCAACTTCAACCTTTTCATCTACTGTTGACTCTTCAACTTTTTCCCTTTCATCCAAAAATGAAGCAATATCTTTATTTTGCCTAAACGCTACAAGAAATGGGTTTGTGGCTGTAAAAACTTTCCCTTGAAGCTTCGAGTCAAATGCTTTAGCATCTTCGTCTTTCTTCATGGTCAATGTTACTTGACCTCTTGCAATTTTCAAAACTCGAACTTTGACTTCTTGTCCAACCTCAAGTGATGAACCATCACCCATTAAACTTCCAAACCCTTCATCGGCTTCTTCTGACTGAGGCAAAAACCCTTCTTCGCCTTCTGGAAGATTTATAAAAGCACCCGATCGTGTAAGATTCTTCACTGTACCTTCAAGATCTTGACCCTTTACAAACTTTGTAGTTTTCCTACCCTCGTTACGTCTCGGGCCTGAGCCTTGACCCGTTTTCCTTGGAGGTCGGGACGACTCGCCACCACTTGCAGACTCATCACGCATGGTCAGCGCGATTCGACCGGTTTCAAGATTTGCCTCAACTAACTTCACCTTCACTTCTTGTCCAACTGAAACTACATTTGCAACATCTTTAACATAACCATCACTTAACCGTGACACGTGAACAAGACCGTCGGTAAAAGCACCAAAGTCAATGAAAGCTCCAAACGGTTGGATCGATCTTACTTTACCCGTAAAACTTGCACCAGGAACCAATTCTTCATCTTTCACAGGTGGCATTTCACTCTTTCTAACGGGTCGTGATCTTTGTTTAGTTTTATCAACAGTTGATGTTGGCTCCGAGGTTTGAGGTGAATCCTGGCTAGAAACAGGAGAATCTGATTGCTCAGTTTGTTCCACAGCTACATTGACATCGACATCGACCCCGGCTGATTGTACTACAAATCTTGGCTTATTAAGCGTTCTAATATGTGGAAATAATCTAAGGGGTGTTGATAGTGGTAACACACAATCTTGTGCGTAGAGGGTTCGTTTAGTGGACCTTTTTATATTTAAGCATCTTATTGACCCGTTTATCTTTCTTGTATCAAAGGTGGGCCCGGGGATAAGGGAGATAGTGCTTGTTGATGACGGGATAACAGGCGTCATCTTGTGACTCCAAAGATGAATCAGGTTCAGTTATGTCAGTAACTATGCTAATTTATCATTAGCTTCTTCACCTGCAGAGCAAATAAAAGATATAGGTTATCACACATTATTTATCTCAAAATCTGATTGTATAAACATTATCTTGAATAGCATGCGTATGTTCTAAAGGGTGTTTGGCACTGCGTTTTGTATTTGAATGTCTGATTATTGCATTAAGTGATGAGTTATCAGTTTCGAGTAGTTAGGTATGCTGAAACTAGATCGCTTATTTGACTGTTTAAATCATAAGTTAAGAATAGCTATAACGAAACATATTCTGAATATGTGATTATTTGGGGGTCATATTACATGTAAATAGTCAAATAATCAGAATTTGCTAACACTAAAACAGTAACTCATCTTATTATCACAACTTTAAACACTGTAATAACATCCACACATTATGGCGTGCAAGCCATTTTGTTACAGCTGATTGTCTCCGTCATATCAGATAATCAATTACCTTATAACTACAATGCCAAACACTCCAATAGTCTTAGACTAGAAGATAGCATATTTCACAAACAGAAAACATAAACCTATTTTGCGTCTCGGTAATTTAAAACAAGCTATTGTAATGAGAGAAAGAGTCACATGGTAACGTCATTTCGAATCTATTCAATTTGAATTACTACTATTAGCATTGCAATTACTATAAAAACGCGTCTGCAATCATTAGAACCTTAAGACTCCCAATAATGTCAAATTTCACAATAACTTTATCCAAATTTGCATTAAAGCCTGAATTCATTAACCACTATACTAACAGCCGCCTTTACAGTTTCGTACGCAGACTTTCAAATTCTCGCATATTTGAATAAAAGTCAACATAATCCACAAAAATTATAACTAATCCTATTGCAGATAAGGTTCCACTTTTCCGACAACATAACATCATAAAATTTACTTCAACTCATCATCAAAAAAAAAAAAAAAAAAACCAATAAAGAATCAAAACAAGCTCATAATTCAGAAAATTAAGACTGGCCCACTTCTCAAAAACTAATCTTCATACATTAACTCAAATAATTACACATACCCAATTCAATTCATCACCAATAAAACTACAAATAATCACAAAAAGTTCAAAATTTCAGCAAAACAACACTGACCCAATACTCAAAAACCAATCTTTATACACTAAAACAACAAATTACAGATACCCAATTGAAATTATTATCAGTTAACTACAAAAAGTTCAAAATTTCAGCAAATTAAGAGTGACCCAGTTCACAAAATTGAATCTTTAAAGATACCCAATTGAGATTATCACATATTAACTACAAAGAATCAAACCAAGTTTACAATTCAGCAAAATAAGACTGACCCAGTTGAAAAAATCAAGTCTTTATGCATTAAATGAACAAATTAGAGATACCCAGATGGAAATAAAGGTGGAATGAAGAAAAAGGTAGGACCTTTAATGGAGGTATGAGCTCTGCAAATGGTGTGAGTGAGGAGATGATGAAAAAGAGGGAAATGAAAGGTGGGTCTTTAAACCCTTATCTCATCCATCATCTTCATAAAATTTTATGTTTTTTCTATTTTGTGGTAAGTTTGGTTTATTTAACTTTTTAACTTTTTTTTTACTGTTGAAGGTTAGGGGTAATATAATGTTCGGCTCGATAGTTTGACGAGCTTTCGTGAGGGAAGTTTAAGTTCAGTTTGATATAGAATTGAAGTTAGTTCGAGCTTGGTTCAAAAAGCTCGATTTATTTTAAGTGATGTTTTATTTAACTAATTAAAAATGAATTGTAAGATTACTATTTAATTTTGGCTCGAAGAATTTGATAATAACTTGAGCTGAGTTCGAGTTAAACATTTCGAGCTTGTTTTTTGGGCTCATGTTCGAGACTCAATAATATTTTACTAGAATGAGCTCGAGTTGAGTTCGAGCTTGAGTCGAGTTCGAGCCTAGTTGAGTTCGAACTCGAGTCACTTGACAAGAGTTCAAGAGATCAAATTGGTTTCACGTGTTAGCTTATCTTAGAAGCTGATTAACTCATACGTAGTATGAGTTTTGGAAAGCTTCTAACATAAACGGAAAAAACCTGAAAAAGTGCATAAAGTGACAATTTTTGAAAAGTTCTTTATCAAAATTAGAAAGTACTCCGACTCTCATAATATTTTATTTTATTATTATTATTATTTTTAAAGCTCTTTCTCTTTTACTTATGTCTCGAGTTTACAGTATCATTATTTAAGCTACTTAAGATCAAAGTTTAGTTGCTTAATTTGAATAAGAATGTAATATTGTAAGCAAATCGTATATTAAGTAGAAAATAATGGTTTATAGAACAAATTATGACCGTGAAAGTCATATGTAGTTTATATACTTATCACTAGCTTTAGGTAATCAACTATTTGATCTCACAACTTTTTTTTGTGATGACAATCTATTGGATATGTTCCATATGTAAGTTTGTAGGTTTACATGTCAAACTATCTTTTTCGTGGCATTAATTTGTATACAGGCGTAACAAATTTAATCGTTTACCTAGTTAATAATTTTAACCGAACTAACCACGTGTAACACCTCAAATTTAAGTTTGTCGCAGCGGAAAAATAATTTAGGTGTTACGGGGAGGATCGAAGTTTTAATCTCATAAAACGGTTTAAAAGAAACGTTTTGAAAGTTATTTGTCATTTAAATAATATTTTCGATAAAAGATGAACTATTTGATTTAAAATCTTATGAAAAGATATAAAAGCTTGAAAGAATGACATATTTGATTTTTTTCACCATTTTAATTTATCAGAGTAATAAATGCCCACTCCGTGTCTTGTCCTGCTCCGTTAAATTACCTGAGATACACATGCTTAAAAGTGTCAACACAAAGGTTGGTGAGTTCATAGAGTTTTATGAAAAACCCTTTATTTTGTTAGATTTCAAAAATATTTGGTATTGATAAAATACAAACAGAAATGAAACAAGTATTGAGTATATTGATTAAAATCACAAATAAATCATATAAGTATTCAATCACATTCAAATAAGGAATCAATAATCCTAACATGAGCTGTAAACTCATGATGCTAATTTAATCAGATATACAATTCAAGTATAGTCAAATTCCTATACAGCTGTATCTAAATATATGTTGAAAACATACATTTCCTTTATAGATATTGCCCCAAGCCTTATGACACACAAGCTTAACCAAAAGAGGTGTTTTATCAAATCAATGATAAATTTTGCCCTCTAATAATAGGTGATTTGCCAATTCCTATTTGTCTACGAATATAGTGTATCACGACTAATACGACTAACCAATTGCAATTGGCATTCCGTCAAGTATTAGTGGGACAGGAGGTCAGTCCTTAACAGGTTTCGAAGGTGTTCACTATATTCGCGCCCACTTTACATGTGATTAATGACTCATGATTGAGGGACTTTATGGCGATAAGGTAACTTAAGCAATATCAAGGAATAATGGGCTCATTCAGAATAACATCATGTAATCAAGTATCATACCACAATAATCAGTTTGGGAATATTATCGTTTGAGTATCAGTAATTCAGTTTAAGTATTTCGCCAGTAACACATGTATATCACATACCACAATAATCGAATTGGAAACATTTTCATATGAGTATTAGTATTTCAGTCAAATAATTCATCAGTAAAATATATATATCACATAGCACAATAATCAAATTGGAAGTATTATCATATGAGTATCAGTATTTCAATTAAGTATTTTGTCAAGTATTGTATATATCACATCTTAAATTACAAACCATATTAATTTAATATCAATTAGGAAATTGATTTGAATCATGTATTTTATTCATATACTTATCAATTTATCAAAGTATATGTAAGCATGTATCTCCCCCAATGAGTTAAAAACAATTATTTGAAATGGGGCTGTGACTCACCTGGATTGATACGGAAATGATGAAAAGTAAAGTATGATGAGATTTATGGGAACGATTATGGAAACGTCTTTGATACGGAACCTGATAAATAAATTTATCTGAGAATATAACCAAATACTATTTGGTAAATACGAACGAATAACGAATAATATTTATTCGTTATGACGAATAGATGATGTGCAGTGTAATTATTATGCCATGCATGATATGATAAAATACTTTATTTAAATTATCCATCGAAGTTTTACCTTTTTAAACGTAAGTAAAAATATTAATTTGTGAAATATCGTTATATATATTATTAACGTAAAAATAAATAATATATAAATAAAACGTAATAAAAATGCATATGACGTGATGGGGTGACGAAAAATAGAAAATAAAATAAGAATGTCAAATATAATATGTTGGTCCTTGTCCTTTTCCAGTTTTTACACTTTTTATACTAACGGCGTTAGCGTTACACCGTTAGTCCTTTTTATATATAATTTACAATTATAGTCCACTACATGTCCAATATTACAATCTAAGCTTGGAAATTAATAATATGTCATTTTATAACCTATAGTTTCTGTTTTTACCATTTCAGTCCTTATCTTTCTCGGTTTGGCATTTTTAGTCCTTCTAGGTGTCGTCGCGTTACATTTTTAGTCCAAACGTTCAAAAATTATGGGAAAAATTATCTTAAATTTTCTGGAGCTTATTGAAGCTTATTAAAACTTATTTCAACTGCTTATTTGCAAAAATAGCTTATTTTTCAATAAATGGGCTTTAACGAGCTAAATTAAAGGCCCGTTAGCGTTTAACGATCCGTGAGCGTTGAGACAAGTTGGGCTTATCCCTAGACTCATTTTTAATGTTATAAAATCATATCAAAAGAGCTTTTTGGTCCAGCTTATACGGAGAGCTTATTTTCAGCTTATTGGGCTTTTTAGTCCATTAAGCTTTATAAATAGTTTTTGAAAATGAGTTTTTGTGTTTTACTTTGGTCAATTTAAAGGGTCTAAACGAGCTTATTATTACAAAGTATAAACACGAAACTTGTAGCTTGTAGCAAGGAGAAATCGGTTGTGTAAAAATATTGGGTGGTTATTAAGTCGGATTGAGTTTTAAAGGTTCATTTTAGTCACGATCTGGACCAGTTTTCTGAGTAAAAGACTTAGAAAAATTCTAAGTGTTTATGACATGTATGATTTTTGCAATTCACTTTGGTCGATTTAGAGTGTCAAGACGCGAGTATTTTTATAAGTTGTCTAAATGAAAATGATAGTTTTCTATGTGGTCTATCACGTGGTGTAAAAATATGATATGCTTGTTACGCTAAATTTCAAAATATATGCTCGATTTTTAGATAGTTTGGGACATTTTTATATATGAAAAAGACTTGGAATTATTTCTAAGTTTTGCAACATTTTTATACGTTTGATATATGGTTCAAAATGAGTTCGTGTGATGCATGTAACGTAAAAATAAACGTGAAATATGTGTGCTACGTGACTCCTAGGCCTTCCAAGATAGAGGCTAGCCACGTTTGTGTTGCTACAATTTATTCGTACGTAATTATATATACATGAAACTTATATATGATCGAATAAAAATAAACATGGTGCATGGACTTAATTTAACGTGTGAAATAAATTGAAAGGAGTTTGAAACGGCTTACTACACCTTCAAAGGTGGTGGAGGGTCGTGAGTGACGAAGGAAACACAAGAATTCACACGTTCGTTTAAAAACCCAAGTAACGATTTATATATATTCATATAACTCGACTTCACTTGTTTGCTTCCAAATGAATTTGCGACTCACTTTTGGTATTTCAAGGACGATTTTATGAGTGAACAAGAGTTGAGAGAATGATATTTGTAGTAGAATGAAAGGTGGTGAACTAGGGAGAATTATATACTAAATATATATATTACGTATGGATTCAAAATAGAGGGGACAAGCTCTAATAGGCTATGACAGTGAATAGATGGCTTCTAATAGATATCTCTGACACTCAATGACTTTGAGAAAGAAATGAAATGGTAGAAAAGTTGGATTTGCTTTGTGTGAATATATATTATGTCGACATGTATGTATATATATATATATATATATATATATATATATATATATACAAGATTTGGAAAATTTGTGTGAGGCTTGGTTCTAGCTGATGAAACTCATAATAAAACATGAAAACATGCTTGAAATATTATTAGGATCATTTAGAAACAAACCGGGATTAAAATGGTTGAGTTTGGAATATTTTATGAATCGATTGACATGAATATTCGTCAAACACTTTGCCATTTAAAAACGTATCAAACGTCGTCCAATGAACTTGGGATTTGACACACTAATATTTGGCTAGGTGTTGAACGAGATGGTGTAAAAATATATATGTGTCGTGTGTAAAAATTTGGAATACGCGAGGTGATTTGGAGCTAGATTAGTCGATTTTATGAAATATTTAGAAATAAAAATGGGTTACAAATTTGGGCCGGTTGGGCTTATGAAAGATCAAGGGCCCGTTTGGTTTTGTAAATTAATTTGTTAATTAGGATTAGTGAATTGTTAATATTTTGTTAATTGTGTCGAGAACTTGTTTCGTCGTTTGGTGAATTATGGGATGACGTGATTTCGTAAATATAGTATAATAAGAAAAATTTTAAATTTCCCCGTAAAAATGGTGATTAAAAATAATGACGAAGATTAATATATAATTAAACGTTTTTAATTATATGGATTTTTGCGAGGTTTTACACCACGGAGCATTAAAAATTGGTTTAATGAGTGATGTGGATTTCCTAATTTAGCACCAATGTACACCTCTTTTATGCACCAACTTTTTACAATATTTTCGGTCAAATACATTCATTTACGGTCAACCTATTAAACACCACATTTAATAAAACGCTCCTTTGACTCTCTATTTTTGGTAAAGTGATTAAATGGCCCGTCAATGTATATGCTCCTCCTTCAGTTTCGATATCAAAAGCAAATCTTCTACAATAAGCTTAGTAATAATTTCAATGAAACAAACCAGTTACAAATCTACGTTAATTTCATATCATTCGAACAAATCCAAAAATAACACACCGTTTCTCTTCCAATTGACAATTCAAAAGTAGAAAAAAAAAAAAAAAAAAAAAAAAAAAAAAAAAAAAAAATCTCAAAAACATTCCACTAATTCACTCAAACGTTGCCAGTGGGTGTTTTGCAATGACAGTGTGTTGCCATGTGTGTCTTTTGTTGTCTAAACCTTATAATTTATAACTATTATATAGTACAACAATTGTGATATTTCTTCAACTATTTAAAGTTTCTAATTGCTTATTTTTGTCATTTCTTTTTTTGATATTTGTAGATAGAATCTGATTGAGGAAGATTAACCAGGTATGACAGTTTTTTGTATCTCTTTTAGCTCTTCAATTTAATTGTTAGTAGATGATATAGCTTGATGCAGCTGGTTATTTATAGTTTGCTTTCTATGTGTATTTTTTATGCACACTAACTGTTTGATGAATTGTATTTATGTAATTTCATTTGTAGGGCAAATATGGAGCATATGACGATTCCTCATAACCAAGAGGTGATGTTGTACATGATGATTCCTCCGTTGAATGTGTTTAATGTGCTACGGAAACTAATATCTGAACTTTTTGTTAAAATAGCAGTGTGAGAAATTGAAGCGCAATAACATTGTTGAGATAATTTCGTTTACGTATCGCGCTAAAAAGGGATAATGATTTCTAAATGTATCCAACTTGGCACGTTTTATTAAGTTATGTATGGAACTTTTAATTTTGCTAACTTGGGGTTTGAACTTACTAATCTTTGCTATCTTGTGTACTAACGGGGTGATTAAGGGGTTTTACATTTTTTCTTACCACGTTGGCATCCACGTTTGCATCCACGCTGGCCCTTTTGTCTTTTAATAATTAAATAGATAAAATGACGAAAACACCCTCATCTTCATCTTTTGTATTTCTTTTTTCTTTTTTCTTTTTTCAGTATACATTTGCTTCAAATTTGTTAATCAAAAACTACAACATTCAAATCACCCAAGATTTCATACAAAAAATTAAGAACTTAAAATTACAAATTTAATTTCAACACCTTTGAATGCACATAAAACTGAAGTTACATAATCAATTCAAAATCTTTACCCAAGATTTCTAATCAAATAAAGAAATAAACACCACCAACCTCGTTTCCACCAGAACCACCAACCTCATTTCCACCTAACCCTTACCCAGACACCACCATAACATCCCAACACCACCACAACTAGAAATCACCTTTTTCGACCGCTTTTCAGGTTGCGGTTTTATTTTCTTTTAACCTCCTATTACAAAACCACGTTTGCAAATGCCGATCTGATAAACCCAACTGCTTTGATAACTCACCTCTTAACTCCACTGACGGCCATTGCTCCCCTAAACATCCAATCAAAAATACTAATTTTATTAAAACTCAAAAAATATCATTTTTTCTAAAAACTAAAACATACCCAGTAGTCTTCATCTTCCTCTTAACACCACCACCCATTTTTTAAACTTAAAAAAGGATCAATTTTTTCTAAAAACTAAAACATACCCAGTTCATAAAAATGCCTAATTAACAAAACCCAGAAAGGAATATTTGTAAGTATGATTCAAAGCCAAATTCATTCAGAATGTATATTGATTGGATAATCGATTCATTAAAGATTTTTTGATAGTTTAAGTAAAACCCAGTAATCAATAATAAAGAATAGGGTTGATTGAAAAAAAAGAACCTTGAATGAATGAATGAAATTATTTGGACGAGGGTCGGTTAGTCAGTTGGTGGGTATGGCGGTTGTGTTGTTGATGTTAATATGGTGGCTTCGTTGCTTGATGGTGATTGATGAAGGTGAGGATGATGGTGGTTTCGGTGTTGGTGGAGTACGGCAGTGGTGGCGACGGCGCTACAGTAGCGGCCGGATAATGTGGGAGAGAGGTGGAGAGTGTTTATTTAGGGTTAGGTTGGAGTGGGAATAATATGGATTGGGTTTGGGTTTATAAAAAAAAGTAAAAGGATTATAAAAAAGAAAAAAAAACAGAAAACGGGATAAAAACGGGTTTATTTTAATAATATAACGGAGTCAATGCCGGGCCACCTTGCCAACTCAGCTAAAATTCTTGCCATGTGGATTGAGTACACAAGATAGCAAATATTAGTAAGTTCAGACCCCAAGTTAGCAAAATTAAAAGTTCCATACACAACTTAATAAAACGTGGCAAGTTGGATACATTTAGAAATCATTATCCCCGCTAAAAATGATTACTTTTGTTTATTTTGGTGTAGTTTCATTTGTAATGCCGGTTTTTGCAAGGCGATATTATTGTGAAATTTTAGTTTTATAATATTGTTTTTTATGTTAATTCACCGGCTTTTTTTTTTTTTTTTTTTTTTTTTTTTTTCAGGTCATTGTTAAAGAGTTGTTTGGATGATTTTATTAAAAAGATAAGTTTTGTGATGATTTGTTTTAAGGTTAGTTCCTTCTAAAAATGAAACTTAATAAGATGCAACTCACATTATATGATCAAGCCTTCAAAGTGTTAGGTTATTGGTAAGTATCTATGAAAATTTATAAGTTGTTGGTTTACAATTTTCTGATAAATTTTGTAAACGAACTTTTTTGTAGCCCGTAGGGCTACGGCGTAACTTGAAATTGTTATTTTCCTATTATCTCCATTCTTGCAGGGTTACGGTATAACTTGAAATGATTTTCATCTAATCGACGAAGGTTAGTTTATTTTCTCAAGGCCATACATGTTTTTTATTTGAGTTATCCAACATTTAACTTTATTTTCATTAAAATGGTACATGACAGCAAAATGTTACAGTCAAAGTTGAAAATCAAGTTCATCGGTTGTTTCCGAAGGTGTTAAAATTATTTCATGCGTTTTAACTTTAATGTGGTAAAATGCTCCGTTATATTTCATTTTTATGTGTAGTTGTATTTTGATGACAAGGTTTTTTCGATACTTTGTTCCATGAAATGTCTTCTTATAAGATTTTGTTTGTGTGTGCTTTTATGCACTTAAATCGTTTGATGAAATGGATGGTTTAAAGATTTGAAAAAATTAAGAATGTATGAATAGTAATGCGTAGTCACCATGTCACTCATAGCTAAGATAAGATGTTGGACTGTAAAGAAACCTTTTCATTTAAGATGCTTAATTATATAAAATTTGGTTCACATATAAATTGCATTTTTCCTTCTTGGGTTCATTAGAACACATTTCTTTTGTTTTTAAAAATGGGTGTTTGTTCGTTGTTTAAAGGTTCCTTAGACGGGTGTTTGGCTAATGTTGTTTATTCTTACTTAAATCTAAATGGTGTTTGTATAATGCTAATTAAAGGGATGTTTGGTTGTTTTGGTTTTTGTTTACTCATGTTTAAAGGGTTTGATCGTAATATTTGTCACAGAAGTTCAAATTTGAGGTGAAAACTGAAAAGCAATCATGTTATGTTTTCCGGATGCTAATAAACGTAACACACAACTTTGTAGATGAAAGAGTTCTTTGTAGAGGAAAACATGAGCCAAGTATAGGAAGGGTTTTTGTAATAAGTTGGTTGAAAAATAGTTTCTTTATATCTGATCTTCATTTATAAGGTAATATAACAAAAAATCCAAATTAGTATTAACGGACTACCATGATATTCTTAAGATGTTATGTGGAACAGGTTGCTTGGGCTCCAATTGACATACTTTCAACAAGAAGTTATCCCACACGAGCGATCCACAAAAGGTATGTGTGAAAATGGGTATCTTTCTAATGGTTCAAAACATATAAAATTCGTAACGTTATCCATTTAATCTTTTTCTATTTAGACAAGACGTGTCATCCCTTGAAATGTCTAAATAAGTTAAATCCTTAAAACTTTGGTTCAATCATTTAAGTCTATAAAATGTCTAAAAAGATTAAGATGATGTTTGTCTTAGCTTATCAGCATATTAAAAAATTGGTAAGTTCATTTCTTATGAGCTTATTCGCTTGAGCTTATTGCTTAGCTAAGTTTACAACCTCAAGTAGCATTTAAAATGAGCTTATGAGCTTCTCAATCTTGATATAGGCTCATAACACGTAAGCCCATCATATAAAGACGATGTTTTTGAATAAGTTATTTGGTTATTTAGGTGTAAATTTTTTTAACATATTAAAGATAGACATATTATTATCAAGTATAGGTTTAGTTAGGTGTTTTTAATATTTCTTAAGAACTTAGATGTGTACCGATTTAGCGGAGTGAATTGTGTAGATAACTCATGCTCGAGGTTATGGAAATAAGTGGGATTGATAGGAAGGCGTCCAGAAGCAACAATAGTGTAAGTTGGAGGCATTTTAGATTAATATGAAGAAGTCGAGATCTGAAATGAATAGGGTTGGAATTGATAAGAATAGGAAAGCTATAGGATATATGAATGTGTTCTTGAACGAAATCGAAATGTACCAAGTTGTCCAAATCACGTAGACAGTGGGCTTTTGTGAGTTTACTTGAGACCATTGATGGGTGGTTGAAGAAGTAATTGTTTACTCTTTAAAGTTGAATTCTTTCATTGTTAGAGACATGGTGAACATTGGTGTTACATCTCATGCCGTTCAAGATGACGGGCTCTTTCGCTGCAAAAAGAAGGCACATTTCTATTGTAATTTAGCTTCGATGTATTCCTTTTATTCCTACAGTAAAAACAACTACTAAACATGAGACACTCCATTATTTGAAACGTTAATTGAAAAAAATAGTCGGTAAGTAGAAAAAATAATACTAAGAGCATTCACAGTGGTAACACGAGTTATAACTTAACTCAGTGTCATGTCAGCGCCACATCAGCTTTACCACTTTAACCTTAACTCAAAAAAAAAAAAAAAAAAAAAAAAAAACACCCACAACAATAACTCAACCTTAACTCAACATTTGGGCCCCACTTTTTTCTTCTTCTCCAATTATTTAACAAAATACAAATTAAAACAAATTACATTTTTATTCAAACAAATAACTAAAAATAAAATTTTTATTTACATTTTTATTTAAATAAAAAAAAGAAAAAAAAATGTATAAACCCACAAGGACCAAACTGCAAATACACAAAACCTCAAGAACGAAAAAAAAAGATATCTCATCTTCAACCTCTCGACACACACACACACACGCACATACACACAGCTGCAACACACACGAAAACACACACAAAAACCCACCAATAATCATTTAAATCGGAAGAAAAGAAAAAAAATGAATAATGCAGCGTTAGTGGCTTAACGAGCCGCGTTAACGCGGCCTTAACGCAAACGAACGCAATGGCTAACGCCCTTTAACGTGCGTTAAAGAGATGCCATGTAAGCTTTAACGCAAGCTTTGCGTTACCGCTGCACATGCTCTAACCAACAACCCAAGTTGCATACTCCATTTATGACATCAAAAGTGAACTCGAAAGAATTTTCTCAATCTTTCTGATTGCACTTTTTTGTTGCTATTATGCTTTCGGCCCATGGAATGTTGGGGATATGAGCAAGAGTAATGTTAATAGCTAAAATTATTTTGTTATTTTTATTATTATTATTTTTTGTAAGGATTTTGCTATATGTACTCATCATAAAAAAATAGTTCATATACTTTCTTATGCGTCTAATCATATGTATACTTTTAGCTTAGCTATACAATAGCCAGTAGTTAGAATTATTATAGGAGTGTTTGGAAGATGGCATATAGAATACATCAAAGTGGAACATTGCTGAGCTTTTTTTTTTTTTTTTTTTGTTCATTAGGATGCATATGGAGCATCTTATGGCGATTTTGCTTGTTGAACCGGGCACAACTGGATCAATTGATAAACATTGGTATTCTTGCTATTGGATTTTCCTTTACTGACAATGAAAAGGACGAACTATATTATAACTATATATTGATTTAGTCGAATTTCCATTTTTTGGTTTTATAAAGATGGTATGTATTTTAGAAATGAATTCAGTGTATATATAATTTTAACATATGATTGTTCTCATGTACTTCTCATAGCTAATGAAAGGCTAAAGAAACATAATCAATACACAGTCTTATTTCCACCAAATGCATAGCATTTGACTAAAAAGCATACTTCCACTGCATTCGTCTTTTTAGGCTCCTTCGGATTTAAGATTGTAAAAACAAGTTTATTATTTTAATAGTTGGAAACCAAATTGTTTATCGTTTCATTCACATATTACTTATTATTTCGTTTTCAAAATGCTAAAACTATTTGCGATCATTGTTGTTTGTTAATTTATTTATGTACCTAACTCCTTAATGAATAATTTCTGTAAAAATTCTCGTGATTGCACGAGTCTATAAGAAATTACACAATATATTCAAGTATTCAACACTATTTTTATGTGATATCACTTGATGCATAGTAAAGAAATATTAAACACAATCTTTATATAATATTGAGTTATCTTTTTTGATACCAAATAATTTATGTACACTTGATGCATAGAAAAGACATATGTGATGAGGATGATAATATTTCTAAAACTACTAAATATGTCGTCTACAAACAAATACTTCACGGTTTATGATAAAGGTTCAAGAGGTATGTACAATATACTTATCACATTTTTTTTACCATACTTCCTATGTCAATGTGAGAAGTTTACATTTGCATTGAATGTACTATCGAATTACTTGAAAGTCTATCATCACGACATCTATTAAATGGGCATTTTTGCGTTATCAACATGTAGAGAAGTACTTGAAGTTCTATCATCATGGCATCTTTAATCGATAGCCATTCACACACATCATTTTATGTTCGAGTCAATCAAAAGATAACAAACTAAATTGTAACAAAATAAATTGCTTGTCGTATAATTGACGCATTGTCTATTAGGTGTGCACGGCATGGACATTGCGTTGTAAATCGATAGATGCTCACCCACATCTTTTGCTACTCAAGTCAATACATTTTGCATAGCCCAAGCTTGGACGTTTGTTATCGTAATTATAACATAAGCAAAATAATTTGATATTTGACGCATTGTCTCATTATTTGTTTAATATTTTAAATGGACATTTTTACGTTATTACTTTTATCTTTCTCATGTTCTCAATTGTTGACTTATTGTTTTTACTCACATCATATACGGACTATTAGGTGTGCATGCCATGGACGTTGGGTTTTAGCATTGATAGACACTCACACATGATCATCTTTTGCTGCTCAAGACTATCTGTTTTGGAGACCACCAAGCTTGGACGTTTGTTACTTTATTTGTAAGAAAAGTATTTACATATTGCATAATGGACGCATTGTCACATTCTTTATTTCATATTTTAAATGGAACATGGTTATGTTATCAATTTTCTTATCATCTCATTTATATACTTTTTTAAAATATTACTTGGTGTCAACGGGTCTCTAAACTAGTCTATTGGATATGTTCCATATGTAAGTTTGTAGGTTTACATGTCAAACTATCTTTTTCGTGGCATTAATTTGTATACAGGCGTAACAAATTTAATCGTTTACCTAGATAATAATTTTAACCGAACTAACCAAACCAAAAAAGCTCCTAAAATATACTGTAAATATATAATCGTTAAAAGAGGCGGAGCTAATAGCCCAATGAGATCTTCTTGACGCTTGAAACAGGTTGAGCTCAATGTTAGCCCAGTTAATAGTCCAATGAGATCTTTTTTCTGTTTTCTATAGCATTTAATCTATGAGTAAACATCATTTGAGGACCAAACTTTTTTTACATACCAAAGGACTAATCTTCACCCTCCATCTTCCCTCTATCTTTATTTGATCTAAATTAATCTCAACAATTTAAAAAACCCACTTTCATCATTTTTTTTCAAATATTAATATCTTTCAAACCGTTAATCGTTAAGCGAAAAAAAATATACCGTTACGACGAGCATTTAATTATCTTTCTATAGATAGGCTAATTGATATACTTTCGACAATTTTTTTTCGTTTTTTTCACTTTTTTTTCGTGGCCGAAAAAATCATATATGATATTACATATCATATCATATATGATATGTAATATCATATATGATATTATATGTAATATCATATATGATATTATACATATCATATATGATATGCAATATCATATATGATTTTTTTTTCGGCCAGGAAAAAAAAAACGTGAAAAAAATGATTTTTTTTTCCGAAAGTATATCAAAGTGCCCGTCTATAGAAAGATAATTAAATGCCCGTCGCGATGGTGTAATTATTTTCGCTTAACGATTAACGGTTTAAGAGATATTTAAATTATAAAAAATGGGTGAAATAATAAAATCCTTTTAATCTCAACCATTGATTTCCTTTTTAGATGGATGGTGGGGATGAGTCCCTTGGTATGTGAGAAATGTTTGGTTTGTAGAATAACTCGACTCTTAATCTATAGCTTATCTGTTCAAAAAAAAATAATAATAAAATAAAAAATCTATAGCTTATTATAACACTGTTAAAATTTTTAGTATTTATATTAGCTTATTAATAAGTCTAGGGTTCTTAGTGTTAACTTTAGTTTGTTATTAATCTTAGGGTTCGGTTGTTTATATTCCTTGCATGGCAAGTACTATCTCCCAACCGACTCTCAATATATCTCTATTAAAAGGAGGCTCATTAGGTCATTCTTTTCAATACTAATCAAACGTTCCATTTAGGGTTATTATATCTTGCAAGGTTTGTTTCTTTTCTGTCCTCATTATAAACTGCTTGCGTGTGTTCTTCATTCATTATCGAATATTAACAAAAGCTACCTGATTATTGTCATTCAGTTTTCTTCATGTGTTAGATTCTCACTCTTAGTTACTAGTAGTTGCGTACATACTTTGTTTTAGATTACATGTAGCTTAATCACGTAAATGCATGTATGTGTATCAAGATGTATGAATGTTACATACGTGCAATGTTTGCAAAAATCGCTAGGCGCTAATTTGTGTATGACATGAACATGATACATCACATAGTTTTCTCTAATCATCATTGCGACTGCTAATGTCTAAAAACGTAATTTTGAGTCTGATTTTTTACCTGGCCGCTCATATGACTGATTAACTCAAATCACCAAGGCATATGACGCCTAGTGATAAATTACGTTGTTTTTTTGCAACATTGCATACATGTAAAGAGAAAAAAAACGTGATTATAATATTCAAGGGGTCTAAGACAAATATTTTGATTTAGGTTAGTCAATAACACTGATTAGCAGTAATTTTTTAGAAGAATAGTGTTTTAGATAGATTATCCGGCGTATAAAGATGAATGTTAAGAAATTGAAGAAATAGGGAGGAAAGCAGTTCATTAATCTTTGATTATATGTGTTGGTACTTGGTAGTTTAAGATGTATGAATGTTACATACGTGTACTGTTGCAAAAATCGCTAGGCGCTAATTTTGTGTGTGACATGAACATGATACATCACATAGTTTTCTCTAATCATCATTGCTACTGCTAATGTCTAAAAACGTAATTTTGAGTCTGATTTTTTACCTGGCCGCTCATATGACTGATTAGCTCAAATCACCAAGGCATATGACGCCTAGCGATAAATTATGTTTTTTGCAACATTGCATAGGTGTAACGAGAAAAACACTGTGATTATAATATTCAAGGGATCTAAGACAATATTTTTATTTAGGTTAGTCAATAACAATGATTAGTAGTAATTTTTTTAGAAGAATAGTATTTTAGATAGATTATACGGCGTGTAAAGATGAATGTTAAGAAATTGAAGAAATAGGGAGGAAAGTAGTTCATTAATCTTTGATTATATGTGTTGGTAGTTTAAGGTGTCTTTGAGATTTTTGTGCTCACCCTTATTCTTAAAGACCTGAAAATAATTTATATAAGCTGCTCTGCTTCATAATAATTTTATTTTGCTAAAGTGTTGCAAGCAGAAAGCTATAAACTGTTTGGATATAAAAAGTGCATTTTTTCCTCAAAAAAATAAGCAATCCCAAATAACCAGTTAGTTGTAAGAATGGATACACTTTGATCACACATTCTAGAAGTAAAACTAAGAATACTGCATTGCAGTTTTCTAGGTAGACTAAACGCGCTAAACTGCAACATTGATATAAAAACTTGAGAAAGTTGTTTAGATACATAGGAGAGGAAAACAAAGTATGTTGTCTACGATGACAAAATTGTGACAGTTTGGTCAAAATTAACTTTTGGTATAATCACTGAAACTGGTCGGTATGTTTTGATGCAGAAATGGCAGGTGACAGAAGGCTTCTTAAGACTCCTAAGGGAACTTGTGATTTTGCAAACGAAAAGATGGCTTTAAGAGAGAGACTATTCTCAACCTTTGCCAATGTCTGCAAGATACACAGTGCTACGCAACTTGATACGCCTGTATTTGAATTGACAGACCTCCTTACAGAAAAATATGGGGAAGACTCAAAGTTGATTTATAATTTAGCTAATCAGGTTAGATGTCTGTAGTATTAACATATGTAGTTGATTTTGTTTCTGTTGTTTTATGTAAAATATAATAATATTGTTCATGTTTTATTTAACTTTTAGGGTGGAGAGCTTTGTTCCTTGCGATATGACCTTACGGTTCCATTTGCTAGATATGTTGTTATGAATGGTCTCACGTCATTTAGACGGTACCAAATAGGAAAAGTCTACAGAAGGGACAACCCGTCTAAAGGAAGATCCCGTGAGTTTTATCAGTGTGATTTTGATATTGCTGGCGATGAATCAATCGGAGCAGATTTTGAGGTGGTTAAAATATTGACTGAATTACTGGATGAGATAAACATCGGTGAATATGAGGTAAAATTTCTGCTGATTTTAACCATTACATCTTCATTGTCCAAGTTGACACATAAGATCTGTGTGAAACGGGGTTGATGTTCAACATCTTCATCTTCATTGTCCAAGTTGACACATTATCATTTTTAACGTCTTTTCTGATTTATATTGTTTTTGCAGATTCGGTTGAACAATCGAAAATTACTGGATGGTTTGTTGGATATATGTGGTGTGCCACCAGACAAAGTTCGAACCGTTTGTTCAAGTATTGACAAACTAGACAAACAGCCTTTTGAGCAAATCAAAAAAGAACTGGTAGGTTGTACATACTGTTATAAGATAATATTATACGAAAGATTAGTTACACGTGGTCAAATTATTGTTTAACAATCCATCATTTTTGCTATTAGATTGATCAAAAGGGGATAGCTACCGAAACTGTTGAGAAGATTGGCTCATATGTGAATTTAAGAGGTCACCCAATGGAATTATTGGCAGAACTAAAAAAAGAAGGAAGCCCGTTTCTTACAAATGATTCATCAAAGCAAGGATTAAACGATTTGGACAAGTTATTCCAAACTTTGGATATCACAGGATGTGTCGACAAAGTGGTTCTGGATTTAAGTTTGGCCAGAGGACTTGACTATTATAGCGGTGTGATATTTGAAGCCGTTTACAAGGGGGAAACACAGGTCTGTACGTTATCTTTATGATTGTATGCTTTTTCGCATTTATCTAGTCCTATTTTAATTGTAATATGTATATGTTCTCAGGTTGGATCTATTGCTGCTGGTGGACGTTATGTTATCAGGTTTGGTGGAAAAAGTGTTGCTGCTGTTGGTGTAAGCTTAGGATTTGAGCGTGTATTCACTATTATGGAACAAAAGCAAAAAGATGATAAACAGGTAAAAACCATCGCATCATTTTTTTTTTGGGTCTCTTTTTTGTTTGTCATTAGTAATGAACATAACAAACAATTTTTATTAATGTTCTGATAGCTTCTTCGAGCCAGTGAGGCACAAGTGTTAGTCAGCATATTGGGTAACGACGACGACTTACCATTAGCAGCTAAACTTGTGAGTAGGTGCTGGGATGCGAAACTGAAAGCACGGTATTTGGTCAACAAAAGGCTGAGCAAGCACTTCGACCTTGCAAAAGAGTCTGGGATTCCTTGGATTGTGATGGTAGGTGAGAAAGAAATTACAAAAGGAGTGGTTAAGTTACAAAATAAGGATGCCAAAGTTGAGAAAGAGGTTCCTACAAGCGATTTTGTTGATGAGCTCGTCAGACTAATCAACCCCCCACAATCCCGGGTAACAGTGAAACAAAACTGGTATCAGTTGATACTAATGGGTTTAGGATATTTGATGATTATTCAACTACTTTTTGTTTTAATCTATTTAGTCAATCGTTTCTCTTATTTTGAAATGTGATTTGGTTAGGTTCTTTAGAATTCTCAAATTGCTTGCATATTTTGGTTGTAATCATTTTCAACTTATATAGACTGGATTTCATTTTTTCTGTGTTTGGTAAAGCTTTATTACTTTGTTTTGTGACGCATTTTACCACATATACTAAAGATTATAGGACTTTTTAAGCGGGATGAATTTCATCACGCAGTGTCTTGTTTGACCAACTGCAAAGACAGGCTTCAACTGAATGTAGTTACTTATGGCATACTTATGGTTTGTGACCGGTAAAATCACATAAGAAATATATTTGGCAACAAGTCGAGATTTTTAACAATCACTACATTGTAACACACCCGGATGAGCTATCAGGCATCAAAGTATACCATGTCCCTCCAAGATTTTGCCTAATTTCATGGCTGTAATATGTGAATCCTCTAGTATGTCAAAATACACCTGCTCAAAACCAAACATTAGATGCATGGGGGATTAAAGGACAGATTCCACACTCATAATTAAGATTCTAATTATGAACAACTATACCTATAAATGTTCTTCGTATGTGTACGGAAGCTAGTGATCAGCAATCTTAAACAAGAGGTACACTTTAGGTGGCTGTTAGTGAGTGTGAAACAGCTCAAAAGATAATACATAATGCAAAATGTAATAACTTAACTATCTCATACTCTTGTGCCACTTGTGCCATTCATACATGAAAGAAGAAACAAAACAAGCATTTTTACCATCTGATGCTCACAAGAAAGAAAACATCTTTAAAATAAACAGAACCATGAATCATTAAAGTTTGTAGAAAAGTGAAAAGCAAGAAATTTATTGATTTTGACTTTTGAGGATGAGATGTTGACAAAAACCTGGAACTGGTATTAAAAACACAGCCTTCTAGCCAGGTTTCTAGAAAGCCCGCATTAAAGGGTTTTGTCACCCATGGTATGCCTCTCGAGAAAGTCTACAACCACAAAGAAATTTCCACAAACAAATCTCACAAAGAGACGTGGCATGCCACTTGGATTTTTTTTTTTTTTTTTTTTTAAATCTTTTCTTGTTCTCTCTCTTCTCTTTTTCTATGCTATGTATTATTAGTCTTCAGGTGGTATAAATTATGCAAACACAAGAGTTATCAAATAGAAAACCTGAAGCATGTTCAATCTTACCATCTCCACAAAACAACATATATACACTGTAAAACCAACAATTAAAAAACTGTAAAAATAGCATCTAAAATAGCTACAAAGCTCCATATTTATGCTGTCCAAACAGCCATGTTTTCGCCATGTTTTTTCTGTCCAAACAACCATATTGCTGCTGTAAAAAAACAGCATTTTAAAGCTGTAAAAACAGCATTTAAAACCTGTAAAAACAATATACAGAAGCTGTAAAAAAACAGCCATCTTTCTCATGTCAAAATGGGCAGATTCTGCTGTAAAAACACCTTAAAAACAACATTTAAAAGCTGTAAAAACAGCATACAAAAGCTGTAAAAAAACAGCCATATAAACTTATAAAAACATGCATCCGAAAACCATATATAAACTATTAAAACACCATCTAGTTAAACTTTTTTCATAGCAACACTAGATAATAGAAGTACCATGAGTTCATCTCAAAACCAAACAAAAATCATATTTATGGAACAAAAAAAGTGTCCAACAATTCATATTATAAAGTAGCTATGAAATAAGAGGACTGAAACTGTGATTAACTAGATACTAAACACCATCTATGGAGCTGAGATGTGATGATTGCTGCATTTGGATGGCTATATGCTGCAGTAATTGAGTATGATTGGCTTGCGAAGGATAAAATGAATCTTGCAAAGCATAACTTGGTGGTTCGTCGTGGTGCTGGTGTGTTTCGGTGGTTGTTTGGCTTCGGCGATGAGGTCGGTGATGGAGGATTTTGATTGTGATGTTTTTGCAGTTTTTTTTTTTTTTTTTTTTTTTTTTTGGTGGATGTTTTTGTTGTGGTTTGTAGAGAGAATAAAATGTGTGTTTTTAGAGAGAAGAAAGAGTTGATGAAAATGAAAAGAGTTAGGAGTACGGTTCGGGCGTAAATGTTTCAACATTTATTGACATTGATTACTTTCCATGAATACTTCCCATTTATTGACATGAATTGTTAACATTATTGATTTGCATGGAAATTGATGATTCGGTTTACATTTAAGATTTTAACAATTCACTTTTTCTCTCACCTTTGACCATTTTCAATATTTCAACTTTTCAAATTTGACCGTTTAAGTATTATAGATATAGATATGGGATTGTTAGTGACATAATATAAGGAGAATTAATTACGACAATATCTGTGAATACTTCATTGACGTAATATCCTGAGAACACCAATCTCTGAACACTCTTAGAAGTAATATCGAGTAGCCTATAACCATAGCACCAGACCAACTCCAAATTTTCCAACAAAGGACACCTAGATAAAATATTTTGAATCAAATCCTCATCCAAATCCCCTTTGGAAATATACAAGTTCTTAGGTCGACTCAAACTAATGCGTAAAAGATGAATTGAAAAAAAAAATAAACTGATCCAACACAAACGCAGATTCATTATCCAATTCCCTATTTTGAATACATAAATTGAGATCTTGAACGTTACAGCATAACAAACCCAGTTATTCACTTGTGACTCAAAGCTAACATCAGAAGGGATAAGTAGCACTAGGTTGAATTTGTTGAGGTTCAAATTACGACAATGAGTTAAGGTTTTCTCAACAAACGAAACGTATTCGGAGAGCCGTTGATGGTTACAGTCCTCTAATGAATTCATATAAAATGAGATTGTGAACATAAGGCAAACATGTTGCCTTCGTTTTGAGAGCATACCTTCTTTTGTGAAGTCTAAACGAGAGATGATGTCAATAAATAAGCAATTTGGTAACAAACTTATTCCATCTTCTTTTTCTTCATCCATTAATTACTCACCGGATTGGTCGCTAAGATTCGCTCGTATCACAGCATGGTTTTCAGGTTTCTCTGATCAAGAGCATCACGAGCCTCAATGCATGGTTTACCATGCGCGGGATTCTCACAAGTTTCAAACAAATACAAATTTCATCCACTACCAATTGACTGTCCTCTTAATGAGTTAATAATGAACCACAAGAATAAATGTTTTATTCACAACTAACCTGAAAATTAAGTTGCCCAAGATAGATGAAATTGTTACTCACGGGAAATACGACAAGCTTATTCTTAAAGGTTCTTACGAAGATGTCAAGGCTATTGTGAAGAAAGTAAAAAGGGTGAATGATTCAGAGGCGACCAAGCTCAAGCAAAAACTTCGGTCAACTTGTTATCATGACAATGTGGTTGCTTTTCTTGGTTGGGAGACAGGGTGGTGAGATTGACTATTATGCCTTCGAAGAATGTGGTGTAACATTGGCCGAATATGTCAAGTACTACCCGTACATGGAGATGAGTGAAACATCATTGAAGACAATGTTGTAAGGTTTTTTTTTTTACCGCCGCGACAACACGTGAGCCTTATAATTCTCATATATTATATTATTTATCATTTTTTTTTAATCATGAACCAGTTTAGTTGATTGTGTTATACATCTACACACCAAAGGATTAGTTCACATGAATCTTAATCCACAAAACATATTGGTGAATGATAACAACACAATAAAGATTTGTGGCATGGGGAATAGTAAATTCCTGCATGCAAGTGTTCTATTTCTTCATGCAGGAATTTACTGTTCCCAATGCTACAATTCTTTACTGTGTTGTCATCATTTACCAATATATTTTGTGGACTAAGATTCATGTGAACTAATCCTTTGGTGTGAAGATGTTTAACACCATCAACTAAACCACTACATGATTTAAAAAAAAGATAAATAATATAATAAATGAGAATTATAAGGGTCATGCATTGTCGCGGGTGTAAAAGAATAACATTACGACATTATCTTTAAAGATGTTTAACTCTTCTCCATGTACATGTGGTTCTTGACATATTCGGTCCATGTTACACCACATTCTTCAAAGCCATAATAGTCAAATTCACCATGTGTCTCCCAACCAAGAAAAGCAACCACATTGTAATGATAGCAAGTTGACTGAAGTTTTTTCTTGAGCTTGGTTGCCACTGGATCAACCGTCCTTCTTACTTTCTTCACAATATCCTTGATAGCTTCGCAAGAACCTTTAAGAATAAATGTGTCGTGTTTCCTGCGAGTAACTACTTCATCTATTTTGGCAACTTAATTTTTTAGGTTAGTCGTGAATAAAACACTCTTATTCTTGTGGTTCATTATCAACTCATAAAGAGAACGCAGTGGATGCAACTTGTATTTGTTGCAAATTTGTGAGAATCCCACTCATGGTAAACCACGCATTTAGGCTGGTGATGCTCTTGATCGGAGAAAGCTGAAAACCACGCCGTGATACGAGTGAATCTTAGCGACCAATCTGGTGAAATGTAGATAGAAATCTACTTCTTTCAATTTTGAAAGCACCCGGACTAGTACCACGTGCCTTCCCCATATAGTCGAAATGGTACTCTTCCTTCGTTTGATCTACCTTGATATGTGAGTCATCATAATGGTGATTAATTTTCTCTTTGGTGCCAAGGGATACAATCTGTGGAGAATTCAACGTATATAAATTAAAGACAATGTTTAATATGTCAAATTGAGTTGACAACACATATAGAGACAACGACAAGAAGCACATAAAACAAGCAGTAAGCACTTTCCCAAACCAAAATTTCGATTTTCCAAATCAATATCTAAAAGAGGCCATAAGCTATTGCATGAAAGACAATTACATCATTATACCTTTTGCAAACCAAATAAGTTCCGTTACCAAAAAAGAAATGAATTAGTGACAACTAGACATTTTAAAAGTAAAAGTAAAATAAAAGCGAACTTCAAGCACATCCTAGGGACACATTTAGGGCATGTTTGTCACACGAACTTATCAGAACTTATCATAGTATGAGCTTATTTTTTTTAAAAAAAAAAGAAAGCTACCATTAAAAATAAGTCTCGTTTGGCTAACATAGCTTGAAGTAGCATGTAAAAAAAGAAGCTACTAAATGGAATGGTAGTTGAAGGAGCATGTAAAAAAAAGCTACACCAACATGCTCAAGCAACCCAATGTAACTTATTAAAAAAGGCTGGTAGCCTGGTAATTTACAGTTACACAAAAAAATAAAAGACCCATGCTAAACACAACATATTAAACGTCACACCAATACAACATAGAGTTGAGATCCATGAATAACCCATACATGCCATAGAACCTATCAACCAATCATATCCACCCATTTATATTTTTCACATTTTTTTTAAAACAACATATCTTGCAAACGGTAAATTTTCAAGCTACAAAAAAAATACCATCGCGACGAGAATTAAATGATCTTTCTATAGATATTCATTGTTATATACTTTCGACGATTTTTTTTTTTAGTTTCCACCCAGAAAGAATCATATATGATTCGTAAAAATCATATATGATTCGTAAAAAATCATATATGATTCGTTTCTTACGAATCATATATGATTCTTACGAATCATATATGATTCGTAAGAATCATATATGATTTGTTAAAATCGAATCATATATGATTTTTCTGAGCGAAAAAAAAAATTCATCGAAAAAAAAGTTCGTCGAAAGTATATAACAATGCATATCTACAGAAAGATAATTTAATTCTCGTCGCGATGGTATTTTTTTTGTAACTTGACGATTTACGGTTTGCGAAATATTTAAGTTTTAAAAAAAGGTTGGAAGTTTATTTTTTTATTTTGATAAAAAAAAATGAGTGGCTAAGATCTATGGTAAAAGTTAGATCTATAAAGAACTGTTGGCATACAACATAAGCCAAAAGTTCTTTCAACTTTTACCATACAACCCATCAAGCAATCTTAGCCACTTATTTTTTTATCAAAATAAAAAAATAAACTTTCACCCTTTTTTTAAAACTTAAATATTTCGCAAACCGTAAATCGTCAAGCTACAAGAAAAATACTATTGCGACGAGAATTAAATTATCTTTCTATAGACATGCATTGCTATATACTTTCGACGAATTTTTTTTCGATGAACTTTTTTTTTCGCTCATAAAAATCATATATGATTCGTAAGAATCATATATGATTCGATTTTAACAAATCATATATAATTTGTAATAATCGAATCATATATGATTTTTTACGAATCATATATGATTTTTACGAATCATATATGATTCTTTCTGGGCGGAAATTAAAAAAATAAAATCGTCGAAAGTATATAACAATGCATATCTATAGAAAGATCATTTAATTCTCGTCGCGATTTTTTTTTTTTTTTTTTTTTTTTTTTTTTTTTTTTTTTTTTTTTGTAGCTTGAAGATTTACCGTTTGCAAGATATGTTGTTTTGAAAATAAATGTGAAAAATATAAATGGGTGGCTATGATCGGTTGATAGGTTTTATGGTATGAGTTCTTCATGAATCTGAACTCTACAACATAAATAGTCACATTCCATATCTCACATAGTCACAATTCATTTTTTTTAGAACACCAATTTTAGTTATCTTATAAATTAGTCACATCAATTTATAAAGTATGAACTATGCATTATCATTGATTCATAGATTAGAATTTCAGGGTTTAAAATCACATAAACTATAATTAGGGTTTTACCTAAAATTACCAGTCAACGCTCCATTAATAATGATATGATATGATCTAAAATGTATGTTTGTAGTTGATTCTGAAACTCAAGAACACATAGCATACATCCAATCCAAATATTCCCGGCCATCTTCAAACAAAACCTAGAAAAAAAAAACATATAAAAAAGTTACGTCCACATTTTCGGTCCGGCTTAATAATTATAAAACAAAATCTAGCTTAATATTTAAAGATGAACTGATATTAGAAGCAAAAAAACTACAAACTTCGAAGACCTTGATATTGACTTCGCTGATGATTTTGTTGTTCCCTCTTCCTCCTTTCTTAATGTCTTCTACTGATTTCTCACTTTTGTTTTTAAGATCTCAACCCTAATTTGCTTTTGTGTATTTCATGAGTATTTATAAGGGGGAGTGGTGCCTTGTGATTGGTGGAGATGGGTGGTACAAGGATTGCCAATGTGGCTTATTTAGTGTATGAAGAAGTAGGGGTTGGTGTTGAATTAAATAGAAACATGTTAGGTTGGTTGTGGTGAAGTAAATGCATGAGATTTAAATTTTTTGTTGGAAAGTCTTGGGCGGGAACGAGTTGTTTTTGTGGAGAGATTTTTTTAGAGAGGTCCAAAAGATTTACACAAAAGATTTTTTTTACAGAAGTTGGAACGAATTATTTTGAGAATAAAGTTGTTGTTAATGTTGTGATTGGTATACAAAACTTGCGGGGCTAAAATTAATAGGTGGTGAGTGACCAGTTTATTAAAAACTGGGATCCGATGTCAGAAAGTTTTAAATGTTTTACGGGCGTCGGTTTTTTGGTGTTTTGGTTTTGAGAGTTTTGTGAGAAATTTTGAGTTGGACCGGTTGGTTCATGTAAAAAAAAAAGGGTCATATTAAACCGGGTTTTAATTTTCGAAACCTATTTTAACTTGCCGGGTCTGAAGAGACCCGAGTCAACACGGTTCTAGAGATACGGCCGTTTTTTTTTTTTTTTTTTTTTTTTTTTTTTTTTTTTTTTTTACAAGTAACACAAGTTAATTATATATTGTTGCAACATAATTTTATTTTTACATGTTGTCTTTTTTGGTAAATGTTTTTCTAGGCTTAATATATGTAGTCATGGTAATATATATATATATATATATATATATTTTGGTCTAGCTAGAAATTGAAGTTTATTTATTTATTTATTTCTTATATTTATTTTGTTTTTTTTAAGATCTCAACCCTCATTTGCTTTTGTGTGTTTTGTGAGTATTTATAAAGGGGAGTGGTGCCTTGTGATTGGTGGAGATGGGTGGTACAAGGATTGCCAAGGTGGCTTATTTAGTGTATGAAGAAGTACGGGTTGGTGTTGAATTAAATAGAAACATGTTAGGTTGGTTGTGGTGAAGTAAATGCATGAGATTTAAATTTTCTAGTGAAAAGTCTTGGGCACGAATGAGTTGTTTTTGTGGAGAGATTTTTTTACAGAGGTCCAAAAGATTTACATAAAAGATTTTTCTTACAGAAGTTAGAACGAATTATTTTTAGAATAAAGTTGTTGTTAATGTTGTGATTGGTATACAAAACTTGCGGGGCTAAAATTAATAGGTGGTTAGTGACCAGTTTATTAAAAACTTGGATCCGATGTCAGAAAGTTTTAAATGTTTTGCAGGTGTCGGTTTTTTGGTGTTTTGGTTTTGAGAGTTTTGTGAGACATTTTGAGTTGGACCGGTTGGTTCATGTAAAAAAAGGGGTCATATTAAACCGGGCTTTGATTTTTGAAACCCATTTTAACCTGCCGGGTCTGAAGAGACCCGAGTCAACACGGTTCTAGAGATACGGCAGGGTTTTTTTTTTTTTTTTTTTTTTAACACAAGTTAATTATATATTGTTACAACATAATTTTATTTTTACATGTTGTCTTTTTTGGTAAATGTTTTTCTAGGCTTAATATATGGAGTAGTCATGTTAATATACATATATATTTTATTGTATAGCTGGAAATTGAAGGTTTTTTTTTTTTTTTTTTTTTTTTTTTTTTTTTTTTTTTTTGGTTAGAAAACCAGATTGATCCGGTGACTCGATCGGGTCGAGTAAATACCCGGACGCATATTGATATTCCCCCTCAATGCTAACATGCTTGATAACCAGGATTGGTGTCAAGTCAAGTGGAGTAAATGGATTTCGCCCATAAACTATCATGAACGGACTCATGCCAGTAGTACGATTAGTTGAACGATTATACGCAAATTCGGCTTGAGCAAATGTAAGATCCCATTGCTTGGGGTTATCACCGATGAGACTACGCAACAGATTTCCCAAGCTTCGGTTTATTACTTCTGTTTGACCATCCGTTTGAGGGTGGTGGGAGCTACTAAATTATAACTTTGAACCCATACGTTTCCAAAGAGTGCGCCAAAAATGACTCACAAATTTGACATCTCGATTCGAATTTAGTGTCTTTGGAATTCCTTGGAGATTGACAATCTCAGAAAAATACAACCTTGCAATTTGGCTCGCGTTATATATTTTGGAACAAGGCACGAAATGAGCCATCTTAGAAAACCGATAACAACAACCATATCTGAATCCTTTTGTCTTTGGGTTCGAGGAAGACCCATTTCAAAATCCAAACTAACGTCTTCCCAAGGAGCCTCGGAAACAGGTAACGGAGAGTACAAACTGGCATTTGTGCGGTGGGTTTTGGCGACATGACAAACCCAACATCGTGTAATGATTCGTGTAACATCTCGGTCCATCTTAGGCCAATAAAAATTACAACGAATTAAGTCCAGGGTCTTGTCCCGCCCAAAGTGACCAGCAAGACCCCCTGCATGGCTTTCTAAAATGATTGAATCATGTAATGAACTCAATGGGACACATAAACGAGCACCCTTATAAAGGTATCCATCATTCTTGTAAAAATCTTGAAAGGGTTTGCTGTGACATTGGCTCCAAATATTTCTAAAGTCTAGGTCATCCTAGTATAATTCTCTAATAGTATCAAAACCACATACCTGAACCTTCATTGCTGAAGTTAGAACATGTCGTCTACTTAAAGCATCGGCAACAGTATTCAAAGCACCTGGATTATGACGGATGACGAAGGAATAACTTGTAGAAACTCAACCCATTTGTCATGATAGGGTTTGAGCTTGTATTGCCCATTTATATATTTGAAAGCTTCATGATCAGAAAAAAGAATAAATTTGTTAGGCAATAAGTAATGACACCAATACTCTAAACTTCGTACAATGGCATAAAATTCCTTATCGTATATCGAATATTTCCGACGAGCGTCATTAAACTTTTCGCTAAAAAAAGCTATTGGTTTCTGATTTTGTCTTAACACACCACCTATATCGAGTCCAGAAGCATCACATTTAACTTGGAATACATCATCAAAGTTCGGAAGAACTAAAACTGGAGCTTGTGTAACCCTTCTTTTTAACTCATCAAATGCATATCCTGCTTCTTTAGTCCACTGAAATTTCCCACCTTTCATGCACTCCGTCATAGGGGCGATAATGCTACTATAGTTTCGAATGAAACGCCGGTAAAAAGCTGCCAACCCATGAAAACTACGAATTTCCTGAATTGCAGTGGGTGTCGGCCAACTAGTAATCGCTTCCACCTTTGTGTTATCCATTCGTAATCCACCGCCTGAAACTAAGTAGCCAAGAAAGGTAACTTCTTTAGTAAGAAAATGACACTTCTTCTCGTTTGCATACAATTTTTGTTCCTGCAAAACCGAAAAAACTTGTCGAAGGTGTGACAAATGTTGCGCGGTATCCCTGCTGAAAACCAGAATATCGTCAAAATAAACAACAACGAAGCGACCAATAAATGGTTTAAAAATGCGGTTCATGAGACGCATGAAGGTGCTAGGGCATTAGATAAACCGAATGGCATTACCATCCATTCGTACAAACCATCACGTGTTTTGAAAGCCGTATTCCACTCATCCCCTGGACGCATACGAATCTGATGGTACCCACTTCGCAAATCTATCTTTCAGAAAACCGTTGCTCCATGTAACTGGTCAGTTAAATTGTTGAAACGAGGAATAGGAAACCGATATTTAACAGTTATTTTGTTGACAGCTCGGCTATCTATACACATGCGAAAAGTGCCATCCTATTTTGGGACTAACAAAGCCGGGATGGCACATAGGCTCATTGATGAGTGATTAATCACACATCCTTTTTAGGCTTTAATTCAGACCAAAAATACCAAATACTAACCAAAAATGCCAAGAGAACGTATGTTTTTGTATTTGTGTATGTGCAGGTACGGATATGAGAAAAATGAACAAAAACGATGCCAAAACCGACAAAAACGAGCACGAGAATGGAAAGTGTCAAAATTCGAAGCCGGGGAAGTCAAATGGTCAAAGTCTAAGCTCAAATTGTCAATAGAAGTCCTTAGAGAATCACAAAAGTGCATAAAAGGTCCCTGGTCAAAGTTTGAGAATTTGGCGACTTTAGTCCCTCAACTTTCAGATTACAAAAATGACCTTGAAGAATATTCGAAGAAAGGACAAAATTGGTCCTTCATGAATTAGGGGATTACAATATTAGTCCTTATGGAAAATATTACAGATTTGGTCCTTCAGATTCTCAAAATTGCAACAAAGGTCCTTGGTTGAATTATACTACTCTTTAAAACTTTTAACATCACAACCGGATCCACTAAACTAATCCAATCCCTAAGCCCAAAATTAAACCACAGCCCATCACCTTTTATTTTACCCAATCCATTTACCCGATCCAATATACACCCCGGTCAAACCCTTTATACCCGGTCAATACCCATTGATAAAAGCCCCCAATCCCAAACTCAAAAAAAAAAACCCGCGTCCCTTTTTCACCCAAATTACCCAGTATTTCACTGTGCTTAGAACCCTAACTTTCACCATCTCAAAATTACCCACGTTACTAATAATTATCCAATGATTTGAAGTGTTCTAGAAGCTGCACATATCAGGGAATGTCAGGATAACACGTGTACCAATGAGGAGACTCACGCAGGATTAATCATGTCACATCAATCAATCCAAGGGCTTACAATGATTGGAAGTATCTGGATTTAATCAGACGGTTTAGGAGTGCTCAAAAGAAACATAAATCATGTGGATTGGTGACCTAGCTACATCCTCTCAGCAGGCTATATAAGCCCCTCTCACATCATGTATTCGTTGTTAGATTTTTAGGGTAGATTAGGTTAGGAGTAGGGTAATGTAGTTAAGCTTATTATTGTATTTCTGATTTCAGTTGTATTTTCAATTCAAGTTTTAATAAAATTCTAATTTTCATTAAATTTCCTTGCACTTTAATTTCCAACTCTTATTTACTTTTGATTATGTTTTCAGTTTAAATCAATACATTGAATTTAGTTTAAACATTAGTTTACAAGTGGATGTTTGATTTAGTTTCTGTTTCAAACTCTGGTTATTAAGTATTGGTTAAGGATAGTAAGCAGCTTATTCAATAAGCTGTATGGTTTGGATTGATAGACTAGCTTGAAAAAGGGAAGCAACTAGCCTATCCAAAGATAGGCTGTGAGGGAGACCCTCTCTGTTTGGCTGAGAGGGGATTGTAAGTTACATCATCCTTTTAGCTTATTTTTTTATTTTACTTATCTGCTGTTGAGATCTATTGCTTTTCTGTGTTTAGTTAAGGGTATTGTGCTACATAATTGTTGTGTTGCTACTGTTTGATTGATTTATCTTATGAGTGGTTTGTTTACTATTATTGCATCAGTAGGATTTTGGTTTATCTTAGATGTTAATTACTGCATAATATTAATTCTAATTAGTTTCTATAGCTTAACCAGTAATCGTGCATCAGTTGCATAGTTTAGATTGGATTATAATTGTTGAAATCATAAGTTAGTGTAATCAGGGGTGTTTGGATCATAACTTGAATCTGTGTTACTGTTGTTCTTTTCCTATTTTAATAGTTCAGTTGTCATTAAGTATAGTTTAAGTTAGGGTTTAGATGACTGGATTGGTGGATTTAGTTGTTAATTAGTTTTAACAGCTAGCAGTTAAAGGAGTGTTTGGATTAGGTGAGTTCACTAGGGATTTGGTGCTTTCTAGTTGTTATTTCTGCATTTGTAGTTCAACTTAGGCATATATAGGTTAGACCAAGTATAAAATTCATTAATCGCTAAGCAAAAGTCAAAATTCCTTTTAGTTCTTAATTCTGTTAGCAGTAGTTATTTTTGGTAGTTAGGATTTTGCACAATGTTAGGAATAGTTTGCATCTAGGTAAACCAAGTTATAAAATAGATTAGCGTTGCATTTAGGACAAGGATTGATGATTAGAATCTGAAATTAGTCAAAGTTAGAAAATATTTCATTAAGTCAAAACCTTAATAACTGTTCCAACAAGTTTCACATCAGATACCTTTTAATCAAGTAAAAGTTTTTGGAAATCCTTAAAAATTGGTTTTATGAGAAATTTTGCTGCTTGTTTATCATAATCAAGAAGAAAATTTGGATTTGAATTTCATTTGCTTGTTTGAAAATTGGCTCAAAGTGAGCTATTTAACTTAGAATCCCTCTGCACCAACAGTTTTCGTCAAATTTCAAGGATCATTTAGACTAGCAAATAAGCTTTAGAGTTTCAGTTTCTATTGATTTTGGATATCTAGTAGGTCAGTTAGGTGTTTGCCCCTCTAAGTTCTTATACCTCAGCTTATTTTAACTGCTTAATTTACTTAATAAGTTGAGTAGTTTGGACATTGAATCTGTTTCCAATTTGAGGCCTGCATTTGTGTTCAATTACTTCTTAGCTGATGTTTTGTTGATCATTTGGGTTAATTAGTATCTATAGTAGTTGTTCTCCGTTAGCTTTTGTTCGTGGATTAATCTGTTTGCTTATCGGCTTATTTCATTTTGATTATTGTGAATGTTTGGCTCCATATCTGTGTTACTGTTGATCTGAGATCTGTTCCACTAAGCTTTTCTAAGTAGTTAGTCTAAGTTTGGGTCAAGTTTTGGTCAAATAGCTTAACAATAAGCACTTTCAAATAAGCAGTTTTGAGTCATTCAGCATTTCCAGTGCTCATTTTTTCATTTTCAAATTTTTCCTAGCTTTGAAATATTATTTTAGATTTTCCCTGAATTTTTCATATTTTTCTGAGTCCATTTACTATTTTTCTTATTTTATTTTCATTTTTATTCAATTTTTAAATACATTTTAATTACTAAAAAAATCCAAAAAATCAGAAAAAGCCAAGAAAAATCCAAAAATATTTTAGAAATTTATTTTCATTTATTTTAGAATTTTAGAAATTTATTTTGCATTTTTCTCACTTATTTTGAATTTATTTTGAATTTTTAATTAGATTTAATAGTTTTTAATTCTCAAAAATTACACAAAAAGCCAAAAAAAATTAGTTTTTAGTTTTAAAATTACTTTTTAGTTATTTTATAATTTTCCAAATTTATTTTTCATTTTTCTCACCTTATTTTCATTTTCTTTTAATTTTTAATTAAATAAATTAGTTTTTAATTCATAAAAAATAAATAAAAAGTAAAAAAAAAATATTTTTCTTTTTCGTAAAATTTTCTTTTATCATTTTTAACTTTTTAAAATTATTTTCAAGTCCATAGGAGTAGTGTAGCTTAAAAGTCGCGTTTTATTTCGCGCGTTGACGTTTATTTTGCGTATTAGTTTACGGTTTTCGATTTTTCGTTACGTTTTTAGTTGCCTTATTTGAAATACGTGCTTAAGTGATTAATTGTGCTTCATTTACTATTTCATTAGTATAATCTCATTCAAATCACTTTTTACCACTTTCACGACACGTTTCACGAATCGAGAATTCGAAATTCCATTCACACCTTCGCTGGGACACGACCCGGGGAAATACTTTCCTAAGCATTTCTTCGGAAAATAATCACTATACTACTAAAACGATTATATCACTCATGCTTTTACGTATCAAACCCTTGTCAAGTAATTCAGTAACCTGTTTATGTAACTCATCAAACTCTTTAGGGTTCATACGATAAGTAGGCTTGTTTGGAATAATGAAACCCGGTATGAAATCAATGCAATGTTGTATGTCTCTCACTAGGGGCAGACTGGGTGGGATATTATCAGGAAATACCTCCTGAAACTGAGACAATAAAGGTTGGACTAAATCCGGAATTGGTGGTGCAACTGGATTCGCCTCTGTGACTACTAAAGCAAGCATAAGTAAATCAGGTGTAAGCTTTGTTAATCCGACCAATTGTGACTTGGTAAGAATAAGTGCATCAGTAGGGTCTTGGCGTGTGTCAAGTGGGGCTAACACAATATTTACTCCATCCTTTTTAAAGCTATAAATATTCAAAAACCCGTCATGTTTAGCCTTACGATCATATTGCCAAGGTCGCCCCAATAGGATGTGGCACGCATCCATGGGAATTACCTCACACCACACTTCATTATTGTATTTCTTGCCGATTGAAATTGAACAAGACAACGTTTACTAACCTTGATGACACTTCCTTTTTTAACCAAGTGAGCTGGTAAGGTGCCGGATGATCTTCCACATCGAGACCAAGTTTCTCTACCATACTTGTTGCCACCATGTTATTACAGCTTCCCCCGTCAATGATTACGGTACAAACTTTCCCTTTAGTTGTGCATTTAGTACGAAAGATATTATTCCGAAGCCATGACGAATCATCACCAGTTTTCACCACATCCACATTCAAAAACGTTGAGTTACTAAAGACTCACCTTGATTTGCATACACAAGCTCTTCATTTTCCTTTACCATGTCATCATCGTTTTCTGTGTCATACACAGGTGTATCATCATCCACAATTGTGATTAGTTGTTTGTTTGGGCATTCCCTCGTGAGGTGACCCAACCCTTGGAACTTAAAACAACGTAGAACTCGCGTGTTAGTGGTGTTCACAGTAGCACCAGCCCCTACTTCAGATTGTTGGGAGGAAGATGATTTTGGGTTTGTTACAGGTGGTAACCGCGATGGGTTCGTGACACGACTGCTCGTTGATCGAACTCGGTTTTTTTGTTGTTTTTCAACTTTAAGTGCCAATCGACAAACATCCGCGTATGTCAAATATTGTTGTAAATGCACCACATCAGCAATATCCGCCCGAAGAGCACCTAAAAAACCGTGCAATTACCTGTTCCTCTTCTTCGTCCACAGCGCACCTCATTCGAAGTTGGTCAAATTTAGCAATAAAATCCTCAACAGATGTACTTGTGCTGCTCATGAGGATACTCTTAAGCATAATCAACTTGTTAGACTCATGCAGTTTCTTATGGGATTGAATGATGTGTATCAAAATGTCAGAAGTAATTTGTTGTCTAGAGATCCTTTACCTGATGTAAAGGATGCTTTTGCTGTGGTTTCCAGAGAAGAATCTCATAGAGGTTTTTCTCCTGGTTCTCTGATTGTTAAAAGTGTACCTGCTGCTTTTACTGTTAAGAATAATGCTAATACTAGTAACAATTCTAATTCTAATTCTAATAGTAATAACAGAAGAGGTAACACTAATAATAATAGAGGTCCTAATCCTAATCTTCTGTGCAAACATTGTGGATTAATTGGTCACACTATTGATAGATGTTTTGAGTTAAATGGTTATCCTCCTGGTTTTAAAAGAAATCCTAATTTGGTTAGACAAAATGGTGCTAATAAAAGATTCAATGCTAGTTCTGATTTATCTCAAAACTTGCCATCTACTTCTGGTTCTTTGTCTGGTTCTTTCACTAATGATCAGATGGTGAAACTTCTGAGTTTGATTAATGAGAAGCCTGCTGTTGGTGCTTCTACTAATATGGCAAGTATTAAACCTAGTTTTCTTAATCATAACGTGTTTTTTAATCTCAACATTGAAAGATTCTTTTGTTCTAAAACTGGTGGTACTGGGTATAATGTTACTTTGGGATGGATTATTGATAGTGGGGCTAATCAACATATGACTAACTCTACTACCAATATGTTTAATGTGGTTGATATTACCAGTTTGATGTTAACTGTTGGTCATCCCAATGGGACTATGGCTAAAGTTGTTGCCATTGGCAGTTTAAAGTTGACTAATAATATTGTGCTTTTTGATGTGTTAGTTGTGCCTGATTATAATGTGATGAGGCGAAAAATGAACCACTTTTAGGGGGTCATTTAAGCCCGGAATTGAATTTGTTTGATCAAATATTTCCCTAAATCGTTCCTTTTATGATTTTAGGTACTTTGGGAGTGAATTCTGGAAAAGAAGGCATTTTGGACGTTTTTGGAGCATAAAAGTGAAGAAAACGGCAAAGTCTTAATTTTCCTTGCTGGGAATAGTGGATGACGGCGTCAAGAAGAAAATCTTGACGGCGTCAAGAGTAAAAGTGGTGACGGCCCAGAAGAAACGTGAAGGCGTCACCCAAGGCCGTCACGTGTTAACTTGTCAAAACTTGCGCGCAGAGTAGCTGATATTGTTTTGGTCATAACTTTTGCATACGAACTTGGATTTAGGTTATTCAAAAGCCCACGCGAAGAGGACGAAGAGATCTACAATTTGGTGAAAAAATGGTCATGACGGCGTCAAGAGAAACGAGTTGACGCCATCAAGATGGGCCGACAGAAAACATGCCTATAAATATAACATCATAACTTCACTTTTTGTAAGCCCTAAACCCTAAGGTCGATTCCTGGGTTTAGGTAGGTGGTTTTCCAGCAACTTAGAGGGTTTCAATCACTCCATAAACATCATGTATTGATTTGTTGATTCTATCTTAATTATGTTTTCCATTATCATTGTTGATTGCTCTTCTTTAATGATGTTTTGCTAATTCACCTTGTGTCTACTTATGATTGTGTGAAACTTGTGTATAATTAATTAGATCTCATTGATTGCTTGTTGATGTGTGTGTCTATATTAAGGCGTGATAACTTCAATAGATCTAGTTGGTTTAGTTTATAATTCTTGTTTCCTATTGATTCTTGTTTTGATTGAATGAATTCTATGTTAGGCTTAAGAAAACTGGCAGATCTCCATTGTGTAACTTGCTTGAACGTCTTAAAAAACATGAGCCGATGTGTACTAGGTTTTTATGGTTGTATTTAATGCATGAGCGAATTCTAGTGATCCCATGTTAGGAGCTTCTTAGCCGGCTCGACATAGGAGTGAAGTAGGAGCTTATAGAATTGGGGAAGTAAGTACGCCACCCCATGAATGGTATTAAGGAATACAACCCGTCAATTAAAACAAGGTGTGACAATTCAATAGGTAGAATTGGATAGCTAGCAAGAAGTAACATATCATGGGTAGACATGCTTCACTTATCTTGTAGAACCTTAGTTTAGTTTTCTTGCACATTAGTTTAATTAGTAGCTTTTGGGTTAGTTGATTAGCAACTAATTCCGCCCCTCCTTCCAATACCCGAGATTTTTACTTGCTTTTCATAAAATATAAAAATACAAAAAAGAATCATCCTTCACCTTTAGACCTAGTTAGATCAATTTCAATCCTAACGACACTATTCCTGAGTTGAACGATCAATCCCCCGGTACTTGTCACTATACTATACTACAACGATCAGGTACACTGCCTGGTGGGGGTTGTAAGCTTCTCGAGATCCCTCGAGAGGTAAAGCCTGGTGCAATTCCCACGCATCAAGGTTTTGGTGCCGCAGCCCGGGGAATAGTTATTGTTTAGGTTGAATTTGATTTTTATTAGGTCTACTCATTAGATTCCTATCAAGTGAGATTTTTTATTTTTTATTTTGTAGCTTTCTCGTAGTCTATCTTTTCTTTGTGATTTTGTTTGTAATTTGCTTCAAATGGACTTTACACTTAGACTTATAAGATTACAAGATAGGGTTGAGCGGCTAACACACCAAAGTGTTCAAAATACCTCATTTAGAGACACCTATGAATCATATGAGCCTTCACCTAGGATAGATTCTTATGAACAACCTCCATGTTTAAGATCTAGTTTTAGTGAGGCCAATAGGAAATGCGACCTAGTTTGCCAAGGAATTATGGAGAGAGCCATTGCAACAAATCATAAGTTGGATGAAGCACTAGGTTTGCTATTATCACTACCTAGGAAAACAATTGAGGAGGATTTAGCCGAGCATGATCACAATGATAAAAAAGACCTAGGTTTTATGATCGATGATGATGAATCTCAAGAAACAAATGATGAATCTCTTAGGCAATTTGTATATAGCAGTCAGAATATTGAGGATGATCCTTATGATTCGGACATAGAAGTTGAGATGCCTAGAGAAGCACGTGAGATACTTAGGATAGATTCTACCAAAACACATGATGAGGATATAGGTGATCTTGACACATGGAATGATGAGGTCAATAACATAAGCCCACAAAATACTCAACCATCATTTGAGGCACACACACCACCCGTGACTTACCCGGAAGAAGTAGAAGAAACTTTAGGAATTCCGATGGAGGTAGAACCCTTGGACCAGGCACCACTTGAGGATATAGGTTTGAATACTTGTAGTAATAACCTTACTCCTTGTTCTAGGGAATTTCCTAATGTTGATGAACTGGAACCTCAACCTTTACACAACTTTCCATCCTTAGATATACATCTAGGAGACAAAAGAGGAACCGACCCACCCATCAACCAATATTATCCGGGTAGTTTTAGAATGAAGGAAGCCGTTCACTCACCCCCTTCACCTCACGTGGCATATTTCCACCCTAAGGTTGTGTATCGCTACTTCCACCCGCACTTAATTCAAAGTGTAGGGAAAACCTCCCCTATTTCCATTAAATAAGGGTAGAGTCAGGCTCGTGACTCGAACAAAAACAAGCGCTTATTGGGAGGCAACCCAAGCTTTATTTATTTATTTGTTTGTTTGTTTGTTTATTTGATTTTATTTGTTTCCGTATGCATGTTTTATTTTTGTTGCTTGTGGCTCATGTTTCAAAATAAATTGTGAAAATGCTTTATTTTGTTTTTAACTTCGTCTTAATTGCATATAAAGGTATTTTGCAAAAGATAAGTGTAAGGGAGATCCAAATTTGTTTATAAGAACGAAATTGAGCATGAACCACAACAATATTAAATGGACATGTGTATTAGTACTTGTTAGAGTCAAATGCTTGTATCGAGTTATAATGATGTTTTGCAAGATTTTCCAGGAAGTAGGACATAAGTTTTTTCAGAAATTTTCCGGAAACTTAACGTAAATATTTCTGCAGCTCACTTCTGACGGCGTCATGAGTTTACTCTTGACGGCGTCATGTGTAAAATTCTGGAAATTTTGCTAGTTTTTGTTTATACCGGAGTCTTAAAGTTTTTGTTAATTCTTTAGTTTTATAAACTCCAGGAAATCTGCAAACATTCATTCCACAAGCATTATATCTTTAATTGTTTTGTTTTTATTCCTAAGTCTGGAATTGCATCTAGTTGTGAGTTTTCTTTGTTCGGATTGATGCTTTGGGTTTTTGTGATTGTTTTCTCAGGTTTAACAGGTTATGTTTGACAAGAAGATGATTTATATTCTGGAAGGGAAGCTTTGATTGTTCATTTTCTTGGAGGAAGATCTAACCTTGCTACCTTATTATCCATACCGAGCGAATCAGGGGAGTATTTGATTTCATTCTTTTTACTTATTTCACTTTTACATTCTTTACTTGAACATTGGGGACAATGTTCATCCTAAGTGTAAGGGGAGGGTAAAATGATGATACCTTACAGATACACTTTCGCTTGAGTTTGTTTGTTTGATAGTAGATGTGTAATAAAACTATGAGAAATACTTGTTAGTGTAATTTTAGCGCCAAATTTAAAATTTTTTACAACATTTAGGAGTGAAACTTTAGCCATAGCAAGCGTCTCATGGATAGGAGATTGTATGACTAGCACAAAACCGTACCATTCAGAAAAATTTTCCACCCAAATATGTAAGGTTCGCCTTTAGATTTGATAGGAAAAGCATTTATTATTAGTGCTTATGAGTGTACCGGTAGCATTTAGATTCTAGAACTTGCGTTAGTGATGCATCCCGAGACCGCTAGTGAGACTACATTCGTGTGGTAGGATTTACTACATGATAAGAGGTATTAGGATCACCCTTGTGTTAAACCCATATCATAATTACTTGACCATTTAAGTCATATTACTTGGCTAGTTAAGTCAATTAATTTTTCTCACACCTTAGCATTGTACTCATTTTTAGTACACGAAACCCCTAGTACACCCCTCCGAGCCTATCTTTTCGTTTCTAACTTTAAGCATCTTACTTAAAGGAAGAATTTGTTACACCCCACTTAAATGTACACCCAAATCGCCTTAGCCTTCCGTGTATGCACTCATTTTTAGTGCATTATTGTTATGTGTTAAACCCTAAGTTAATTATTTAATTGATTACATGGTTGCTAAGTCGAGTCATATCCTTGTAAATATTGTTTTTGGACGATTGGGACTCATGGGTAAAGTACTTATTTTATAGAGTAATGGGGAAGAACATCATATTATTACCCCCAAATGTGCGTTAATCTTAAAAGTATGTAAAGATTCAAGTGTAAGGGGAATTTTCATTCCCTATGATGTATTATTTTGGATGGTAGGGTAAAAGTGTATGAAGAAAAAAAAATCGAAAAAATTCAAGAAAAAGAAAAAAAAAAAATAGAAAAAGAAAAAGAGAAAAACATACGGACTACCATCCCTTTTCATTTTATGTTTATTTTATGTTTTTGTTATTTTTCATTTATTAGCTTAAGTCGAGTCTAGTCTTGGCTTAGCAACGCCATATTGTACATGTAATTAACCAAGATTAGTAACTCGCCTCCAGTAAAGACTGCCTATATCCAACAAAACCGTGTATTCCATATCCCTACACCTAACGTTACAACCCTTTAAAAGACCTCTTTGATAGTTTATCCTAGGTGCTTACGCCATGTGGTGGATGTTTGATCCTTTCCCAAGCCTATGGTAATCTATTTTGCTATGACAGGTAGTGAGAGATGTTTTCCATTTCCATATTGTGATATTACTTTATTACACCCGAGAGATGTGAGTATCTAAACACTATTTGTGAGGTGCTAGTGTATGACCTCCGTGCTTGACTTTGGTCTTTAGTGGAACGATTATTTGTTGTAATTACTTTTATATTAGTGTTAAATGACCCCTAACTTGTATTTTGACTAGAATAAAAGCGCATTTGCTTGAGGACAAGCAAATCTCAAGTGTAAGGGTATATGATGAGGCGAAAAATGAACCACTTTTAGGGGGTCATTTAAGCCTGGAATTGAATTTGTTTGATTAAATATTGCCCTAAATCGTTCCTTTTGTGATTTTAGGTACTTTGGGAGTGAATTCTGGAAAAGAAGGCATTTTGGACATTTTTGAAGCATAAAAGTGAAGAAAACGGCAAAGACTTAATTTTCCTTGCTGGGAACAGTGGATGACGGCGTCAAGAAGAAAATCTTGACGGCGTCAAGAGTAAAAGTGGTGACGGCCCAGAAGAAACGTGAAGGCGTCACCTAAGGCCGTCACGTGTTAACTTGTCAAAACTTGCGCGCAGAGTAGCTGATATTGTTTTGGTCATAACTTTTGCATACGAACTCGGATTTAGGTGATTCAAAAGCCCACGCGAAGAGGACGAAGAGATCTACAATTTAGTGAAAAAATGGTAGTGACGGCGTCAAGAGAAACGAGCTGACGCCGTCAAGATGGGCCGACAGAAAACATGCCTATAAATATAACATCATAACTTCACTTTTTGTAAGCCCTAAACCCTAAGGTCGATTCCTGGGTTTAGGTAGGTGTTTTTCTAGCAACTTAGAGGGTTTCAATCACTCCATAAACATCATGTATTGATTTGTTGATTCTATCTTAATTATGTTTTCCATTATCATTGTTGATTGCTCTTCTTTGATGATGTTTTGCTAATTCACCTTGTGTCTACTTATGATTGTGTGAAACTTGTGTATAATTAATTAGATCTCATTGATTTCATGTTGATGTGTGTGTCTATATTAAGGCGTGACAACTTCAATAGATCTAGTTGGTTTAGTTTATAATTCTTGTTTCCTATTGATTCTTGTTTTGATTGAATGAATTCGATGTTAGGGTTAAGAAAACTGGCAGATCTCCATTGTGTAACTTGCTTGAACGTCTTAAGAAACATGAGCCGATGTTTACTAGGTTTTTATGGTTGTATTTAATGCAAGAGCGAATTCTAGTGATCCCATGTTAGGAGCTTCTTAGCCGGCTCGACATAGGAGTGAAGTAGGAGCTTATAGAATTGGGGAAGTAAGTACGCCACCCCATGAATGGTATTAAGGAATACAACCCGTCAATTAAAACAAGGTGTGACAATTCAATAGGTAGAATTGGATAGCTAGCAAGGAGTAACATATCATGGGTAGACATGTTTCACTTATCTTGTAGAACCTTAGTTTAGTTTTCTTGCACATTAGTTTAATTAGTAGCTTTTGGGTTAGTTGATTAGCAACTAATTCCGCCCCTCCTTCCAATACCCGAAATTTTTACTTGCTTTTTGTCACACCCTCGCCAAAGGCGGAAACACGAGGTGTAACGAAATCGATATACATCACCAAAGAGAAATAAGACAATACCATAATTTACATTAAGGAAAAATATAACATTACAACGTTGTTATTGCCGACTTTGGCAAATAAAAGACATAAGTTTGATTCCCAAAAGATGGTATTTTAGTACATAATGAAAAGAAGTGACATGTGAAAACTTCATTATGCAAAACCTTGATGACAAGCTTACTGACGATCACCTGAAATGCATGAGAGAAAACGGTCAACTATAAAAATAGTTGGTGAGTATAAACGTTTTATATAATATGAGAAACCATTAGAAAAAGTTCACAAGCCAAAGGCGTTGTCAAGTATTATGTCTTGTAGTCAAGCACCCGCGGTCATAATAAGTCACAATATAAGCACCACATATATAATAATGTATGCCATGCAAAGCCCCTAATTATATAATATGCGTCCCGTAACATAGTGGACGAGAGGTTGGCCGACCTCTAATAGCGCTATCCATACTACTAATAGGTGTCGAACAATGCGAATGTACGAACAGTACATCATACAACTATTATATACGATTAAGAACGCTCCAAACATGGGAGACTTAGCACGCTCCACCAATAAGGCGAGACTTTAGGTCAAGAACGCCCCACCAATAAGGCGAGACTTAGGGTTAAGAACGCTCCACCAAAAATGGCGAGACTTAAGGTCATAGCACATATGATTCATTAAGTTCAAAAGTTCAAGTTGAGTTTAAGAGTTCTAAACAAGTTATAAGGTCAAGACAAGTCAAAAGAGTTCATAATAATCAAAGGGTTCAAAACAATGTTCAAAGTGTTCAAGTAATAATTCATGCATCCACCCCAAAGCGATTAAAATAGTTAGAAAAAGAGGTTCGTGAATACTCACCTGATGATATGATAACAAAAGTGGATATACTGAAAGGAGGCTCGGACACTAACCGCAACCTAATATGAATGATGTGGCTTAGATTATGAAATGATGTCGTGTATGCATTTTTATGAAAGTTATATCACCCGTGCACGTTTGTTTGTGAGTTTGAAATGAAAATACGTTACTAGATATTCTTTAACAATAGTCTGAAATATAACCTTTTTGGACTTGTAGCAAGTGTGTATCGTAACCATAATATGAATGTTTCAATAATATATATCTTGAAAAGTCTTCGACTCGACTAAAGTATGTAACCAAAACACTACAACTATCATTTATGACATTTCATCCAAAACCGCTCTTAAAGTGTCCAAAGTCTATTTCTAAAATAAAAACTGGTTACTATTCCCTATTAGAAAAGTTATCAAAATAATAGTTTTCGTCGTTAACTTTATTTAATCATAACTTCTTCGTTATAGCTCGGTTTTTAAAGTTCTACCTATCCCCGCGAAGGTATTTAAGTATACTAACTTTTAACTTTATAATATGTCAAAATATTTTCGTGGTTACTGTTCATCCGAATTAATTTTTTAACAGCATGTATATATATATGTTTAATAATCCATTTTTCTAATTAAAAACCCTCGAATCATCTCCAAACCTATCATAATCTCTTCCACCAATTTCTTCAACAATATATAGTTTCAAAAATAAAAACATTATAAAATCTCACAAACATGTATACAGGTGATATAGGTGATGAAATAAGTTTAAATAAATATTTAAACTTAGTAAATGCATAAACATGCATAAAAATATATAAAATACATAATGAAAGGTATACAAATTATTTTATACTTACTTGAAAATATAGGATTTTTAGAATGATCAAGAACAAATAACCCCCAACGGTTCGTCCAAAACCATATATAGCTAATATATAACCCACAAAAGATCGAATAACACTTGAAATGGTCAAAACCGAATTTCTTCTTCTTGATTTCTTGCTTGGCCGAATGTGATAGAGTGAAAAAGAGTATGTTCTTATTTATTGTATGAACAAATGAACTAGTGGACATCTTCTTTTATACAAAAATCTAATAATGGCATTTTTAATATTTTAATAAGCTATCAATACCTAAGTGATTAAAATAATACCAAAGAGTGTCATGTTTGGTTGGATTCGGTTGAAAAGAAGGAAGAAAGAAAAGACTTGGTGCCATGCTTCAATTAAATTCATGTGTCATAAAATATCTAGTTTTAATATAATTATAATATATATAAGTACATGAATCTCTTACAAAATAAATCAAGTTTGAAAATTTGTGTCATGTTTGTGTCGACTGGAAATAAGGGCCAAAGGGAATGGGGTTTGTTGGTTCATTAAATGTGTTAATTTTCTTGTCTAAAATTCGTTTTAATTTATATATATATATATATATATATATATATATATATATATATATATATATATATATATATATATATATATATATATATATATATATAAAAGTTAGATATTTAGTCTTTAGGTATTAAGTTAGCTAGAAATAAATTTTAGCGGAACAAAATAAAGTGTAATAAAGAAAGAAAAAAAAAATATAAATGTATTTTGTATAAGTGTCGGGTGTTTAAATATTTATCGATTCGCAAACATTTAAGTTATCGTAGGTATATATATTTAAGAATATATATAATAAATGAATTTAAAACACTTGGTAAAATAATACTAAAATATTTGTAACATTGTAATGAGTATGAAAATATATTAGAACCATTGTCGGGAGTATCGGGTATATTGTTCATGCACAAAAATCGTTTAAAAGCGTTTATTTAATAAATGAATATGAATGACTAAAAATGCAAACACAGGCAAGACCCAAAATGAATATGATAATACTGACAATATGTAGACTAACTCTAGTCTATATGTGGTGCACAAAGATGAGGTCTCTCGGATACGTGATTTAATTATCGTAAAACTTAATTTTTAGGAAAATAGTGAATAGTAAAAACTACGATAGTGAATAGTAACTTGTGAATAATAAAATTTTGAGGTTTGGAAACAAATGTAGACGTGGAAAATTACGGGTTGTTACAGTCTACCAGCCTTAAAAGGAATCTCGTCCTCGAGATTCAGTTCGTTCATTCTATAGATGTATGTGATCGTGGTCAAATTTGATGAGGCAACTAAGGTCGAAAACGCTAGGTCTCGAATTATATCAATGTCGTGAACTTGGTAAGAAATGGAAATAAGTCATGCACTCAACATAAAGGGGTAGGGAAGTAAGGAGGTTGTTCAAAAGAATGTACCCGACATGTTGTCCTGATTCTGCGATAGACCAAAAATAGTTGGTTGGGTGAGCGATACATGAACGATGACGGATGATGTACGGTACAATGACAGTCGTGACATAGAGATCGTAAAATGACGGAAACAAAAGCATGCTTAATCTAACGAGGCGTAAGGTAGCAAAGAGAAAACATATACATAAATGCATATATAAGGTACGGTAACACAAACTGAAACATATAAACAGGTTATGCATACCCACCCGACCAATGCAATTTCAGGTGACCAGACTCTCTAGACCCGACCAAACATGATCTTTGACTACTACTCCCTTCATCGCATGATTCTTCCTGAATTATACATAGGTGATCAGGCTATGCATACTTGAGGATTAATGATGCAATGCTAGGACTAGTCGACTCGTATGATTTTTGGTGTTTAAGAAAAACATTATTTTGGTTATAGTTGCGATTTTTATTTTAGAAAAATCGGCATTCTCTATAACCTCTAGCTCTGATACCAATCTGTCACACCCTCGGCGAAGGCGGACACACGAGGTGTAACGAAATCGATATACATCACCAAAGAGAAATAAGACAATACCATAATTTACATTAAGGAAAAATATAACATTACAACGTTGTTATTGCCGACTTTGGCAAATAAAAGACATAAGTTTGATTCCCAAAAGATGGTATTTTAGTACATAATGAAAAGAAGTGACATGTGAAAACTTCATTATGCAAGACCTTGATGACAAGCTTACTGACGATCACCTGAAATGCATGAGAGAAAACGGTCAACTATAAAAATAGTTGGTGAGTATAAACGTTTTATATAATATGAGAAACCATTAGAAAAAGTTCACAAGCCAAAGGCGTTGTCAAGTATTATGTCTTGTAGTCAAGCACCCGCGGTCATAATAAGTCACAATATAAGCACCACATATATAATAATGTATGCCATGCAAAGCCCCTAATTAAATAATATGCGTCCCGTAACATAGTGGACGAGAGGTTGGCCGACCTCTAATAGCGCTATCCATACTACTAATAGGTGTCGAACAATGCGAATGTACGAACAGTACATCATACAACTATTATATACGATTAAGAACGCTCCAAACATGGGAGACTTAGCACGCTCCACCAATAAGGCGAGACTTTAGGTCAAGAACGCCCCACCAATAAGGCGAGACTTAGGGTTAAGAACGCTCCACCAAAAATGGCGAGACTTAAGGTCATAGCACATATGATTCATTAAGTTCAAAAGTTCAAGTTGAGTTCAAGAGTTCTAAACAAGTTATAAGGTCAAGACAAGTCAAAAGAGTTCATAATAATCAAAGGGTTCAAAACAATGTTCAAAGTGTTCAAGTAATAATTCATGCATCCACCCCAAAGCGATTAAAATAGTTAGAAAAAGGGGTTCGTGAATACTCACCTGATGATATGATAACAAAAGTGGATATACTGAAAGGAGGCTCGGACACTAACCGCAACCTAATATGAATGATGTGGCTTAGATTATGAAATGATGTCGTGTATGCATTTTTATGAAAGTTATATCACCCGTGCACGTTTGTTTGTGAGTTTGAAATGAAAATACGTTACTAGATATTCTTTAACAATAGTCTGAAATATAACCTTTTTGGACTTGTAGCAAGTGTGTATCGTAACAATAATATGAATGTTTCAATAATATATATCTTGAAAAGTCTTCGACTCGACTAAAGTATGTAACCAAAACACTACAACTATCATTTATGACATTTCATCCAAAACCGCTCTTAAAGTGTCCAAAGTCTATTTCTAAAATAAAAACTGGTTACTATTCCCTATTAGAAAAGTTATCAAAATAATAGTTTTCGTCGTTAACTTTATTTAATCATAACTTCTTCGTTATAGCTCGGTTTTTAAAGTTCTACCTATCCCCGCGAAGGTATTTAAGTATACTAACATATTTTTAACTTTATAATATGTCAAAATATTTTCGTGGTTACTGTTCATCCGAATTAATTTTTTAACAGCATGTATATATATATGTTTAATAATCCATTTTTCTAACTAAAAACCCTCGAATCATCTCCAAACCTATCATAATCTCTTCCACCAATTTCTTCAACAATATATAGTTTCAAAAATAAAAACATAATAAAATCTCACAAACATGTATACAGGTGATATAGGTGATGAAATGAGTTTAAATAAATATTTAAACTTAGTAAATGCATAAACATGCATAAAAATATATAAAATACATAATGAAAGGTATACAAATTATTTTATACTTACTTGAAAATATAGGATTTTTAGAATGATCAAGAACAAATAACCCCCAACGGTTCGTCCAAAACCATATATAGCTAATATATAACCCACAAAAGATCGAATAACACTTGAAATGGTCAAAACCGAATTTCTTCTTCTTGATTTCTTGCTTGGCCGAATGTGATAGAGTGAAAAAGAGTATGTTCTTATTTATTGTATGAACAAATGAACTAGTGGACATCTTCTTTTATACAAAAATCTAATAATGGCATTTTTAATATTTTAATAAGCTATCAATACCTAAGTGATTAAAATAATACCAAAGAGTGTCTTGTTTGGTTGGATTCGGTTGAAAAGAAGGAAGAAAGAAAAGACTTGGTGCCATGCTTCAATTAAATTCATGTGTCATAAAATATCTAGTTTTAATATAATTATAATATATATAAGTACATGAATCTCTTACAAAATAAATCAAGTTTGAAAATTTGTGTCATGTTTGTGTCGACTGGAAATAAGGGCCAAAGGGAATGGGGTTTGTTGGTTCATTAAATGTGTTAATTTTCTTGTCTAAAATTCGTTTTAATTTATATATATATAAGTTAGATATTTAGTCTTTAGGTATTAAGTTAGCTAGAAATAAATTTTAGCGGAACAAAATAAAGTATAATAAAGAAAGAAAAAAAAATATAAATGTATTTTGTATAAGTGTCGGGTGTTTAAATATTTATCGATTCGCAAACACTTAAGTTATCGTAGGTATATATATTTAAGAATATATATAATAAATGAATTTAAAACACTTGGTAAAATAATACTAAAATATTTGTAACATTGTAATGAGTATGAAAATATATTAGAACCATTGTCGGGAGTATCGGGTATCTTGTTCATGCACAAAAATCGTTTAAAAGCGTTTATTTAATAAATGAATATGAATGACTAAAAATGAAAACACAGGCAAGACCCAAAATGAATATGATGATACTGACAATATGTAGACTAACTCTAGTCTATATGTGGTGCACAAAGATGAGGTCTCTCGGATACGTGATTTAATTATCGTAAAACTTAATTTTTAGGAAAATAGTGAATAGTAAAAACTACGATAGTGAATAGTAACTTGTGAATAATAAATTTTTGAGGTTTGGAAACAAATGTAGACGTGGAAAATTACGGGTTGTTACACTTTTCATAAAATATAAAAATACAAAAAATAATCATCCTTCACCTTTAGACCTAGTTAGATCAATTTCAATCCTAACGACACTATTCCTGAGTTGAACGATCAATCCCCCGGTACTTGTCACTATAATATACTACAACGATCAGGTACACTGCCTGGTGGGGGTTGTAAGCTTCTCGAGATCCCTCGAGAGGTAAAGCCTGGTGCAATTCCCATGCATCAAGGTTTTGGCGCCGCAGCCCGGGAAATAGTTATTGTTTAGGTTGAATTTGATTTTTATTAGGTCTACTCATTAGATTCCTATCAAGTGAGATTTTTTCTTTTTTATTTTGTAGCTTTCTCGTAGTCTATCTTTTCTTTGTGATTTTGTTTGTAATTTGCTTCAAATGGACTTTACACTTAGACTTCTAAGATTACAAGATAAGGTTGAGCGGCTAACACACCAAAGTGTTCAAAATACCTCATTTAGAGACACCTATGAATCATATGAGCCTTCACCTAGGATAGATTCTTATGAACAACCTCCATGTTTAAGATCTAGTTTTAGTGAGGCCAATAGAAAATGCGACCTAGTTTGCCAAGGAATTATGGAGAGAGCCATTGCAACAAATCATAAGTTGGATGAAGCACTAGGTTTGCTATTATCACTACCTAGTGATGCGTGGGAATCGCAACAGGCTTTACCTCTCGAGGGATCTCGAGAAGCTTACAACCCCCACCAGGCAGTGTACCTGATCGTTGTAGTATAGTATAGTGACACGTACCGGGGGATTGATCGTTCAGCTTAGGAATAGTGTCGCTAGGATTAGAAAGCCTAATTACTAGTTCTAAAGGTGAGGGATGATTATTTTTGTGTTTTTATATTTTATGGAAAGCAAGTTAAAATCTCGGGTTTTGAAAGAGTGGGCGGAATTAGTTGCTATTCAACTAACCTAAAACTAAGATGCAATCAAAATAAAATAAAAAATGAAAATAAACTAATTATACTAAGGTTGTGAGCAGTAATTGGAGAAAATGTGTTTACTTAGACTTCACTACTCCCTAGATATCTTTTACACGTTAATTACTTGTTATAATTGCATGGATGACGGACCGTATTCCTTAATACCATTCATGGGGTGGCATACAGAACTCCCCAATTCTATGAGCTCTTATCTCCTCCTACACCATGCCCAGCACAACTATAGGGATTGTAAACAGTGGCTCATGCATTAAATACAACCAATAAAGACCTATTACGCCTCGGTTCATGTTTCTTAAGACGTTCAAGCATGTTACCATTTGGAGATCTGCCAGTTTTCTTAAGCCTAACATATAAATCATTCATCCACAACAAGAATAAACAAGTAATCAACACATAATCAATATCTAGGTTTCATTAGATCTAAGCAAACACAAAAGAGATCTAGCCTAGCATAATGGAATTGAGACAAGAACAAGATATAGACAACCAACACATAGACATATTGATGGAATTAGAAGAACACTTATCTCAATTACAATGCAAGGTATCAAGGGTTTGGAACCCTTGAAAAACCTGTAAAAGTTGCACCAAAATCATCTTTAGGGTTTCTCCAAAAACTTCTCTTTTTAAATGTGAAAAACTAGAAAACTATATATAGGAAAATAGGGATGACGGCGTCAAGAACAAAGGTGTGACGCCGTCATCTCGCCGCCAAATACTTCCTCGGACGGCCTTGATCTACTTCTGACGCCGTCAAGGCCTAGGCCGTCACACAAATTACTCTTGACGCCCTGTGTGTGACGCCGTCATCAACTACGGATTTTTATTCTTGGGGTTTTGACGCCTTCATGAACTCTCGGATTTTATTATTGAGGTTTGACGCCGTCAGGAAATTACTCTTGACGCCGTCACCTACTGTTCCCAGCATGGAAAATTGAGACTTTGCCGTTTTCTTCACTTTTATCCAAAAACGTCCAAAATGGCTTCTTTTCCAGAATTCACTCTCCAAGTACCTAAAATCACAAAAGGAACGATTTAGGGCAATATTTGATCAAATAAATTCGGATTCGGGCTTAAATGGCCCCCTAAAAACGGATCATTTTTCGCCTCATCATATACCCTTACACTTGAGATTTGCTTGTCCTCAAGCAAATGCGCTTTTATTCTACTGAAAAGACAAGTTAGGGGTCATTTAACACTAATATAAAAGTAATTACAACAAATAATCGTTCCACTAAAGACCAATAGACAAGCACGGAGGTCATACACAAACACCTCACAAATAGTGTTTAGATACTCACATCTCTCGGGTGTAATAAAGTGTAAATTACAATATGGAAACGGAAGATATCTCTCACTACCTGTCATAGCAAAATAGATTACCATAGGCTTGGGAAAGGATCAAACCTCCACCACATGGCGTAAGCACCTAGGATAAACTATCAAAGAGGTCTTTTAAAGGGTTGTAACGTTAGGTATAGGGATATGAATTACACGGTTTTGTTGGATAAAGGAAATTTTGCTAGTGGCGAGTTAACAATCTTGGTTAATTACATGTACAATATGGCGTTGCTAAGCCAAGACTAGACTCGACTTAAGCTAATAAATGAAAACTAACAAAAACATAAAATGAACATAGAATGAAAAGGGATGGTAGTCCGTATGTTTTTTCTCTCTTTTTTATTTTTTATTATTTTTTTATTTTTTATTTTTTTTGCATACACTCTTACCCTACCATCCAAAATAATACATTATAGGGGATGAGAACTCCCCTTACACTTGAATCTTTACATACTTTACAATTAACTAATCTAATGACTCGAATTAAGAAAATCAAAACACTTGGAGCACTTTTAAGATTAACGTACATATGGGGGTAATAAGTGATGTTCTTCCCCATTACTCCATAAAATAAGTACTTACCCATGAGTCCCAATCATCCCAAAACAATATGTACAAGGATATGACTCGACTTAGCAACCATGTAATCAATTAGAAAGTTAACTTAGGGTTTAACAAATAACAATAATGCACTAAAAATGAGCGCATACACGGAAGGCTAAGGCGATTTGGTTGTACATTTAAGTGGGGTGTAACAAATTCTTTCTTTAAGTAAAATGCTTAAAGTTAGAAACGAAAAGATAGGCTCGGAGGGGTGTACTAGGGGTTTCGTGTACTAAAATTGAGTACAACGCTAAGGGTGTGGGAAAAATTAGTTGACTTAACTAGCCAAGTAATATGACTTAAATGGTCAAGTAATTATGATACGGGTTTAACACAAGGGTGATCCTAATGCCTCTTATCATTTAGTAAATCCTACTACACGAATGTAGTCTCACTAGCGGTCTCGGAATGCATCACTAACGCAAGTTCTAGAATCTAAATGCTACCGGTACACTCATAAGCACTAATAATGAATGCTTTTCCTATCAAATCTAAAGGCGAACCTCACATATTTGGGTGGAAAATTTTTCTGAATATACGGTTATGTGCTAGTCATACAATCTCCTATCCATGAGACGCTTGTTATGGCTAAAGTTTCACTCCTAAATGTTGTAAAAAAATTTAAATTTGGCGCTAAAATTGCACTAACAAGTATTTCTCATAGTTTTATTACACATCTACCATTAAACAAAACAAACTCAAGCGAAAGTGCATATGTAAGGTATCATCTTTTTACCCTCCCCTTACACTTAAGATGAACATTGTCCCCAATATTCAAGTAAAGAATGTAAAAGTGAGAAAGTTAAAAAGAATGAAATCAAATACTCCCCTGATTCGCTCGGTATGGATTATAGGTTGGCCAGATTAGATCTTCCTCTAAGAAAATGAACAATCAAAGTTTCCCTTCCAGAATATAAATCATCTCCTTGTCGAACATAACTTGTAAATCCTGATAAAAATAGACAAGACAACCTCGCGTAAAATCGGCGGCATCCTATATAAGTTACTAAATCCTAGAAAACAAAATAAGATATAATGCTTGTGGAATGAAGTTTGCAGATTTCCTGGAGATTATAAAACTTAATAATTCACAAAAACCATAAGACTCCGTTAGAAAAACAAAACCGGTAAAATCTCCAGATTTTAACTCCTGACGCCGTCAAGAGTAAAACTCTGACGCCGTCAGAATGGACCTGCAGAAATTCTTATGTTACGTTTCCGGAAAATTTCTGGAAAAACTTGGTCCTACTTCTTGGAAAATCCTGCAAAACTTTATTATGACTCAATACAAGCATTTGACTCTAACAAATACGAATATACATGTTCATTTAATATTGTGGAGAATCATGATCGGTTTGTTTCTTAAAAACATATTTGGGGTTTCCCCTTACACTTATCTTTTGCAAAAATACTTCTAGGTGGAGTTAAGACTAGGCCAAAACAACAAAGTAAAGTAATTCCACATTTTAGTTTAGAAACATGATCAACCAACAATAAAAACAAAGCATGCATACGGAAGCAAATAACAATCAAACAAATAAAATCACACAAAACATGGGTTGCCTCCCAAGAAGCGCTTTTCTTTATTTACGAGTCTTGTATCTAGACTCAAGGTCATGGGTTACTACGTGATCTCATCTTTGGTTCCACTCTCTAGGTCGTCTTCTAAACCAGTTTTGTATTCCGGAGCTAGTTGCAAGCATTCTTTGTAGAAACCAAGCATCCTATTTCTAACATACTCTAATCCTCTACGTCTATCCTCCTCATTCCTATAATAAGCTGCTTGCTTGTGTTCTTTTTCGAAATTAGAGAGAAAGCGGTATTGTTCAATCTTGTGGGGCATTTGATAGGCAACCCCATCGTTCTCTTCCTTAAATCTAACTATCCCTAAAGTCGGATCATAACTCATCCTAGTGGCCTCAACAAATGGTTTTCCGAATACTATTTGGCTTAGGCAAGCATCTATCACCGGACGAATGTCTTCTACTATCATAAAATCGATTTCATAGGTAAGATTCCCTATAATCACATGTAATCCCTTCACTCTTCCTGCAAAATTACTTATCAGATTCTTACCGGGCATCATCCTAAAATTGAGTTGCTTCTTCATCACCCAATTGTAATAAGTCCTAGTCATGATGTTCATGGGGGATCTAAGGTCGATGTAAGCTTTCTGTGGAAAACTAGAAGGGGGGTTGAATAGTTTTACGTCCTTTTAAATTTATTTCCAAAATATTTTGTAGGTTATAAAAATTTTGATTCGATCTTACGTGAGTTCAAGCAACAACCAATATAAGCAAGTCTAAACTAATAATGAAAGTATTGAAATATAATGAAGAAAAGATAGAGTTAGAAAGATCAAACCACAACACGTGAATTTATAGTGGTTCGGCTACAAGGACACCTTCCTTGCCCTACTCCACTCCCCGAGTACCACACTCGAGAGTTTTCTTCACTATGTCAACAAACTCCTTATGGTGGAGAAACCTTACACACCTTAGCTTTCACAAGTTAACGACACTAAGCTAAATGTCGAGTTCTAATCGTAGCTAGAACCAATCTCACACCAAATATCACACCACGTGATCTTCACACCTTAATCACACCTTCACACCTTCTTCAAGACTTCACACCGTCTTCATACCTTATCAATCTTCACACCTTCTTCTATGCACAACTAAGTCACAACTACTAAACTAGTTTACAACACACCAAGATTCTACAATCAACAAATATACACAACACCTTAACAAATAACTATCACTAGTACTATATGAAACTAGCTATACACAACACCACTACAATAAGATGGATGTAGAGAAGTGTTCTTCTTCTTGCACTTGAATGGATGAAGCTTTGGATCACTTGGAAACAAAGACTTATGAAATATATGATCAAAGGATTTTAGATCTAGAGAAGAAGATTGGATCAGAAAGTTTATAGTGCAAAAAAGTGAGAAAAATATGTGGAATGATCCAATATTTATAGGGCCAGATTTTACTGTTCGGGAGCGTGCCGGTCCCCTTAATTGTAGGCCGGTCCCCTTAATGATTAAGGGGGCCGCCTAGTAAAATTAAGGGGGCCGCCCTCCTGAACGTTTCAAAAGTTTTTCTGGATAAAATTTGCCCTTTTTGGTTGGAAATTTGAAATCATATTTTTGTGGTTTAATAAAGCTTTACCAAAAATGATTTACAAATATATATAAAATGTTAAAATCATTTTATATAATGTTATGTATTAATATAAAATTTCCTTTGATCATGTAATGCATAAGTTACTAAGTTTATGCATACCTTAAGTGATATAAGATGTAGAGGTAAATATTTGTCACCAAATACTTGTTTATGTCTTATTCTTGACTTAATTTGATTTAAGTTTTGTGATTATCAAAACATAGGTTTATTGAGAAATATTAATAACATTCACAAACATTATTTATATCAACAATCTCCCCCTTTTTGATGATTACAAAACTTAAACTCATTAACTCAAAAATTAGTTTTTAAACAAGTATTTTAGTAAGTTTATATGTACTTCTCCCCCTTTTTGTAACATCAAAAAGGTTATGCCGACAAGTTTTCATTCGTGAAAATTTTGACGGGTAGAAACTCCCCCTTGATGTGTACTCCCCCTCGTTTGGGGGCACCAAGAGAACGAGCTATGGAATGCTTGCAAAACAAAAATATTAGAAGCACAAGTATAAACATGCACACAAATATAATGTAATAAGGAAAGAAAGAAGCATTCATATTAGAGCAATGGTTGTGTCAAGACACAACAATACAAGTACAAGTAATGAAGAGTACAAGATATTAGCAATTACATAAGCTAACAATAATAGAAATACATCATCATGCAAAGGGTACATGGACTTCATAGAGCTTGCAAGCAAAAGGGATGGTAAAGGCTTTATTTATTAAGCATATCATATGCTTAATTTGGAGAGCATGATGGTGATGGTGGAGTAATGGGTGAGAATTGTGGTGGAGGGATTATTGGAGAGGATGGTGGAGTTGGAGGTGGTGGTGGGTTGGTAAGCAAATGTTCAATATATGAAAACATATATTGAATTTCATCTTTAAGGCCAAAGATGATGGTTCGGTTGTGGATACAACAAAGGCAAGTATCACCATGTGATTCAAGCATCCTCCAAGGTACGGGATTGGCAAAGTATGGTGGTGTAATTTGTGGAGATGAGAGTTGAGTATCAAGTGGTGTTATTGGTGAAAGTGAGATTGTAAGATGGGTGGATATAGGTTCTTGTGTGGGAAGTGGTGATGATACTTGTGGTGACAAGTGTGAATTGATGTAGTCATTGATTGATGTCACAACTCGTAATTTCTGGTCATTTTCCAAACCTCGACAAATTACTATTCACAAGTTACTATTCATCATTTACTATTCATCGATCACTATTCATCATTTTCGAGGTCAATTCGATATTCTGAGAAGCGTTCAGAAATTTTACTATTCACTTGACACTATTCATTTCCGAGAGGAAATCACTATTCACGTGCATTACTCATGTCATCGTAAAATTTGTTTACGAGTGTTCAAATTCGCGTAACCGTATTGGTTCAGGAGCGAATTCATGCATTATTATCAGGGACATTTCATACGGACTAGAAATAGTCTGCACATCATCATTAGGGCACTTGCATACTATTCCACTCGTAGGATAACTAAAGTAATACTTTTGGTATAATTAACGATTTACGTATGTTTATTTTAAATAAACACTAATACGCGAACTATAAATATGTCTAACATGTCCGACACTCCCGACTATTATCCCAATATACTTTTATACTCATTTTTATAATATAAAAATTATAATATTAATTTACCCGGTATTTTGGAAATTTATTTATTACGTATCGTACGTCTAACTTAATAACGACGGTTTTCATAAAAATTAAACAATAATCACCCAAACTCTCCGTATTTGTACCCGACATATTTTTACAATTTTTACGACTTTATTATGTCCCGAATAACTTCAATAAAATTTATTTCTAACAAACCCGGTACCCGATAAAACCTAAAACTAACATTACAACATAATACCACTAACTTTTTAATTAAACCCAAGACAACCCCCCCCCCCTTTCCCTCCTTTTTGGGCCGGCCAACCCCCCCCCCCCCCCCCCCCTTGGTCTTAATACTCAAAAACCTCACCAACCAAATTTATTACAAACCTAACAATTGTCTCCTAAGTATAAAATACACCTTTTCATCCATTTTTATCACAAATCATTTTTTTACAAATGCAAGTAAACTATTTTCTCTCATTTTCTCTTAAGGTAGAATCGATCTAGGGTGATCAAGAAGCAAGAACAACAAATTTTCCAAGATCTAGGTGTAAACTTGTTCATTTAGTCATCCTTGTTGGAGTTTTGAAATAGAAACTCAAGGATTAGTAGGTTTTTCATCATCTAAACTCCCTAAACCTTCAAGTAAGTTAACAAACTCATTTTTATGATTTTTACAAGTTATTACTATGTTTATATATTTTTCTTACAAGAACTCATGCATATAATGATTTATACCACTCTAGTTTGTATATATTTAACTTTGAGCCCTAGAAATGAACACATGAGAAACCCTTGTTAGACCTAGTGGATTGATGATGTTTAAGGACCCATGACACCCTAAGAAGGTGTATGGTAGGATTAGACTAGTTTTGTGGTGATTGAAAGTGGTTTGGTTGAAGTTAGAACTAGTTTGGAGACTTGAAAATGGTTTTTGAAACTACATATTGACCTACTGTCCCTATTTTCATTTCGTGGGAAAATCAGTAGATGGTGGCTAATTTTTGACCAAAGATTTAGAAAATACTTTCAAAAACGAAACTTTAGGCGAAAGAACGGATTAAAACGAGCTTATAACGAAAGAGATATGATTTTTGCAAATTTAACGACGAAAACTATTTTTATAAAAACTGCTTGCTGTTTGGCAGATTTCGACGGGTAAATAGAGGTGTTAAACGTAACCTAGAGGAGCCGAGTTATCAAAAATATATTTGTATATACAAAAACGAATCCGTGGACATAAAGAACAAGGAAAACGAGCTTAAAACGACCAAGATATACCCGTTTTAACATTGTCAAACTATATATAAATATATATATATATGGACACAAATAAAAATAATAACTTACGTACTAAATGGTATATTTTCTAGAAATGTTACTAAGGACTATATTCTTAACAAATGAATACGTATGACCCAAGAGAATATTTATACGACTTAACGACGTTATTTCAAGGTTTTCGATACAAGGAATTTAACATTAACGTTTTCTTACGAGATAATACGACAAGCTATCTATTTCTATATATGGACTTATTTTCCTAAGTATGGAAACTATTTTACTATGACGATAACTAGTATTTCTATATTACGAGTGGTATAGGTATCATGTGCATGTGCATTCATTACATCACGGCATGATCTAAATTGGATCACGATTATTCATTTAGGTTGCGGCTAGTGTTCGCGCCTCATTGTCCCGATTACTTTACCATCGTTGTACCATCTTTGTACTATCACTCAAGGTGAGTTCTCATAGCCCCGTTTTAATTACTTATTTGATTTCAAATCCCACGGGGGAGAATACATTGCACAATTATTTTTGTACATGCCCAAGTATTACAAATTCCATACATTGCTTAAGTTGCCTTACTACCAAGTTAAGTCCCCTTATATATCATGGACCGTTAGTTATATTGCTAAGCGAGAGTGAGTGGATAGATCTATCAAGGGTGACGCCTCCATTCGCGTTGGGTTGCTCCAACGGGACGAATGCATTTCATGTCTTAACAAATTGAGTGTCTGGTAAACACTCTGGTGGGGCCATTACAAAGTCTAGCTTCGGGGTCATGAGCTTAAGAGCCAATGTAGCATTTTTGACATTCTTGTCAGTTTACTTATTACTTGTGGCTTATGTACTTACGATTTACTTATAAACCTATGATTATTCACCAACTTTATGTTGACCGTTTTTCGCAATGTATTTCTCAGGTTATTAAGGTAGCTCATGTTGCATACATTTGGACCTTCATGGAGTCGCGGAGTCGACGCGTCTCACCTTATATTTTCTGCACTTATGAAACGTTTGATCTTGTTGAACTTATTTTAACTATATTGGCAAACTCTTTTGGGACCTAAGCTTTGTAAACTCTGAATGTTTTAATGATCAAACGCTGTATTTTCTAAACGACACTTTAGGTCGTTCAATATAACTGTAACTATGGTGCTATGACAGTCACCCCCAGGTATTCCATTCCGCTGCCATTCAGGTATTTTGGGGGTGTGACAATTGATGAGGTTGAGGGTAAGGAAGATGGGGAAGTTCCATGAGTGGAAGGTGTTTTGGATGGTGCATTAGGTGCACTTGGAGAGGAGCATTTTGGTGGAGGTGATGGGGTTATGTTGTCTTCATTTGTTAAGTCAATGAAGAGTTGTTTTGGAGGAATGACCACAAGTTTTTGTTTCTTGGAGGTTTTGGAGTTTGAGGTGCTTGGAGGAGTCATGATGATATGATGAATGATGAGATGAAGAATGGTGATAATGGAGGGAATTTATAGTATGGAAATGGGTGATTTAGGTAAATGTTTGAAATGGTTGAAAGAGATTCTAAAATCAGTTGGGTCAAAATGGGAAATGGCAGCTGAAACTAGAGAAAGGATTCACAAGATGCAAAAGAATACAGTAAACCCAGTTCCAGATGGCCGGTCCCCTTAATTGTATGCCGGCCCCCTTAATAATTAAGGGGACCGCCTAGGGAATTAAGGGGGCCGCCCATCTGGCAGAAACCCAAAATTTGCAAAATTTGGTGATTTTTTAAGTGTGTTTTTCCAGCAAGCTCTATTAGGAGTACATACTTTAGGAATGATGATATATAAACATATATATATATAATCAAATTTTGCATGCAAATAAACATATTATAATCCATATTGAAAAGAAGCATGGCATAACATTAATATAGAAGCATGATAATAATTAAAGTCTAAACATCATTCCGAATAACACAAGAAATTAACACAAGTATTTCCGAATAAATCGGACAAATAGCAAACCATACAAATGTCTAAAAGAAACAAGTAATAACAAGTAGCAACACGTCAATATCTTCTACTTCTTTTTCTTTCCAAGCATCTTCCTAAACATCTTCCCAACGGATTTGAATCCCCCTCGAAGTTCTTCATGCATTTGTTGTTGACGATTGATGATAGACGTTTGACGAGTGAAGAGAAGCTCATCGGTACGTTCATGAGGAAGAGGAATTTGATACTCGGTATCATCAAGATCGGAAAGATCTTCAACAAAGGTCGTGGGGGATGGAGTACTAACACGTGAGGTGTCTTCCTCCTCATCATCATCGTCATCACGATGAGATGTAGAACCACGAGGCCTAGAATACAAAGGAACACGAGATTTTCCTTTGTCACTACGAGGACGGCGAGTACGAACACGAGTAAGTTGGTTCAAAGTAGGAAGGATATGAACGTAGTTGTCTCTTTGAAGATGTGGGTAATGTTCCATCACATAACGATAAAGTCGTGTGAGAAACATACCGTAAGGAAGATTGGCATTTGGGGTGTTTTTGGCGGACATGATTCGATGAACAAAAAGATAAGCCAAATTGTATTGCTCTTTAGCAATAACACAATAAAGCATGTGGGCAATGCTCGCCGTGACATGATCACGGTGACCACCAGTACCAAACGCATTCTCTCGAATGAGTTCTTCCCACTTCTTCATATCTTGGCTTAGCTCTTTGAGGAGGATTCGATTGGCATGAATATCGACATTCTTCGACTTGATTACTCGACTAGTCGTACGACGTTCTAGTTCAAGCATTCGACGAATGTCTTCAGGACTAGGAATCTCAGAATAGTAGGGGCCATCCTGAGGACGATTTCTTTCAAGAGTGGAAAGATCCCATTCATTTGAGAAAACGGCTTGGCCGTTGAATGAGATTCTAAGAATTTGCCCAAATTGAGCAAGAGTAAGAGTGATGAATTGATTTTGAATCATGAAGGAAATGAGGAGATGACCATAGGGATCGGTTTGCACCGTCACTTGGCTATAGAAGTCGAGGATAAAACGAGGAATGATAGGTTCGTTGATTTGGAAAAGATATTCAAAACGAATATTGGTGAACATTCGTTTGGTTTGATCAGATACATAAAAAGATGGATCGACAATTCGTCCTTCGTGAATGTTTCTATTTTCAATAGGACGATAGAAACATGCAACTGAAGGAGACATGCCGGGAGTAGAAGAGACATTTGGAATGTATTGTTTGGTTTTGGATACATCACCAACCGTGGTCTTAGGCATTTTCACCTAGACAAAATAACAACAAGAATAGAATTAATATAAAAACAACTATCATGCATATATTATATATATATATATATATATATATATATATGCAATATATGTGGAACGAAATTCTACTTCGACACAAAAAAAAAATATTCAATGAAGTAGTTTCATGATGTTCCTTTTATTTTGATTTTAAACTCGTTTAGAATGTATAATATCAAAAGGGTATGATATCATAATTCATTTCAAAATAAAGCTAGATATATATTAGATTATATATCTTCCATTTCGTAAGAGTTTGACACAACATAAGCTTGTTTAAAAGATTGAAATGCGAATTTTAGTTTTCAAAAATATCATTTTAAAGATAAACCAAACGCTCCCTTAACTAGATAACAATATCCTAAAAAATATCAATATATATATTGATTATATATCTTGATGACCTATATTGATTCTAGTATTATTAACAAAACTTATAAGCTAGTTTTAGGTTTCAAATAACTTCATATAGTTATGGTTTGTTCATGAACCAAACGCCCATGTTGTCTTCATGAACCATTTAACAACAACTTGAAAAGTATGCTTTGATTGTTTAGAGTGTTAAAACAATGTAATGTAGTAAGTTTTACATGGTTTTTAAGAGTTATATCAACAATGTGCCTTTTGAAAAATAAAATTCGACTAGGGTTTATGGGCGGTTAATGATTTTGACCAAATGATATGTTATACTAATTTTGAGTTGCAAAACATCATCCTAATCCTATGGGGAGCATTTGGTAGTTCAATTTCTAGCTTCAATAACACTTAAAATCGAATTAAAATGAATTTTAATAAAATGCATAATTATTGATTAGACACCAAATCGAATGAAATGTGATGAAATGCATGTTAGAAAACTTACAAAAGATGTTGTTATATGTTTGGTTGATGTTTGCCCCTTGCGAAATAACCCCGGATTGGTGATTTGGTGAAGGATTATGGTGGTTTTGGAGGTTTAGTTTCGTTCACAGCAGTATAGGGGAAGAGGTGAGTGAGTAAATGGAGTGTTTGGAAATGGAATTAAGGAGGAAAACGATTTTGGAAGTGTCAGATGGCCGGCCCCCTTAAACATTAAGGGGACCGCCCTCGATAACAAGCCGGTCCCCTTAATCATTAAGGGGGCCGCCTTTGAAACTTTCCAAATTTCGCGGAATTCGTTTCTGGAACAAAAATATTTATACGTATATAATTAGATTTATAATATATCAAAAATACGTAAACGTCTATTGGCACGATGATAAAATTCTTAACAATTTTTAATTACCGTTTCGATAATTAAAATATACCTTTGACAATTTTTGGATAAAATGATCAAAGTGTTAAGTTGATGAAGGGTTTGAGGTGTGTTCGGGAATATGTGAATAAGTGTATATATATATATATATATATATATATATATATATATATATATATATATATATATATATATATATATATATATATATATATATATTGTTTATATATAAGTATAAATGTGATTGAAAGATGGGTTGATGAGTGAGATTTGAAGGATAGTAGCGGAGATAGGATATAGTTGGCGAGAGGAGTTTGTTTCATCCATAGTGTTCACGTGCGAAGGCGTTCTTGCATTATAAAAGTCCACTTGACTCATATCCCTTCATCATCATGAGTCTCCTAAAAGAGGACTTACTAGAATAACGTGAGGGGGGGAAAGAAAGGGTTCGATAAAGAACGATTTCTTGGAGTTCTAGAAAGTCAACAAATGACGTATCTAGGTTATGTACAAGTGAATATATATATGTATAAATATATTTAATATATTACGTATAATAGTATATATATATGTATATATATAAGTATATATGTGATTCTAACAAATAGAAGACAATAACAAATTATATCTAAATAATTGACGAAATCAAACAATGCATAGTTATCTAAGCATGGTAATGAGTTGTGAAAGAATGGCGTACCCGGTGGTCTTCAAAAGAAATCTTCAACATCATCAAGATGAAATATAGACTTTGAAAAAGTCTATGTTGAGAGAAAATACCAAGATTTCCTCAAGGAATGTTCGTCTAGCCATTTGATCTCCATTGTCCTTTTGGTCCAAAGTTGTTTGGTCCAAACATGTTTAACATTTGACTCGGGTGCATGAAAGGTGGTAGAATGCCCCAAGGATTGTAGCTTTGTTGGTAGTTCCACATTTGATTACTATTGTTATTATAGTTTTGTCTATTTTGATTTCTTCTTGGTTGAGGTGTTTTAGACCTAGGATGAGAATTATTTGGTTTTCTAGGTGGTGGAGTTTTAGATCTTATTTTGGGTTTAGAGGATCCTACTTCGGTCTTTAAGGACGGTTTATAAAAAGCTTTAACTTCTTCATCGTTGGCAAGAGGTATTTCCTTATCATTAATAAGTATATACTTAGGATTAGATTTTAAAGGCTTTTGTTTGTTGAGTTCACTTTCAAATTTTACATTTTTAATCTCGCTTGTTGAAGCCTCATTTGAATTAAATCCTAAGCCGGTTTTATCTCCGGATGTTCTTTGAATACTTATTATTTTACTAAGTGATTGACTACTATTTTCAAATTTGTCAAGTTTGCGAATTTCTTCCCTAAGTATTTCGTTTTCACCTTTAAGCTCTTGACATGATTTACATTCTTCAAAAATTTCTTTACCTTTTTCTAGTTGATGTATTTTAATTTTTAGTTCAAGTACTTCACTTTCTAATTGATTGTTTATGTATTTTAGTGATTTGTTTTTGGCCATTACTAGTTGTCCTAATTTGCATAGTTTATTATATTCATTATCTAGATCTTTTTCATCTAATGATATACTTTCATCACTAAAATATTCGGTTTCGGAACGTACCTCATTTGATGTATTCGCCATGAGACATTTTTCTTCCTTTGTCGTTTCATTCTCATCATCATCACTATCACTCCAAGCACCTCCAACAAATGCTCTTTGATTTTGATCTCTTGTCATCATTGGACATTTTCCAATAAGGTGATTTGGATCTCCACACTTGAAACATTTCCTTTCAATCTTGTTGTTCTTGTCATCCTTACCTTTTTGAAATGTTTTCTTTTCATCATGCGGTTGTCTTACGAATCTTCCTCTCCTTTTGAAAAATTTCTTGAAGTCTCTTACGGCCATGGCGTATTCTTCGTCATCACTTTCGGAAGATGAGCTATCTTCGATACTAGATTCCTTTCTAGCTTTCAATGCGATTGATTTCCTTTGCTCTCGTTTTTCTTTAACCATTTCGGAATCCTTCTTTATGATAACTTCGTAAACTTTTAGATTTCCAATTAATTCATCAAGTTGCAATGTTGACAAATTCTTTGATTCTTCAATAGCCGTCACTTTAGCTCGCCATTTTGGATGAAGAGCCCTAAGAAACTTCCTAACAAAATTCTTACTAGAAAAATTCTCATCAAGTGCTTTTAAACTTGTGATGATAGTGTTAAATCTAGCAAAAGCATTATCAATTGATTCCTCTTCCGGAATCGTGAATTGCTCATATTGTTGAACAAGTAGATCTATTTTATTATCTTTGACTTGACTATTACCTTGGTGAGTTATTAGTAAAGAGTTCCAAATTTCTTTTGCGGTTTCACACATAAAGATCCTTTCGTACTCTTTACGTGGTAACGCATTATAAATGACCATTTTAGCTTCATTATTTTTAGCAAGTTTTCTTTTTAAATCATCATTTTGTTTTTCAAAAGGTACGATTTCATCTTTCTTTGTTTCGGGATTATTTTGAATAGGTAAAAAATCACCTTTAGTAATAACATGCCAAAGATCTAGATCTTTTGACTTCACATAAGTTTCAAATCGATTTTTCCAATATAAAAATCCATCAATTTCAAATAGTGGTGGTCTTTGCATAGATTGCCCTTCTAAATATTTTTTAGATTCCATAGATCGTTACAAGTTTTAAAATACAATATATTTTAAAGATCTTGCTAGACGTGGCTCCTGATACCAATTGTGGAAAACTAGAAGGGGGGTTGAATAGTTTTACGTCCTTTTAAATTTATTTCCAAAATATTTTGTAGGTTATAAAAATTTCGATTCGATCTTACGTGAGTTCAAGCAACAACCAATATAAGCAAGTCTAAACTAATAATGAAAGTATTGAAATATAATGAAGAAAAGATAGAGTTAGAAAGATCAAACCACAACACGTGAATTTATAGTGGTTCGGCTACAAGGATACCTTCCTTGCCCTACTCCACTCCCCGAGTACCACACTCGAGAGTTTTCTTCACTATGTCAACAAACTCCTTATGGTGGAGAAGCCTTACACACCTTGGCTTACACAAGTTAACGACACTAAGCTAAATGTCGAGTTCTAATCGTAGCTAGAACCAATCTCACACCAAATATCACACCACGTGATCTTCACACCTTAATCACACCTTCACACCTTCTTCAAGACTTCACACCGTCTTCACACGTTATTAATCTTCACACCTTCTTCTATGCACAACTAAGTCACAACTACTAAACTAGTTTACAACACACCAAGATTCTACAATCAACAAATATACACAACACCTTAACAAATAACTATCACTAGTACTATATGAAACTAGCTATACACAACACCACTACAATAAGATGGATGTAGAGAAGTGTTCTTCTTCTTGCACTTGAATGGATGAAGCTTTGGATCACTTGGAAACAAAGACTTATGAAATATATGATCAAAGGATTTTAGATCTAGAGAAGAAGATTGGATCAGAAAGTTTATAGTGCAAAAAAGTGAGAAAAATATGTGGAATGATCCAATATTTATAGGGCCAGATTTTACTGTTCGGGAGCGTGCCGGTCCCCTTAATTGTAGGCCGGTCCCCTTAATGATTAAGGAGGCCGCCTAGTAAAATTAAGGGGGCCGCCCTCCTGAACGTTTCAAAAGTTTTTCTGGATAAAATTTGCCCTTTTTGGTTGGAAATTTGAAATCATATTTTTGTGGTTTAATAAAGCTTTACCAAAAATGATTTACAAATATATATAAAATGTTAAAATCATTTTATATAATGTTATGTATTAATATAAAATTTCCTTTGATCATGTAATGCATAAGTTACTAAGTTTATGCATACCTTAAGTGATATAAGATGTAGAGGTAAATATTTGTCACCAAATACTTGTTTATGTCTTATTCTTGACTTAATTTGATTTAAGTTTTGTGATTATCAAAACATAGGTTTTTTGAGAAATATTAATAACATTCACAAACATTATTTATATCAACACTTTCCATATATGCATGTGCCCGATATTGCATGGGATGTTAATGTTAGAGGGGTCTCCCATTTTGATAAGGGGGTTGCCAAAGATATATGTTCTCTCGGGACTATCGAATAAATCCTTATGATATTCTCGTCCTTCCTTGGTTGGCAACTTATCAAAGTAATCTTCTATAGGTTCTACCTCCTCTAATTCCTCATCCTTATTAACCTCAACTTCCCTACTCTTATCCTTACTATCGGCTTTTACTCTAACTTCATCCTTGTCACTCTCCTCTATCTCCTTATCTATCGGCTTAATGGTGACAACATTGACAAAGTGGACATGTTTGGATGATGAGGGATCCTTAATTTGGCTTCCACTATTGGTGTCCCTAGTGTCCTTCCTAGGTGTGATAAACGCTTGGTTGTTGAGGGCTTTCAACAAGTTGTCAATCTTGTTGGTTATCTCCGTTTGTTGTTGGTTGAATTCGGTTTCAAACCTAACTATGCGGGCTTCTTGAGATGCCATGAACTTTGACATCAATCCTTCAAGATTGTTGGTACTACCATAGTTGTTAGAAGAATTGTTGTTGAAAGTACGGTTGGATGGTGGACCGTTTGGTTGGTAACGATTAGGCGGATTGGAAGAATTGGGTTGATTTTGTTTCCACCTAAGGTTTGGGTGATTTTTCCATGATGGGTTGTATGAATCACTGTAAGTGTTTTGCTCGGGCTTGAAAGTGTACCACTTATCTCTCGCTTCGTCGGTACGCGTGGATGCGTAGTCCGCAAAAGCTGTTCCGGGGAGTTCCACACAATCACGAGTGTCATGGGGACCACTACATAATTCGCATGAAGAAGTGATTTTGTTTACTTGGCTTGAAGGCTTAGGAGCATCGTAAGATTTCATGAGAAACTTGACTTGGTCCTCAAGTTCCATGATCCTACGGTCGGGAGTTCTAGAATTGTTCGAAGGCAAAGATATTGCCTTGACCGTTTTGTTCAAGTCACGGGGATCGTTCCAACTTTCGTTGTCATAGAGAGCAAGATCTTCTATGAGTTCCCATGATTGTTCCGCACTAAGATCACGTAGCTTACCACCGGCCGATTGATCAATGGCTCGTCTCGTGGAGATGTCGATATGGTCATAAAAAATTTGGACTTGGAGCCAAAGATCTATTCCATGATGAGGGACTTTTTGGAGTAAGTCCTTGAAACGAGTCCATGCTTCATAAAGAGATTCATTTTGACGTTGTTGGAACATCAAGATGTCATTCCTAAGCTTAGTAGTTCTCCCCGGTGGGAAAAATTGAGCAAGGAAACGAGTGGTGAGATCATCCCATGTGGTGATGGATCCCGCGGGTAAACGCTCAAGCCATTGACTAGCTTGATCCCGTAGAGAGAATTGGAATAGGCGTAAACGGGTAGTCTCTCTAGTTTCAACACCTAGGTCTATGGAATCTACGATTTTGAGAAAGTCCTTAAGATGTTGGTTTGGATCTTCGGAACGAAGTCCATGGAATGCACATCCGCTTTGCACCAACCGGATGGTGTCGGATCGCAAGGGGGTCACATTGGCTCCGGTGAGCTCAATGGTGTTTCGGTAGCCTTGATGGCTAGGTCGGGAGTACCCTCCTAAGGTTCGGGGCCTAAGGGGTTCTAGTGGTGGGTTTTGTTGTGGTGGGATGACGGGTTCAAAGATATTACCACCTTCCATGATGTCGGATGGTAAAGAGTTACGAACAAATGCACAAAGAAATAAGATAGACTAAAGAAGACCTAAAAATAAAAAAATAAAATCTTACTAGAAAGGAATCTAGCAAGTAGACCTAATAAAAAGAAATCCTAACCTAGACAATAACTATTCCCCGGGCTGCGGCGCCAAAAACTTGATGCGTGGGAATCGCTACAGGCTTTACCTCTCGAGGGATCTCGAGAAGCTTACAACCCCCACCAGGCAGTGTACCTGATCGTTGTAGTATAGTATAGTGACAAGTACCGGGGGATTGATCGTTCAGCTTAGGAATAGTGTCGCTAGGATTAGAAAGCCTAATTACTAGTTCTAAAGTTGAGGGATGATTATTTTTGTGTTTTTATATTTTATGGAAAGCAAGTTAAAATCTCGGGTTTTGAAAGAGTGGGCGGAATTAGTTGCTATTCAACTAACCCAAAACTAAGATGCAATCAAAATAAAATAAAAAATGAAAATAAACTAATTATACTAAGGTTGTGAGCAGTAATTGGAGAAAATGTGTTTACTTAGACTTCACTACTCCCTAGATATCTTTTACACGTTAATTACTTGTTATAATTGCATGGATGATGGATCGTATTCCTTAATACCATTCATGGGGTGGCATACATAACTCCCCAATTCTATGAGCTCTTATCTCCTCCTACACCATGCCCAGCACAACTATAGGGATTGTAAACAGTGGCTCATGCATTAAATACAACCAATAAAGACCTATTACGCCTCGGTTCATGTTTCTTAAGACGTTCAAGCATGTTACCATTTGGAGATCTGCCAGTTTTCTTAAGCCTAACATATAAATCATTCATCCACAACAAGAATAAACAAGTAATCAACACATAATCAATATCTAGGTTTCATTAGATCTAAGCAAACACAAAAGAGATCTAGCCTAGCATAATGGAATTGAGACAAGAACAAGATATAGACAACCAACACATAGACATATTGATTGAATTAGAAGAACACTTATCTCAATTACAATGCAAGGTATCAAGCGTTTGGAACCCTTGAAAAACCTGTAAAAGTTGCACCAAAATCGTCTTTAGGGTTTCTCCAAAAACTTCTCTTTTTAAATGTGAAAAACTAGAAAACTATATATAGGAAAATAGGGATGACGGCGTCAAGAACAAAGGTGTGACGCCGTCATCTCGCCGCCAAATACTTCCTCGGACGGCCTTGATCTACTTCTAACGCCGTCACACAAATTACTCTTGACGCCCTGTGTGTGACGCCGTCATCAACTACGGATTTTTATTCTTGGGGTTTTGACGCCGTCAGGAAAACTCTTGACGCCTTCATGAACTCTCGGATTTTATTATTGAGGTTTGACGCCGTCAGGAAATTACTCTTGACGCCGTCACCTACTGTTCCCAGCATGGAAAATTGAGACTTTGTCGTTTTCTTCACTTTTATGCTCCAAAAACGTCCAAAATGGCTTCTTTTCCAGAATTCACTCTCCAAGTACCTAAAATCACAAAAGGAATTATTTAGGGCAATATTTGATCAAATAAATTCGGATTCGGGCTTAAATGACCCCCTAAAAATGGATCATTTTTCGCCTCATCACCTAGGAAAACAATTGAGGAGGATTTAGCCGAGCATGATCACATTGATAAAAAAGACCTAGGTTTTATGATCGATGATGATGAATCTCAAGAAACAGATGATGAATCTCTTGGGCAATTTGTATATAGCAGTCAGAATATTGAGGATGATCCTTATGATTCGGACATAGAAGTTGAGATGCCTAGAGAAGCACGTGAGATACTTAGGAGAATGCTTAGGATAGATTATATCAAAACACATGATGAGGATATAGGTGATCTTGACACATGGAATGATGAGGTCAATAACATAAGCCCACAAAATACTCAACCATCATTTGAGGCACACACACCGCCCGTGACTTACCCGGAAGAAGTAGAAGAAACTTTAGGAATTCCGACGGAGGTAGAACCCTTGGACCAGGCACCACTTGAGGATATAGGTTTGAATACTTGTAGTAATAACCTTACTCCTAGTTCTAGGGAATTTCCTAATGTTGATGAACCGGAACCTCAACCTTTACACAACTTTCCATCCTTAGATATACATCTAGGAGACAAAAGAGGAACCGACCCACCCATCAACCAATATTATCCGGGTAGTTTTAGGATGAAGGAAGCCATTCACTCACCCCCTTCACCTCACGTGGTATATTTCCACCCTAAGGGTGTGTATCGCTACTTCCACCCGCACTTAATTCAAAGTGTAGGGAAAACCTCCCCTATTTCCATTAAATAAGGGTAGAGTCAGGCTCGTGACTCGAACAAAAACAAGCGCTTATTGGGAGGCAACCCAAGCTTTATTTATTTATTTGTTTGTTTGTTTGATTTTATTTGTTTCCGTATGCATGTTTTATTTTTGTTGCTTGTGGCTCATGTTTCAAAATAAATTGTGAAAATGCTTTATTTTGTTTTTAACTTCGTCTTAATTACATATAAAGGTATTTTGCAAAAGATAAGTGTAAGGGTTCCCTCCTCTGTCTTGTATGGTGCTTCCCCTTTTAACTGCTGTTTATTTGATTAACAGGCTTCCCTCCTCTGTCTTGTATGGTGCTTCCCCTTTTAGAATAGTGTATGGTAAGGACCCTGATCTCTCTCATGTGAGGGCTTTTGGATGTATGTGTTTTGCAAATGTTTTAAATAATACTGATAAGTTTTTTCCAAGGTCTGATAAATGTATTTTAATTGGTTTTTCCACTGAGAAAAAAGCTTATAAATTGTATAGTATTGACAAGAAAACTTTCTTGTTTTCAAGAGATGTGAATATGAAACTATCTTTCCTTTTAAAATGAAATCTTGTAATGAACATTCTCTTGATCTAAATGAGATTGGTGGAACAGATTCTGAATGTTTAAGTTTTTTTGACATCAAGAGTCCTCAAAGTCCCAATGATGAAGAGGGGGATCCTTCTAATGAGGATGGCAATAGAGGAACTGCTTCTGATGACTGTGTTAACACAGTTGAGGATGAAGCAGATGCCATTGCAACCCAAATAGAAGATAATTTGGTCACCTCTGAGGGCAATGGTTTACAAAATGAAAATGGTGAGGGTCCTAGCAACACTGAGGAAGAACCTCAGACTGATTTTAGGAGATCTACTAGACATAAGTCTCAACCTATTAGGTTTAATGATTACATTGTCTCTAGTTCTTGTAGATATGGTCTTGAAAAATATGTTGCTTACTCTAAGTTGTCTGCTAGAAATGTTTGTTTTACCACCACTCTGAATAAGTCTGTTGAACCAAAGTCTTACCAAGAGGCTAGTCTTAATCCAAAATGGAATGAGGCTATGGATGCTGAAATGGAAGCATTACATAGGAACAATACCTATGAGGTTACAGACTTACCTCCTGGTAGAAAGGCTATAGGTTCTAAATGGATTTGGAAAATTAAGTATAAGTCTTCTGGTGAAGTGGATAGGTATAAAGCTAGACTGGTTGCTCAAGGTTTTGGGCAGAAAGAAGGTGTTGATTTTGATGAAACATTTAGTCCTGTTGTTAAGATGGTCACTGTTAGATGTTTAATTAATTTAGCTGTTACTAATGATTGGCCTCTTTATCAACTTGATGTTAATAATGCTTTCTTGTATGGTGATCTTCATGAAGAAGTCTATATGAAATTGCCACCTGGTTATTATGATAAAGATGAAACTAAAGTTTGTAGACTTCTTAAGTCTTTGTATGGTTTGAAACAAGCTCCTAGGCAATGGAATGAGAAGTCAACTACTGTTTTGGTTGATCATGGTTTTATTCAAAGTAAAAATGACTATTCTTTGTATGTTAAACATGATAAAGATGTTTTTATGGCTTTACTTGTTTATGTGGATGATATGGTCATTACTGGGAATAATAAACTTGAAATTGAGAAATTTAAACAGTTTTTAAATTCTAAATTCATGATTAAAGATCTTGGTGTTCTTAAGTACTTTCTGGGTATTGAAGTTCTTGAGAATGATAGTGGTGTTTGTTTAACTCAAAGAAAATATTGTCTTGAGCTTCTTAGTGAATATGGTTTGTTGGCTTGTAAGTCTACTGCTACACCTTTACAGCAGAATGTGGTTTTGAATCATGTTGAATCTAATGGTGATAAGTTTATCATTAATGTTGATATAAATAATGCCTAAAAACATTATTAACATATATCGATATCTCTATGTTTTGATAATCACAAAACGTAAACTCATTGAACTACAAATTATAACGTAAACAAGTATTTAGTCGTAAATATTCACTTTAGCATCCATATCACTTAAGGTATGAATAAACAAAGTGTCTAATGCATTTTATGATCAAAGGAATTTTTATTTTTACAAACCTTACATTTTATTAAAGTGGGACAAACATTTTTAAACTTATACAAAACATTTTTGTATTTATAAGAAATGTGTTATTCAAAATAAATAGTTTGAATTCAAATTTCTACCCAAAAAACGGCTACATTCTTCAGGAAAAACCTCCCCCACAAAAAGACAAAAAAATCTGAAGAAAAATATTTTTTTATTTAGGCGGCCCCCTTAATTATACTAGGCGGTCCCCTTAATTATTAAGGGGACCGGCACCCAATTAAGGGGACCGGCCACGCTCCAGAACAGTAATTTTTTCCCCTATAAATACTGGTTCATCCCACAGAATTTTCTCACCTTTTGCACCCCAAAACTTTCTGTTCTAGATCTCATTTCTATTCTCCAAATCCTTTGATCATAAATACATTATCCTTTGTTTCAAAGTGATTCTTACTTCATCCTCTCAAGTGCAAGAGAAGAATACTTCTATCCTCCAAGACAAGAAGTATTACAACTTGTTGTGGCCTCCACATCCAAGTTGTTTGGTGCAACATCAAGAATATTTACATATATCTTTGTGTAGTGTGTTGTGAATATTTGATTGTAGATAGTTGTGATATGAATATAGATAGTGTGGTTGGCTAGTAGATTGTAGTGAAGATAATTGGTGTGTAGAAGATAGGTGTAAACTAGATTGTAGTAAAGATAGTTGGTGTGAAGTAGTTGTGAAGATAGGTGTGTAGTAGATTGGTGTGAAGTAGTTGTGAAGAAGGTGTGATTTCGTTGTGACGAAGCTTTGGTGTGTAAGTGGTGTGTATATTGGTGTGTAAGGTTTCTCCGCCATAAGGAGCTTGTTGACATAGTGAAGAAAACTCTCGAGTAGGTGACTCGAGGAGTGGAGTAGGGCAAGGAAGGTGTCCTTGTAGCCGAACCACTATGTTGATCCCAGTTGAGCTTAAACGATCTTATATAGAAGTTAACTTGAATGAACACTTAAGCTAATACGCGGAATATAAAAGCTTAACTTAAGAAGAATTATGATTCTCTTTCAACACTTCAATATTATTAATACGAGCACTCAACAATGCTAGGGTTTTACAACCTTGAAGTGAATAATAACACGTACATAAACTAATCATAGGATCCTCCTTTTATAGGCCAAGGAGTCCTACTAGGTTTACAATACCTTTCTCTACAAGATAAGTATATTCTAGATAAATATAATATTTACACAATCTATTCTATATTTATCTAAACCGTATACATCCTTATCCCATTAGCAGCAGATTCTGTCAGCAGCATTTATCCTCAGCAGCACTTTGACATTAGCAGCAGAATCATTACTACTAGCAGCAGTTTCACTTAGCAGCAGTTTAACTCAGCAGCAGTTTCAAACCCAACAATCCTCCCCTAAACTTATTATTTATTTCTAAATAAGTAAGTTTCTTCTAAGCTCAATGAATCACTTGGAGGATGCTTCCAAACACTTCAAACCTTTAGAATTCATCTGATCAAATATCTTCTTATACTTTGACATCAAATTGAATGCTTGATCATCAGAATCATAGTCTTTCTGCAGCTTAAGTGGTCTATCACTATTAACCATCTGATTGACAATTTTCCAGTATCTTACCACTGGATAATCCATTTCAGCTAGCATATACAAAGTAATTGGTCCAATAGTTAACATATGAACTCCAGAATCTTGAAAGAGTCTCCATCTTTTTACCTTGTAATCAGCTATCTCTGTCCATTCAGAATCATCCATTGAAGGTTCAAACATAAGTTTAAGAGCTCTCCACATAACATTATCAGAAGAAGTTAAGATATGATCAATTTGATCTATCTCATACTTTTTACCATCAAATTTCTTAGCTCCAAACTTTGCCTTGTATAACTTCCACAAGTCTTCAACATCCTCTCTATCAAAGTAATGCAGCATCTGTTGAAATCTAAGAAATCTGTAAGACTTACCATCAGATCTCTGGACATCATGAAATGCTCCAATATTAGTATCATATCCTGTAGTTACTTTGACAATAGGATATTTGACTCCTAATGGTTTAGCATCAACAACTTCAGGATCTTCCATTTTGCCAACCACAGTATACTCCTTCAATTTTTCTTTAAGATGTTCAGAAGGAATATGATCAAGATCATGTTGAAACATATCTCTTTCAGGCATAGAACTGCTTCCTTCTCCAATCTTTCTCTTCTTCTTTGCAACTGATTTATAAATAACACCTTTTCTCTTATCACCTTGCACAGAAGAAGTAGTCTTTGCTGCATCACTCTCAAGCTGTTCAACAACATTAGCTTCTTGAATTTGCTCTGCTTCAGCTATCTTTTCAGGTACCAACTTCTTGTTCATCTGAGCAATTTGTTCCAAATCCTCAGCACATCCCATAGCATAAAAAGTATCTGTTCTCTTCTTTGTTTGTTGATACAAATCAAAAACTTCTTTATCAGAATAAGCTTTCAACTGCACCAATGTCCATCCACCCATATTCTTTAGATACCTTTCATATTCTTTCCTTTGCTGTTTAACAGTTGGACCTTTGAATACCTTAATCTTTCTTCTAGCACCAGCATTTTCTTTTCTCTTCTTAGAAGTAAAGTCACTATACCAAGATTGCACATTAAAAGTTGGAACTTCATTTTCTTCAATCTTGATCAGCTTGTTTAGTTCAATATCAGCAGCAATTCTGATCTTTTCTTCAGCCCATTCATCATACCTTCTTAAGCCCTCAGCCTCCTTCTCAGCCAGCTGTTGATCTTCCAAATTAAACAACTCTTGTGCTTTAATAGCAGCAGCTTCATCATGTTCAACTTGCAATGGCTTAGGCCAAGAATCAAAAGGTACATCAGTAAAATCAATCCCTTTATACATAATCCTTGGGGTTTCAATTTGCTTGCCCTTTCCTTTATCAGTAGAAGAAGCAGTAATAGTCTTCTTTTGTTGAGCAGCAGATTCTTTAATCACAATCCCTTTTTCAGGTTTTCTAGGTGCTGATGATTTGATTGTTGTTGTAGTTGGTTGTGATAGTGAAGGAGTTGGTGATGGGATAGTCTTCTTGCTCAACAAAACCATAGCTTCAGCAGCAGCATTGTCACCAGACCCAGCAGCAGAGTCTTGTGCATCAGCAGATCCACTAGCAGCAGAGTCCTTAGCAGTAGATTCTTGAGCAGCAGAGTCAAGACTATCTCCCAGCTTCATCAATGTTTCACCCATCAACCCTGTTGCCTTTACTAATTGCTCAGGCTCCAAAGTTGTGAGTTGTTCTACCACCTTGTCTTGTGTAGCAACCACCTCTTCCATAACAACCTCATTCCCTGATTTATCAGCAATAACAAAGTCTCCAGAATCCTGAGGACTTTCAACATCCATGTTACCAATCACTTGAGCCTCCCCTGAAACCAATCCATCATTAAAACCCAGAGCACCATCAGCTATCTCAACATTTGCCTCCCCTGAACCCATTGCCTCTTCATTCCTCCCCTGTTTGGAAGCATCACCTTCCAAGTGAGTAGAGACTTCAGAAGAACTAACAACCTGAGAAGTGCCCACTTTCTTCAATCTTTTCAATGAGGCTGAAGGTCTTGATCTTTTTAAGGTCTTTATCTGTTTTTGCAGTCTGATGATGGTCTTGTCTTGATCAGCAACAACAGATGAAAGAGTAGTAACCTTGTCCTCCAAGGTAGTACATTTCAGCCCCAATTTGGTACAAGTAACCGTCAATTCCTGAATTAGTTTCATAATAGTCTCATCACTTCGACCTGTATTACCTGGTCCGAGAGGTGAATCATGGACATTGTCATCATGTACAAGATTTTCCGTCAATTCATTGGTCACTGGTCTGTCCTCATCACTTCGACCTGTGTAACCTGGTCCGAGAGGTGAATCTTGGAACATAAACTCAGTATCAAACCTAGTTTGATCATCAGAGCCCCCTGTTTTTGCCATTTGGCTAGGGTTACCATCCTGAGAATTTGATTCATTAGAATCATCATCTCTAGATGTTGCCTTGGTTTGGGTCTTATTGATGTTATCACTATCCTGCTCTGCTGCTAAGCTAGAAGCAGTAGTGACAGCCCTTGCCAACATGTCCTCTTCATCACCTAGGACAGCCTCATCTGATACAGCCATACTAACACTATCCTGAGGAAGATCAGTGTTCTTTTTGGTGTTCCTACGGATATAGAGTATTTTAGGTTGTGTAGCAGATGCAGAAAAATTGGGTATGTGATGGGATTCAGTGGGATTTCCTGATCCTTCACCCTGATTGTTTTGCACAAGTTGCACCATGGAAGGTGTAAGATTTGTGTTTTTGCCTGAAAAACCTTTTCCATGTTTAACCAAGAAAGTAAAAGTTTTAGAATCCAATTTTGGTGCATCATAGGTAGAAACATGGCCTCTAAACGTTGTAAGCTGTTTTAGAACAAAGAGTTGGATAAACCTTGGATAAATCAAATACGAACCAGACTCTTTAATAGTTTGAAACATCCCTTCCAAAATCATTCTTGAAAAATTAAATGGGTGACCTTTGCTTAAGCATACCATTGCAGAAGCAATAGTAGTACTAAACTCATGCCATCCAGAAGTTTTAGGACTCAAACAATGAAGAAGAAGATGTATCAAAAACTTGTATTGAGGACAGAGGAGAGATTTTTGAAATTTTAAATTTGTATGTTTCCCCTCATATCCCAATTCTTTTAGCCCAGAAAAAATAGCAGAATTAGCAAGGCAAGTGGTCGCTGTTTCATCATTTAAGAGAAGAGTTTCTCTTATGGATGATTCAGTTACACGAACCTTTTGCCCATCTACTAATGCACTGACATATTTTTCCCCATTGGAAGTTTTGATTCTTGCAGTGAGCCAAAACTGTTTGATGTGGGAAACAAATATAGTAGGATTCACAGTGAGTGCATACTTAAGAGAAGTAGCATTCAAAAATTTTACCATGTCTGTGAGTTCTTCATTAATTGATTCAGCATCAAGAACCACTACACTGTTGTGTTGCTTTGCCCAGGTACGAACGCACTCCATAAATTAGGGTTTAGGGAAATTGGGAATTATTGATTTTGAGAGAAATAAGGTAATAGGGTTTGTGATAACTTCAATTTGTGATGTGATAAAACCAATTTGAAAGAGCAATTAGGTTTTAAACTGATTTAGGAAGTTACACATCCCACCCTCACACTTTCAACCGTAGCAGCACAATAACACCAGCAGCAGAGTCATATAACTAGCAGCAGAGTGAAATAAATCAGCAGTAGAGTTGACTAAACAACCTTGGTCAAAAAGTCAAAGATCCTCAGCAATTAATGTGAGAATAAACCGTAACCCCTATAAAAACGGACCAAATCTTTTCCCTAATTTATCACAATCAAACCCTAATCGCAATCAAAATGCCAATCAACCAAATCAACTCTTCACTTATCTCCAATCAAATCAAATAATCATGAAATCAACACCCGAAATTATCAACATCTCTTCTGATTCATCATCCGAAGATGAGAGCCCATTTGAAACTTATGTACCACCATTCCGTCCTCCTCATGACGGTTGTAGAACCAAGGAGCAAGCAAGGAAGAGAAAACATGATCTTCCGGTGTTCAAAAATCTCCTCAACTTGAATCAAACCCCCAGCACTTCCAGGGGTAAAGCTGTGATGTCCCCACAATCTCAATCATCTTCAGAGTCATCAGAGGATACAGCTTGGATACCTGTCAGACAACCATCCCCAAGAGAGCTTGTTTCCCCATTTATCTACACTTCTTCAGATGAGGATGAGCCTCCAAATCAACCACCTTCCACTCCTGAGAGGCCTCAGTCATCAAGGCCACGACCAAAGAAATCCACCAAGGCAAAGAGGACAAGAAAGACAAACTCTCCTCTTCCAAAAGAAAGAAAGATTGTTCTTGGACTGCCATGCCCTAGGAAGTAGTGATTGTAGGTTGTAGTCATCTGATGTTCTTGCACACTTTAATAGTTTCAGAAGTTGTTTTTGTAATCTCTTATGATGTATAGACTTCTGATTTTAATGAATAACAAGTGTGCTTCCTTTTGTTATCTAAATATTGTTCTTTGCAAATCAGCATCAAGACTTATTCCTGCACAATATTAGACAAAACACCACAAAGCAAACAAACATATGTACTAGCAGTAGAATTAGCAGCATAGTACATTGCAATACAAATATATGCTTTATGATAAGCAGCAGAGTAACAAGCAACACAATGTCTTTACACACTTATACAAAAACAAAGAGATAAGTTTTTCAAAGATTGATCATACCAATATTTGCAATTAAGAATTGAAATCTCCCTACATCAAAATGTTTAGTGAGAAGATCAGCAACATTGTTATCAGTATGAACTTTAACAATTTGAATCAACTTCTTTTCATAGCAATCCCTAATAAAGTGATGTCTTATCTCAATGTGTTTTGTTTTAGAATGAAAAACAGGATTTTTAATAATGCAAAGTGTGCTGTTGTTATCAATATGAATTTTGGTATTCATGAAATTGTACCCATAATCCAATAATTGATTCTGCATCCAAAGAACTTGTCCACAGCAACTTGAAGCAGCCACATACTCAGCCTCAGTTGTAGAATTAGCCACCACAGTTTGCTTCTTACATTGCCATGACACCAATCTGCTTCCTAGAAGTTGACAACCCCCTGTTGTAGACTTTCTATCCAAAGAAGCTCCAGCATAGTCACTATCTGAGTAGGAGACCAAATCAAATGGTGAATCCTTAGGATACCAAAGGCCCAATTTTGGTTGATGCCTCAGATATCTAAAAATTCTCTTTACTGCATTGAGATGTGATTCTTTGGGACACACTTGAAATCTTGCACAAGCACACACAGCATACATGATATCAGGCCTTGATGCTGTAAGATACATCAATGAGCCAATCATTGACCTGTACAAGTGTATATCCACTTCCTTTCCATATTCATCCTTCAGCAATGGTTTATTGGTTTCCATGGTAGTCTTGGCAGGTTTAGCATCTTCAAATCCAAACTTCTTCAAAATATCATTGACATACTTATCCTGACTGATAAATATACCATTTTCTTTCTGTGTAACTTGCAGACCTAAGAAGAAGGTGAGTTCTCCCATTGAACTCATAGCAAACTTGTCCTTCATAAGCTTCTCAAAACTGACACACATAGCTTTGTTTGTTGACCCAAAGATGATGTCATCAACATAAATTTGAACCAGCAAAATATCGTCCTTTTGTCTTTTGAGAAACAGAGTTTTATCAATCTTTCCTCTGCTAAACCCAGATTCTAGCAAGTATGTTGACAAAGTGTCATACCAAGCTCTAGGAGCTTGATGTAAGCCATACATTGCTCTATTTACCTTGTAAACTTTGTCAGGATGATCAGGGTCTTCAAAGCCTGGTGGTTGAGATACATAAACGTCTTCTGTAATAGTCCCATACAGAAAGGCACTCTTTACATCCATTTGATACACTACAAAATCTTTGTATGAAGCATAAGCCAAGAATAATCTAATTGCTTCTATTCTTGCCACTGGAGCAAATACTTCATCATAATCAAGACCTTCTTGTTGTGTATATCCCTGTGCTACTAACCTTGCTTTATTCCTTATGACTATTCCTCTCTCATCTCTTTTGCATCTGAAAACCCATTTTGTGCCAATCACTCTTTTTCCATTTGGCAGATCAACCAAAGTCCAAACTTCTTGCAGCTTAAATTGTAGAAGCTCATCTTGCATTGCTTCTACCCAACTTGCTTCTTGTAAGGCTTTGTAAGTGTTTTTGGGTTCAATTTGAGAAAGAAAACATGCAAACAGACAATTTTGAAGATCTTTATGACTATTTCTTTGATGCAGAGATCTGGCAAAGAAACTTTGATGTTGAAGATCTTTCAAGGCTTTAGTCATCTGCCTAGTTTGAATAGATGATTGTGGATCACTTAGAATTTGATCTTTGGGATGATCCTTGTGTATTCTTGTGGTAGTTGTAGGACTAACAGGAATATTGAGTTCCAAGTTAGTAAGATCTGCAGAAGCTCCAAATAGCTGACCATCAAGAACATCATCATCTGTGTCATAGTAAATATTCTCAAGAGGAGGCATATTTAGATCATCAGGGTAGAATGAATCAACAATGGGTCTGCCCTGAGAGTCCAAATGAGGAAACACTGAAGTAGCAGTAGAGTTAGTAGGCTTGGAAGCAGAATGTGGAGGAGCAGTAGTTGTATCTTTTGGCCTAGCAGTAGAGTCTGTTGAGTCAGCAGCAGAGTCTTCTGTCTTTGAAGGAGAGACATCATCAACTATTTTGGGATCCACACTTGTTTCTTTTTCTGCTTCAATAGGAATTTCAACATCATCTTCAGTTTCCTTAGTTTTCTCTTGAGTAACCACATCATCTTTAGGACTTGAATCTGACTGAAAGGGTAGTAAGGTAGGACCAACCTTTAATTTCTCAACCAAAACAAATTCTTCTTGTGGTTTGTCAACACTAGCAATAACTGGTACATAGTTCATTGTTTTGGTAAGCATATCCACATTAAACAGCCATTCTGGTCCTTTTCCTTCAGGATTTGATGTGTTCTCAGAAAACTTAATATGCAAAGTCTCCTCTACATGTTTGGTCCTCTTATTGTATACTCTAAAAGCTTTACTAAGCACAGAGTAACCAACCAAATTTCCTTCATCAGCTTTTTCATCAAATTTGCCTAACTGATCTTTAGTGTTTAAAATTGTAACAGGACATCCAAATGGTTTGAGAAAATCAATCAGTGGCTTCTTTCCATGAAATAACTCATATGGAGTCTTATTGTGAGGCTTGACTACCTTACTTCTGTTCTGCACAAAGCATGCAGTGTTCACAGCTTCAGCCCAAAAAGGAATAGGTAGTTTTGAATCAGATAACATAGTTCTTGCAGCCTCAATAAGTGTCCTGTTTCTTCTTTCTGCAACACCATTCTGTTGTGGAGTTCTTGCTACACTATACTGTCTTAGAATTCCTTTCCCCACACAGAATTGATTCATCACACTATTTTTGAACTCAGTACCATTGTCACATCTAATAATCTTCACCTTGTGATTGTACAGGTTTTCAACTCTTGTCATAAATGCCTTGAGTATTTCTGGAGTTTCATCTTTTGTAGCAAGAAAGAATACCCAAGTAAACCTGCTAAAGTCATCAGTGACAACAAGACAATATGACTTCTTGTTCAAGCTTTTGACAAATACAGGCCCAAATAAGTCCATATGTAATAGATGTAATGGCTCAGTATTTGTGTTCACAGTCTTGGACTTGAATGAAACTCTGTGTTGTTTACCCTTTTGACATGCAACACAAATTTCACAATTTTCAAAAGTCTTTGTAGGCATTCCTCTGACCAGATTTCCTTTTACCAATTTGTTCATGGTCTTGTAATTCAGATGTCCCAATCTCCTGTGCCATAATTTGGACTCATCAACAGTGGTTTTTGCAATTAGACAAGTCAAAGCCCTCTTAGGAACAATGTTCTTAATATGGTCACTGTATATATTCTCATTTCTAGGGACCTTCAAAAGTACAGATTTGTCATCTGGCAATTGATAGTCAGGAGAAAGGATCATACACTCAGTGTCTGTAAAAAGAACAAAGTTCTTTTTGTCACACATTTGTGAGACACTAAAGAGGTTAAACTTAAGTCCTTTCACAAGAAACACCTTCTCAAAGTCCAAATTTCCAGTTTTAAGAGTTCCTCTTCCAACAATCTTTCCTCCTTTTGGATCATTCCCAAAAGCAACATAACCACCATCAAAAGCCTCAAAGTCTTCAAGTTGAGACTCATCTCCTGTCATGTGACCAGAACATCCACTGTCAACAATAACCATATCCTTAAGCTCATCCAGTAGATTGACCTGCACATGAAAAATAGAGACATTAGTTCCTCTTGACAACCCAAGCCATTACTGACTTGGATCTGCCCTGTGCATCAACATAATCAAATTTCTTTAAATCACTTGATGCACTACTATCCTTGGAAACAGAATTTGAACCATTTGTTTTTGGTTTCCAAGTCCAGCAAGCTGAGGCCTTAACAGCATAAAAGTGATTACCAACAACTATATTTGTTAAAACTTTTGGCCCAGAAGTAGAAAGTTTTGTACTAGCAGCAGATTGCTTGCTAGCAGCAGAGTGCATACTGGCAGCAGAATGCTTACTAGCAGTAGAGCCAGTAGAAGAACTAGTTGTTGATTTGAAAACACCAGTTGATTTAGCAGCATAAATAGATCTAGTAGCACCAGATCTCAACAAAACAGCTCTTGGAACCATGTTTCTATTAGGATGTGGGTGAGTTTGTTTAGTTACATATTTATGATTCACCCTAGTGTATTGATTCCAAACAGGCTTTTGGTGTTCAGGACATCTAACAATCAAGTGGTCAAAGCTACCACACTTATAACAAGCCTTATTTTGTAATTGAAACTGATTACCTAATCTGTTTGAAACTAGGTTATTGAAGTTTCTCTGGTTACCCCTAGGCTTATTATTGAACCTTTCCATCTGTTCTCTAGGTATCTCATTGTATTCTACCATTTTCCTAGAGAAGTTATTTCCTAAAACAGGTTTGACAAACTTAACTTGTTCAATTGTAGGTTTAACCTTGGTAGGAATTTCTTCCTTTTTCACATTTTGTGTTGGTTTAACCTGTTCCTCATCACTGTCAGTATCAGAATACCAATCCTCAATAATTGGTGCTTCTAGAAATTTTCTATCCTCAACCTTAGGTGTTTCAATTTTACTTGTACTGCATTCACCTACAGGTTTTTCCATACTTAACTCACTAATGAAAGATAGTTCTTTTCCTGGTGGAGCAAAAGCACTTTTGGCTGGAGGAGCCACTTCATTATACCCAATTCCACTACCTTTTCTCATCAAGTTATTCTCTATAGATTTATGAACCATATCAGAAGCAAATTTTTGTTTTTGAACTCTTACTACATGTTTATCTTTTTCAGCAAGAGCTTCCTCTTTTTCTTTTTCTGCTTCTACCAACTTATTTTTAAGAACTTCTACTTCACTGTTTTTCTTAAAAATTTCTATATCTCTGAGATTAAGTTGTTCTACATATTCCTTCTCACACTCTTTAAGATATTCTAATCTTCTTTCAACATTTTGAATACCTACTTTGTAACCTAAGTTATCAAGTTTTAGGTGTTCAATTTCTTTATTTAAGCTCTCATTCCTAGACTTAAGTTCTTCTATAGTGTCAGCACAAGATTTAAAAGAACACATAGATAAGTCTGAATCATTAGATACCTCAGAGTCAGAGCCTGATGATGAACCATAGGCCATAAGTGCAAAGTTCTGCACCTTGGGTTGATCAACAGCTACCAAAGAGAAGTTTGGTTCTTCTTCAGCCATATCACTCCAATCATAATCTCCCAGTCCATCACAAGACACTAGTGCAGTAGTCTTTGATTCTTCAGAAACTTTCTTTGAAGCATCAACATTCTTCTTTGGAGCTCTACATTCTCTAGCAAAATGTCCCTTCCTGTTGCAGTTGTAGCATTCTATCTTTGATTTGTCAAAGCCTGGACTATCTTTGGCTTTATACTTTACTTCTTTTCCAGTCTTTTTCAAGAACTTTCTTGCCCTCAAAGTTAACATAGCCATTTGCCATTTAAGATCAATTTCTTCAAGATCATCAGGATCAATGTAATCCAAATCTTGATTTAAGACATGTGATCTTATTGTAGTTGTGAGCTCAGCCAAGAATGCACACAAAGCAATATCACTAGTAGAGATCTTATCATTTGAACTGGCAGCAGATCCATCAGCAGCAGAGACTCCATAAGCAGTAGAATGAGCAGCAGATTGAGGTTCTTTTCCTTTAGAGGATACAAAGGCAAGATTTTGAGTACCAGAGGATGAAGTAGAGGAGGTAAACAATTCTGCTTCATACACTCTCAAGTTGTTGTAGAGGCTCTCCAACTTCATAGTTTCAAAATCAGGCTTATTCCTCCAAACAACTGTGTGCATACTCCATTCAGGTGCAAGACTTCTAAGAAATTTTAGATTTACATCTTCTTGTGGAACCACATAACCAACAAGCTTTAGATGGCTAACAAGTTGGTTCAGCCTGTTGTATGTCCCAATAATCTTCTCTCCACTTTCAGAAGTAAAATTCTCAAACTGATGCTTCAGCATGTTTTTCCTTGACTTCTTAGTAGCATCATTCCCTCCAAACCTGAATTCAACAGCATCCATCAATTCTTTTCCAGATTCACAGTCATCAAAGTCCATTTGAAATTCATTAGGTATTCCCATTAAAAGAATATTGTGTGCTTTGATTTCCATCTTCCTTGCTGCATTAGCTTCAGCAGACTTGATTGGTATCTCCTTACCATCAGCACTCTTCTCATGTGCAGAATCACCATTAACAATAACATTCCACATATTTAAATCAATCATGCGAATGTATTGTCTGATCCTTCTCTTCCAAAGCTCATACTCAGCAGGATTCAGCATGGGTACCCTTGAAGCAGTCACCATATGAGTTTCATCACCCATCGTAGCAGTAGATTTGGAACAACAAACTTTTAAGAAACAAAATCTTCTTGTTAATAACTTCTAGATCACAAGCTCTGATACCACTTGTTGATCCCAGTTGAGCTTAAACGATCTTATATAGAAGTTAACTTGAATGAACACTTAAGCTAATACGCGGAATATAAAAGCTTAACTTAAGAAGAATTATGATTCTCTTTCAACACTTCAATATTATTAATACGAGCACTCAACAATGCTAGGGTTTTACAACCTTGAAGTGAATAATAACACGTACATAAACTAATCATAGGATCCTCCTTTTATAGGCCAAGGAGTCCTACTAGGTTTACAATACCTTTCTCTACAAGATAAGTATATTCTAGATAAATATAATATTTACACAATCTATTCTATATTTATCTAAACCGTATACATCCTTATCCCATTAGCAGCAGATTCTGTCAGCAGCATTTATCCTCAGCAGCACTTTGACATTAGCAGCAGAATCATTACTACTAGCAGCAGTTTCACTTAGCAGCAGTTTAACTCAGCAGCAGTTTCAAACCCAACACACTAGAAATCCTTTGTCTCGCGGTTAGATTTTTCCATATCTTACTTATTATCTTGCTTATATCGTTATTACATTTGTAGACGTAGACGTATATATATAGTTGCTCATATAGTGCTAGTATTGATTTTACTTAAAGATCAAACGAAAGTTTCATTCACAAAACAAAGTTTTTACAATCAAACTAAAAAGGTTACATACATATAATTGATCATTTCGATCAAGTATAGTTTTCATACAAAATATAACTAAGGATTATAAGATAAACGATTACGTATTTATCTCTTGTATATAGCTATAATTGTTTATATTATGCATGTGTTGATTTCACATACTTAGCTTACATTATTATTATTGTTCATACTTAGATATACTTGTTCAAGATTTGAGTTCACATAAGATTGAATCAAAGTTTTAAAATCAAACAAGGTTTTAAAACTAAACCAAGTTTTCATAATAAAATTAAAAAGACGTAAAACTATTCAACCCCCCTTCTAGTTTTCCACAATTGGTATCAGGAGCCACGTCTAGCAAGATTTTTGAAATATATTGTATTTTAAAACTTGTAACGATCTATGGAATCTGAAAAATATTTAGAAGGGCAATCTATGCAAAGACCACCACTATTTGAAAGTGATGAATTTTTATATTGGAAAAATCGATTCGAAACTTATGTGAAATCAAAGGATCTAGATCTTTGGCATGTTATTACTAATGGTGATTTTTTACCTACTCAAAATAATCCCGAAACAAATAAAGATGAAATAGTACCTTTTGAAAAACAAAATGATGATTTAAAAAGAAGACTTTCTAAAAACAATGAAGCAAAAATGGTTATTTACAATGCGTTACCACGTAAAGAATACGAAAGGATCTTTATGTGTGAAACCGCAAAAGAAATTTGGAATTCTTTACTAATAACTCACCAAGGTAATAGTCAAGTCAAGGATAACAAAATAGATCTACTTGTGCAACAATATGAGCAATTTACGATTCCGGAAGAGGAATCAATTGATAATGCTTTTGCTAGGTTTAACACTATCATCACAAGTCTAAAAGCACTTGATGAGAATTTTTCTAGTAAGAATTTTGTCAGGAAATTTCTTAGGGCTCTTCATCCAAAATGGCGAGCTAAAGTCACGGCTATTGAAGAATCAAAGAATTTGTCAACTCTACAACTTGACGAATTGATCGGTAACTTAAAGGTCTACGAAGAAATAATAAAGAAAGACTCCGAGATGGTCAAAGGAAAAAGGGAGCAAAGCAAATCAATTGCGTTGAAAGCTAAAAAGGACTCTAGTGACGAAGAATGCTCAACCTCCAAAAGTGACGATGAAGAGCATGCTATGGCCGTACGAGACTTCAAGAAATTCTTCAAAAGACGAGGAAGATACATTAGGCAACCATATAATGAAAGGAAGTGTTTTAAATGTGGCAATCCAAATCATCTCATCGGAAAGTGTCCAATGATGTCAAGAGATCAAAATCAAAAGGCGTTTATTGGAGGTGCTTGGAGTGATAGCGATGAGGACAAGAAAGAAACCACAAATGAAGAAAAGTGTCTTATGGCTAAGACATCAAGTGAGGTACGTTCCGAAACCGAATACTTTAGTGACAAAAATTTATCATTAGACGAAAAAGACCTAGATAGTGAATATAATAGGTTATGCAAATTAGTTCAAAAGGTTGTAGCTAAAAATGAGTCACTAAAACATATTAATAATCTATTAGAAAATGAAGTACTCGAATTAAAAGTTAAACTACAACAATTGGAAAAAGGAAAGGAAGTTTTTATAAAATGTAAAACTTGCTTAGAGGTTAAAAATGAAAACGAAAAACTTAAAGATGAAATTTTCAAACTTGACAAGTTTAAAAATAGTAGTAACCCACTTAAGAAAATAATAAGTGTTCAAGAAACTTCGGGAGATAAAACCGGTCTAGGATTAACCTCAACTAATGTTTCAACTAGTGAAAATAAATGTATAAAGTTTAAATGTGAATCTAGTAAACAAAAATCATTAGAATCAAATCCTAAGTATATACTTACAAATGATAGAAAAATACCCATTGCGAATGATGAAAAAGTAAAAACTTTTTATAAACCATCCTTAAAGACCGAAGTAGGATCCTCTAAACCTAAATTAAGATCTAAAACTCCACCACCAAGAAAACCAAATAATCCTTATGTTCGGTTTAAAACACCTCAACCTAGAAGAAACCAAAATAGACAAAACTACAATAATTCTAGTCATCAAATGTGGAATTATCAACCAAATTACAATCCTTGGGAAATATTACCACCATACATGCATCCTAGCCAAATGTTAAATATGTTTGGACCAAACAACTTTGGACCAATGAGACAATGGGGACCAAGTGGCTAAGTTGTCATTCTTCGAAGAAGTTGGAATCTCATCTACAAATGACTTCTATAAGTCAACACGGTCACTTTAAGTGCTTGAAGAAATTCCATTGAAGACTAAAAAGGTACGCGTCTCTTTTGAGTTCATCGCTATAATTTGCATGCTTAGACATATGATTAGTCAGATTAATGCTTAGCTATACATATATATTATTTGTAACTCTTATACATATATATGTACATAATAGCTTATATTCTTATTACCTAGAAACATTATTGGTTGACCTTTCTAGGTATAAGATGAAATTGTTCATTGTCGAACAAAATAGAAAATGGAAATCTTCTATATCCACTATTAGCAAACTCATGGTGATGAAGTGAAATGAGTTAAGTGGATTAATCGTTAATATAGAAGTAGGATTAGATCCCTCGCATAAGAAAACTATGGATGAAACAAGCTCTCGTAGACTATGGCATTAAGTTAGATAAGCGTGCAAAAACAAAGGAACTATAGATGTTAGGTTATACCCCATTCAACCCTCTAGCATCTAACATATATATTTTAGTCATCACTTCCTTTAGGATCATAGGATATGTAGAAACGATAGCATGAGATAATAGTAGGCTTAACCAATCCTCTTGAGCATGAGATCTTTAATAAACATCCTTTAAAATATATGATTAATGATATTTGTTGTCAAAAATCTAATATCGTTAAAAATATGCAAAAACCTCACATTTTAGAAAATAGTTTTTCAAATAACTATCCCACTTTTAAATAAGATGTTTTCACTATAAATATCCACAATTTTGTTTTGATCAAAACCAAAGATTGAGAAAATTTTCTTTACACATTTTGAAGTAAAACCGAATCTATTTTATTCAATTAACTCTCATATCTACATGAAAACCTACTTTCAAACATTGTTGAATAATGCTAAAAACGTCTCTTTAAATCATGCATGGTGATCTCATATTTGTCATCTATATTTATATAAATGACACTTATAAGTGAACTAAATCAAATCAAGAGGACCATGGTTTGTCTATTAAGACTTTGTTTGTAACAAGTCTAGAAACCCATGCTATCATAATACACATTAGGATTAATCCTCCTAGTTATGTAGTTATGAAATACTTGATGTTGCTTATTGTTTCCTAGCACTTATATTTTGCTTGCTAGATGAGTATGTTTGCATGCTAGATGAAATTGCTTGATTACTTAATCTCTTTGGTTAACATGCTTTAGCCACATAATTGCCTACATAATTAGTCTATGTTTAGTTGCCTCAAAGAGTTGGACTTGCTTGAAACCAAAAACACAACCTTTCTGCAATTCACTACCAAAACCCTTTTCTGGCAATCTGGGAATCACCAGATGGGCGGCCCCCTTAAATCATAAGGCGGCCCCCTTAATTATTAAGGGGACCGGCCTCCAATTAAGGGGACCGGCCATCTGATGATCGAAGGTGTTGTCTCCCTTTTCTACCTTTTAGCCCATTTCATCCTACACTTCCCAAAATTCACAAACCTGTTCTATCCTTAACCTTCCATCAAAGTTTACCCATCCTTGATCCCACCAATCCTACATTATAAACACTCTCTTTCCTCTCAATCTCCACTCATCTCATCATTTCCTCTCCCATTAAACCAAAACCACCAAGAAACTTGTTTGGAGAAGAAAGCCTAACTTCCTTTAAAATTCCGTCAAACCAAATGACGTTGTCAAACATCCAACACCAAATTCCTCCTATGTTTTCAAACATTACTTACCTAACACCTCACTCTCCTTCTCACCAACATTACATATCAAAAACCTTTACTCACCCATATACTTCTACATTACACTCAAACCTCATAATCTTTTCACAACTCAAGCGATGTTGTTCATAATCAACCAACACCTAAACCTCACTCTCACACAAATGATCCATTTAACAACAAATCATCCATTCGTGCTTCGACTAATGATCCTTCTTATGATGAGCATGCACAATCCCAAAACCATAATCCCAACCTCATTACCAACACTTTACATGTTGCTCATTCAACAAAAACACCATCCACTCATGAAGCATCTCTTCCACCCATATCATGTTTTCATGATTACCCAAGCTCAAACATGTCTCCACCACCAAGAGTATCACCACCACATCCTACAACTTCACATGCCATTCCTATGTTGCATGTTCAAACTCTCACCCAAGACAACTATCATGCTCCACCACCATCACCTTCCTCCGAACACTTGAAGTTCGTTGAGGCGCTAAAAGAAGCCCATGAGCTTAGTGCTCTTTTAGCCTTACATCTTGCTCAACGCAATTTGGATCCACCTTCATCTAGATCACCCTCATCACCACAAAACATAAATCAACTTGAGAAGCATGTCAACAATTAACCTTGTTGCATCTTTCTCCTAAAAACGATTGCATTCAATGAACACTTCACTTGAATTGATTATCTTCTCACTAGATCACATCCAATACCCTCACTTGAACAACATCCAAAACCTTTATTAACCTCTTCCGCTACAAACTCTCCACCACCAAACTCTCCAACATTCGTAACCCGAACATATACCTCCATTAATCCAACAAACTCCTTTAATCCAACAACCTTACCCTAACTCAACCATCCTCATTCCAAACACTCCATCATCAACCATCTAAGCATACCATATGCTTATGATTTTCACTTTCAAATACGAATCAACCAACCTCTTGTTACAAGCAAGTCCGATGGTTCTCTTTGGCAAATTAGTATATTTAACATAATCAATTTGAATTAATTGTTATATATCCTTAATATTCTTTTGCTATGCTTGTTATTTGTATATTGCATATTCTTCTATATATGCTTGTGCTTCTAATATTTTTCTTGCGAGAATTCCATATCTCGATTCCTTGGTGCACTCGAACGAGGGGGAGCACAAATCAAGGGGGAGCTTTCATCCTGTCTAACTTCATTTATGAAGCTAGATGGCATAACCTTTTTGATTCTACAAAAAGGGGGAGAAGTGAATATAAACTCACTAAGTACTTGTCTAAAAATTAATTTTTAGACTTAATGAGTTTAGGTTTTGTAATCATCAAAAAGGGGGAGATTGTTGATATAAATAATGCCTAAAAACATTATTAACATATATCGATATCTCTATGTTTTGATAATCACAAAACGTAAACTCATTGAACTACAAATTATGACGTAAACAAGTATTTAGTTGTAAATATTCACTTTAGCATCCATATCACTTAAGGTATGAATAAACAAAGTGTCTAATGCATTTTATGATCAAAGGAATTTTTATTTTTACAAACCTTACATTTTATTAAAGTGGGACAAACATTTTTAAACTTATACAAAACATTTTTGTATTTATAAGAAATGTGTTATTCAAAATAAATAGTTTGAATTCAAATTTCTACCCAAAAAACGGCTACATTCTTCAGGAAAAACCTCCCTGATGCGTGGGAATCGCACCTTGCTTTACCTCTCGAGGGATCTCGAGAAGCTTACAACCCCCACCAGGCAGTGTACCTGATCGTTGTAGTATAGTATAGTGACAAGTACCGGGGGATTGATCGTTCAGCTTAGGAATAGTGTCGCTAGGATTAGAAAACCTAATTAATAGTTCTAAAGGTGAGAGATGATTATTTTTGTATTTTTATATTTTTATAAAAGCAAGTAAAATCTCGGGTTTTGGAAGAGTGGGCGGAATTAGTTGCTATTCAACTAACCCAAAACTAAGATGCAATCAAAATAAAATACTAAAAATGAAATTAAACTAAATTATACTAAGGTTGTGAGCAGTGGTTGGAGAAATTGTGTTTACTTAGACTTCACTACTCCCTAGATATCTTTTACATGTTAATTACTTGTTACACTTGTATGGATGACGGATTGTATTCCTTAATACCATTCGTGGGGTGGCATACATAACTCCCCAACTCTATGAGCTCTTATCTCCTGCTACACCATGACCCAGCACAACTATAGGGATTGTAAACAGTGGCTCATGCATTAAATACAACCAATAAAGACCTAGTACGCCTCGGTTCATGTTTCTTAAGACGTTCAAGCATGTTACCATTTGGAGATCTGCCAGTTTTCTTAAGCCTGACATATAATATCATTCATCCAAAACAAGAATAGACAAGTAATCAACACATAATCAACATCTAGGTTTCATTAGATCTAAGCAAACACAAAAGAGATCTAGCCTAGCATAGTAGAATTAAGACAAGAACAAGAGATAAACAACCAACACATAGACATATTGATTGAATTGAAAGTACACTTATCTCAATTACAATGCAAGGTCTCAAGGGTTTGGAACCCTTGAAAAACCTGTAAAAGAGGCACCAAAATCATCTTTAGGGTTTCACCAAAACTTCTCTCTCTTTTTGAAAAAAACTAGAAAACTATATATAGGAAAAGTAGGCTGACGGCGTCAAGAGTAACATGTGACGCCGTCACCTCGCCGCCATATACTTCCTCGGACGGCCTTGATCCACTTATGACGGCCTATGTGACGCCGTCACCGACCACGGTATTTTATTCTTGCCACTTTGACGCCGTCATGATGGCTTCTGACGCCATCACCACCTACGGTATTTAATTCTTCATGTCTGACGCCGTCAAGATGGTAGTCTTGACGCCGTCACCTTGTATCTTCAGCATGAAAATTTGGTACTTTGCCGTTTTCTTCACTTTTATGCTCCAAAAACGTCCAAAATGGCTTCTTTTCCAGAATTCACTCTCCAAACACCTAAAATCACAATAGGAACGATTTAGGGCAATATTTGATCAAATAAATTCGGATTCGGGCTTAAATGACCCCCTAAAAACGGATCATTTTTCGCCTCATCATATACCCTTACACTTGAGATTTGCTTGTCCTCAAGCAAATGCGCTTTTATTCTACTTGAAAGACAAGTTAGGGGTCATTTAACACTAATATAAAAGTAATTACAACAAATAATCGTTCCACTAAAGACCAATAGACAAGCACGGAGGTCATATACAAGCACCTCAGAAATAGTGTTTAGATACTCACATCTCTCGGGTGTAATAAAGTAATATAACATTATGGAAATGGAAGATATCTCTCACTACCTGTCATAGCAAAATAGATTACCATAGGCTTGGGAAAGGATCAAACCTCCACCACATGGCGTAAGCACCTAGGATAAACTATCAAAGAGGTCTTTTAAAGGGTTATAACGTTAGGTGTAGGGATATGAATTACACGGTTTTGTTGGATAAAGGAAATTTTACTGGTGGCGAGTTAACAATCTTGGTCAATTACATGTACAAGATGGCGTTGCTAAGCCAAGACTAGACTCGACTTAAGCTAATAAATGAAAGATAACAAAAACATAAAATAAACATAGAATAAAAACGGGATGGTAGTCCGTATGTTTTTTTTTCTTTTTTTTTTTTTTTTTTAATTCTTTCGATTTTTTTTTTTTTTTTTTTTTTTTTTTTTTTTTTTTTTTTTTTTTGCATACACTCTTACCCTACCATCCAAAATAATACATCATAGGGGTATAAACGTTCCCCTTACACTTGAATCTTTACATACTTTACATTCAACTATTCTAATGACTCGAATTAAGAAAATCAAAACACTTGGAGCACTTTTAAGATTAACGCACATATGGGGGTAATAAGTGATGTTCTTCCCCATTACTCCATAAAATAAATACTTACCCATGAGTCCCAATCGTCCCAAAACAATATGTACAAGGATATGACTCGACTTAGCAACCATGTAATCAATTAGAAAGTTAACTTAGGGTTTAACAAATAACAATAATGCACTAAAAATGAGCGCATACACGGAAGGCTAAGGCGATTTGGGTGTACATTTAAGTGGGGTGTAACAAATTCTTCCTTTAAGTAAAATGCTTAAAGTTAGAAACGAAAAGATAGGCTCGGAGGGGTGTACTAGGGGTTTCGTGTACTAAAAATGAGTACAACGCTAAGGGTGTGGGAAAAATTAGTTGACTTAACTAGCCAAGTAGTATGACTTAAATGGTCAAGTAATTATGATACGGGTTTAACACAAGGGTGATCCTAATGCCTCTTATCATGTAGTAAATCCTACCACACGAATGTAGTCTCACTCGCGGTCTCGGGATGCATCACTAACGCAAGTTCTAGAATCTAAATGCTACCGGTACACTCATAAGCACCAATAATGAATGCTTTTCCTATCAAATCTAAAGGCGAACCTCACATTTTTGGGTGGAAAATTTTTCTGAATATACGGTTATGTGCTAGTCATACAATCTCCTATCCATGAGACGCTTGCTATGGCTAAGGTTTCACTCCTAAATGTTGTAAAAAAATTTAAATTTGGCGCTAAAATTACACTAACAAGTATTTCTCTTAGTTTTATTACACATCTACTATCAAACAAAACAAACTCAAGCGAAAGTGCATATGTAAGGTATCATCTTTTTACCCTCCCCTTACACTTAGGATGAACATTGTCCCCAATGTTCAAGTAAAGAATGTAAAAGTTAAGAGGTAAAGAGAATGAAATCAAATACTCCCCTGATTCGCTCGGTATGGATTATAGGTTGGCCAGGTTAAATCTTCCTCCAAGAAAACGAACCATCAAAGCTTCCCTTCCAGAATATAAATCATCTTCTTGTCATAAATAACCTGTAAATCCTGACAACAATAGACAAGGCAACCTCGCGTAAAATCGGCGGCATCCTATATAAGTTACTAAATCCTAGAAAACAAAGTAAGATATAATGCTTGTGGAATGAAGTTTGCAGATTTCCTGGAGATTATAAAACTTAATAATTCACAAAAACCATAAGACTCCGTTAGAAAAACAAGACCGGTAAAATTTCCAGATTTTAACTCCTGACGCCGTCAAGAGCAATACTCTGACGCCGTCAGAATGGACCTGCAGAAATTCTTATGTTAAGTTTCCAGAAAATTTCTGGAAAAACTTTGTCCTACTTCCTGGAAAATCTTGCAAAACTTCATTATGACTCAATACAAGCATTTGACTCTAACAAATACGAATATACATGTTCATTAAATATTGTGGAGAATCACGATCGGTTTGTTTCTTAAAAACATATTTGGGGTTTCCCCTTACACTTATCTTTTGCAAAAATACCTTTAGGTTGAAGTTAAGACTAGGCCAAACAACATAATAAAGTATTTCCACATTTTAGTTGAGAAACATGATTAACCAACAATAAAAATAAAACATGCATACGGAAGCAAATAACAATCAAACAAATAAAATCACACAAAACATGGGTTGCCTCCCAAGAAGCGCTTTTCTTTATTTACGAGTCTTGTAGCTAGACTCAAAGTCATGGGTTACTACGTGATTCGGGTGAGTTCCTCGTTGAGGACATCTTTGGGATCAAACTTAGGTTTCAACTTTCTATCGGTTTCCTTAGTATGGTATGATCTTTCAAACTTTTCTCCATCCGGATCATACAAGGTCATTCTAATATGCCATGACCCGTCACCTTCTTTAGGTGGCTTATCCCACCTCCATTTACACTTATCTCCCTCTCTTTTCCATTTATTCCTTTCTATGTTGATGGGCATTACGCTTAATAACTCAATCATCTTCCTAAAGACTAAGGGGTCCTCAAAGGGGTCTAGCTCCTCATCTCTAGCTATGAGTTGTTCTACCGAATGTGTTTTTTCAACAAAGTCCTTCTCTAGATAGAATGGGCATTGAGGTCCTATAAAGTTCCTTTCTATCCAAGGCCCATATCTAGATGGTCTCCTATTCATCTCTACCCAATGCGGTGTTGGTTCCTCATCACAATCATAACTATGCTTCTTAACATCATACACCGACCAAGTATCGCCTTCACCTACCGTTATCTTTGATTCCTTGCAATCTATCATGGCACTAGCGGTTGCTAAAAATCCTCTTCCTACCAATAACGGGCATGTAGTGTCACTAACCATGTCTAGGACGTGAAAATCCGCTAAAATAGTTAACTTCCCTACGTGAACAACTACATCCTTAATCATTCCAACCGGGTGTGCAATACTTCCATCCGCTAGTCGTATCAATACCTCCGTTTCCTCTAACTTTCCTAGCTTAAGAGTGGTGAATAAGGATAAGGGAATCAAGTTGAGGCTTGACCCTAAATCGGCTAATGTGTCGAAAGCTTCGGATCTTCCTATCTTACAAGGCAAAACAAATATACCCGGGTCATCAAGCTTTTTAGGTAACTTATTTTGAACGAAGGCGGTTCCATTTTTGCCTAGCTTACACTTCTCATACTTTTCTAGGAGGGCACTATAGTAGGGAGCACGCGCTAAGACATCAATGACGGGGCGTTCTAGGTGAAGTTCTTTGAATTCATCGTCAAGGTCTTGCGTAAGAGGTGTTTCAACAATGCTTTTGACCGGTTCTATAGTGGGTGTTTTATTTGATTGGTCCTTTTGGGGAACCTGGTTTTGTTTGAAACACGTGCTTGTTGATTTGACCGAATAATATTGTGGACACGAAGCGGGTGACGAAACAGATGATATGGAATTAACGGTTAGTTTCAGATTCTTGATCGTGTCACTTGGGAGTGCTCCCATTTCTCGGTCATTGAGAACTTTCAACAATGTGTCAATTCTAGTGGTCATCTCACTTTGCTTTTGTTTGAAATCGGCTTCAAACTTGGATATGCGAGCTTCTTGAGATGCCATGAACTTTGACATCAATCCTTCAAGATTGTTGGTACTACCATAGTTGTTAGAAGGATTGTTGTTGAAGGTACGGTTGGATGGTGGACCGTTTGATTGGTAACGATTAGGCGGATTGGAAGAATTGGGTTGATTTTGCTTCCACCTAAGGTTTGGGTGACTTTCCATGAGGGGTTGTATGAATCACCGTATGTGTTTGGCTCGGGCTTGAAAGTGTACCACTTATCTCCCGCTTCATCGGTACGCGTGGATGCGTAGTCCGCAAAAGCTGTTCCGGGGAGTTCCATACAATCATGAGTGTCATGGGGACCACTACATAATTTGCATGAAGAAGTGATTTTGTTCACTTGGCTTGAAGGCTTCGGAGATTCGTAAGATTTCATGAGAAACTTGACTTGGTCCTCAAGTTCCATGATCCTACGGTCGGGAGTGCTTGAATTGTTCGAAGGCAAAGATATTGCCTTGACCGTTTTGTTCAAATCACGGGGATCATTCCAACTTTCATTGTCATAGAGAGCAAGATCTTCTATGAGTTCCCATGATTGTTCCGCACTAAGATCACGTAGCTTACCACCGGCCGATTGGTCAATGGTTCGCCTCGTGGAGATGTCGATATGGTCATAGAAGATTTGGACTTGGAGCCAAAGATCTATGCCATGATGAGGGACTTTTTGGAGTAAGTCCTTGAAACGAGTCCATGCTTCATAAAGAGATTCATTTTGACGTTGTTGGAACATCAAGATGTCATTCCTAAGCTTAGTAGTTCTCCCTGGTGGGAAAAATTGAGCAAGGAAACGAGTGGTGAGATCATCTAGGGATGGCAAAAGCACCCGAAACCGACGGGGAAAACCGAAACCCGAACCGGTTGGGTCGGGTTCGGGGGCGGGTTGACGGGTTTGGATGCGGGCTTGGGTATTGATATAATTTTTTAGTCGGGTACGGGTTCGGGTACGGGTTCTGGTAATACCCGCCCGATTACCCGTACCCGTACCCGTATCCGTTTACCCGAATCTATACCCGCTTTATTGATATTATAATTAACTAGAATATATATGTATTATATATAATTTCTTCCATTATATTTTTTATATATATGTATCTCTATTACATAACATATTTTATTTTGTACATGAATTATTCAAAAGCATTAAATCGTTTGATACTATATTCATTTTCTTTAATTTAAAAAAAAATATTATATCAGGGTGTTTTCCTTTGTTTTTCGGTGGATTATAGTGTCACTTAATGTTAATACCGTCATTTTGTCTATATATTATTTAATTGGGGATAACTGAAACCCGCGGGGAAACCCGAAAAACCGATGGATAATATTAATCGGGTACCCGACGGGTTTTGGGGCGGGTTTGGGTATGGATATTATAAACGGGTACGGGTACGGGTTTACTAAAACCCGAACCAAACCCGACCCGTTGCCATCCCTAAGATCATCCCATGTGGTGATGGATCCCGCGGGTAAACGCTCAAGCCATTGACTAGCTTGATCCCATAGAGAGAATTGGAATAGGCGTAAACGGGTAGTCTCTCTAGTTTCAACACCTAGGTCTATGGAATCTACGATTTTGAGGAAGTCCTTAAGGTGTTGGTTTGGATCTTCGGAACGAAGTCCATGGAATGCACATCCGCTTTGCACCAACCGGATGGTGTCGGATCGCAAGGGGGTCACATTGTCTCCGGTGAGCTCAATGGTGTTTCGGTAGCCTTGGTGGCTAGGTCGGGAATACTCTCCTAAGGTTCGGGGCCTAAGGGGTTCCAATGGTGGGTTTTGTTGTGGTGGGATGATGGGTTCAAAGATGTTACCACCTTCCATGATGTCGGATGGCAAAGAGTTACGAACAAAGGCACGAAGAAATAAGATAGACTAAAGAAGACCTAAAAATAAAAATAAAAATCTTACTAGAAAGGAATCTAGCAAGTAGACCTAATAAAAAGAAATCCTAACCTAGACAATAACTATTCCCCGGGCTGCAGCGCCAAAAACTTGATGCGTGGGAATCGCACCTTGCTTTACCTCTCGAGGGATCTCGAGAAGCTTACAACCCCCACCAGGCAGTGTACCTGATCGTTGTAGTATAGTATAGTGACAAGTACCGGGGGATTGATCGTTCAGCTTAGGAATAGTGTCGCTAGGATTAGAAAACCTAATTAATAGTTCTAAAGGTGAGAGATGATTATTTTTGTATTTTTATATTTTTATAAAAGCAAGTAAAATCTCGGGTTTTGGAAGAGTGGGCGAAATTAGTTGCTATTCAACTAACCCAAAACTAAGATGCAATCAAAATAAAATACTAAAAATGAAATTAAACTAAATTATACTAAGGTTGTGAGCAGTGGTTGGAGAAATTGTGTTTACTTAGACTTCACTACTCCCTAGATATCTTTTACATGTTAATTACTTGTTACACTTGTATGGATGACGGATTGTATTCCTTAATACCATTCGTGGGGTGGCATACATAACTCCCCAACTCTATGAGCTCTTATCTCCTCCTACACCATGACCCAGCACAACTATAGGGATTGTAAACAGTGGCTCATGCATTAAATACAACCAATAAAGACCTAGTACGCCTTGGTTCATGTTTCTTAAGACGTTCAAGCATGTTACCATTTGGAGATCTGCCAGTTTTCTTAAGCCTAACATATAATATCATTCATCCAAAACAAGAATAGACAAGTAATCAACACATAATCAACATCTAGGTTTCATTAGATCTAAGCAAACACAAAAGAGATCTAGCCTAGCATAGTAGAATTGAGACAAGAACAAGAGATAAACAACCAACACATAGACATATTGATTGAATTGAAAGTACACTTATCTCAATTACAATGCAAGGTCTCAAGTGTTTGGAACCCTTGAAAAACCTGTAAAAGAGGCACCAAAATCGTCTTTAGGGTTTCACCAAAACTTCTCTCTCTTTTTGAAAAAACTAGAAAACTATATATAGGAAAAGTAGGCTGACGGCGTCAAGAGTAACATGTGACGCCGTCACCTCGCCGCCATATACTTCCTCGGACGGCCTTGATCCACTTATGACGGCCTATGTGACGCCGTCACCGACCACGGTATTTTATTCTTGCCACTTTGACGCCGTCATGATGGCTTCTGACGCCGTCACCACCTACGGTATTTAATTCTTCATGTCTGACGCCGTCAAGATGGTAGTCTTGACGCCGTCACCTTGTATCTTCAGCATGGAAATTTGGTACTTTGCCGTTTTCTTCACTTTTATGCTCCAAAAACGTCCAAAATGGCTTCTTTTCCAGAATTCACTCTCCAAACACCTAAAATCACAAAAGGAACGATTTAGGGCAATATTTGATCAAATAAATTCGGATTCGGGCTTAAATGACCCCCTAAAAACGGATCATTTTTCGCCTCATCACTCCCCCACAAAAAGACAAAAAAGTCTGAAGAAAAATATTTTTTTATTTAGGCGGCCCCCTTAATTATACTAGGCGGTCCCCTTAATTATTAAAGGGACCGGCACCCAATTAAGGGGACCGGCCACGCTCCAGAACAGTAATTTTTTCCCCTATAAATACTGGTTCATCCCACAGAATTTTCTCACCTTTTGCACCCCAAAACTTTCTGTTCTAGATCTCATTTCTATTCTCCAAATCCTTTGATCATAAATACATTATCCTTTGTTTCAAAGTGATTCTTACTTCATCCTCTCAAGTGCAAGAGAAGAATACTTCTATCCTCCAAGACAAGAAGTATTACAACTTGTTGTGACCTCCACATCCAAGTTGTTTGGTGCAACATCAAGAATATTTACATATATCTTTGTGTAGTGTGTTGTGAATATTTGATTGTAGATAGTTGTGATAGGAATATAGATAGTGTGGTTGGCTAGTAGATTGTAGTGAAGATAATTGGTGTGTAGAAGATAGGTGTGAACTAGATTGTAGTAAAGATAGTTGGTGTGAAGTAGTTGTGAAGATAGGTGTGTAGTAGATTGGTGTGAAGTAGTTGTGAAGAAGGTGTGATTTCGTTGTGACGAAGCTTTGGTGTGTAAGTGGTGTGTATATTGGTGTGTAAGGTTTCTCCGCCATAAGGAGCTTGTTGACATAGTGAAGAAAACTCTCGAGTAGGTGACTCGAGGAGTGGAGTAGGGCAAGGAAGGTGTCCTTGTAGCCGAACCACTATAAATCCTTTGTCTCGCGGTTAGATCTTTCCATATCTTACTTATTATCTTGCTTATATCGTTATTACATTTGTAGACGTAGACGTATATATATAGTTGCTCATATAGTGCTAGTATTGATTTTACTTAAAGATCAAACGAAAGTTTCATTCACAAAACAAAGTTTTTACAATCAAACTAAAAAGGTCACATACTTAGCTTACATTATTATTATTGTTCATACTTAGATATACTTGTTCATATTGTTCAAGATTTGAGTTCACATAAGATTGAATCAAAGTTTTAAAATCAAACAAGGTTTTAAAACTAAACCAAGTTTTCATAATAAAATTAAAAAGACGTAAAACTATTCAACCCCCCTTCTAGTTTTCCACAATTAATTTGACTGAGTATCAGAAACTGGTAGGCAAGTTGATATATCTTTCTGTTACTAGGCCTGACATTGCTTATGTTGTGCATTGTTTGAGTCAACATATGCATGCTCCTTTGCAGTCTCATTTTAATGCAGGTTTAAGAGTGTTGAGGTATCTTAAACAAGGTCCAGGTACTGGTATTCAGTTTAATAAAGGAAAAAAATTTAGCTTGCATGCTTTTTCTGATGCAGATTGGGCTAAGTGTTTAAAAACTAGAAAGTCAGTTTCAGGTTATTGTGTTTATTTCTGCAATAATCTTGTTTCATGGAAAAGTAAAAAACAAGCAACTATATCTAGATCTTCTGCTGAAGCAGAATACAGATGTCTTGCATCTGCTACTTGTGAAATTATTTGGATAAATAAAATACTGAAAGATCTAAATATTGAGGGCTTGTTACCAGTAAACTTGTTTTGTGATAGTAGTTCAGCTATTCAAATAGCTGCTAATCCAGTTTTTCATGAAAAAACTAAACACTTTGAAATTGATCTTCATTTAGTAAGAGAGAAAGTATCTTCTGGTGTGATTAAAACTGTGAAGGTTGGTTCTGCATATAATGTTGCAGATGGTTTTACAAAGGGGTTGAGTATAACTCAACATAAGTGGTTTTGTGAGAAGCTTGGTCTTGTGGACATGTTTAAGCCATGAGACTGAGAGGGGGTGTTGGATAGTGTGGTTTTTATGTCATTCTCATGGTAAATAAGTACAGGGACTATTTCTGTACTTATTTCTTATAGTTTGGTATGTTTAGCTGTATTTGGCAGGTTTATATTCTTGAAGGGCTGAAGTGGAAATTGGCACTATATAAGCTCTCATTCCCAGCTCTCTCTCTCACATAACTTCATCTCTCTCATTATACGATTAGGGTTTTCTCTCTTGTTGCAACATAGTGTTATTGTATTGGTATTGTGATCATCTTGATCATCTGGTATTGGTTTTAGTATAGGTCTGAGAGTTGTAGTGAGGATATATTGTATTCAGATTCTTCTAGTGTGATAGTTGGATCCTTCTGAAGGGGACAACTGGTTTCTTGTGTATTCTGTTTGGTGAGCACACAGTTGTGGACTCATCTTCTTGATACTATTAGTAATAAAAGATATTCACCAATGGGTGGTTGGCTGGGTGAGATCTTGTGTTGTGGTTGTGATTTCTGAGCTGATACATAGTTTTTACAACTTCTTTAATTTGATAGAAGTTTTCAATCAAATTCATTTATTAGAGCATGGGGTAAGTTGACCCCGAGTTATACCATAACTCACCGCCACGTCAGCGTTAACTTCCCTTTGCCATTGCGTTAACTTTAGGGGGCGGTAAGATAACTCACCTGAGTTATGCCTTAACTTCCCTGCGTTATCATATAACTCACCCCAAAAGGCAACTTACCGCTACGTTAAGTTATAACTCACCCCCAAAAGTTATGCCTTAACGTGCGTTATGCCTATAACTCACCACGTTAACTTCCCTTTGCCTTTTAGCCCCGGTAACATAACTCGGTGCGTTAACTTGGTGTGTTAAGTTATAACTCACCCCCAAAAGTCAACTTACCGCGTGCTCTTAACCATTTTAGGTTAAATAAATAAGTATCCTCGCACCTGCTTATGTAAAACTGCATGTAGAAAGCCAAAAACTATTTGGATATAAAAAGTTGCATTTGTTCCTAATACTCAATCCCAAAAGACTTTGTTTTGAAATACCCAACATACTGAACCGCCTCACCTTCAATTGTTGCCATTAGTAATGTTTGATTTAAGTGTACGTGTGTTTTTGTGGTTTAAACTATCTATAAGTCTCGTGCATGCACGTGGTTTACACATGAATCAAGTTTATTCTAAAATTTTAGTTTAATATATGGATATATAAGAATTTACCCATGAAAATTGTATAAGTATAACTAATACTTGTCCATGATTTTTTATTAAATATTTATTATAATACGGAGTAATATTTTGTAAAAAAAATTTGTTGGTTGAAGATTTAACTTTGTTTAACTAACATAAATGTTGAGGTTGATGTTGATATTGTTGTTTAACTTTAATTAGTCATATCGTATTGTACAAAATGTGCGAGTTTAATAGCACATAATCAGCACAAATAGGAGATATATCAGTACGTCATCCATGGGACACCTTTCGTAGTTAGGGAAGTCCTCTTAATGAAGTTAAAATATGCTCCGTAAAGTTTTAAAAAAATGTTTTTCTGGATATCCAAATATAAACTTTAAATACGAATTTCATGAGTCGTTGTTATAAGTACAATAGCGTATATTTATTTTCATATCACAGTAATCCGTGCTTACAATTGATATTCATATTTTCGTTAACAATAGTTTAGCCGTATTTAATATTCAAGCCGGTTTACGCATAAATTAAACTTTTCAAATAAAATAACATGAGTCCTTATTTAACTTATTTAACGTATATAGTAAATAAACTATTTTAATAGATGAAAGTCTGAAAATAACACTAATACTTATGTAATTTTAAACAAAGTTTATCTTATAAACTATAGGGGTATAAAGTGTAAGGGGTTATTTGTTATTTTTTTTTAAGTTATTAAAAAATATGAAAACTTGTAATTTTACACTTAACTCTATATAATTTTTATAAAATTCAACAACTAAAGTTTTATTAATTACTTCATCTTTTTTTAAGTTTTTGTTTTCATAAATTTGACACAAATATTTTTATGTGTTTTTTTCTTAACCAAATTTCTTCACCAAATTTATTAAAGTTTGACCAAAATCAATTCAATTTTGACTTTCTATTGACCAATCATGTTGCTTGATTTTGCCTACGTGTCAAAATTGAGCTCTCCTATTGGTCTAATTTTTTTCCTTAAGAAGGGTTTTTGCAGAGACACTCTGAAATGATGTAATTCATTTATTTTATAAAAGATGTGAAGTAAAAATTGATTTTAACAAGTAGCTAGGTAAAATATACTTACATAACAATTATGAAGGTATCGCTGTTGCTGATCAGCATTTTGGAATCCTTGTGATCGTCGTCGTAGGAGGAGGTTTGTGGAATCGACATCTCTAGGATTTGTGTTTGTGTTTGATTGATAGAAACGTTTTCTCTATTATATCTCTACTACTTATAAAACATGCCTATAGTACTCTTTAAAAAAGAAGTTCAAATGACAAGTTTTACTAAATTGAATTCCATTTCAAATATGATCAAGTTGAATTCCGTTTTCCTTTCAAATATGATCAATATGACAGCTTTTTGAATGACAACTTATTAAACTAGAACCAATTTCTATGTGTTTTTTCAATTGTTGGGATAGACGGTAGAGGGTTGCCTGCGCCCAAAAGTGATGCTTCACTTGTCTATACACTGTTGCTCTTGATCAATGTGAAATCTATACTATATACCACAGTTGTTAAGATCCCGATCCTGATCTTAGGATCTTACGATTTTACGATTCTACGAAGCAAAAACGATCCGGATCCTACATAGGATCTAAACAAGCTTAAGACCTTATAGGTCCCGATCTTGACCATAGGATCTTAAGATCTACTCCGATCCGATCTTACTTTTCTTGAACCGCATACTAAAAAACTACAAATTTATGGTTTATGGTTTTATATAATTTAAAAAGCAATATGTGATTCTTCTTAAATATTCCATATTCTTAATTTATAACAACATTTTCATGAAATATTCATATAATTTCATGTTTATAATATATAATAATTGGTAGATTTGAATAATATTACAAAAATTATTAAAAAAAATAGCATTATAGTAGGATCTTAGGATCTCGATCCGATCTTACGATCACGATCTTGGAAAGACAAAAACGATCCCAAGTAGGATCTCGATCTTGAAAACCTTGCTATATACAAAGAGAATATGTTTTCTTATAACTTAAAAATGAGTAATGTGTTATATCTGAAATACCCTTTAAATTTTAGTTTTTTTATGTTCCCACATAAAAAAGTTTGACATTTTTTTAAATATGTTGTCTTATTACCATCATTAAAAAGTTTACCCGTAACATTTAATATTTAATGGATATTTCATTTTCGGTTGAATTATCGTATGTTACATCATTTTTCAATTACATTTTGATTATTTTACGTTATATGCATAAACATTACACAACCAAAATATTTCAAATATAATTATTTGTCACTATAAAGTTCTGTCGCTATGCACGAGTACTCGTCTAGTACCTATATATAGCTACATTCTACCGACTGAAAAGCCCAACCCACGAGTCTCTCCTCGTTGTTCAAATAAAAGGAAACCGTGATAACCAAGCTTACTTTAAACTTGGTCCTCAAGTTATAAAAATTTAAAACAAATATGTATAGTAAAGGTGTTAAACTATAATCTGTCTAAAAGTTAGGGGATTTAAAACATATATATTGATTCGATTTAAGGATAAAAACCTTGTTAAAAATAGCTAAAGTATAAAACGTGAGAACCAGGCTATAGGTTAAACTTGGGCCCCAAGTTTTACGTAGTATCTATATATAATGCAACTTCCCGTCTCTTACAATCACATACAAAACACAAAAAGAATAGAAGATGGCCGACTTCTTTTAAATCACACAAAAGCAAGAGAGCATTATACATACGTACGAAGAACAAAAAGTAAAGAGATCGATCGACTTGTTGTTTGAGGTAATAAGAAGGTTAGTTTTTACGTGCACATTTTTAATAAAACTTAAAAAACTCATGAGATATATGTTCTTTTACTATGCGTTTGTTATCGCTAAAGTGAGTGAATGCATGCAAATATATGTATAGAAGCTATATTCTAAGATATGATTTTTCTTTGTTATTAGACAAGAAGACATGTATAGTGTTAATTTGTCCCTAAGATTATATTATTATCTGCATAATTTTGTCACGTAAATGTATGTGTATCAACGGTACGTACGTGCAATGTTACAAAAATCGCTAGGTGCTAGTCGACCCCTTGTAGCTCTGGATTATATGGTGATTAATAGAATTTTCATGTATAAATTACTTGTACTCCAAGATAGATTAAAGAGTCGGTTTAATTTGCTTCTATACTCTATAAAAGGAGGTGAGGACCATTGTTGTCAACCAAACACGAACTCAAAGTCTTCCCTTATTCGATCTACTTCTTCTTCTTCTTCTTCTTCACCGGTACGATTTTCTTATTTAATTAACTATGTGTTTCCTGTGACTATGCTTTGATCACTAGATGTCATGAACATTCTACAAGTAAAACTTACAAATATTGCATCACAGTTTTCTACGTAGAATAAACTGCAACATTGATATTAAAACTTGAGAAAGTTAGATACATAACATAGGGAAGGAAACACAAAGTATATATGTTGTCTATGATGGTTTGGTCAAAATTAACTTTTGGTATAATCACTGAAACTGGTCGGTATGTTTTGATGCAGAAATGGCAGGCGACAGAAGGCTTCTTAAGACTCCTAAGGGAACTTGTGATTTTGCAAACGAAAAGATGGCTTTAAGAGAGAGACTATTCTCAACCTTTGCCAATGTCTGCAAGATACACGTTGCTACGCAACTTGATACACCTGTATTTGAATTGACAGACCTCCTTACAGAAAAATATGGGGAAGACTCAAAGTGTTGGTTGTTTAGCTGCAAAACAGTTCCAGATTAGGGTTAAGATAATCAATGAAGGTACCGGATATTCACTTGAAATCGTGGTATCACTTTCCAATAGAAACTATTCGACCCTATGCCTGGGTTACACGAATATCTCTATGGGATAAGACCAAGTGATGTTCTTGCTTTAGGCACAAACCAAGAACCAGATGCGTATAGAAGTGTTTAGGGTTTTGTGTTTAGTATATCGTATGATATATTGTATTTCCATGCAGAATGATGTGACCTCTATTTATAATAGAGAATACTCAAAACCCTAGCCCATGGTATTATGGATAATTAACGGCCCATTAATTATATCATAATAATTTCCATAATTATAGGATCAATGGTTATCAGTGGAAACATTATCACTAGCAGTGGTAATGTTAACACTAGCAGTGGTAACAACAACCCTTGCAGTGGTAACAACAACCCTTGCAGTGGAAACAATAACCCTTGCAGTGGTAACGTTAACACATCAGTGGAAACACACTAGCAGCTGAATCAACTAGCAGCAGATTCACAACATAACCACTATTGAGTCAGGGGATTCAGTGACCAAATGGGTGTATACTCCATACCTCCAAACCCATTACCAGGTGTGAATTGATCCCTCAAGTGCACTAAATTTTCCAACAATCCTCCCCAAATTTAGTTCACTACCTTTGCATGAAAATTCAAACACAAACCAAAACAAGTGCATAAATGAAAATATCCTGAGGATTGAATTTCCACATTAGTACATATACTTTCAAATATTCGAGAATCAGGGTGTTCTAAGAATTGAACCCTTCAACCCATTTGAATACCTGATGATAAATACACACAAGTTTTCAAACACTAAAATACTCCTGACACTATACAAGCCATGTGTCCATATCCAATTCATAAATGTTGTAAAAGCTAAAAGTCCAAAGCTTCCTGAAGCGGCAAAACTTCAACATTTACATAGGTGGTTCATCTTTAATTCATGCTCCTGCGTAGCACTTTTTCAAAGAAAATTAACCATTAAGAAGTGAAGACTTCATCCTCCTTTCAGCAGGTAACAAGCACAACCTTGGGATGTTTGTAATACATGTGCTTCAGTCCACTAAATGATCAGCTTTCCACATTGAACTCAGCTTCCAAGTTTCCTTAGAAGGGAGTTGGGTATCCTTGCATTCAGTGACTAAATTGGACTTAAACCCATCCCTTTAGCAGACTTCAAAACCAAGTCTCTAGGCAAACCCTTCGTCAAGTGATCAGCTAAGTTTTGTTGAGATTTAACAAACACTATAGATACCACCCCATTCATGATAAGCTCACGAATCATGCTATGCCTAACACCTAAGTGTCTAGACTTCCCATTGTACATCTGGCTATAAGCCTTTGCCAATGTAGCAGCACTATCACAACGGATAGAAATAGGTGCTATAGGTTTAGACCACAATGGAATCTCAAGAAGCAAGTTTTTCAACCATTCAGCTTCTTTGCCAGCAGCAGCTAAAGCCACAAATTCAGATTCCATGGTTGAACTGGTAATGCAAGTTTGTTTCTTGGATGCCCAAGAAATTGCACCTCCACCAAGTAGGAATACCCAGCCACTAGTAGACGAATTGTCTTCAGTGTTACTGATCCAACTTGCATTAGTGTATCCTTCTACTACTGAAGGATAACCAGTATATGAGAGACTATAATCCATAGTTCTCTTCAAATACTTAAAGACCCTCTGAATTGCTTGCCAATGATGAGCACTAGGATTACTAGTATACCTGCTCAGTTTACCCACAGCAAAAGCAATATCAGGCCTTGTACATGTCATGGCATACATCAAGCAACCAATCACCCTAGAATACTCAAGTTGAGATACAACTTTGCCAGTATTAGGCATTAGCTTCTCACTTGTATCCATGGGAGTACTCACTGGAGTACAATCAAAGTAATTAAATTTCTTTAACACCTTCTCAATGTAATGAGACTGTGAAATAGAAATTTTGTTACTTTCATGTTTAATCCTAATGCCAAGGATAACATCTGCCTCCCCCATATCCTTCATGGAGAACTTTGATGACAAAAATTCTTTTGTAAGATCAACTTGATTTTGGTCAGTGCCAAAGATCAACATGTCATCAACATATAGACAAATGATAACTCCTTTACCAGATTCATCAAATTTGCTATATACACATTTGTCAGCTTGATTAAGTAAATAACCACTAGACAAAACCACTTCATCAAACTTTTGATGCCATTGCTTAGGTGCCTGTTTTAGTCCATAAAGAGACTTAATCAGTTTACACACCTTGTTTTCATTGCCAGGCATGATGAAGCCCTGAGGTTGGTTCATGTAAACCTCCTCATCTAAATCACCATTCAAGAAAGCTGTCTTCACATCCATCTGATGAATAATCAGATTGTGAATTGATGCCAAAGCAATTAGCAATCTTATGGTACTGATACGTGCCACTGGAGCATAAGTATCAAAGTAGTCTATTCCTGACTTTTGTTTAAAGCCTTGAATAACTAATCTTGCCTTGAACTTTTCAACAGTTCCATCTACCTTCATTTTCTTTTTGAAAATCCATTTGCTACCTAAAGGTTTGCAACCAGGTGGTAGATCAGTCAACACATAAGTGTTATTGCCCATGATGGAGTCCATCTCATCATTAATTGCTTCTTTCCAGAAAGCAACATCCTGGGACTTCATTGCTTCTTCAAATGTTTTGGGATCATCCTCCACAATGAAGCAATAGGAGTATTGGTCAGAGACCTCACTCCTTGTACCTTCAATTAAGTATAATTGAAACTCAGGTCCAAATGTCTTTGGAGTCCTTACCCTATTGCTCCTTCTGAGCTCAGGTTCAGGTTGTTGTTCCACAACCTCAGCAGGAACCTCATCAGCAGGAACCTCATCAGTAGGAACCTCTGAATCACCATTGTCATTGGTTCCATTAGGAATCCTTTGACTTGGTCTAGGGATAGATGAGAATCTGTTCTCATCAAAGAGTGCATCCCTTGATTCAATTATTGAGTTAATTGAAACAGATTCATTAGGTTCTATAACATAAAACCTATATGCCTTGGAATGCTCAGCATATCCAACAAAGATGCATTCAATGCCTCTTTCACCCAAAGTTTTCTGCTTTGGATCAGGGAGTCTTACAACAGCCCTACAACCCCATATCCTAAGATAATTAAGGTTAGGTTTCTTTTTATTCCAAAGTTCATAAGGGGTAACTTTGTTCCTTTTGTTGGGAACCCTATTTAATAAATAGCAAGCTGTTAACGTAGCTTCACCCCAAAATCCTTGACTCAGCCCTGAATAGGACAACATGGAATTAACCATCTCCTTCAGCACCCTGTTTTTCCTTTCAGAAATACCATTTTGCTGAGGAGTATAAGGGGCAGTCGTTTCATGGATTATACCAACAGACTGAAAATACAGAGTATCCATGTACTCACCTCCCCTATCAGTCCTTAATCTTTTGATCAAAGAACTTTGTTGCAATTCAACTTCAGTTTTAAATACTTTAAATTTATCTAATGCTTCATCTTTAGAATGTAATAAATAAACATGACAAAACCTAGAAGCATCATCAATAAAAGTCACAAAGTATTTTTTATTCCCCAAAGAGGGAGTAGCTTGTAAATCACAAAGGTCACTGTGAATTAACTCCAAAACTTTAGTTTCACATTTTACTCCTTGAAAAGGTTTCTTAGTTATCTTGTTCAACATACAAGTTTTACACTTTTCAGTGTTCACATCAAAAGCTGGAATTAATCCATCCTTAGACATATCTTGCATTCTTTTAAAATGTACATGGCCAAGTCTTGCATGCCATAGGTTTGAATCATAAAGTTTAGATGTAGATATAAAAGCAGAATCAATATTATCATGAACAATATTAAGTCTGAACATTTGATTACATAAATAACCAAAACCAATAAACACACCATTTTTAGATAAAACAAACTTATCAGATTCAATAACCTGTTTATAACCACAATTATTTAAAACACTACTAGAAACCAAATTCTTTCTAATATCAGGAACATGTAAAACATTAAATAAAGAAACACTCTTTCCAGAACTAAACTTCAACTCAACACATCCTTTTCCATGCACCAGGGCAGTTGACTCGTTTCCCATGTGAAGAATAGAACCATCATTCATTGACTTGTAGGTCTTGAACCAGCTTCTATCTTTACACACATGAATTGTTGCTCCAGAGTCAACCCACCACGCAACATCATCATCCTGCACAAAGTAAATGTCAGATATATATGTAACATAATAAATCTTAAAAGACTTATTAAACACATTCTGACCTTTCAGAGAATTGGTGTTACCATTCCCTCCACTTGTGCCTGATCCATTGGATTTGTTTCCAACTTTTCCACCCTTGCAATCTTTTCTGAAGTGTCCAGGTTTCCCACACTTCCAACAAGTCACCTTAGGTTTCTTGTTAAGATCAGATTTGGTGTTATCTTGATGCTTACGTTTGCCCTTGTTGTCATTGTACTTGGTAGAGTTGTTATGCTCCACCATATTGACAACTGATGGACCAGTAGCAGTGCTACTCTTTGGCTTGTCAATGTCTTGAGCTTTGAGTGAATCCTCAATGCGCAAGTGACTGCCCAACTCAACAAGAGTTAACTCCTCCTTCTTATGCTTAAGCATATGTTTGAATTCTTTCCAAGAAGGAGGTAGTTTATCGATGATACAAGAGACTGAAATAGCCTCATCCATGTTCATCTTGTGTTGTGTGAATCGACCAAGTATACTAAGAAGTTCATTGTATTGTTCCATGACAGGTCTAGAATCAACCATTTTGTAATTATTAAAATTACTTACAAGGAACTTCTTACTTGATGCATCCTCAGCCATATACTTGGCTTCCAAGGAATCCCATAGTTCTTGAGAAGTTTCAACATTCTGATAAATATCAAATAGAGAATCAGACATACCATTGAGAATTAAACCTCTGCATATGTAGTCATCATTCTCCCACTTGCTTCTTGCCCTCATCTGATCCATAGTAGCATCATCTCCATGATCTTCTGGAATCTCAGTCGTGAGAACATACACCACATTCATACTTGACAATAAGAAGTGCATCTTCTTTTGCCATCTTCTGAAATCCACACCTTCAAACTTTTTCAACTTGGAAAAGTTAGCAGCCATTTGTCTCATAGCAGCAGCCATTGATTATCACTAATAGTTTCTATTGATTGTTGGTTGTTTAGCTGCAAAACAGTTCCAGATTAGGGTTAAGATAATCAATGAAGGTACCGGATATTCACTTGAAATCGTGGTATCACTTTCCAATAGAAACTATTCGACCCTATGCCTGGGTTACACGAATATCTCTATGGGATAAGACCAAGTGATGTTCTTGCTTTAGGCATAAACCAAGAACCAGATGCGTATAGAAGTGTTTAGGGTTTTGTGTTTAGTATATCGTATGATATATTGTATTTCCATGCAGAATGATGTGACCTCTATTTATAATAGAGAATACTCAAAACCCTAGCCCATGGTATTATGGATAATTAACGGCCCATTAATTATATCATAATAATTTCCATAATTATAGGATCAGTGGTTATCAGTGGAAACATTATCACTAGCAGTGGTAATGTTAACACTAGCAGTGGTAACAACAACCCTTGCAGTGGAAACAATAACCCTTGCAGTGGTAACGTTAACACATCAGTGGAAACACACTAGCAGCTGAATCAACTAGCAGCAGATTCACAACATAACCACTATTGAGTCAGGGGATTCAGTGACCAAATGGGTGTATACTCCATACCTCCAAACCCATTACCAGGTGTGAATTGATCCCTCAAGTGCACTAAATTTTCCAACACAAAGTTGATTTATAATTTAGCTAATCAGGTGAGATGTCTGTAGTTGATGTATTAACATATGTAGCTGATTTTGTTTATGTTGTTTTGTGTAAAATATAATAATATTGTTCATGTTTTATTTAACTTTTAGGGTGGAGAGCTTTGTTCCTTGCGATATGACCTTACGGTTCCATTTGCTAGATATGTTGTTATGAATGGTCTCACGTCATTTAGACGTTACCAAATAGGAAAAGTCTACAGAAGGGACAACCCGTCTAAAGGAAGATCCCGTGAGTTTTATCAGTGTGATTTTGATATTGCTGGTGATGAATCAATCGGAGCAGATTTTGAGGTGGTTAGAATATTGACTGAATTACTGGATGAGATAAACACCGGTGAATATGAGGTAAGATTTCAGCTGATTTTAACCATTACATCTTCATTGTCCAAGTTGACACATAAGATCTGTTTGAAACGGGGTTGATGTTGAACATCTTCATCTTCATTGTCCAAGTTGACATATTATCATTTTTAACGTCTTTTCTGATTTATATTGTTTTTGCAGATTAGGTTGAACAATCGAAAATTACTGGATGGTATGTTGGATATATGTGGTGTGCCACCAGACAAAGTTCGAACCGTTTGTTCAAGTATTGACAAACTAGACAAACAGCCTTTTGAGCAAATCAAAAAAGAACTGGTAGGTTGTACATACTGTTATAAGATAATACTATACAAAAGATTAGTTACACGTGGTCAAATTATTGTTTAACAATCCATCATTTTTGCTATTAGATTGATCAAAAGGGGATAGCTACCGAAACTGTTGAGAAGATTGGCTCATATGTGAATTTAAGAGGTCACCCAATGGAATTATTGGCAGAACTAAAAAAAGAAGGAAGCCCGTTTCTTACAAATGATTCATCAAAGCAAGCATTAAACGATTTGGACAAGTTATTCCAAACTTTGGATATCACAGGATGTGTCGACAAAGTGGTTCTGGATTTAAGTTTGGCCAGAGGACTTGACTATTATAGCGGTGTGATATTTGAAGCCGTTTACAAGGGGGAAACACAGGTCTGTACGTTATCTTTATGATTGTATGCTTTTTCGCATTTATCTAGTCCTATTTTAATTGTAATATGTATATGTTCTCAGGTTGGATCTATTGCTGCTGGTGGACGTTATGTTATCAGGTTTGGTGGAAAAAGCGTTGTTGCTGTTGGTGTAAGCTTAGGATTTGAGCGTGTATTCACTATTATGGAACAAAAGCAAAAAGATAATAAACAGGTAAAAACCATCGCATCATTTTTTTGGGTCTCTTTTTTGTTTATGTCATTAGTAATGAACATAACAAACAATTTTTATTAATGTTCTGATAGCTTCTTCGAGCCAGTGAGGCACAAGTGTTAGTCAGCATATTGGGTAACGACGACGACTTACCATTAGCAGCTAAACTTGTGAGTATGTGCTGGGATGCGAAACTGAAAGCACGGTATTTGGTCAACAAAAGGCTGAGCAAGCACTTCGACCTTGCAAAAGAGTCTGGGATTCCTTGGATTGTGATGGTAGGTGAGAAAGAAATTACAAAAGGAGTGGTTAAGTTACAAAATAAGGATGCCAAAGTTGAGAAAGAGGTTCCTACAAGCGATTTTGTTGATGAGCTCGTCAGACTAATCAACCCCCCACAATCCCGGGTAACTTTGAAACAAAACTGGTATCAGTTGATACTAGTGGGTTTAGGATATTTGATGATTATTCAACTACTTTTTGTTTTAATCTATTTAGTCAATCGTTTCTCTTATTTTGAAATGTGATTTGGTTAGGTTCTTTAGAATTCTCAAATTGCTTGCATATTTTGGTTGTAATCATTTTCAACTTATATAGACTGGATTTCATTTTTTCTGTGTTTGGTAAAGCTTTATTACTTCGTTATGTGACGCATTTTACCACATATACTAAAGATTATAGGACTTTTTAAGCGAGGTGAATTTCATCAAGCAGTCACTTGTTTGACCAACTGCAAAGACAGGCTTCAACTATCAACTGAATGTAGTTACTTATGGGCTATGGCATACTTATTAACAGGTGATTAACTGAATGTAGTTGCTTATGGGACCCTTATAAACGGGTTAAGCTAATCATGAACAATACAGTCATTAGTTTTAGTGTTTGTTTATGGGTTATGCTGGAAAAAGGATTGGTCCTGATGTCGTCATTGCGTATACAATCATGATAAATTGATCTAGTTAGAAGGGGAGACTAGTATGAAACAATTGAGTTATTTTCGAGAATGAAGAAGAGTACTATGACTGATTAGGAACCTAAAACGTCAATAACACAAATTTAAATACATATACAACTGGAACTATAAATAATCTTTGACAAACATTAACATTTGCTTCACTTGCCACCATTTTCATCTGCTACTCCAGTCATAGCTTGCTGAAAGCAAAGGAAACAAGTGATTAAAGTAGAGAACGAAAGCCGATAGTTTAGGCAGTGAGGTATTGGAACCTTAATGCATGACAATGTGTACCAATATCACATTATGAACTTTTATTAGTTAAAATCACATAAGAAATAGATTTGGCAACAAGTCAAGATTTTAACAATCACTAGATTTGTAACACACCTGGATGAGCTACCAGAAATCAAACATTAGATGCATGGGGGATTAAAGGACAAATTCGCTTTGAGCCCCTTCATTAAAATTACTGATGATATTAACTAGAATAAGTAATACTTTGCATCTTTAAGTAGTTTGTTTAGCCTCACTACTCGAAGCTATAAAGATTTTAATATCTTGTAGAGAATAAGAGAATAATTTAGAATAGGTGGCCAAAATGGGCAGGTCAGTCGGGTTGGGTAATGGGTCGAACAAATTAGTGCATTGGGTGGGTCAACCCATAAAAATCTATAGCCATTAATTTCAAGTTTAGAGATAAGTAATAAGAGTATGTTTTATACAAGTACAAAACTATACTAAACAAATTCTGAATGACACATGAAGACAATAAATCAAACTTGGACAAAAAAAATTGTGCACCACAAACTTAATTATATGAATTAATCATTAATTTTAACCAAAAAAACTAACAGAGATGGTTAATTTTAGGACAATTACAGGGGCAACAAAGATTATTAATGATTTATGTTTGCTTATGATACAAGTTTGCAAGAAGTACAATTTTCATCCACTTCGAAGTAATTGTCCTATCAATGAATTGATTATGAACAAAAAGATTATGAGTAATTTAATCACGACTAAGCGTAAAATCAAGTTGCCTTTGATAGTTGATAAAGTTGCTGAAGGGAAACACGAGACCTTTATTCTTAGAGGAACTTATGACAATGTCAAGGCTATTGCAAAGAAAGTTAGAAGCAGGCATGATTGAGAAGAGACCAATCGCAGACTTCGGTTGAATTGCTACCATACCAACGCCAGTGTGCTTCTCGGTTGGGAGAGAGATGACTTGCTACCATCCAAGAAACACAGTGATGTTGGTGTGGTTCCCGAAGTCTGTGATTTGTCTCCTCTAAATCATGCCTCCTTTTATCCTTCTTTATAATAAGTTAAAAGAAAGGGTCTCGTGTTTACGCTCAACAACTTTGACATCAATCAAAGGCAACTTGATTTTCCGGTTAATCGTGATTAAATCACTCATTATTTTGGTAATGGAACTTATTTGGTGTGCAAAAGGTTATTATTGTCTTTCATGCAATAGGATCGATCAGTTAGCTACACATTGTGTTATGGCCTCTTTTAGATATTGATCTGGAAAATCGAAATTTTGGTTCGGGAAAGTGCTTACTGCTTATTTTATGTGCTTCTTATTGTTTTCTCTATATGCGTTATCAACTCAGTCTGACATATTAAACATTGTCTTTATATGCGTCGAATTCTCCACAGATTATATCCCTTGGCACCAAAGAGAAAATTCAACAACACATTCATCAACATTATGATGACTCACATACCAAGGTAGATCAAACGAAAGAAGTGTACCATTTCGACTATATGGGGAAGGCACGTGGTTAGTCCGGGTGCTTTTAAAATTGAAGAGTAGATTTCTATCTACATAAAAGCTCACCAAATTGGTCACTAAGATTCGCTTGTATCACGACGTGGCTTCCAGGTCTCTTCAATCAAGAGCATCACCAGCCTGAATGTGTGGTTTACCATGCACGGGATTCTCACAAGTTCGTCCAAGTTTGCAACAAATACAAGTTGTATTGATGACGTATAGTCTATATTTAGGCCACGAGCCCAAATGATTAACATTACTAAGGCCCAAACCCACCACGAGTGGGCTATCATAACGATGATTTGGGCCGCACTACCAAAGGGTTGGACTCACATAGGCCCAAGCCAACAAATTATTTATGGTCTAGATAAGGATCTTCTATTTACGGATAAAGATCCTTGGACCGGATAAGCACCATGTGTGCGAAGAGTAAGGAGCACGAAACCTACAAGGATTATGCGCCTATATATTGAACGACATAATTCTCGATAAAGGTACGACTTACAAAACCCTAACTCTTCAATATAACCCTAAAACCGATTACTTACTCTCACGCCGGAGGATAATCGTGGGAGACAATCCCACGATAAGCCTAACGGTGTTTGTTTACTTTCTTAGTGCGCAGGTTTTCAAGCATTAAGAGCTAATTGGTACGAGAGCAGGAGTCCAAACTAGGAACGCCCAACTTTTGTATCAACATGTATCCACTACCAATTAATTGTCCTCTTAATGAGTTGATGATGAACCACAAGAATAAGATTGTTTTATTCACGACTAACCTGTAAATTAGGTTGCCCAAGATAGATGAAATAGTTACTCACGGGAAACATGACACACTTATTCTTAAAGGTTCTTACGAATAGCTGTAGCCATTTCCCGGTTCGGACAAAAACCAGAACCAGTTCCAATCCGGTTCGGTTCTTTTCGGATCCGGAGGCTAAAAATCCGGGACCGATATACCCGGTTCCGGTTCGGTTCCAAATCCGGTTCCTGTGCAAGATCCGGTCAAACCGGTTCCAAAAAACGGATCCACGGTAGAAGCCGAAGACCACATACTTGGCACCGAACTCGTTCCCACATTTGCACCATATTTCTCAAAATAAACATCATATAAACGTTTGAGATTATGTTTAAACGATTCTTGTGCATTTGTTACATAAAAAGGGTCGATTTTGTCCAAATCCAAGTCGTTAGCAATCTTTTCGATAAGATATTCTACTCCGCTAATGTTAAAACATGGGTTTAATGCGGCGGCACAAGTAATTACCGGTGGAATTTCTTGAAAATATTTTTTAAGTTTTTCTTTCATCGGTACAACCATATTCGCAAAAAGTGGACCATCATATTCGTATGATCCTAATTTTCTACGCATCACATAAATTTGATTGAGGACCAAATGACTTGTGGGATAATAAACACCCGATAACAAAGTTGTTGCGGTTTTAAAAACTTTGAGTAATTCGGTTATTTTTTGAATAAGACTCCAATTTTCAACCGAAAATGGTACCATATTTTCCCCACGCTTTTGTCTAGCACAAAGGTCATCATGAAAATGTTGTAACGTGTGTTTTTGGCGTAAAGCATAAACATACATGTTATAAGTCGAATTCCATCTTGTAGGAACGTCCCAATTTGGTGATAAAAAATGGAATTCGATTCATGACACAATTTTATATAATCTAAAAATCTTGTCGGTCCACTTTGAAAAATATCTTGTAACATTTTCCTAAAAGATTCTCTTTGCACAACCAAGTTAATGATGTGTGCAACACATCGACTATGATAAAAAATGCCATCAACAATGGGTCGGCATTTTAGTTTTAGTAATCCTACCGCATTTGTATTATTAGAAGCATTATCGAATGATATTGAAAAAACCTTTTCTTCTATTTTAAACGTTTTCATAACATATCTCAACATTAAACTTAAATTTTCACACGTGAGCGGATTTGGAAAGATTTCAAAAGCAATAGTACGTTTCTTCATTTGCCAAGTATCGGGGTCAATCCAATGTGCGGTAACACAAATGTACGAACCCGACAAACCATGACCCGCCGACCAAACATCGGCTGTTAAGTTTACACTAGTTTTTAAAGCATCAAAACCAATTATTAATTCCTTTTTAACCTTTACCCAAGATTTAATACAATCACGTTTAAGAGTTTGACGACTTACATGAGTGTAGCGTGGTTGAAGCCTTTTTTGAATCAACCTCGTTAACCGAGGGTTGTCAAAGTGGTTGAACGGCAAACCCTCTTGAATCACAAAGTGAGCTAAATCTTGATGAAGCACCCTCTCGTCATATACAAAAATACTCCCATCTTGTCCCATAACACTTTGTCTCGATCCCGAAATGTCTTTTGTTGCTTTACAATGTTTATTCGTGTGCTTCTTCAACGTAGAGTTCCCATCGGAATTGATAAAAGTGTTAAAAGCTTTACATGAGCCTTTTTTGAACCATCCGAAAACCTAACCAAGTCGAAATGACACCAAATTTATTGGTTTTAGTTGTTTTTTCAATCTCAACTTCAAACGGTTGGTTTGTAGAACCTTGAGCTTTAGAAGCGGTATTGTTTGATGATGTTTGTTGAGATTAAGAAGCTTGGTTTCTTCTAGACATTTTTGATCAAGTTTGTGAGCAATTTTTTAGTGTTTTTAGAGTGTTTGATTATTTTGATTCAACCAAAATCATCAATGGTATTTATAGGAATGTTTAGGAGGTTAATTTGGTTAATATTGATGGTTGTAAACGGCTAGAACCCCCTCCCCCCCCCCCCCCCCCCCCAACGTTCCAAAAAAAGGGTCAAAATGCGGAAAAAATGTCTAGAAAGCCCACTGTGAAGGAAATGCTATTATAGCTGTTGGATCCGGTTCCCAAGAACCGGATCTCGAACCGGTGTGGAAAAATCCGGTTCTAGCTTCAGAAATGTGGAACCGGATAGGACTCGCCGGATATTCTAGGAACCAGACCGGTTCTTGCAGGAACCGGTGTTGACCGGATTCGGATTCGGATTTTTTTTCGGTTCCGGTTCAGGAACCGGTGTGGATGGCTAGAGCTACTTACGAAGGTGTCAAGGCTATTGCGAAGAAAGTAAAAAAGGACGGATGATTCAAAGGCAACCAAGCTCAAGCAAAAACTTCAGTCGACTTGCTATCATGACAATGCAATTGCTTTTCTTGATAGGGAGACAGATGGTAAGTTTGACTATTATGCCATCGAATAATGTGGTGTAACATTGGCCGAATAAGAACCACCTGTACATGGAGATGAGTGAAACATCATTGAAGATAATGTAGTAAAGTTATTCTTGTACACTTGCGACAACACGTGGGCCTTATAATTCTCATTTATTATATTTTTTATTTTTATTGTTATTTTTTTTTAAATCATGAAGCGGTTTAGTTGATGGTGTTAAACATTTGCACACCAAAGGATTAATTCACATGAATCTTAATCCACAAAACATATTGGTGAATGATGACGACATAGTAAAAATTTGTGGCGTAAAGAACAGTAAATCCTACGTGAAGAAACATATTGGTGTGTCGCCATCATTCACCAATATGTTTTGTGGATTAAGATTCGTGTGAACTAATCCTTTGGTGTGCAGATGTTTAACACCATTGACTAAACCGCTACATAATTAAAAACAAAATATTAATAATATAATAAATAAGACTTATAAGGCTCACGCGTTGTCACGGGTGTAAAAGAGTAATCTGACCACATTATCTTCAATGATGTTTCACTCATCCCCATGTATGAGTGGTTCTTGACATGCTCGGCTAATGTCATACCACATTCTTCGAAGACATAATAGACAAACTCAACATCTGTCTCTCGACCAAGAAAAGCAACCGCATTGTCATGATAACATGATAATAATATACTACCTCCGTCCCATAATTATTGTCCACTGTTGACTTTTGAAGTCTTTATTTTTCAACTTTGACCTTAAATATTTTTATTTGTGTTATATAATACTTTATAAAAATTATACTAATGAAAATACATTTAAAACTCAATACATTTATGTATTTTGCATCAAGTAATACATATCACAAAGGAAAATATTTACGGTCAAAGTTGAAAGCTAAAGACTAAAAAAGTCAAATGTGGACAATAATTATAGGACGGAGGGAGTAATAAATAAGACTTATAAGGCTCACGCGTTGTCACGGGTGTAAAAGAGTAATCTGACCACATTATCTTCAATGATGTTTCACTCATCCCCATGTATGAGTGGTTCTTGACATGCTCGGCTAATGTCATACCACATTCTTCGAAGACATAATAGACAAACTCAACATCTGTCTCTCGACCAAGAAAAGCAACCGCATTGTCATGATAACAAGTTAACCAAAGTTTTTGTTTGAGCTTGGTTGCCTCTAAATCATTCGCCCAGATCTAAAAGAAGACACGGTGTAGTTGATTGAAACTCAAGAACATATATCATACATCCATTCAAGCCCAACATCTTACTCAGATCTGAAAGAAGACACGGTATAGGATACATGCAGAATAAATAAAAGGTTATGAGGAGAAGATCTAAGCATAAAACTTTATAAAAAAATTACTTTGAGATGTAAAGATTCATAAATATTTTATAATAAAATATGCAAGACATGTAATAAAAAAAATTAAAAGATAAGACTTCTATAAAATATAAGCTTAAAAACATAAATTTAAAACTTAATTATTTCTATTATTACTCCTAAACTAATAAAATATTAAAAGAAACTAGAGATTTTTATAAAAGTAAAATAATAAGATCATACAAATGTGGTGAATGAGTGGGTTTTATATACTCAATACTAGGGTTTTAATATTTTATTATAGCCCTTTTAGTTACAAATTATTGCAAAAGACACCCCTCTTTGTAGACAAAGAAATGGAAACCAAAACAGCGTGGCACGTTTTGATTGGTCCACGGGTGTAGACGGAGCATTGAGTGTGTAAGAGTGTGCCAAACAGGTGATGAGCTTGTACCATGCTGACGTGGGTGCTGACTGGATGATGACATGGCCAGTGATTAGTGTTGTTCTATATTGCACGCTTAGCATTTTAACTCTTCATTGGGCCTGGTCCGTTTAATATCCAAAAAATTTAAACATATTTGACTGCCAGAAGGTTAGAACTTGCGATAACTTTGATGCACATGACGAGAATACTACCACTAGACCAACTACTATATTGTTATCTTTTTCCACATTAAATATTTTTAAAACCATCTTCAGTTGGGCCGGGTTTTTTTACTCACGTATGAATTGGACTTCGTTTAATGGTGGTGGGTGGTGGTGAGTTGAGATGAAGAAGAAGGAGGAGGTTGGATAAGGTTATACAAAAATAATTAAATAATTAATATAATTCGATGAAATGACCATTTTGCCTTCATGTAATGGGCAGTGCGAGCGACGGCCCAAGGCATCTAACAAGCAGAGGGCATCATTTTTATGTGTTTTGAATAGTTTTATTTGGTGCTCTCGTGATACTATTTCCATGATAATTCATCGGCTGTTTTCTTTTGAGGTTTCTTACTTACATTTTTATTGGTTTTAATGTTCAAAATTCTGTTTTATCATTTTTCTTTCATGTTTATTATTCTTAAATGCACTTCTCTTGTTAATAACATCGTAATGTGTGAAAATAATGAAAAGTCATAACTTGCGAATATCTTAGACTAAATTTACACTAGCTTCAACTATATATTTAATATTAAGTTTTTACATTTTCTCCTTTTAGTTCATTTTTCTAATATATTGCAATTTTAAATCGTAAATGTGAAATACTTGGATTTTTGTTTTACCTTCATAAAAATGTTTGACATGTAATTTTAATCATAACATTGGTCATAAAAATATGTAATAACGTGCAAACTCGTATTCCCTCCATAAAAAAATAATCCCTCCATTCAAAAATAATTGTTTTCTTACAAAAAAAACACAATTTAAGAAAAACATAATTATTATTTGTTTTTCTCTCTTACTTTTACAGATGAAAATCTTATCTTAACTAAATAATAATTATTTTTTTATTTAATATTAGTTTCAACTAAAGTAATTTGATAAACTCGATCAAACTTTTATATATATTTTTAATAATGGACAATTAAATTGGAACAATAAAAAAGAAAACTTAGACTATTAGAGGGAGTATTAGTTAATGCACGATAGATCTCTTATATTATAGAACAATATGAACTGAAAAAAAAAAAAAAAAAAAAAAAAAAAAAAAAAAAAAAAAAAAAAAAGCCATTAGACAAATTTAAAATTAATTAAAAAAATTGATTATGTATTATTAAGTTGATATGTAAGTTTTGTTTGAAGTCTTTCTCCTTAAAAAAGAGGAGTGTGTTTGTTAAAATACTTTGTAATCTTTTTTTATCGTCATGCTTAGGGCATAAAAAATCTATCTCGCCCAGGGCAGCAAATAAGTCAGGACCGGCCCTGTGTGAAAGGTACATGGGGGACATAACGAATGTTGACCGACGGAGAGTGGAGCATGTGACCTAACTACGTACGAACAAGCGTGTAAGGAATTTAAGGTTGACGTACGGTTTGGACTTCACATTGACCGAGTGTTGGAGAATTTTGAAAGACCATGCTAATAGGAAAGATGTTAAGATGCCACTATTTTACAAGAAACAAATAGAGGGTAGCAAAAAATCTACGGTATCTGAAACAACCTCACACTAAGCGGCGCATCGGGAGACATCGGAATCGAAAAGAGAAGAGCTTGCAATCCAACGTGAAGCACTTGAATTCGCATGACAAAAGAAAAAGGACAGCGACATCTTCTTCTTCTATAATTCACGAATCGATCCGAATTTTCCAGAATTGCAACAACAGAAGCTACTGGAGATGAAGGTAGAAATTTAAAAAATATATAATTTAGATTATTATTTTAAGTTTTTAATTTTTATGTATTTTTTTAATTTAATTTTAGTTTAAAAAAAAGTTTAAAAAAATAGATATGTAAGTCGTCTTATTACACCAAATAGGCCGCTAAAGTAGTATATGAGAGAAAAAACTAAAGTGCATATAAATGAAAACCGCCTGGGGTCCTTATTACCCTCGGTCTAAGTGTTGTAGCAGTAAAAATCTTTTGCTTCTATTTCGTCTTTAATCTTTTCCTAATCTTCAAAATAATATTCGTAATTCCTTATATACTCAATTATAATAAATAATTTTGCTCCGTTTTCAGCTTGTTATTGGGCTGAATTGGAATATATTTTCACTTAATACGTGGGCTTAATCTTCAGGCTTTTTTTTTAGCTTCAATAATTTTCACTAATCGATTAAAATCTCGTATTTTTGCTCAAAAGTTCATGTCTAGTGACTACATTAATAAATAACAAATTTAAACAATATTTGTACTTAAATACATATTTCTGTTATTTATTATGTCATAAATATAAGAATTTTGATATTAAAAAAATGTACAATTTAGCGAATATCACAGCTTATATAGTTCATATGACATAATAAACTTATATAAATGGAAAGTTTCAAAATAAATCACAATAAGTAAGCTTATGAAACATAAGCCCAAAACCAAATAAGCCATAAACCGGCTATATAAGCTAAAAAGTACACCGCCTTAGCACAACACGCTAAACATAAGCATAAGCCCAATTGATAAGCTTAGCCCAACACCCCACTATTAATAAAGCTGACCGAAAACACACTAAACATAAAACAAACACTATGTTGATGCATGCTAATAATGTCAACTTGGTCAATCATTTTATGGATAACTCGAAAATCGAACCAAATTCAAATTTAACTAAATTAATCGAACTTAATAAATTGAACAACCCAATAACCGAACCTATGAACACCTGTCCTGAGATATTCTTTTTCGTTTTCTAGTTTCTCTCCTTCGTCTTAGTCGTTTGGTAAATGGGTCTGGTGCTGTACTATTGTCTATTGGGCCATTGGCCCATAAAAGAACTGCTTTTCTATGGCTGTATATGGTTTTGTTATATGGAAGAACAATAAAGAAAGAACCTTGGATAATTATGTTTGAAATCAACTTATATTTGCAGTTTTTATGATGATGATGATTATTATTAACAAAGATTGGAGGGTGGAATCGTCTCATTAAAACTACATGTTTGATCCTTTTTATCTGTGTTTTATTTCATAGTCTTCGTAGCTATAAGCTTAAAAGTAAGAATCACATATATGAAAAAGACACTAGATCACAAGGTGCTTATATGCGTTATAGGTAAAAAGTATGTTTAAAATATTTTGAGCCTAACGGCGATTTTTGGAAAATTTTAAAATTTTCCCCGTCAAAACTTTATGGTACATCTTATATGAATAGACCTCATTTTCATCCAATATAGAAGCATATTTCCTCCCAAGGCCAAACAACATAACTATATGGATTACTAAGGTAGAGTCTTACCAGAATAGACTCCAAGGTACAAGGTACATTGCCTTTGTTATGACTTGATTCATCATTGATCTTAAAACAATCATAGATCAATTCAGAAGTAGAATACCATAAAGAACCATTCAGACCATAAACAATCATAGATCAATCCAGTGGTGAAGTTAGTATCTTCGTTGGGCAGTACCAAAATACTTGACTCTCGCTTCTCTGCTTTCAATTCTCTCTTTTGGTGCGGCCAAGAACAGTTCATCGTGGCCCCTCCTAAATTTCTTTACACTTCCATAAGATTAGTCTAGTATGATATTTGTTCCAATCACCTTCACATACAATTGTGTCTCATTGATCTCACATTGTAGTGTTGCATTTCGATGAAATTTTATTGTCCATTGTGTGTTTAGGTGGTGGAAATTGAAGCAGTACCCGGATTCGAAAAATAAAAATAATCGAAATGATTGCATACACCAACGAAATTAAATTTAGTTTCACCAAATTCTTGAATTTGGTTATAATAATAAAACTACACTAAGAAATCGTGTAACTCCGTATTTATAAGATGTGTTCTAGATAAACATTAAAAGACAAAAAGAAAAAAGAAACACTCGTAATTGTTGTTAATAGTCCGACGCTTTGATCACTTCCTCTTTGCAAATGTTTTCGGCCGAATCTCGATCCCCTCAACAGTAATACCATTCTTTGGGTATTTGTAGGGGGTGTCGTTAAACGACATCACAACTTCGCCATCATCATCACCTTCGTCGCGATAGAATTCTCCCAACCTGATCTCGCTCCACCCATCCTTTCTCTTATGCGGACGCTTATTTGTATAAGAAGGAAACTTAAGATATCTATAATGATAATATGGATCTGGTATCGCAAGGTAAACACCAGTTTCTCCATTTTCTTTTCCAGAAAATGTTACCATTGTTTTTCCTGGCTCCTTAAATCCGTTATGAACCTGACTAATAAGTTGGTAGACAAGATAGGCTACGTATATACATTTTCGTGACAGCATTGTTGTTGCTATCTTGGCTCTGATTTCAAGCCTATCTATTTTTTTAAGTTTGGCCACCTCTGAAAACCTACATAAATTGTAACACACGTGGATGATTTTGGATATGGCATTAGTTAAACTGTATCACATCCTAAAAATCAAGACTGTCACTAAAAGAACTATAGTTTTAGCTGTTAGTGCATCTCCAAATGTAAGTTGATGAGTGATCTTTTCATCATCAATTATAAGTACACAAAAAGTTTTTTCACAAAGTCTTTGTGTTGTTTTTAAAGAAAAAGAATGAAAGAATTAACCCATTAATTGGAGATGAGCTTCGCAAGCAAGACCACATGATAAGAGAAAAAACAGAATAAAACACAGATCACTAAGACGAACCGATACTATAAAATGAGAAGGACAAAGACCATGATTTGTTTTCATGATTCCATATCCAACACCGAGGATTATCTTGACCTCTAATATAGAGTTCCCTTGCCCCCAACATATAGCATTGATTCCCATTCTTCTTACTTAGCTGGAAAGACTGTTGAAATTATGCCAGGTGTATTATATGTTAGCAGAAGCATGTTATACTAAAAATGTAGATCATATCAGCAATATGTATATCATGAAACCAAGATCATCCTGATTTGTAAAGTAGCCAATAAACAAACCCTATCTAAGCAACCTCTAAAAATAATTCACAAAGAAATCAAAATTGCATTATGAAGCTAAAGCTACCATTCCTTGTTAAACCAATTTCGGTTATTCATACAAATTCTAAAAACCGAACAGGTTCATACATGCATACGAATAACATAACAATATTATTCTTGTACCATTTAAGCTTCTAAAGCATAATCTACCAGTTGAAACATTTTTTTTAGGATACGTAACAGTAATTAGAACCTACTTGAGCATAACACTACACATATGTACATTCATCCCATATAATCAACATCCATGCTTATAGTTTTTCTGGAGAGTATTCCAGAATAGTTTATTAGACAAATTGACATTTAACAAGTTACCCTACACGGCTACACTAGATATATATCATCATTGATCTATATATATTGACCAATCAGATCCTAGAATCATTATTGCACAAGTTAAACAATGTGGCTGATATATATGTAACTAACTGACTCAAAATTATTTACCGGGTAAAGAAAATAACGTATAGCATTGATGAATAGTTTACCAAATTGCCATGATCAAGGAGGATATGTGACTTCGATAAATGCAAGTAGAGTTGTTTTTTAGAATCATAAGCCACAGGAGAAACTGCCCTCTTAATGAGTTGACGGTAATCCAGTGGCAGAAACTGCTCCCAAACAGCCTCGGAATCTGCTATTAACTTGAAACTTTTAGAGACGGCGGCAACTCTACAAGCGACCCGAGGTGAAGTTCGTGATAGTATCTCCGCCCAGCAGTCGTCTGGAAGCGCTGGATACTGCATCCTTCTTCTCTTTTTCTGTTTCGATCTTTTTCTTGTGGGAGCCGCCATGTCTTTCCAAGATGCGTGCTTTCGCGATTTGCCTTTCATTCTTTTTACCAATGTTTATTTTTATTACTGATGTTATGATAGTATCTTTTTATATATTATATATATCTTGGCATAATTACATTACTTAAAAACCATGTGTAAAATCTTTTAATTTGTTAAACTTCTTAATTTTTTAGTAATGTTTTATACCTTTTCTTACCCTTGTTAAAAATAACAAGGTTTGACTCTACATAATTAGATTGGTGTTTTAATTCTAACATCTTGAGAGGATCTATATCCTCTAATAATGGAATTAGACGAGTACCCGTGCATAGCAACGGAATATTATAAAGGCAAATAGTTTTAGTGATAAAAATATTTATGGGTTATAAACGAAAAATAGTAATAGTTTGAGGGTTTTGAGATTAACATAACCGGTTGAACCGTTTCGGTCAAAAAACAGGTCAATTTAAACCGGGTCATCCCGACGGATTTAGTCAAAAACGGGGCAAATTAAACCGGGTTAACCCACCTGGTTTGAAGCGTCCTGGTCAACATGGTTTCGATGTGTATTAATAGCAAACATTCCAACACTTCAATACTATCTAAATGCATGGCTTAATTTAAATACTTTTCAAATGTGCTAAAAGTTTGACCATTTTTCAAAATTTCAACATTGACCGTTTTTACTTTATATGTAACATAGATATAGATATTCACATTAATCACCGAATTTTTAATTTTTAAGATAAAACATTTCCTTTTTATGTATGGTATTGATTTTTTTTTTTTTCTTCTTCTTCTTCTTCTTTGGAACGGCGAATGAAATATAACACTAGCAAGGTGAATAGAGCGTTATAAGGATTATAGAGCCACTATATCCAATTGAATTTTGCTTTCTTAACCTATTTGATATCCAATCGAAAAAGAACTGCCTTACATCATTAAGAATTAGGCTCTTCGATGGATTTTTCGCCGCAAATGTAGAATCATTACGGAACTTTCAAAGGATCCATAAAGTGGATTGGTTAACAGCATCAAACACGATGGTTATGTTGTAAGGGGGAGTGGTGCCTTGTGATTGGTGGAGAGGGGTGGTACAAGGATTGCCAAGGTGGCTCATTTAGTGTATGAAGAATTATGGGTTGGTGTTAGAATTAAATAAAAAGATCTTGGCTTGGTTGTGATGAATTAAATGCATGAGATTTAAATTTTAGGGTGAAAAGTCTTGGGCGGGAATGAGTTGTTTTTGTGGACAGATTTTTTTAGAGAGGTCCAAAAGATTTTTTTCCCTGGAAGTTAGAATGAATTATTTTGAGAATAAAGTTGTTGTTAATGTTGTGATTGGTATACAAAACTTGCGGGGCTACAATTAATAGGTGGTGAGTGACCGGTTTATTAAAAACTGGGATCCGATGTCACAAAGTTTTAAATGTTTTGCAAGCGTCAGTTTTTTGGCGTTTTGGTTTTGAGAGTTTTGTGAGACATTTTCAGTTGTACCGATTGGTTCATGTAAAAAAATGGGTCATATTAAACCGGGTTTTGATTTTCGAAACCCAGTTTAACCTACCGGGTTTGAAGAGACCCGGGTCAACACGGTTCTTGAGATACGGCTGTGGTTGGTTTTTTTATTTATTTATTTTTTTTTTTTATTTTTTTTTTTTACAGGTAACACAAGTTAATTATATATTGTTGCAACACAATTTTATTTTTACATGTTGTCTTTTTTGGTAAATGTTTTTCTAGGCTTAATATATGGAGTAGTCATGTTTATATACATATATATATTTTTTTTGTATAACTGGAAACTGAAGGGTTTTTTTTTTTTTTTTTTTGGTAAAAAAAAGGTTGATCTGATGACTCGATCGGGTCGATTAAATACCCGGGTTTCGAAACAATGCTTGTGATAGTAAAACCGGAAACACACATATCTTTTATATAATAAAAAAAAACCCTATTGGGAATTTTCCATTTCAAAAAAATCAATTCATACCTTATTTAGTAATAATTGTATTTAAAAAAAAGATTATTTTCTTATTAGGTAACATTTTATATTTATCCATAACACAAGTAGAAAATAAATACAAAAAATATAGATATGATACAATTAACACAAGTAGATGATAAATACAAAAAATATAAATAAGATACAATTAATAATAGGATTTAAATTTTTAAATAATTATCTTTAATAATAAAAAACTATAACTAAACATCATAAATCAAACAAAATAAATATTAAATTATTTATTTTTTAATAAATAAAAATATATGATTCAAAAAAATAAAAAAAATAAAAACCGCGCGTGCGCGGACATTATAACTAGTAAAAGTATATAACATATCATCGTCCCATCAACTATGACCAACAATTTCAAAAACAATTAACTACAATGTAACTAGGAAATTGTTTGGAAAAAGGGTAACTACGCCTGAATATATGTTTTACTAGAGTAGAAACTCGTAATAATCGAAGTTAAGGTTGCGTTTAGTTGGGGAAAACACCTTTGTTTTTCATAAAATATTTTGTGGAAAACAAGAAAATTGAGATCGCGTTCAAATAAGCATTTTCCAGCAAAATGTTTTGCAAAACACAAAATATTCTATTTCCTAACTTAACAAGGAAAACAACAAAACAAATTTTAGTTGTTTTCCTTTCTAACCCACACCCTCCCTCCCCTTCTTTAAAATAGAAATACAAATATCAACTAAACGCGTTTTCTATATTTCCCTTTTAAATTTTTACAAAACTAGAGATAGAAAACAAGAGATTTTTTTCTCCAACTAAACGCACACTACGTGTTTGAGAAAGTAAGGGTTATGGTTTAGATTTTCTTTTGCTTTTTATGACCAAAAACAAATCGTATAGAAGAAATTATGACCGTGAAATCATAAAATTTGTGTACTTATCAGTAGCTTTAGGCAATCAACTACTTGATCTTACAGCTTTTTCGTGATGATAATCGATTGGAGTAGATGTTCCATACGCTAGTTAGTAGGTTTACATGTCAAAGAATGGGATTAACTTGGGTATATGCATAACCTTCTCGACCGCAAAACCAGCATCTTATCATGTTTCACATAAAAAAACATGACTTTATATGGTAGTGTAATATCGTTAATATTTAAATTCGCTAGTTCAATATATATTTTATGAGATATGTTAGACTGATACGACCCGGTTAGGGTTTGTATCAGGATAAGGCACCACTTCAAGCGTGTGCTGGCTCCGTCAGAAAATAGAAGAAAAGAACTAGAGATTTGTTTATTAACTTTGATTGATTGAATATAATAAATGATTACAATAGTATTTATAAGACAAAGTATGGTAAAACCCTAAGACCTAAATAGGCCATGGGCTCGGGCCCAAGCGTATCATTCCCACTCCTTCAAAACCACCTTGCCCTCAAGGTGTTTTCTTAAAACATTCTTAATTGACTTCCCTAAATAAACATGAAAACAATCATAAACAAAGACACGTAAATAAAGATAGATTATATGACATAATCTTTATGCCATACGTTTGGACTTCTTGAGTAGTTTGGGCAGTCCATCCTCCTGCAACATTGGCGTAATCCGGGATCCCATAATCTTCTTTGAATTGCAGCCTTCACCTTTTTCTTCTTTCGTATTCCTTTGCCGTGAACATAACACAATACCATTCTTCTATCTTTTGCTGCCCCACAACCCTTCTTGCGATATACCCACTTCAAACTAACAACCAAACTCTCGCCGAGAACATCTCTACCCTCCAACATCTTAATCACAAACTCCTTGATTAAACCCAAATTTATTTCTTCTATACTACCATCATATATACCACCCCCATCCTTAAGTAGCGATATCACTATATTCGACTCATCTTCGTCAACCCTACACGCTTCACCACCACCCACAACAACATCTTTCACACTTTTTTTATTTTCTGAAAATTCGCTAAACTCACTACGAACTTCCATGCTTTCCACATTACTCTCACCAACATCAAAAACATCGTTTATCACGCTACTAACCTCAATAACACAAATATCTTCATTAGCATCTAAGGACTCTTTAATCACATATGGAGCTTCTTCACTTGGCCATGATAGAACGATATCTATTTTCTCTTGAATGTTCAGATTTTTCCCTGCAATTATCTCAAAACGAGCCTCCATTATACGGGCCATGGAATAGGCTTCTCCTAAAGTTGTAGGCGCTAACCTTAAGAGTGCACATTGTAGAAGCGGTTTAAGTCCCGATATATAAATAGATTTAAATAAAGATTCTGAGATCCCTGTTACTTGATTTATAAGAATCTTAAAATCATTCTCGTATTCGGCAACCGTACCCATTTGCAAAAGCTTAAATAGTGCATATTCCGCGTCCTGATCACATCCGCTCGATACCAGGAAGAATAACTCGAAACCAGAAAAAAAATTCCCGATGAACAGTACCACGATGAACAGTAATGAACAGTACTTTTTATGAACAGTGCTCTGATGAACAGTACCTTCGATGAACACTGCAATGAATAGTGCTGATGAACAGTAACTTTTTTTTTTTTTAGTTGGAACCTTAATCGTAAGCCCTCTCAACGAGAGCTCTCAATGAAAGCACCAATTGATACGACCCGGTTAGGGTTTGTATCGGGATAAGGCACCACTTCAAGCGTGTGCTGGCTCCGTCAGAAAATAGAAGAAAAGAACTAGAGATTTGTTTATTAACTTTGATTGATTGAATATAATAAATGATTACAATAGTATTTATAAGACAAAGTATGGTAAAACCCTAAGACCTAAATAGGCCATGGGCTCGGGCCCAAGCGTATCATAGACTAGGTGTAATGATTACCAAATTCACAACATTCGCATCAGCGTCACATTATCATTCAGCACACCACCGAACTTACCACCAAACAGTTGTAATAATCACCATCAAACCAAACATATAAAAACACAAACTTAAAAAAAATAATAATGAGGGGGCCAGCAAACCACCAAACCCAAAATGAGGGGGACCACGCGTGGTCAAAGGTTAATGGTCTTCACGCGTGGTGGAGGTCGGCAATGGTGGTGCATTGACCTTCTTTTAGAGGATGTCGATTCATTTCTTGCTGCGGATGACTCGATACCACCGGGTATTGAGAATGATGACATTCAAAGAAGTATTCTTTCCGATTTACCATCTTCTCGTCCACCGGCGAAACCACCGGATGTAGATTTTGAATCAGATACGTTATTTTTGGAGTGGTGGACGAGATTTATGAACAAGATGTTCCTGTGCTTGATATTTTACCCACCCAACCCACCCTTGATTCTGAACTTGACTTTGCTTTTATCATCTGGGTATTTTATCCGTTCTTTACTTATCCCCTCATTTCTTCACTTTTCCACTCCACCGGGAGTGAGGATACCGTTTTTGACCCCGGCATCTCCGTTTATGCCGAGTGTCCGTTCTTTCTGCTCTCCCCAAAACGCTCATACTCTGGAAGAGAGAAATAAGCATGAATAGTGGGATTGACACTACTCGTCTCTTCAAATCGAAAAATTTCAAGCTCGGGTAAGAAATCACTATCCATAACGGGGATAGGAGAAGACATCGGAGGATCATTTAATGCCTCGATCTTAGAAATGAGGAGATTAATGTCAAATAATTTTTCACGAAGAGCTTCATCTTGTATTTCTGCGTCAACTTCTTCATCATTCTCTTCTTCTAAGCTGACGAGCTCAGAAGGTAATTCATCAACATATTCGATGTCTCCACAAGATATAGCATCGTCATTGTCAGAATCGGAGAAAATCTCATCAGAATCGGAGAAAATCCCTTACCCGGTGTGGGAGAAGGATGAGAAGAGTCGGGAGTAATTGATTCAAGTCTCGAAAAATATCTTGAAGAATCCGGAGGTGGGACAAGTGGTGTGCTCTTAGAGCTAGGAATTTCCACCACTTCCGTTATGGTCTCCGGTTCTTGTTCGTGAAGATTAGGTAAGTCGTTTCTTCTAAACACCGTTTTAAGCTCAGCACGTTGCTTGACGAACTCTTAACCGTAAATCGAGAAAGGTTAGGATCAAATCTTGACGGATTAGGAACAATTGATTCTTGGACAACCGTAGGTTGGACGTATTTAGCACTTCCATTGTCAGTGAAAAGTACCGAGTCCTTTGTCACCTCGGTTTCTCGTTCCATTTCCCTCACCGGAGAAGGAGTAGGAACCGATGGTTCATCATAATCAACACGAATTTTTGCAATTTTTGATGAGACGTAAAGTTGTTCCATTTTTATTTTAAAAACCTTTCGTTTAAAGAAATCGTCGTCGAGAAATGTCATAGAACAATCTTCAACATTTAAAGGTTCACAAGACGGAGTGGGATTAATCGTAAAATTTTCTTCTTTATAAAGCTCGTTTTCATCACTCTCAATGGTGTTAACTTGTTCTCTTCTACGAATTTCCTCTTTAAAAAGTTTTATTGCAGTTAGACATTGCTCATTAAAGTCATTTTGAGCAGTCATCATTTTAAGGATCTCATTCTGAACCGTGAGAATCGTGTTATATTGTGGAGGTTGGTCGTGATAATTATTGTCATAAGGAAACGGTTTCCTTGTTTGACAATCGGTGCTAAAGTGTGGACCTCCACAATACTCACAACCGTTTTTGTTGTGAAATCGGTGCATTTTGAAACGATTCATTATTGAAGTACGGAACTTGCTCATATGAGTTGAAATCATTGTGATAATAATTGGAAAAGTTCGGATCATAATCAGATGTGAATGTGGGTTCAGTTTTCGAAGCATAACACATACAAAATCCACGAGTAAACCCACATTCTTTGCAAAAACACCGTTCACAAAGTACTCCTTCTCCGGAGGAATTTCCACAATTAAAACAAGTCGGATCCATAAGAATTATCGGTTTAGAGGGTTAAAGAAGAAGAATCAAATGATAAGAGGAGAAGAAGATTATTTTTGGTTTTTAATTTATAAAATCAAAATGGAAAAGGAAAATCTTTTTGTATTTTTGTTTTTATAAAGCAAAATTCAAAAACTTAAAACTTTTATTCTCTTTTGTTTTTCAAACGTTACGTTAATCGTAAACCGTTTCCTTAAAATCTACTTGCGACGGAACGGGAGAGAAGAATGGATCTCTCTTCAGCTTGCAATTTAATGTCAAAGCTTCCGTATTTTTCGCTTATTCGGTCGTAGAATCTAAAGTAATCCGATTAGCAACTAATTTCACGCGTAGTTATATTGAGAAGCTTATTTGGTTTACAACGCTCTTCCTTTCGGTCGAGACGAGGCTGTAACTTTATTATTATTTTTTTGTATTTTTGAAAACACTTTAGGAAAAGTGTTTTTGATTTTTCAATTTTTTTTTTTGGTTTTTATAGAAAATATATACAAGGAAGGTTTTCAAAACACAATTTCGAAAAACGAAAACCAAAAATTCACTTCAACCTTCCCCGGCAGCGGCGCCAAAATTTTTGATGAATTCTTTTTGTAGTATAGTGTTTGTTTTACCGAAGAAATGCTTAGGAAAGTATTTCCCCGGGTCGTGTCCCAGCGAAGGTGTGAATGGAATTTCGAATTCCCGATTCGTGAAACGTGTCGTGAAAACGGTAAAAAGTGATTTGATGAGATTATACTAAGGAATATAAAAATGTAACACAAATAACCAACTAAACACGTAATTCAAGTAAACAAACTAGAAACGTAACGTAGAAACGAAAAACGTAAACTAAAACGTAAAATAAACGTTAACGAACGAAATAAAACGCGACTTTTAAGCTACGCTACTCCTATGGACTTGGAAATAATTTTCAAAAATTAAAAATGATAAAAGAAAATTTTGAGAAAAAGAAAATTTTTTTTTTGACTTTTTATTTATTTATTATGAATTAAAAACTATTTTAACTAATTAAAAATTAAAAGAAAATACAAATAAAGTGAGAAAAATGAAAATTATAAAATAACTAAAAAGAAATTTTAAAACTAAAAACTAATTTTTTTGGCTTTTTATGTAATTTTTGGAAATTAAAAAGTATTAAAACTAATTGAAAATTCAAAATAATTGAGAAAAATGCAAAATAAATTTCTAAAATTCTAAAATAACTAAAAAAATAATTTTCTAATATTTTTTTGGATTTTTCTGGGATTTTTCTGATTTTTTTGGATTTTTTATTAATTAAAAAGTATTAAATTTGATTAAAAATGAAAATAAAATAAGAAAAATAGTAAATGAACTCAGAAAAATTTGAAAAAATTACAGAAATTCTAAAATATTAAAATGAGCTTGGGAAAAAAATTTGAAAAGAAAATAAGCAAGAAAAGTACTTATAAGCTTGAAAACAACTTATTTGGAGTGCTTATTAATAAGCACTCCTTGACCAGAGTTGACCAACACTTGACCCAATGATTTATTAACTTAAAGAAGCTGGATGGAACAATATTTAGACCAAGTTGAATTCAGAAACACATGTAAGGCACCAAACAGGTTCAATAAGCTCAAATGGATTAAGCAATAAGCAAAGTAGTATAAGCAAATGGTTTCAAACTCATAAAATAAGCCACTACAAGTACTGAGTAACAGGAATGAGCCACAAATCACAAGTCACAAGCATACAAGCACAAAGGCAGCCTTAAACTATGAAAACAGATTACTAGTTCAATCCTTCAACTTGCAGCTTATATTTAACGCTCCTAATAAGCAAATGAGTGAATCCTAAGAAAGGCAAATCCTAACCTATATTACTGAGATCTAAGAAAACCAAAAATTAGTGAATTTCAAACCAACTTGAACCCTTAAATGGAGCCTAGATCAGCAACACTTGAACCTGCAGGCGGCTAGTTTTTGACTTTTTCGTTGCTATGCAACTTTGACTAACTTGAACTTCTACTGATTATATCTCCCCCTAAGTGTTATATGAAGCTATTTAGTGAACTAAATAACCTAGATGATCTAGATTCTCATCAGATTCAAAGCAATACAGCAGCAGAAACAGAAAAGGTGAAACATAATGTTGGGATTCAAGCTACGTTTGACTTATGCTAAGTTTCCTATGTGTTTTATGCTTAAGCCAAATTGTCTATTCCTATAGTGATATAGTTATGCAGAGAATACAATATCTAAACACAAGGAACACACAGATTCAGTTAAAGCCAAACACCCCTGCAACTATAAACTTGCACTACACCTACTGATCCAAAGCCTCAAGGAACAATTATATTGCTCAATCTTAATCACTAAACACTTATTGATGTCAAATCAGAAACAAACTTCCACAAATATCCACTAAATCCCATAATCACAGATCCAACAGATTCAACAAAGAACAACAATAACCTAATTATGCAGTTACTCTAAAATGAGGCAGTGAATTACAACTATGAGATTAAAAACTTAAGCTACCTAAGCTACTGATGAGATCAATTAAACAGTAAAAGAAACTAAAGCAATTAACCACCTCAGTCAAATACAATAACTAAAATGGAATTAAATACTCTATCAAATAGCAGACTACTTAATAAGCATTAAACAAATATGAGACTTAGGATTGAACTACAATTGATCAAACAGGAACAACTAAGCAACAAACAATGACAATCAAACAAAAATATAAAAAACATAGGCTATCAAACAAAACTAAATTCTAATTGAGCAGCTGAGAATTTCTAAAACACTAAAATGAAATGAAACGCTTACCAATCAACTTCTCAGCTCAAACAGAGAAGGTTTCCCTCACGGCCTGTCTTTAAGACAGGCCAAAAGCTCCAAATGGCTGTCTTGAACTCCAATAAGCATTAGCTTATTCAAATAAGCTTCAAACAATAATTTTTTATTTATTTATTTATTTTATTTTATTTTATTTTATTTTTGAAGCAAATACTTAATAAAAACAAAAAAACAAAATTTGATTGAAACTAAATAAACAAATAAATCAAGCCAGAATTGAAATTAAAGGCAATAAGCTGAAAATAAAATCTAAATTGTATTAATACTTGAAAATTGAAGTACAAAGCTTAAAATGAAAATTACACATGAAACTGAATTTAAATTGACAAGAATTTTAAAAGTGATCAAAAACCTTTCTAAATACATGAAAGATTGGACAAATTACATATGAGCTAGGAGGGGGGCTTTTATAGCTTGCTGAGAGGTGAGGTCTTGGATGTCCAGGCTGGCAATCCTCATGAACTTGTGCTTCTTTGAGTGCATTTAAATCCGTAGATCCTCCCTTGCTTACCACTCTAATAATCACAGCCGTAGGATTAATTTTCGTGACATGATATGATCCTGCGTGTGCTATACGATTGGTCCACGTGTTTGACATACCCTATGACACACCCTGACATACCCTGGCCTTCTAGAACACTTTAATTATTGGGTATTAATTACCTACGTGAGGTAATTCTGAGGTGAGGAGGTTAGGGTTCTACAAACAGTAAGATTTTTGGGAATTGGGTAAAATTGGGGGGCGGGATTGGTTTTGGTTGTTTTTATTTATTTGTTTGTGTTGTTTGACCGTGGGTAATAGGGGATTGACTGGGCTTGTGTATTTTGGGCCAAGAATATAAGGGCTGGGGTTTGGTTTTATTTAGGTAAAAATGGGTTTAAAGCAAGGTTGTCAGGATCGGGATCCTACTTAGGATCATTTTCGGCTTTGCAAGATCGTGATCGTAGGATCGGATCGAGATCGTAAGATCCTATGAAAATGTATGTATTTTTGCATAGGGGTTGTATTTCTATACTTATATATATTTTTATATAATATTTTATATGATAAACGAATATAAATAGATGCTAAAACAATAAGTTCCTTGTTCAAATACCGTATTAGTAAAACATTAGATATATTGCAATATATACTTGCACAAAGTTACTTCATGTTTCAATCGCTAAATGAGCAATTTGGATATAAAAGAGATACTACATATGTGCACCACTCATGTTTCAATCATTAAATAATGATGTTCGATACAAAGGAAATACAGACATAGTCATAATAAAAGTTTATAAACTAGCGATGGTGCAAACTAGCAATTATCAAAGAAGAAACTGAGATTTTTGGTGTATTTCAATTAAGAATTACTTTTTTTTTTTTTTTTTTTTTTTTTTTTAATAAAAAGAATGTCCATACTTTAAAGTTTGCTTCGTGGTGAACAATAAATAAACTAGTTTTTAGTTTATACTATTTGAAATGTACATACGCAAGACTTAATATAAATTAATAAATCATATGTGTGTTGGTAAAAGTAGCATGTAGTTGTCATGAAAATATTGTTAGTCATTATCGTAATAATTTCGTACTTAATTTAGCCAATGCTAATGTTAATTTCCTATAATGAGCATCTGTCACTTTAAATCGAATGGTCAGATGTGAAAAACAATGAATTAGTGATTGTGATTGGGATTTTTGAATCAAACATGGGCTTAAATGCTTCGCATAGGAAAAAAAAAGTAAAAAAAAAAAGGGTTAGCAACAGGATCGGATCGTAAACGATCCCACGATCCTACGATCCGATCCTACGATCCTGAACGATCCTACCTAATTTAAGATCCCGTTAAGATCCTGATCGTTTTTTGAGTGTGGGATCGTAGGATCGTGCGATCCTACGATCAGGATCGCGATCCTGACAACCTTGGTTTAAAGGGTTTAGGTTTAGTAAAATTATAAGTTTAGTTTAGGTTAAAATTCCAAGGACCATTGTTGTACAATTCTGAAACTTAGGGGCTGAATCTGTTAATCATTGAAACTTTCTCCCAAGGGTATTTCTTGCCATACTTTAAATAATGGAGGACCTCATTTGTCTTTTCTTCAAATTTTGCTTTAAGGACCATTTTTGCCAAGATCTGAAACTGCAGGGACTAAAGTTGCCATATCTTCAAAACTTTGTCCAGGGACTAAACTTGGTATTTTATGAATTTCTGAGGTTGAATTTGACTTTTTGAGCTTGGACTTTGACCATTTGACTTTCCCCGGCTCCGGCTTTTGACTTTTTTTTTTTTTTTTTTTTTTCATTCTCGTGCTCGTTTTTGTCGGTTTTGCTTTGTTTTCGTTCATTTTTCTCATATCCGTACCTGCACATACACAAATACAAAAACATGCATTCTCTTGGCATTTTTGGTTAGTATTTGGTGTATTTGGTCTGAAATAAGGCCTGAAAAGGATGAGTGATTAAGCACTCATCATGCATCATTCACCATTAAGTGTCAATCATTCATAAACTTATAAACCACGGCCCACTTTCTCTCTCACTGTCAATTGACACCTAATCATTAGGAAGCTAAGCAGAAATATGTGTAAGAGGTTATCATATCTCTCAATGCGTTATTAGTCGAAATATGTTTATATGTGTAAAAAATTACGGAGTAGTTTGTAAAACTACATGTATAATCGTTAAAAGAGCTAAATGAGCTTATCACAGTTAAAACAGATCGGGCTTTTGCTTACGCAATATTAGCCCAGTTAATAGCATAATGAGATCTTCTTTTTTGTTTTCTAATCTAGTTTCTATCTTTCGTCTTCAACTCTTCATCGTTTGGTAAATGGGTCAGGTGTTATCTATTGGGCCATTGGCCCATAAAAGAATTGCTTCTTGATGGCTTTATATGGTTTTGTTATATGGAAGAACAATAAAAGAAAGAACCTAGGATAATCATGTTTGTAATCAACTTATATTTGCAGTTTTTATGATGATGATGATTATTATTATTAACAAAGACTGGAGGGCGTAATCGTCTCATTAAAACTACATGTTTGTTCCTTTTTATCTATGTTTTATTTCATAGTCTTTTTAAAAGTAAGAATCGCATATATGAAAAAGACATTGAATCACAAGGTGCTTATATGCGTTATAGGTAAAAAGTATGTTTAAAATATTTTGTGCCTAACGGCGATTTTTGGAAAATTTTAAAATTTTGCCCGTCAAAACATTCCCGCCTGTTGCAAGTATTAAAAAAAAACTTTGTAACACTACATCATCATTACTTATGACGCATACTGTGTGGTGGTGTTGCGTTATAGGTGCCAAGTTTTGGCCATAACGCCCCCACGCAAGGTGCTCGTGGTATGTATTTTCTCGGGGACTCTTTATGATCTTATCAATAAGCTATTAAAGGCTTAAACGTAGAGATCCAACTTATTTATAATACAGGAAAAATGAAAAATTTTAAAAGTACTTTTAATCTAGGACAAAATAATAGAGCCAGTCATATAATAGTATTATACAATGGATAAACAAATAAAAAGAAATACAACTTATATGGATCTATCTTCTGGCAAATACAACTTCCATGGATCAAATCTTCTGCAAAGTGGTTAACAAGATCCATGGATTTCATTCTTCATTCAATACCATCAACTTTTTTATTATATAAAAATAAAAGTTCAAGCAGTGAATTATTTTTATAAAAAAAGTTGTACTTAAGTGTCCATGCCCAGAGTGTATCCGTATTTCTGACAAGGAAGGATCATACATGTCGGATCAAAGTAAAGTATAAACAGCTAAACAAATAAAAGATCACATAAAATCATTAAACTTTTTTAATCTTTAGGCAAAGTTGCATATTTTTAATTTAGTTATTATACTTTTATATGTTTGTCCTATGTCTATAACTACTTTATTTATTTATTTTTTATTTTTTTTATTATTATTTTTTTTTTTGAGCATATATGTCCATAACAACTTAAAGTAAGGAAAATCGATTAATATTCTTTTAACAAGAATGCAGATACCTTTTTTTAAACGTCTTTGATTTAATAATGGATTCTAGCAAAAAATTGGAACCATTAAAAGATTTTATGGTATAACATTTGCCAAATTGAATTCACTCTTCATGAACAGCACTTATTTGGTAAATGCTAAATGTGACAAAATAGGCGGGTCGAGTCAGGTTTGGATCACAGGTCTAGATGAGTTTGGGTTTATATGGGTCTGGGTTTAAATGAGTCTTTTCGAAACATGGGTCTTAATGGGTTGAGTCCAAGTCTAGATGGGTTTTGGTCTGGTCGACAAAAAATTTATTTTTGTTTCTTTTGAGTAAAACATGAAAAAGATTTAAAAAATAAATATAAAAAAAAATGACCCGCTATATCTACTTAGACCCGTTCTATTACACTTTCTATCACGTTCCAAATTATACTCATCTATAATATTTAAGGAGGCTCGATTATACTCGTCCCCTACTAAAATTTACCCAAGTTGACACCTCCAATTATGCTAAAACACTCCCTCAATTTATTAAATAATGCACAAACATCCCTTTATGTTTAATAAATAACAAATTACCACCTACACGGCTACACTAATTATACTATATAATTTAACATCTCTTTATATTTTATAAAATAACAAAATAACCCTCGAAGCCATTTGTTAATATAAATAATCATATAAAAACATTATTTTATTTAACGATGTTTCTACTTTTGTTAATAACGAATATAAAAACGTATCAAATAAAAGTTTATGTAAACATGTTTTAGACATAGTTATCGTTTGACGAAAGTTACGTAAGATATGAATGTACGTGAAATTCTAAAACTTGTTAAATGATCAAAGAAAGTTTTATCATACACAATGCATTAAACCTCTTGCATCATGTTATAAACTTGCATAATTTTATAAACATATCACATAACTTTATTTACTTTCATTTTAGTAAAATGTTTTATTAAAATGTCGTTTTTCAACTAGCAAGAATCTTCGATTTAAGGATGTGACTTGGACCTAATCTTGCATGGAAATATCGATTAGCCATTCTTGCGGTAATCTAAAATCAAAGAGGTAAGCATCATCTGTGTTTTTGCATAAAGAACACTCTTTAATCCTTTTTGGGCTTGGAGTATTTAACACTTTAGGCAAGCATCAAACACGTTTTGCCTCAGCTCTTTCCCAAGCATTCTAAATAGGAAATATTGCAAACAAAAGATAAATAACTATTCAAAACGGTCATATTTTGTGCATGTGCAAGACTCACGGATCCTGCAGATCCAACGGATCCATGCACGGATCCGTGGATCCGTCGGTGGTCCTGATCAAAGTAGTGAACGAGCAATAGTCAGTCTTTACGAGATGGTTTTGGATCGAATTATACCTTATTCATATTTCTCCATAAGACCTTGGACAATGGCATCAAAGTAGTGAACGAGCAATATGGGTATACGAGCAGCAAAATATTAGAGCAACCACTCTTTGAGGATGACCCGTATAACCCCACCAATGTTTATACAAGTTTTTATGAGTAATAGTCTTTAAATATGCTTGTTAGCAACTCAGTTTATTAAATACGGAGTACCATAGTTTCTAGCAAAAAATTAGAAACACAAGAACAAGTTACATCGTAACCAGTAACATTACATGTCGATTAAGGATCCAATCAAACCAAACATGTTCTAAACTATATTTTCTAGGTGTGATCCAACTAAATGAAAAAGTCGTGATCTCATCTCCTAGAGTGTTTTTCGTAAGAAGTTTTACATCGAAGCACACTTTGTTCCTAAATGCAACACGACCTAATAAGTGGTTTGAACTACCGCACCGAAGCATAATGTACGTAGTTTGTTGCATTAATATATATAGCTCGTGTAATAACAATATCTTAAGGTTCATAGGCTAAACATTTCTTGTACTACTAGTTTTTGCACATATTTTTAGTCTCTTCTGGTTAGGTTATGTTTAACTTAGTTTCGTCACTTAGGGGGTGTTTGGTTGGAGCAAATTGATGGAATTTGGGGGAATTTGAAATTAAAATTTCCCCAATTACCATGTTTGGTTCGTTAGAGAGAGGGGAATGTAAATGACAAAACAAATTAAAATTCCTTAAAATGAGGAAATTAGAATGTCTCCAAAAAGTGAGGAATTTTAATTTACTTCAAATATTTTTTATAAACTTTTTTTCTTATCGTTTTTTTATAAACTTTTAAATAGAATTTTTATAAACTTTTTTTTTTATAAATTTTTTTATTAATTTTTAATAAACTTTTTTCTAAAATTTTTATAATTTTTTATAAATTTTTATTATCTTTTTTTTAAAAAAATTTTTTATAAATTTTTTATAAATTTTTTTATAAATTTTTTATAAATTTTTTTATAACTTTTTTTATAAAGGTTTTATAAATTTTTTTTAAAACTTTTTTTAGAAACTTTTAAAGAGAATATTTATGAAATTTATATTAAAAAAATATATATTTATAAATTTCTGTCAACCAAACATGCGAAGGTTTTTAAATTTCAGAATTCTAAATTCTCAAGAATTTTAATTTTTTAGAATTTAAAATTCCGGAATTCTAAATTGCTCCAACCAAATGCCCCTTTAGTAGTTATATACATGGTTGGTTAGTAGGGTTTTGATTCTTGATTGATTATTGTAGCATAGATGTGAATATGTAATTAATTATCTTAAACTATCCACTAAGTAGTTGAGCTTTTGAAGCATCTTCGCATGTGGATGAGGACTCCTCGTATTTTCCAAGCTCCATATATATTCTCATGGTAGTATTATATTGGATTAATATCTTTAAATCTTAGTTTTAAAAAGAATTAAATATTAGTTTTGAGTTGAAAAATTAAACCTATAATTTCTTAGCATATTTTTGGAAGGTCTACTCCTAAGATGTATATCAATTATACCTTCAAATATTAGTTATAGTGAAAAGAAAAAGTATACTACAAGTCTACAATAATAACTAGACTAGGCTAAGTCACAACTTGCTAATAACCAAATAAATATTACTAACATCTTAAGCTTATGCTAATCTTATTTTAATTTATCTTAATCTTAATTATATATAAAGCATTTATGATTTAGTTTTTTAGAAGTGTTAAAATATTTAATTTACACATATTTATATTTTGGGACTTTTGATAACTTAATCGTATTATGATATTTCTATACGACAATGTACTATCTTACAAACCAACTAATTAAAAACGTATACACATGGATTCAACATGCTCTTCATTTTCATACACTCATTTGAGTACATAATAATAGATGATAACATTTGTTGAGATGGAGTATAGTCATCTAGTTTATTACGAGTATTGATTTGCAAATTCTATTCTGATCTGATCCGTATCTTGATCTTGATTTTCTTTTTCTTCTTCTCTCTTTTCAATTCTTCCACGGTTATTGTACCAACTACAAGATCTCATATCAAAGATCTCAAGATCAAATGACTTTAAAAACAGTTGTAATGATCAATAAAACTACAAGCGAATAAACAAATGCTGAACAGAACTGAGAACACATTATAAGATACAAAAAATATTATAAGTTGTACTTTTAGCAATACTATATTGACATATACCATGATTTAATTAGATTAAAGGTGATTTGGTGCTTAGTTGGATTGATTTTATGAACATATTTATTTATTTCATATGCAAAAATAAAATCTTGAAGCAGCATTTTATAAGGGATTTTTATTGCAAATCGTGTGGTGTGAAGTGATGAACACCTCTGGTTTTCCATGTGCTCTCAATCTACTGTAGATATTCCCCACTTGCTTTTGTCTTTGTTTTAAAGCTAATTATTTGATTAATGTTAATTAACCATTACCAAACACAACCCAATCGAACAAAATCTAATTATCAACTTAATCCTATATTTAACTAGTTATTTTCTTGTTTATAATTATGATCCAGATGTTTGACTTTCATTCATCGATGTTTAATATGCAAACACGTAATTAACCTAATATTTATAAATTAAAGATACATGTGAACATGTCATTAACAAATGTTTTGCATGAAACAAAAAAAAAATTAAATAAATAAATAAAAAAATGTCATTTTGATTATTTTTAGGTTCCATCATATAATTTTTAGACTTTAATCAATAATATTGTTACATATTCTTTGTTTATTTTATAAAAATTCTTCAATCTCGATTTTTTAGAGGTGTCATAAATGTTACTCGTTGCGTCTCATACTTATTGTCTACTGTTGACTTTTTAAATCTTTATCTTTTCGTTTTCATAATAAATATTTTTATTTATGTTATATAATACTTGATGAAAAATATATGAATAAACCGGCTATTAAATGTATTTTCATTAATATAATTTTCATCAAGTATTATATAACAAAAATAAAACTATTTAAAGTTAAAGTTGAAAAATAAAGATTTTAAAAATCAATAATGATTTTTTTACAAAGTTGTTTTTGATGTATTCAACTTTTTGTAATAGTCAAGACTGTTTGAGAATTAACATTACTTCATCTTTTTCATCTATTAAAATTACTTCATTTAACTTAGAATAAACTAGCAACATGTTTCTCGACTAAAAGATCAAAACGATATTCTTATAAGTTTGAATAAATTAATTTATGAAACGTTGTACATGTATAGCTCATAATGTTAGATAATAAAGGCCTGCAAGTATTTAATCTCATGTAATCTTTCTTTTAGTACTCGAAAAATAATCTCATATTTGACTGTCACCTGCTTTCACGATTCATTATGTACATCTGCGTGGTTTTGCATCTGTCTAGTTTTGTCTTATTTCGTTATGCATTTGTCTACCGCTGTCTGAATCCACTCTGCCCCAGTCTGTCTATATGAATGTGCTTTGCACCTGTCTGGCGTTCTACTCTTTTCCCCTGGCTGATTCCGTGCTCTGCACCTGTCTGCATGAATCTGATTCTGCTCTGCATCTGATTAGGCATGTTCTACTCTCGTTCTTCTCCGTACTTGTGTTGACATTTAGTTTTGGTTTTGCACCGTGTTGGTACTATACAGTTTGGATTGCATCAAACTGAGACACCGTCTAGCATCGAGTTTACGCTCTGGGACGAAGTTGTGTGTTTACTTTTCTGTTGAAAAACTCTCAATTTTACCCCTGCAGCATTGTGAGTGTCAGGGAGGATGTTAGATAACAAAAGCCCGCAAACCCATTAGATTTGGCCCATCTAGTTACTAGATTTTGTTTATGTTAGTCACTATTTAATCTCATCTAATTTTTATAGTTGAATGATTCTAATAAATACATTTTCAATATTGTCTCATATTTCCACACATAAATATTTTGTTCATGTCTTGATATATTGCTACTCCCTCCGTCTCATAATTGTTGTCCACTGTTGACTTTTAAAGTTTTTATTTTTCAACTTTGACTTTAAATATTTTTATTTGTGTTATATGATACTTGATGAAAATTATATCAATGAGAATATATTTAGTAGCAATCTATTTATATATTTTACATCAAATATTATATAGCACAAAAAAAGTATTTAAAGTCAAAACGGAAAGATAAAAACTGAAAAAGTCAATAGTTGACAATAATTATGGGACGGATGGAGTATATAACATCTGTGTCATTTACGTGTCTTATGTGATGGAATTTCGACTATTCTCTTGATCTTGTATGATTGTATATATTTGTATCAAAGGCTAATCACTTATAAATGTAGCGAACTCTAACCTTTGTCACTTTGGTTTATTTAGTGTACGATTTTAAAAGTTCAATACTTAATTCGCTATATCAAAATGGAAAAGTGTCAAGTTAGATACACTAAGTTGACGAAATTACAAGATAGATACACAAAAGTGACCAAGGTTAAAGTTCGCTACATCAAAATAGAAAAAGTGTCAAGTTAGAGTTCGATACATCAATTATTAACGTGCACCATGAAAATAAGAGTTGCATTTATTTTATTTTATTTTATTTTATAGTTTGGTACAAATTATAAATGTTTTTATATCAAAAAGAAATTCTTTCATGGATCTTGTTGTTAGTTTGAATATATACACATAGAATATTCCGTTAACAAATAAATGCATACACGTAGATACGTAGTGTATGAAATTCACAATCTGTGCATTGTGCTTAATTAATATTTGAATTGTGCATTGTGCTTAATTAATATTTGAATTGTAGGTTAAATTGTCTTATTTAGTTTCCATCTCCACCTCTGTGTTTTTATTTGTTTTGTTTTTCCATTCTAATTATATCTCTATCTCCGTTCTCTAAAAAAAAAAAAGAAAAAAAAAAGAAATTATATCTCTATCTATATGTTTTGTGTTTTAAGATTTACACCTATTAGTATTACGGTATGGATACGATAATAAATAAGTCAGGTGGTAAAAAGATAGCGAGACGCTACAAACAAACAAGGAACCAACAAAAGCAAAAACTCCTAACCTACCGATCTTCCTTTCCCTAGAAAAATGAAAAAACAATCACTTACATAACCAAAACCAACCAAAAAAAAAAAAATAATAAAAAAAAATAAAATAAAAAAAACAACCACTTACATAACCAAAAAAACCACTTATAAGAATTAACTCGAAACCTACCTTGACTAAAATAAGAGACTAAGAGAGATGGGTGTATTGGACAATTATAAATTATAAATTTTAAAGGTATCGTCATGTCAGCATGTACCTGCTTGCACTTTTATAAAATAAACATTCTCCTAAATAAAATTCTTATAACACACCATCAAAATTCCACACTCATTTAAATAAAAATAAAAATAATAAAAAAAAAAAACCCTATAACATCTCGTTTTGGAGATAGTTATAAGACGTATAACATGGCTATGACACCAGGATGGGAAGTTTGGCGGTGCCATTGGTAATTATTAATGATGTAATATGTTGGATAAAACCTCCAGCAAACTTAAAGCTTAGTGCAGAATTGATCAAATGTTCCCAAGAAAGCTTAATGCAGAATTGATCAAAATGTTTCCAAGAAAAGTCACATCCTTAAGATCACAAGATAATTGACAAAAGGTAGAATATGATGCACACGGTATATACCTTCGAACCCCCTTTATTAATAACCAATAAAGGCTTACATGAAGGCCGGAAGAATGAATTAACTAGCATTCTCCCTCAACTCTATTTATAGAGATGAGGGGGTAAAATCCCAATGAAATTAGAATTTCATAGTATTCTTGCTTGGCTTGCACAACAAACAATCGTAATTTAATTCTAACCTTAACTCTATTTTTATAAGTATAATTAAATCTATATATATAGACTAATTACACTTTAGCCCACTAAGAATTGCTAGTATATCATAACATAATCAAAATCTTCTTCCGATTAAAGCTCAATATCCTCCACAAGCTTGCCAAGCACGACACGTCGCCACTTTTTATAATTAACTCTACGCGAATTGTTTTTCACGTCCTTTCTCTTAATAAGAGTCGAGTATAGCAGATTCTTACGGAAACTACCTTGTATGTCATAGTGACAAGAATACTACTCTGTATAACTAAAATGTTATAGTGACATGGATAAACTCATGACATTGACTTACAATGTATGTCTTTCACCGTTCGTTGTCTTGTAATCATATCTTGTAATAGTGAAATTCAACTAAATAGTACATGGGTGTGAGTCTGTTTTAATTAAGTCACTTCTTCACTGAAAACGTGTAGTTGATCGATTAAGAAATAAGTAATGAGCTCAACCCAAATCCTAACCAAAAGTCATTGAAGCAGATGTTGATTTTCTAGGCTAGGTCCTTAGAGAAAGACCAATCAGCACCCCAAGAGGTGCAAGGCCACTAAAAATTTCAATATGCCTTATTTTCCTTATTTTTTCTAATATAATACATTTTAGCACTTTTTTTTAATCAATTTTAAGATTTTCATAAATACTTTTTAAGCATTACAAGCAAAAAGGCAATATTTACAATTACTTAAAGCACAAACACATTAATTCAACACATACAATTATATTTTCTTAAATCCAAAAGTTATACGGTGATATATGAAATTAATCTAAAAGTTTAAGAGAATGATAAAACACGAAATTTTCGAATTTTCAATCGTGTAAATAAAAAGCTTCTATATTTATTTATTTTATTAAAAGTATCAATTTGATCCTTTTTTGTTACTAGTATATTATTTTGGATGGATTATAGGCTTGACAACTCATAATATGATCCCACAAATATGGCGAAACAGCTCGATTGGATTTTGTGCATGGATACCACCAATTATTTATTCGTACACAACGCACACTTCAATACCTTTTCACCACTAATCTAGTTCAATTAAGTGATTAACTATTAACTCATTAGTCATATGTTCTCCTTACACATCCCCAATGAACAAAATACAATAATTTGACTTAGAAAATACATTTTAATGACACTATAAATAATGATTTTTTTTTAATGTTGTGATTGCGTGTCTAATGAATGTGTTGAACATATATAACATCATGAGTGCGGAAACTATAGTAAAGTACTACGTAGTAAACTATTAACTAAATAATATAGTGTGAATTCCATTTTTGTCATCTAATTACATTTATATTAATGTAGTAGTTTTATAATCTAGTGATGGAGATGTCAAAAATGCTATTCATGCTGATCAAATATAAAATACCAATTCGGTTTGTTTTATGTATTTATTTTATTCAGTCGTTGAGTTTTTTTTATTTGTTTTTTATTTATGTGTCCATTGATCAATCAAGAGGACAAACATTTTTATGTCTATCTTGCGCAGTGTTCCATTATTTTGTTCATAGACAATGAAATGAAATGATGATCCAATATTGACAATCTTTTTACTACAAGATTGTCAAATTTACCACTTCAATAGATTAAAATCCGTAGTGATGAATAACTTAATGATAAAACTAATCTCTCTCTCTCTCTATATCTTTTCTCCTACCTCTCTCTAGATTTCATCCGATCAAGCTCCGCTCTACCTAAATATATCCGGCGGTCGGTTTCGGCCGGCCGTCCGGATTTCCTTTTTACTTTTCTTTCTTTCAATAAATATCCTTACCTACAGATTTGTCACAGCTCACTGCCGCCGTTCACTCGCCGTTCGATGCCGCTGCTGCTGCTTTGCTCAGATCAGTTACTTATGAGGCTCCTCTGCTCAGATCTGTTGCGGTCCGCCATCGATGGCTTGATACTGCTTTGGGTTTTGATTTTAGATCTGTTAGGTTTAGGTCTAGCTCCTTTTTGGATGCTTAGTTTTATCTTCATTGTATGTTCTATGTACTGTATGTACTTTTGTCAAGCTACACCTTCATATGGTTGTGTTTACCAAAAGCTCACTCTGGTGATTCCCCCCACCCTTGTATGGTGTTGCTGTAGGTTGTCACAACTATTATGGTGTATGTCTTGTTTTGACTTAACTTGTTATGTTCGATGTAACTTGTTGTTTCAAATTTCCTTCATTTGTGAGGCGTGAAATGAAATCTCTGTTAAAAAAAATAATAATAATAAAAAAAAAAAAAATAACTTAATGATGGAATTTGTTATTTACTCTATAGGTAGGTGAGGGTCAATGATATGCAATGTGACATAATCCATGACCAAATCAGCCTGACTCAAATAAAATAAACAAAAGGTACAGTATATCATCCAGTACACCAATGCATTTCGACTTAAACCAAAAGTTAACGGAAATTTAATATTTGATATTTAAAAATTAAAATAAAGCAAGTTTAATATTTTAAAAGTTTTCATTTATACAAAAATTAATGTCTAAAGTTTATGCAATTGTTTTTTAATGCAATTGGATGTATGTCCATTTAAAAGAGTTTATGTACACCAATGCCAATATATTTAATCACCATGCTTTGACCACATGGCTTAGCAATGCAAGTTCCAAGTTTATTGGTTAATTAAACTATAAATACCAGTCGTATATTAAGTTTTCAAACCATTTATCAATATATATGCTCCTTCATAATAATGATATTGTTGTTCTTTTTAGTTGGTTACAAAGGATAAGTTAAGTTAAAATAACTAACTTTCATGTCTTAATAATGAAAGTTTACAAGATATATAAATGAGTAAGTAAACATAAGGATTTTTCACGCTTAAATTCTTATTAGAAGGGTGAATTTGCGGAATAACAATCTAAGTTGAATGACAATAATTGGTGATCTCCTCATTAAACATAAACATAAATCTAAGTTAATATTTATGCAATAACTATGCTATTAACCAATTGAATACTCAGGGACTATAATTCTATTTAAGGAGAAAATACTCTTGAATGTGTTTCACATTAATTATAAGAGATAAACATTTACTCATTTACAACATTCTCTTTTATAGGCAAAGATCGAGGGGAATACTCGTGAGGTAATAGCGACGTGTCAAGCTTTTAACTGTGTAGTATCTAAGCTCATGATGACTTGTTTGATTGAGGAGATCAGTCAGTGAGTTATTGTTATCACTTATTGACTCCATCATCTTTTTCTTGGTTCAGGGACTTCACTTACTGAGTTCCGCCTCATGAAATGTCGAGTCTTTCTTTAGACATTGAAGAACTCTGAAGATGATTCCATGAAATGCTTCTTTACATTCAGGGACTTTGTTTACATTTAAATCATTTTCTAATTAAATCCTAGATGAAGATCAATAGACATTGAGTTGACAAGATAGATATATTTTCTAATTATAAACGTCTTTTAAAAAAATCAAATTCAGGTTTTTAATACACAACTACTATACAACCGCTTGGCTGAAAAGCATTCACGGGTACGTACTGCCAGGCTACAAGATATTTAGTATTCCCTGTAGGTTTAATTCTCAAATTTTTGAACTGCGATTTTATTAAAGACACTAGCAAAAAGCTAGAAGAAAGAATGGCACAAAGTTTTAGTACGCACAAGCCAATATTGAATCACAAACCAACTAAAGCTAGAGCGACTTCGATCTCCTAGTGCAATACTTTGCTGTTTACCTAGTGTCTTGCTTCTTGCTAGTTGAGTATTAATTTCGCCATCGTAAAATCTAATAGTTATGCCTCTATTTTTCGTAATTTTCTTTCACAAATGTTCATCATATACAAGGTCCACATATATGTGAGGATTTCTTGCGAGAACCGTCTTATCAGCGAAAACTAAGAGAACCACTAAAAACATACATGCACGCCTTCAATAATTATATTTTTGCACATATGTTCTAAAAACAACACATATGTTTTAAAAAAAACATAGTTGTTCTAAAGAATTTAATAAGAAATTGGAAATACAAAATTTTTCTTAGAAGGTGTACATGTATGTTCTTATAAGGCGTGCAACGACAATATTGCGGCCGTGTGTAAGGTTTTTCTGAAAAAAGAGGATGAGTTCATGATGATATTGAAGAACATAGGTGGATACTTACGATTATTGATGATTTGCATGTATTTTAAAAGGCGTGCATGCATGTTTTTGGTGGTTCTCTCAGTTCTCGCAGATAAGATGGTTCTCGTAAGAAAGTCTCTCATATATATATATATATATATATATATATATATATATATATATATATATATATATATATATATATATATAGGGGGACGCCTTTTAAAATAAAATAAAAATACACGCAAATTATCAATAATCGTAAGCATCCACCTATGTTCTTCAATATCATTATGAACTCGTCATCTTTTTTCACAAAAACCTTACCCACGGTCGCAATATTGTCGTTGCACGTCTTATAAGAACATACATGCACACCTTCAAAGAAAAATTTTGTATTTTCAATTTCTTATCAAATTCTTTAGAACAACTATGTTTTTTTTAAAACATATGTGTTGTTTTTAAAACATATGTGCAAAAATACAATTATTGAAGGCGTGCATGTATGTTTTTTGTGGTTCTCTCAGTTCTCGCAGTTAAAATGGTTCTCGTTTGAAAGTTACACTATATATATATATATATATATATATATATATATATATATATATATATATATATATATATATATATATATATATATATATATATATATATATAGGGCTTTATTTTCAGAACCTGTTAAATGCGGGAACTGCGAGAACTCCAATTTTGCATTAGAAAACATGCATGTTCATATAAAACATGTATGTTTTCTTACATACACCTTAATACACATACTTGCGTAACATACATGTTCATATAACACCATTTTGCATTGAATGTTGCACTTAACAAGGTTTTATATGAACATGTATGTTACGCAAGTATGTGTATTAAGGTATATGCAAAAAAATATACATGTTTTATATGAACATGCATGTTTTCTAATGCAAAATTGGAGTTCTCACAGTTCCCGCACTTAACAGGGTTCTGAAAATAAAGCCCCCTATATATATATATATATATATATATATATATATATATATATATATATATATATATATATATATATATATATATATATATATATATATATATTATTATTATTATTATTTTTTTTTGACATCGAAGAATTTTTGTTGAAAAATCAAACTCTAGCGAGAAGCTAGAGGTAACAAAGTTACTTAATATGGCGACAAGATCCTCTATACTGAAAGTCTCCATAACCATTTGTTTTTAATTATTGACACCCTTGTTTTGATAATAAAAAATAGAATATAAAAGTTAGGAAAAACATAAAATCTAGGCATATATATATAGAAATGATGAGAGTCAGAACCTGCAAGGTATATCTAAATGCAATCTGATCCAGCGATGCAATAATCACCAAGGGTTTTTTTTCTAAGAGTTGACAGCTTATAAAAGGGACCAAGATTGATCAATCACTATTATATATTCTACTAATATATACCTATTGAACTCAAGCTAAAGACCAAGGATTTGATCAAGTTTAGTCTAAAAGATCAAAGTCGTTGGTGAAGATCGACATCATTAGTTTTTAATCTTTTCTATCGAAACTTGAAGTAAAAAAGATGAACTTCTTTGGTGGAAATGAAAGATCTTCTTCATCTTCAGGTGGATCGTCATCAAGAAAAGGGAAAAAGAGTGGCTCGGATAAGCCAAAGCAACCACAAAGAGGTCTCGGTGTTGCTCAGTTAGAGAAGATTAGACTTCATAGCCAAATGGGATATCTTCCTCAGGTTTTTCTTTTTCTATAAATCTATCACACACACTCACTGTGAAAAACGCATCAAGGTTTATGTTTTTTAGATCATATGGAATCTAAGTAGCCATAATCAAACACCATGGTTTAAGGTCTGAAACCCTTGAGACCTTAAGATATCATCACACACTCACACACCCCTAAATGTTTGACTGATTGAATCATGAACTAGGGTTTCAAGAAACCTAATTAACCCCAATGCTTTGTGCTCATTTTCATCCCATTTGAAACTTTACTTTATAAAACCATAGAACAAGATTTTTGTCAAAAACTAATCTTATGCATTTAAAAGTACCACCAATTTTTGCTCATTCCACAGCTAGGGAACACTATAGTCTACATGAATATGTATTTTGTTTTGGGAAAATTCCTTTAAAACGTACCATACTTGTTCAAAAAATTACTTTTGAGTAACGTACTTTTAATTTTCGTTATTGTGGTGCTAAACTTTTATTTTTGGCCTCTTTTACGCACTCTGGGACGTTTTTGCCCCTCAAATTTTTTGAAATCCAGGGGCAAAAATGTCATAAAAACGTCCCAGAGTGCGTAAAAGAGGCAAAAAAATGAAAGTTTAGCACCACAATAACGAAAATTAAAAGTACGTTACTCAAAAGTGATTTTTTTGACAAGTATGGTACGTTTTGAAAGAATTTTCCCTTTTGTTTTTGTTAAAAACCACCAATTTTTCGAGAAAACTATGCTGATTATCATGTATTTTCAGTTCATAAGACCGTTATTTGTTTCTTCCTTTTTGAAATCAAATTTTGGTGGTTTAAAAAGTCAAATGACTATTGAAGTTTAAAAAAACTAAAGTTCCAAAGAACTGGAAGAAAGATTAAGCTATCATCAACATTTCGTGGAGTACCATTCATTTTAGTAAATTCATTCGCCTTTTTTAAATTTTCCATAAAAATATGATTGTTTTCAAATAAAGGTTCAGATTATGATGGATTAAGAAGTCAAATCACTTGATCTTCGTGAACGTTCCTAATTTCTTTTTGGATTTTCGTATGTAGGAGGATATCAGGATTCAAACAGCATATTCGTCATCATCTTCCTTCTCATACACTTCACCATCTACAACTTCTTATAGTAATATGCAAGGACCTCATTCTCACATGGTATTAGCACTAAAAACCCTAACTATCTATTCAGATTCATTGCTTAATTTCTCAACTATATGAAGCTATTTTTCACGCTCCTAATTACTTGATTACTTCTCCAATACTCCCATTTTATAGATATGCATCATTTGTACATATATAAGTACTTAAAACAGTTGTAAGTAAAATTCTAATCAGTGTTATTGGCTGAATCTCGAAAAATGCAGATGGGTATGGGTGAATTCGATAGAACAAACGTCGTTTATGGTGAATCACATATAGCAAACAGTAACCTAAGGTAAATTAACTCGTATTTCCAAAATTTGCAAACTATATCAACGATTTTTTACTATGTGTAATCTTAGATGTTATTTAAAATGGATGAATTATTAATTGATCCTAGTTTACCACATCTTAAATCAGATGGGACGCAAGCAGTGCCATGTTAGAGGCCCAACACTATGCACAACCTGCAGGCATAAATAGACACCTTTTTAGCCCCGAATTAATAGAGGTAATTGTATACAGCATTTTCATTTTTTACGTAATCGCAAAATTGGAAGATGAAATCTTTAATCTAGTTTCTAATGTTTGTATTGGTTACATTTGTAGGATTCCTTAAGGATGAACATAAGGAATGATCAAAATGATTTTATGGGATCAAGTAGTCACAATTCCGATTCAAATGGTAGCCAAGAATTAGATTTGGAGCTAAGACTTTCGCTTTGATTTGAGAATTCTCTATACTATGTGATCGATTACTTATAGTTTGCACCTTCTTGTGATCTTACTTATGATTTTGAGGTAAAATTTATTTGTATACTCACTGGAAATTCTCAAGTTAAAGATGCAAGAAAGAAACTTAAGATTGATGGTTGAATTTTCGTGTGCTATTAGGGTTTGCTAATTGTTTGTTCCTTAAGCAATACAAACCACATATCCAATTTTTTGTAGATTAACATAAAGATTTTGAGCTCAAGTCTCCCATGAAGTATTATCCAACACTAAAGGTTATCATATTCAATTCTGTTACATGGGAAGTGTTCATACCTAAAGAAAACATTACATTTCAACAAGTTTGATCTTATTTTAAATATTATTCACCTTATTTTTATCAATTTTTACGATTATTAACTGATTAAGTCGTACGTAGTTAATTTTATTTCAAATACAAGAAAAAACAAAAGAAAAGCCATAACAACTTAAAAATGCCATTTAGTATCTTTAATATCTATACAAAAATTTCAGATTAAAAACGAATTCTCTAGTCTACTTGTCTAAAGGGATGCAACATTTTTTTGTTCGAAAGAAACACCTTTAATTTTGAAAAAAGAAGAAGTTCCTAGAGACTAGAATGGACAAAACAAATACGACAGAAGGTTTCTTCTTTATATTAGTTTATTTGAGCTTAAGTGCTTAACTGATTAAGTCTACAATAAGTACGAATAATATCATTTTCTTAGCAAACAAGTCAGACACTAACAATTAAACAACCACATTTTTGTACTAGTCTATATAATTTTAGAAAATGAAATTGCTCGTGTTCGTATATTAATAGTAAACAAAGTAACGAATGACCGTAAAGAACATGTTCAAACTAATTTGCTCATGTCCAAACAACATTTGGTTCCTTTGGAGATATAAAAATGAGTTCGCTTTTGCTCTTAAAAGACCGAATCTAAATCTCCTCTTCAACGACTGCATTAAGTTTTTTCCTTTTAATTTGATTGCTAATAAGCATAATTTTTTTTTAATTAATTGAATTGAGTGGTTTGATAATCCTTGTAACACTCTTTCAATCCCGATGTAATTATTTTTCTTTGCTCCTGACCACTTGCTAGCTAGGATGCTAATTCAGATTTGCAGTTAAAAAAAAAGTGTATAACGAGTTTGATCAAGTACTAATTAGCAGTTTATCATGGGGCTTGTGGTCTAGTGGTAAAGGCTTAAGTAGTTAAGCGAGCCCAAATGAGAGTAGTACCAGTTTGGGTGACCGACCGGGAAGTCCTCACTTGGGAACCACAAGCGTTGATACAAAAGTTGGGCGTTCCTTGTTTGGACTCCTGTTCTCGTACCAATTGGATCTTAATTCTTGAGACCTGCACACTAAGAAAGCAAACAACACCGTTAGGCTTATCGTGGGATTGTCTCACATGATTATCCTCCGGTGTGAGAGTAAGTAATCGGTTTTAAGGTTATAGTGAAGAGTTAGGGTTTTTAGATGATACCTCAATGAGGGCCGAGATGCCCTTTATATACACACGGAATACTTATTGGTTTCGTGTTCCTTACTTTTCGGCATATTCCACTTAATGCGGTCTTTGATCCTTATCCCATAAATAAGAGATCACATATCTAGACCATAAATAATAATTATAGATTTGAGTCTTTGTAAGCCCAAATCTTGATTATGATAGCCCACGCGTGATGGGCTTAGATATTAGTAGTGTACATTGGTCGGGTTCGTGACCCAAGTGCGGATTATACGTCATCAACAAGCTTTAATGATATCAGGTGAATCGGGAATAGGAGTGGGGTTATCCCCTAAGGAGAGGCTCGCAGTGGGTATCTCTGCCCGAGGATGCGACACTAACTCGAGCCAACAACTAACATCTAACAACTAACCCCACGTTTAAAAAAAAAAAAAAAAAAAAAAAAAAAAAAAAAGGGTACTAATTAGCAGTTTAACACACACATATACGTTCATATGGAACTAGATAATGATGTGTTATCTTCCTGCCATGGTTTATTATTCTTAAAATGTATATTTGTATCTATAAAAAAAATGTATATTTGTAATAGTTTTTTAGTAACATCGTATAAATATTTTGATTGATCTGAAATTATTAGTATCCAACAAACGACTTTAAATGTTCAGATTTGTTTTGGTTTCGAGGAATATTTGATTGTGCATTTATTTGTTTCATTTAAATATATAGTAATGGAATGATAATGTTATTTAAATAACAAATATTATATAGCTTGGAACCATTAATTTGACTAAAAAAGAGCATGCTTGACACATGTATCTCAACCGCTCAAATTCAAATCACATGTGCTCATACAAATATTATATACATGTGTTTGTAAGATCAGATTCAAGAGTCAACATTTTGTTGTGTTTTTAAAGTGTATTTGGTAATTTAAGCAATATAAAGTGTAAGATTCAATTATGCTAACTGTCATAAAAATAAAAATACGTATAGCCAGGTTAAGTTGATCAAAGTCTCACGTTTAAAAAGGGTATAATTACGTGTGCAACGTGAAGAATCGATTATTGGAAATAAGTAAACCGAGAGTTAGCAATTTAAGACATGTGCAAGTCATCATTGTAACATACATTTTAGGGGTAACTATACTTGTGGATACCTGCGGTTCTGGCCACGCTTAACTAGTTTAGATGTTTAATTGAGTTTAACCGTATAAACAATAACATGATCTACAACGTCAATTGTCACTTTAGTAAAAATTAAATGACATTAAATAGATTAAAGTCATGCTAAAGTTATTCCGTCACAATAATTACATTCAAATATTCATATATAACATATTAACAAAAAAATATTTATTCGACGTTTATAGGTTGAGATCACATTAATCAATAGTGTTTACATTAAGAGGAAAAAAAATCGTTTTACAATAAAAATATTGCAATAATATAATAAAAACTTGTATAATTATTTGAATATTTAGATAAAAACATTCATATATATTATACGCAGTTCGGTTCGGTTAACCATGGATATCTAAAATTAAAAACCGAACCGTATTAAGCGGGTATTTTTTGGTTTTGGTTTCAGGTTTTTCGGTTTCGGAGTGAACAGTTCGGCTCGGTTCGTCGGTTTCTCGGGTTTTTTGTACACCCCTGCATACATTCTTATTCAAATACACCGTACATATACAACAAGAACAATTCAAATACAATGACTATTCAAGATTCGCGAATAATTTGTTCATAAGACACCTAAAATGAGTATTTATGATCAGCTACATATGCATGGTTAAGCATATATTTAATTTGAAATATAAGAAAATAGAACATTAAACTTTTATTTTATTATATATAATAAAAGGGGGAATCGTTAACTGTAGCAAGCACTGTAGCAGCTACAGTCCTTGCTACAGTGGACGAAACAATGAATATGTGAGACGGGTTACTGTAGCAATGCTACTGTAGCAACAGTGTTTTTTTTTTTTTTTTTAACAAAAATACCATATAGTTACAAAATTTACAGAACAATATTCACAAGCAAATTTACAAAATAAAGTTTAAACTAACCAAAAGATTTACAGCACAAAATTTAATAAAAATAACCATAAACATCTAGCGTTTTCCGACGACGTCCACAGAAGCAGTCAGTTAGCGGTGATGTAATTCAGCGTCGCTGTGGTTCTACAAAAAATATTAGCAAAAATAAATAAATAAATAACAAAATATTAGAAACACATAGATATATAATTATATATAAAAAAAATTCTACTATTCATGGTTGCACTGTTTTGCACTGTTTAAATCTCAATTAAAAAAACCATCCCAATCAACATTCCAGATTTATCTAATAATAAAAAAATAATAATAATAAAAATAATAATAATAAATAAATAAATTTCTCAATCAACAAATCCTACAACCAGTTTCAAACCTACCCAAATCCTAATTGGATAACGCACGAACCCCACAACAAATCCAATCTATTCTAAACTCATCAATTATGTTCGAATCCAATCTCCCCTTTCGGTAAGATCTTAAAGCCAAGTATTTGTAGTCCGTGCTTCGAAGTTAACATATGAAGATATCTTGGTCCGTGTTCCAGGTAATTGCTGTCACAAACCAACAAGGGATCTATTGGTGTTCGGATGCAAGTTGAAATGAGATTAATATGTGTGACTGAGTTTGATTGAGGTGTTGTGGGTGGCTTTATATTTTGGGAGTGATGTGGAAGATATGTTAGGTGAGATGAGAAGAGTGGTAGGTGGAGTATTTTTGAAGTATGTGTTTTAGACTTTTAGGTATTGAAGAGATGAGATAAATTAGGGTATAACATATACCCGGATATTTTTTTAGAAGGATTGGATTGGAGTCTTGGACCAGGTTGTCTGTATAATGGGCCGTTATGCTTATTTTACTTTGGATGTGGACTGAGCTTTATTAGACTATTCAATTTGTGGACTGGATCAGTGTTAAAATTCAACTGAAATGGTGGTGGGTCAAAGATAAAAAGTTAAGAAAACGAGGTGGGCGTCGACCGCCGCTTTGCGGCGGGGCGCCACTATTTGAACATTAAATCTGATCGCGAAATAGATGTATGTGAGGTTGATATGTATATATTACACCATCGAAAAGCTAGTGAATCATAGCTGTATGCGAGGTTGATATGTATATATTGCACAATCGAAAGTCCAGTGAATCTTCAATTGGACAGTCTTTCCTAATGGTTTGAGCCGTGTGCAACAAATGATCGACTTTAGGTTCATCCAAATCGGGGTTGATTTCGTCTACAGGTTCATTTAATAGTTCACAAAACCTGCATTATCACCAACAAATCAATTGCACTTACTAGTTTCCATGCACCTATTAAAAGAACTAAACTTTTACATAGTAAAAAAAAATACATGTTTACAAAATCAGAAGCTACCTCATTTTTAATGCCTTTTCAAGTTAATCCTTGGTCGTCAAACTTGTTTTAGCAACGCAATATTGACCCGAGATGAGACGAACTGACCAGCGGTACTGCCCATCTTTTAGGGTTAATCGACTTGCAGTACTCAAAGCTGAATACACCAGTACCAGAGATACCCAAAGCTTATTAGCATCAAGTATCCGGTAAGATTTTCTATTCTCAAAATCCGATTAACACGACCAGTTTGTGTATGGTTATTCAATGGGTTTATGAGCTATATTTTAATACTCGGTACCATAAGGTATTTTAAGAAGCGTGACTAAATTCTAGCTTAAACAAACATGAAAATGTTATTCAACATTTCAACTTAAAGCAGACTGTGACATCTGTACTTCCGATACTTATAACTGAAATCATATCCAGGACATATGTTACTTATATACAGGCGTAAATGAATTCGGACAAAAATAGTTTTGAGTCAACCCAACTTGGTGTGCACGAAATATTACCCGTATTCCTGTTACCCAACCTGCCCGACCCGTTCATAATACTAAGTCAACAACAAATGACAATAAACTTACATATTTCAGCTAACATTCTTCAAGTTTGTGTTGGTATATATCCGGAGAATGGCATCCACCTTGAGCAGGGCAATAAACCCATATATTAAATTTCATTTCATCCATGGTTGTAGCATTAGCTTGATTTATACATGCCTTACAACATTCATATGCACTTTCTCACCGATGGGTGGGACCTAGTTTCACTGCATGACCACCATAATCTGCATGAAATTCAACATTTTCATACGGGAGGTAGCTGTCTACCCGCTAGCATGGTATCATCTAGAAATTAAAAGTCAATTATTAGATAATTTTTCGAAGTATAAGAGAAATAAGAAAACAAAAAATCTAATTACCAAAAGCATCTTCATCCTCAGGTTTGTCATGATGTTCATTGTTGATTATATTAAGTGGTATCCATAAGCCAATCTCATGACATAGCTCAACCGATTTGAACTCCAAGGCTCTTGCAAGCATATCTATAAACATGTACCCTTGTTATATTTGACTCTTGAATGTCAACGGAAGTAAAGTGATAAATATATCATCCAAAGAGAGGGCGCCCACTTGTAATCTGCAAAAAACACATAAGGGATGAGTATGAATCTTGAAACATAAGGATAAAGTAAGAGTAACATTATTGTTTTTCACTTAGTCGTCCTGTGGATCTGGCCTGATTTGTGGATACTTGAATATTGTCCAATCATATACATTGGTCAAACTAATACCTCCGCGATCAGAAGATACTTTCAGATCTAAGTTAACACTATATAATACTGATTCTACAGATTTAGAATATGCTCACTGACTAAATACAAAAACAATATGTAGTAGCATTTGAGCACAGTCTATGACTTTTTCAATGTCACTGCCATCAACATTTTAGAAGAAAATATAACCATAATCTAACTCATCTGAGCCAATTAAACACAAAATTTTACCGAAATTGACTTCTTTGATATAACTACTAATATAACTATAACATAAATTCAAAATAACCGTGTACGATCAGTGGAATCCAATGATGCTAAAAATGACATAATATGATGCATCGGCTTCTTGAAAATCTCCCTAAAAGGAACGTATTACAGTATCACTTTAAAAAAGGTTTATTTGCAAGGAAACTAAAAGAGAAAAAATATAATCTCAACTCACAGGTAGCTGCATAAGCCATTCTCACTGCAGTTGTCTCAGCTGCAACTTTTGTTCCTGTTCTTGGATTGGAATCGTGCATTTGTATCAGAAGTCTTTTCTTGGTCACAAATCCCACCTAAATAGAAAATTGAGAAATATCAGTAGCTAAATAATGAAGGAACATGAAAATGAGTAAAAATTTCTAAAGCCACAATGTTCTGACAAAATGAATTTTT